>OY757920.1:84331219-84631219 GCA_963585895.1 Sepioteuthis lessoniana
ATCAAGTGGTAAAAACTCTCCTTGTGTCTCCAGCACATTCCTCTGTTGGACGCCTCTGTGGATGTAATGGTTAGCAAGATCGATTAGTAAGCCTACACGAGTGAGTCCGAGTCTCATTGGGTGCCTCTTTCATATGGCCTTGTGCCACATTTACACAAAAAGTTTAGTAAATTACAACAATCCTCTGTTATTTCACTGACCGCCAATATTGTCGTAGTTCTTTTGTAGTTGCTGTTTTCACACCAGCAGAAACTAGTGGGATATATAAGGGACCAAGTGACAGCAATGCGATGCAATACTCTCTCTCTCTCTCTCTCTCTCTCTCTCTCTCTCTCTCTCTCTCTCTCTCTCTCTCTTATCAAAACTGTTTTTATGGGTGCGATTTCGAGAATTACAAAGACAAGTAGCCAAACAGTTAAAAACAGGGAAAATGTAATCAGCAGGCCGTATTCAAATTCAGACTTCCTCGCTCTTATGCCGACAGTACGGATTTTCTTTACCTCTCTCACCATCCGTTCCTATTGGTTATCGCTTTAACGTAGTCCTCTAGACTATATATATATATATATATATATATATATATATATTAAAAGAAGAAAAAAATAATCGCAACCGGGATATGATAGCAAGTATATACTTATATAACATTATCTTTCACTGATGTACATCATGATTATAATTATCTACAATAAATAACAAGTAAAAAATTCCTATAAAAGAAGGAATTGATATTTAAATGTAGACATCAAAGTAAAGATGTAAAGAAATACGAAAAAAAAAGGATAGCCTAGTCGGCTGGGACGGTAGAATACACCGACTGCATGTCTACAGAGGGCTAAGATCCCACCTACCGAGTTTCCTGGTACGATGCTAAACAATCTGATGGTGAGGTTCCAGTAATGCTGGAGCTTTGGAGAATGCGGAGTATCCCTTCATTGTCATCACTCCCAAGTTCACTCTGGCCCGGAGTGGTAGAACTAAACTGTGTACTCATGCTAAACTGAATTGTTCGAAATAGAACTGTTTTGACATTTAAACTGCATACTTATGCTTAACTGAATTGTACTCCTTCATTGTCATTTCTCCCAGGTCACTCTGACTCTGTGTGGTAGCAACTGATAGGGTCCTATCAATGGGCTAAATAGAACTGTTTGACATTCAAACTGTGTGTAAACAAATGACTTGTGCTTAATTTAATTGTTAGAAATAGAATCGTTTGATCATTTAAATGTCTGTAAACAAATGACAGATGTTTAATTAAATTGTTCGTGAAAAATATCTACACTTGTAACCACTTCACTGTGTGCAAACGAATGATTAATATTGAATAGAATTATAATGGTTAGATAGCAATAATTGAAATCATCTAATTGTGTAGAAACAATAGCAATACTATTGTATAAACAAATTAGTTCTAACTAATTTTAAAATGAAATTAGAGAAAAACTAATCTCTTACATATCATGTATCTTTATTTAAATGTGTCCAAACAAATGATTGATCTTAAACTTTTATTCTTACATAACAATACTTGAAACCGTTTTACTCTGTAAAAACAAACGACTAAAATGAATAGAATTATTCATGTAAGATAGAAATACTTGAAACCATTTAACTGTGGGGATAAAAATGAGCTCAGGCTCGTTTAAAATTTTATCAACGAAATATTTACAAATCATATATATCTAATATATATGTATAAAGAGGATTTGGCACTAAATAACCTACAATGGTTTATATGCCATAAAACCCAATCAAACTAAGCACTTTTCTAAAATATTAAGTAATGGAGCACTATATATATATATATATATATATATATATATATATATTCGGGAACATATATTGTCATCCACAGAGAGACTGTTTCTTTGTATCACAACTCTTCAGTGTGGCTAGACACACGAGATTCTCGAAGCTGGGATGGAAACCCGTCTGACTCATACGCCAACCCAAAATTCTACTGCATAGCCACCAGGAAACTAGCGTAAGCGAAGGAATTCTATTTAAGTAGGTTTCCTATGTCTATTGCAAATACTGTGGTTGAGAGGAAATCCTGTACAGTTTCTTCCTCACTGGCTGCTAGAGAAGATTATGCAGATTGAGGGAGTTCTGGTGTCATGTCCGCTTCTTTTTCTCTCCCGGCCGCAAATCGATAGTTGCTGTTTCTTAGATTGTGGTGCTCCTTATAAACCCTTTTTATGTCTTTGTTTTATTTTGTTTGTTTGTTTGTTTGTTTTTTTTTAGAAAAATACTTCTTCGGCTAAATTTACAGTCACAGAAGTTCGGATGATGTATCATTTATTATTCATTTTCAAATCCCTACATGCTTATCGGTTCTTTTTTTTAATCTTCTGAAAGTGTCAACGATATATATATATATATATATATATATATATATATGTATATTGTCATCCACAGACAGGGTGTTTCGTTGTATCACAACTCTTCAGTGTGGTGTCTAGAACGCTTCAAGTTGGGATCGAAACCCGCCTAACTTTACGCTAGACATGGTATCTAACTGCTCAGCTATTTCGGCAACAAACATCAACGCGGGAATAATAACGCATATGTATTAGCTTTCGTTTGTTTACATTTTGCGCCATCGGATGCCAGAGTGCTCACTTTGTTAGAAGAGCTTTACGCAAACAATATATATATATATATATATATTGTTAGAAGGTCGGGGCATTGCTTAGAGGCTATTTAGCAAAATTCCTGTTTCAGTTGTGAAATCTTTATCAACAAAATGATACCCAGAAAATTTCATTGGTAGCCCCGAACAGCTAACGGGGAAGGATGTGTACACTGAAAATTTTGCCCGGTCGCCTGGGGGTGTAGAATATACAGACTGCATCTCTATAGAGGAGTAAGACGACCCCCACTGAGTGTCCTGGATGTGACACTAAACAATCTGATGGTGAGATTTCAGGGGAATGCGGAGTAGTCCATCATTGCCATCGCTCTCAGGTCCACTCGAGCCCGGTGTGGTGGCACCTGTAGGGTCTTATCTCTGGGTCAAATAGAACTAAACTGTGTCCTTATGCTAAACTGAATTGTTTGAAATAGAACTGTTTTGATATCTGAACTGCTAACTTCATTTAAACTGTGTACTTATGCTAAAATGAATTGTTTGAAATGGAACTGTTTTTGACATTGAAACTGTACTTACGCTAAACTGAATTGTTCGAAATAGAACAATTTTGATATTTAACTGTGTGTAAGCAAAAAACTAAGCTGAACTGGTACAAATAAAACTGACTAAACTGAACAGCTTGAAATAGAAATGTTTTTGACAATTAAACTGTGTACTTATGCTAAACTGAATTTTTTTAAACAGAACGCTTTATTTGTATAAAAATGGGTTTAGCATTAAATAACCTTCAAAGGGTGGTATGCCATGAAGCCCAAACAAAGAAACATTGAAAATTGATTCAAAACTTCAAATTATTGTAACCACTTCATACACAATGGAAAACGAAGATAATACAAAATGAATAGGGCTATAAAAGATAGCAAGAGAAAAAAACACAAGTACTAAATATTACTAATAAATGCCCTAACTAAAAAGTTTGAAAGAAAGAAAACTTGCCATCTTAAAAAAGACATATTAATGAATGAAGATACA
The DNA here is from genome assembly GCA_963585895.1 of Sepioteuthis lessoniana. Lineage (NCBI taxonomy): Eukaryota > Metazoa > Mollusca > Cephalopoda > Myopsida > Loliginidae > Sepioteuthis > Sepioteuthis lessoniana. Next base: position 84,334,848 of record OY757920.1, read on the forward strand.
TTCAGAAGGTTAAATTATTCAAACGACTTCATAAATAATACGAAAGTCATCACAAATAAACAAATAAAAGACTGATTGCTTTATTGATTTTAATAGCATGTCAATCCGTTTAGGGCTAATTTCACGCCAAGAGGTTTGGGGATCGCGTTTAAATTTAAATTTTTTGAATAGCTGTATTATAAAAACAAATTTAACACAAGAGAGTCCAATCGGCTGGGGGTGTAAAATACGCAGACTGCATCTCTACAGAAGGGTAATACCCCCACAAACGAGTGTCCTGGGTATGACATTAAACAATCTGGTGGTGAGACTCCAGTAATGCTGGAGCTTTGGGGAATGCAGAGTACCTCTTCATCGCTGCCTGGTCCACTCTGGCACGAAGTGGTAGAATTTCATTTTTATGAGTCAAATAAAACTGTTTGAAATTTGAACTGTGAGCAAACAAATAACATGCTTAATTGAATTGTTAGAAATAGAACGGTTAGATAATTTTACTGTGTGTAAACAAATGACTGATGTTTAATTGAATTGTTAGGCATACACTTGAAACTCTTTAAAAGTGTGCAAATGAATGAATATTGTTGAATCGAATAATTAGTACTGTAACATGTAACCAATTTACTCTGTGCAAACAAGATTAAAATTGAATAGTATAAGTAGTGTTAGACAGCAACAATTAAAACTGTGTGAAACAATAGCAATAATCTTGTGCAAATAAATTACTTCTAACTCCTTTAATAAACGTGTGCAAATAATCGTGTGCAATAATCGTGTGCAATCGTGTGCAAATAATCGTAAAACAACCGTGTGCAATAATCGTGTGCAAATAAATTACTTCTAACTCCTTTAATAATGAAGTCACTAACAAACTATTCACTTACACATTGTCTATCCATCTAAATGTGTGCAAATAAATTACTTCTAACTCCTTTAATAATGAAGTCACCAACAAACTATTCACTTACAAATTGTCTATCCATCTAAATGTGTGCAAACTATTTAACAGTGTGCAAAAAAATCAGCACAGACTCGTTTTAAAATGTTAGAATACACCGACTGAATCTTTGCAGAAAGGTAAGACTTCCCCAACGAGAGTCCTAGATATGACACTAAACAACCTGATGGTGAGGTTCCAGGAATGCTGGAGCTTTGGGGAATACAGAGTAATCCATCATTGCCATCGCTACCAGGTCTACTCTGCCCCGAAGTGATAGCACCTGTTAGGGTCCTATCTATAGGTCAAATTGAACTAAACTGTACTTATGCTAAACTGAAATGCTAGAAATAAAGCCTTTTAGATATTTAAACTGCGTACTTATGCTAAACTGGATTGCTCGAAAGAGAAATATTTTGACAGGTAAACTTCGTACTTACGCTAAACGGAATTATCTGAAATAGAACTGTTTTGATATTTAACTGTGTGTAAACAAAAAAACTATACTTGTACTAAACTGAAATGTTTGAATTAGAACAGTTTGACAAAACTGAATAGCTTGAAATAGAAATGTTTTTGAGAATTATACTGTGTTATAATGCTAAAATGAATTGTTTGAAAGAGAACTGTTAATTTGTATAAAAATGCACTAAACATTAGATAAAGTGCAGAGATTGATATGCCATAAAACCCAAACAAGCCAAACCAAATCTTACATATTTAATATATTAGTATAAAGAAGATTTGGCATTAAATAACCTACGATGGTTGATATGTCATAAAACCAAACCAACCAACTAAGCGCTGGGATATGAAGAATTTCAAAACAAATCTATTGAACCAATGAATGGATCTTAACAGGTACAATCTCTACGAATCAGTGGACCTGGGAGTAATGGCCTATGAAAAGGTATTCTGTATTCTCCCAAGGTCTCAAGAACTGAAAGCTCACCATCAGAAGCAGTTTTGTGTCATACCCAGGATATCAAGAAATAGAAATAACTCGAAGAAAATATATATATGATGTAAACATCTCGCATAAGATATCTTTCCTCTCTATCCATGTCTCTTTCTTTACCCTTTTCTCTCCCTCTTTCGTGCTTGTTTTCCCTCTCAGCCCCTTCTCTTTCTCTCAAAACGGAGACAATTTATTTACTGTTATACTCAGATCACTACTTACATAAATAGATAAATATGTTTTGGTTTCTTTACTTAATAACATACCAACGTTCGTGTGTTGTTAAATGCTAAAGCTATTCTTGCAGAACAAAAATATTTAACCCATAACAGGGGAATAAAGGGTTCAGGCCTTTTTTAATGATATTAGTCCGAAAGTGAACCAACTAGCGCGACTCTAGTTCGAACTCGCTCACTATTATATCGCAGAGCAGCATGTTAACCATTACTCCACGTAAAAAAAAAAAACACTTTAAACCAACGATAAGTACCTTTCCTGAGATGAAATTTTTGTTTCTGAATTCTACAAGCAATAAGAGACATTTATATCTAGTGATAACAATATAAAAAAATAACACCTTTATAGATCGAGTCGCAAAATATTCTAGCAGAATGATCAAAAATATGTTCAACTACAAACAATGAATATCCCATTCGAGATATATACAAAGAAAATAGCCGATAAGCAAGTTTCGAACAAATATGTCTATGAAACGCCCAGAAACTTCCACCAAAGTTATTTTTGTAACCTGCACTCGATGGAGGCCGTAGTGTACAGTAGACGCCATGATATAAAGAAACAATTAAGAACAAAATCGTCTTATCTAATCGCTGTAGAAATATTTCAGTTTCTGAGGGTGTTTGCTATCATCACATATTCATGGTCTACCAAAGCCAGAAGCGGTGCCTGAAAATAGATGGGTATATTTCCCCACAACAGAAATGAAAGGAAAACAGTGAATAGAAATTATTTTCCGAAACCAATTATCCTCCTGTCAACCAAGGCCTCAAGATTATTAATTCAAAACATGACAGTATTTTTCTCTCTCTTTATTTCAGTTTGTGCTCAGAAGAAATCAACTGCGTTTTGTCTTCACCAACAATAATGAGAGGAAAAAAACTAAGAGATAAAAACAGGATTCACTTAAGACGCAAACAATTCTCATTTTCTGCGAATTTACTTTGCTCATTTCAGTTGATGCAATTCCGCACAATCCAAGAAAACAAATACTTCCTGAAATTGCAAGCGTTTATTAGGTTTTTTTTTTGGGGGGGGTAATGTTTTCTTATATTTTGGTTTAAATTTTTCGTCACTTTTTTTCTGTTTCTGACCTTCTGGATTTACCAGAACATGATCGAACACATTTTCATAATAGACAATAATTGAATTGTTTTGTTTTTGTCTTTGGTCTTTTGTTTTCTTTTTGCTTTGTTTTGTTTTGTCTTTCAGTTATTAAGCTTCACTTGAATATTTCTATTAATAAGAGTCAGATTTAAACCTATAATTGCGAAGCATTCCAATTCATCGGACGAGGAAAATATTACAAAATATAAGTTAAAGGAAAAAAGAAAAAGAAACAAACTTACCTTAGTTGTAATGATTTTCATGCGTTTTGTCTCTTTCACTTGATTTAACAGTCATTCAAACGTACTTTTATTCAATAAGCATCGTTGATGAAAACGACGTATATATATATATATATATATATGGAAAAAAGGAAGGGGAATGGAGAAAAGTAAAAAAAAAAATTAAGAGGGAATAGTATATATATATATGAGTGGGGGATATGTATAAATATATTCGATTATATTTAAACATGTTTGATCAAGTAGGACAGATACTTTGTGATTGTCTATTCTATCCTAGGTCCGATAGTTTGGTTTGGTTTGGTTTCATGGCACATCAAACATTGTAGGTTATTTAATGCCAAATCCATTTTATACATATCAGTAAGTAAAGTTGGCGACGTGAGTCGAGAACGACCCAAAGGCTCCCTTTTCAATTACTACTACACAGAGGTGTAGGGGAGGGCGCTACTCCATTGCCTGTATTGCTCTACTTTACTCTTGATCCTTACTTTTTAATGTTGAGTATTAAGCAAGGCAGCATCAAGTACCATTTTTTGAGTCTTTGGTATGACTCGATCTGGGATTGAACCCCGGTCTCCGAGACTATTGGCAAACATTTAACTCATTATGACAATGCCTCGGCATATATATATATATATATATATATATATATATATATATATATATAAACAGTTCTATTTAAAACAATTCAGTTTAGCATAAGCACACAGTTTAGTTCTATTTGACCCTCCGGGCCAGAGTGGACCTGGGAGCGATGGCAAGGGTACTCTGCATTCACAAAAGCTCCGTCATTACTTGAGCTTCACCATCATTTTGTTTAGTGTCATATCTGAGACACTCGTTGGGGTAGTCAATTCTGCAAAGATACAGTCGATGTATTCTCCAGCCGCAGCCGACTGGACCAATATGAGCCCTTTGGTTTTTGGATGGAATAAGATTAGGAAGACGCCGTATGTGAAGTGTATATATATATATATATATATCAGTGGCGACTCTCTGGGTCAGACAACTAAGGCTTTGTCCAAAGGCCTATTCTCTCAAGTTTATTTATTTTGAAGCAATAAAATTTCTTCTCAAGACAAGTCACTTCTCCTTGACTTTGATTGAACTCAATGTCCTGCCTCGAACAAACAGGAATGATTATTTCAACTCAATAATTTTTATAGCCGTGAAAGTGTAATCGGATTCAAAGACGAATCAAAGAAATGACGACAAGGAATTGGAAAAATCAGACACATGGTCACAAAAAATACTACTCACATTATTATCGGTGTTGCAACCTACTTTTTGGTTGGTTTCAAAAACAGTGGGACGTGAAGTGGTATTCTCAAATCTATTGTTTAACAATTTGTCACCTCATAATTTAAGTCATTACGAGTCTCTCTGCTGGTTACTTACTCAAAAATCCCCAACTCTCGTTTGTGACCGTTTTTCACATCTACTGCGAGAGTTTCCGTAATTGATCTCTTGCTGTCGCTCACACTGCCAAGCACCAGATTCACTGGTAGTAGGAAAAAGTTACTCTGTTACACTATTTTGCATCAGAAAAGCAACAGCATTTAAAGATATTTCAATTTTACTTTGAATTGTCTAGGCTGCATTTCTCTGTGGTCGAATTGGGGGTTTTGCCATCTTGTTCTCTAAGGAAATGAATATAAAATGTACTTTTCCTTTTCCCTTTTATGTTCGTTAATCATTACAACTTGGTTGGTTGGTTGGTTTCAAGCTTGTAAACCCTTGTTGTTCTATCTAATGCTTAAGGGTCATTTTACAATGACCTTCTTTATGTCATTTCGACCGCAATCAAATTCAAATTTCAAATAAGCGAACATAGAAAGTTCAGCGTCATAACGCTCATTCATTACAAAAGGAAATGAAATATTTTTTTCTTTAAGATATATCTTGGTTAAACAAAATACGCAAAAATAACAAGGCAAAATTAAAAGAATTTAAAATACAATAAAAACACATTAAAATGTATATACAGTGCAATGAAATATTCCTTGTTAAAATTGTTAACAAGTGAATTCCAAGTTTAAGGTAACAAGCTCATTTTCATTAAGTCTATTTGTTATTCTTTATAAATTAAGACTAAAATAATCTTTACATTCTCTAATGATTTAACTGGAGTCATATTCTTCTGATTGTTGTTTACGCTAATTCTAAGCTTATACATACTTAAGGCATTTTAGTGGATAAATCTGAAATAAAATAATTCTATTGTGTTCATTATTCTTTTAAAACCTGTTTAAAATGTGTTTTCAGTGTTCTTTAAGGTTTAACGATAGTTATATTCTTTCACGGGTTATTTATGCTAGTTTTACGGTGTTGGTTCCAATTGTAAGGTATTGCGTCCGGTTTACGTCAAAAACGGGGTTACGCGCGAAACCACTGAAAGAGAAAGCAAGCTCGAGTGTGTGGTGAAGTCACTGGAGTAGTTTATTTGGTTAACGAACGATTGCAAACTAAAAGAAAAAGGTTTTAATTTTTTTTTTTAACCACATTAAAAGAAAGAATCAGGATTGAATTTTATACTGAACTTTATTTGATATTCTTTTTTTAAAGGTGTTAACAAGACAAAAAGTATTGCTGCTGAATATTGCGTTAAAATAAATAAATTAAACATCTCATTAAGGTTAATAAAATAAACATCCTGTTAAAATAAATAAATTAAACATCCCGTTAAAGTAAATTAACTAAAAATCCCGTTAAAATAGATAAATTAAACATCCCGTTAAAGTAAATTAACTAAAAATCCCGTTAAAATAAATAAATTAAACACCACGTTACTTTTCATCTAATTCTACTGACTGAAATTCGTTCATTATGTTTCAAATTTTAAAAGATTTTTTTAAATTATTAAAATTGTTTTAATTTGCATATTTTTATTCTAATTTTTATAATCATCCCGTAAAATTAAAATACCATTGTTATTCAGTGGTTATTACTCAAAAATAACTGAATTACGAAATAGGGAAGAAACAAGCAATAATTAAATAAATAAATAAATAAAAATAAGAAACAAATAAATTAAATACAAACAATCAAGTAAACTGAATACGATAAATAGATTTAAAAATCAAAAAATGCCTAAAGAAAAATATGTAACAAACAAAAGATTAAGCTGAATGTATGGAGTTTTTTTTTTTGTTTTGTTTTTGTTTTTTCGTTTTTTTTGCTTAAGTTGTTACTCGTAATATTTTTTTAGAATAAAATTATTAAAGGGAACATTTGAAGAGTTCCACACAAACATTCTTTTTTTTTTTTCTTGACTGTAACCCTCATCCCTAGTGTCAACATTAAAAAAGAGGCTCTTAATCTGCCAAAGTATTCAATGTTATGTTTATGGCTTATTTCCTTTGATTATTTGAATGAAGAAAAGAATAATCATTCATCAGTTTACAAATGACAACGTATTTAAACGGAACAAATTTTCTAGTTGTCTCATTAGAATGCAAACTAAGCCTCTTTTAATTCCCTAAAAAACTATTTCAGATATTTTTTTCACATTATCTTTACCAGATATCCATTTTTTAAAACCATTGCATTTAATTTTCTTAAAACTTGCATAACAGCAATAACCTGTATAGCATAACAGGAAGAACATCTCTGCATTTCATAACATTATTCACTTTAACAATAATCGTAATATACTAGCTTAGGTGGCGACGATGAAATTAGCAGATTCAATGAGGTTGCAAGATAATATCAACAAAGTGGTTTCACAGGAAAGAAAAAAATGTAATTTATTGCCTGTGGATAGAATGACCGATCTTTCCGTTCGCATATAAGATCGATAAATTACCGGGAAAAAAACGGATGTATGTAAGTTCCGATGACCATCCATAAACAGAAAAATACGTTGGACTTGAAAGACAATATAAGGTCTGTAATTTTGGACTGAAGGCAGAGATGTGCTGGTCGCTCAAGCGAGGGGTAGAGATTCGCTGGTCTCTCAAGCGAAGGGAGTGACCCGCTGGTCACTCAAGTAGACCTGTCAGCTCCCCTGTGTGTGTTCTCCGGTCGTAGCACTACTTCACAAAAAGGTCCCCGCCACAGAAGAAAGATATGTGCGAACTCTCGCTCTGATTGTATTCCTACTTCACACAAACGTCGCCGTCGAAGAATAAAAATATAAATCATATTTTTATATATCTACGACTTTTTCGTTGTTTGTCCCGTGGTTCAATATGCGACACAATTCTAAATCAATACACATCTAATTTTGATCTGCTCAATCACCTGGGGCTGTAGAATATACCGACTGCATGTCTACAAAGGGGTAAGTCCCCTCCCAACGAGTTTCCTTGATATGACAAAAAAATCTGATGGTGAAGCTCCAGTAATGCTAGAACTTTGGGGAATGCGGAGTACTCCTGTATTGCAATCGCCCCCAAGCCCATTCTAACTCAGTGTGGTTGCACCTAATAGAACTGCTTGACATTTAAATTGAGAGCAAAAAAATGACTTATGCTTAATTGAATTGTTTGAAATAGAAGTATTTGATCATTCAACTGAGCGTAAACAGATGACTGATGTTTAATTGAATTGTTCGTGATACATAGAAATACTTGAAACCATTTACAAAAAGAATGCGCAAAAAGAATGAGCTTAGGATCGTTTAAAAACGATATCACCAAAATGTTTACAAATCATAAATATTGAATATATATGTATAAAGAGGATATGGCACTAAATAACCTCAAAACGTTGATATACGATAAAACCCAACCAAACCAAATCCTATATATTTAATATATATGTATAAAGTGGATTTGGGATTAAATAACCTAAAATGGTTGATAGGCCATAAAACCAAACAAAACCAAACTAACTCTTTTTCAAGTCATTTTTTATATATAATTGATTAAGTTGTAAGCTCAATTTTAAAACTGGTTGCATACTGATTTTTCCCTCTAAAACACTTTCCTTATCGCATAATATACTGATCCCACCTTCTATGTCACCGATACAGTTCAAACCTTGTATGAAGATGATAACTTTGAAATTTTTTCGGTAATAACCATTGCATTTTCAATTTTTCCATGCAATATTTGGTCATTTCAAGAAATGTGTGTCGGTTGTATGATGTAAAATAGTGAAGATTTCCTTTGTTAATTTGCCATTTCTCACAAATGTGCCAATCCAAGATTCTAATAAAAAAATAGAGAAATCTCAAATTTTCTTCATTTACCCTAAGTAAATTAAAGTATTTATTTTTTAGCCAATAACCTCTAAAGGGTGTTTTTATATTCTGTATTGTCCACCAAATATAAAATATTTTTACATGTTCTAGAATTTCTACAAAATTAGGCCGATATTACTTTTTCCTAAGATCAACAATCCTTGAATAGTGTACAAATAAAATATTTGCAGAACTAAATTAAGATTTGCCTTTTAAGATTAGTAAAAGGAAGTGCCTTTGAGATCAATTTATTATATTTCGAAATTTACTGAAATTCTTTTGCATAAACATCCTATAAGGTACAAAATTGGGTACTTTGGATACTATCGAATTCAGGATCTTATTTATTACATAATCTTGAGAACAGTTTACATTTACTTGTGTTATGTTTTGACCTTCGACCCGGCCCAAAGAAATGCTATTCCAAGGTGATGCATTTGTTCGTCAATGGCTGACGATTTTCTCTTTATGTCCTCAGGTCGTAAACTTACTTAAGAGATTTGTAAAAACTAACCTCTTTTAAATTCTTGTAAAATCTAAGCAAATATAGTAAAGCAAAAACTTACAATATGAAGAATTTTTCTGACAATTCTATGAAAAATGAAGAGAGCGTTCTGACATTTTTAAAGAACATAATTGATTAATTTAACAAAAGATGATTTGTGATAAAGCTACGTAAAAATAAAGAAAGAATTTTTAACATTTATACATTTTTTTATTTAAAATGATAAATTTAAAAATCATTTTTAACGAATAAAACAATTCTGAAAAATTGTTAGAATTATTAGAATTATTTTTATGCCGATAAAAATATTCTTTTATGAATTTATATCGAACATTTATTTAAGATTTTTTTCTTTTTTTAAATGAGGATTTTAGCCTTTAAAACCTTCATTAGATTTACCTGTCATAACTTCGTTTAAATGAATTGTAAATTACAAGGACGAGAAATTGATTTAATCATTAGAGTTTATGATAAATTTACTTGTTCCTTAATATAAAAAATATTCACTGTGCTCAATACAGTAGAGGTTAATTCATTATTTTGATTGTACTCGTCCATATATGAGATAATGTTTTATTTTTCAGAAAATAAAACATGGGCTTTAGGATCATTTAAAAATTTTCTTTGCAATGAGGTCTAACACATCTATAAGGCATTGTTTCTGCTTATAAACTGATCAAACATTTAAAAGAGAAGAAACAAATAAATAATTTAAAACGCCGAGAAAAATCTAATACATTAACAACATTTTTTTCTAAAAGCTTGAAAGACTCAAAATAGTGATGTCAGATGTTTTTCCCTCCAAAGAGCTGGCATTCTCTTTTGGTGGTCTTGTTACGGCACGGGTTTTGAAACCAATTGATGACCCTGGGCGAAGTATTACAATATATGTTTTCAAGAAATGATTATATTTTTTTTTTTTTTTTTGCTTAGTTTTTCTCAATAGTACCAAAAACTTTGTTGAAATTGTACAAAAATCCATAAGAGCGAACTAAATCCAATTTCATCAATTTGAAATCTGATAAATAGTTCAAAAAGAGAAAATATGATAAACTTGCCTTTAATCTTTTAATTAAAAAACAATGCCTTCTACACTTTCTTTTCCGTACTATTTTCTTGTGTATAAAACAAAGCTTATGTAGTGGATGCAACTTACAGTTTGACGAAGAGACTTTGATTTAAGTATAGTATTTAATGTGAACGCTGTATAAATTTTAATCTTCTTGTTTTCAATTTAAATAAAAACTCTTTATGTAGCTGCTGAAGAATGAATTCATATATTCCTATTTGATTCTTTACAAAACTTATGTTCTGCAAGCAACATATTAACAGAAACGTATATATACATTTATTAGAAATATAATGCTATTTCGTCGTAACCATAATGATTCTCTGTAGAAACATCAAGGTAAAAGTCTGTGCTCCGGATGGAGACACAGACTACTTCAACATCGCAGCAGGTGTACTGCAAAGAGACACATTAGCCCTATACCCCTTTATTATCTGTCTAGACTACGTGCTTAGAACATCTATCGATAAAATCAAAGAAAACGGCTTCAAGCTAACAAAGGAACGAAGCAGAAGGGACCACGCAAAAACAGTTACCGACGAAGACTACGCCGATGACATAGTGCTTCTGGCAAATACATCCGCCTAAGCCGAAACCTTGCTACATATTGTGGAACGAGCAGCTGCAGGCATTGGCAATGCACACAAAACGGAATATACATGCTTTAACAGGCAACATCTCCACACTAAACGGTAGCCGTCTGGAACTAGTTGATAAGTTCACCTACGTAGGAAGCAGTGTCTCATCAACCGAGACAAACATCAATACCTGACTAGGAAACGCATGGACAGCTATCGATAGGCTATTGGTCATATAGAAGTCAGACCTGAACGATAAAATGAAACACAGGTTTTTCCAAGCAGCGGTCGTGTCGATACTTCTATATGGATGCACTACATGGACGCTAACTAAACGGATAGAGAAAAGGCTTGAGGGCAACTACACAAGAATGCTGCGAGCAATATTGAACAAGTCCTGGAGGCAACACCCCACAAAGTAGCAGCTGTACGGCCACTTACCACCCCCCATCACGAAAACTATCAAAATTAGACAAACCAGACATGCGGGTCACTGCTGGAGAAGTAGGGACGAGCTCATAAATGATGTACTGTTGTGGATCCCTTCACATGGCCGAGCAAAGGCAGGCTGACCAGCTCGAACATGCAGCAGCTCTGTGTAGGAGAGGACCTGCCGGAAGCAACGGACGACAGGGAGGGGTGGCGAGAGAGGGTCAGGGATATCCGTGCTGATGGCGTGACATGATGATGATTCAAAACATACTGCAGCCTGGGTATGGCACTAAACTTTATCTGATGGTACGAAAAATTGAAAAAAACAAATAGTAAACTTTGACTTAAAAAATTAGATATGTAAATAAATGATTTCCTAGGAATAAATCAAAAGTTGACCTATTTACAAAATCGTCTTATACACGAGTGTGCGCGGTATTTAACGAGGAGAGGAAAAATGATTATATTAAACCAGATTACTCTTGAATTCGTTTTTTTTTTCGTCATCAAGTGGATTGTGTTGTTCTTGAAGACCATAGTGTGAAAATAAAAGATGAAAAACTGAACAAACACCCGAACTTTGCCAGAGAGCAATAAAAGCTGTGGAACATGAATGTAACGGTAATACCAGTCATTAGATGAGGACCCTGAATAGTCCCCAAGAATATGGAAAAAGGACTGGTTGAACTGGAGATTAGAGAAAGAATCGAAACTATCCAAACTGTAGCACTGTTAAAATCAGATAGGATACTTGGAAAAATCTTGGAGATCTGAGGAGACATGGTGTCACAGAGAATCCAGTGAAATACTACCAGTTAAAGCTTGTGTAAAAAAAATTTACAAGAAGTAAAATAATATTCTTTAGCGTAAGTTGAATTACCATGACCAGAAAATCCGGCGAACACCTACAAACGATATACGAGAACACTGAACAGCTGTTTCGACCTTATTAGGTCTCATCAGCAGTGTATACCGAAATCTCCACGACTGGAGATCGAACCAGCGACAACAGATTACAGTGCTGAAACTCTACAACTGAGCCAACCGTTCATATCGCACACAAGTGACGCCAAATCAATTAGCCATGGTAATTGCGCAGCCAAATAACCTAAATGTGTCGTGCAAGTTGCATCCGTACTCTTTCCAGAGGACACGGTCACCCACCAGGGCCACGTCTTCCCAAGAAGCTTAGAAATACGCATCCGCGTAATTATTATACCTCAGGGGCAAGGGAATAGATGTACATATTTTTATTTTTTAAGTAGAGGAATTAATATTGTAAGTTGTAATATTAATTCCTCTATAATATTCAAATGTACAATATTCTTTAGTATTTTACTCTTTTCAGAGTTTTTCACACCAACGTTGGCTGATGGTTTTCGGTGGGAGTCTAAGTGACAGCAAGTCTCTTCAAGTTTCCTTGACTCTTAGTATTCTGGCCGATCTTAATCATAGTTTGAATTGTCTCTACTCGTCCTCTTATTTCCAAGTCCTCCTGTCGCTTTACTAATCCTTCAGTGATTGTACCGAGCGTGGCAACTACAACTGGTATCACCGTCACTTTTATGTTCCACAGTTTTGTTTTTTTTAGTTCTCAAGCAAGGTCTAGGTACTTATCTCTCTTTTCACTTTCTTTCATTTGTGGTCAGCCGGAACGGTAAAGTCCACTATTTGGCAGGTTCTATTTTTTTCTTTTTTTTTTATTGACGATTACAAGGTCTGGTCGTCTGGTTGAGATTAGCTGATCCATTTTATCACAAAATGCTTGGGAAGTCGAGTCGTTATGTCAATGCATAGACGCAATCTTGAATGCTGGTAAGTTCTCTTCATTATTATTATTATTAATAATACTTCTTGCAAAATGTTCACGCCAGCTTTAACTGATGGTCTTTCACTGGAGTCTGAGTGACATCAAGCTGATCTCAAAAATGCTCTAGTCTGGATGATCCTGATTCTTCCTCCGATTTACAATTATTCCATTCCTCTTTCAACGCGTCTGAGGATCGTTCCAAGTGCGCCAATTACAACTGGCATTACCGTCACTTTCAAGTTCCTCAAGAGGGTTCTGAGTACTTGTCTCTCTTTTCGCTTTCTTTGCTTTTTTCTCTGTGGACTGTTGGGATAGCAATATCTACTAGACGGAAATTTCTCTCTTTTCTTTTCTTTTTTTTTTTTTTTTGTTAATTATCACTAAGTTTGGTTTTCTGATTATAAAGGCTTGTATTTAATAGTCCCTGACGACTGCTTCATGTTCAATACAATAATTCAGTTGGTGTTCAGAGCGATTAAAGGGACGATTTTGTTTTTCTTTTTACTCTGTCTTCATATATTCTTTTTTTGTGTGTGTGTGTGTGTGTGTGTGTGTGTGTGCATTCCATCTGACATTTTGTTGTCTGCTTTTTCAGAGTATTCCTCTATTATTCATAATCGCTTTTTATATATATATATTTTTACCATGACAATCTCACCTGAAATGAAAACTCCATAAAGATGAAGGCAGAACTACAAAAAAGACAAAAACGTCCAACCTAATAATCGGATTGAACATTACAAATTCATTTGAAAAATTAGTTACATAATGAATAGGTTGCTTATTAATTTCGTAAAATAAGAGTTGAATTCAAAATATATGAATTCAAAACATCACTGGTAATTTGTTAGAAGAATCATGGGAAAAAAACAGTGATATAATAGACAAGACGTGACTCTTGGCTGACCAGATTAGAGTAGTCCAAGGTGCCGTAACGAACGGACGCCTAAAATGACTATTTCTCCAGCAGTATCATTGACTCGGGAAATTGGGCGAATAAAGACGTAAAAAATCAATCCAAGTCTTTGTGTCCTATTATTAGCACAGAAGCGGATACGGAGACCAAAATAAACCTGAGAGTATCCGAAGAAGTCTAATACAGAAGACCGGAGAATCCGACCAGATAGATAAGTTTAAAAAAAAAGATTAAGGTGTAAATCTAAGCGGTTCCCAGTCTATCCCGACTCTCTCTTCATGTATCTACTTCGCCAACCACATATATACCTTTCGTGATAAACAAAAAGAAGTGATGATATTTTTATATATAAGTCTTTCCTTTCCTCTGCTGGTATACAACATTATACTGAATATCAAACATTGATTTGAATAATTTTATTAAGTATAAAGAAGTTGTCATGAACTTTCGATTAAAAACGTTATAATTCATTATTTTTACTTCTTGCATATTTTTCCCACCAGTTTTAACTTGTGATTTTTTCACTAGAGGCTGGGTGATAGCAAGTCTCCTAAATTCTTCAGGACTCTTCTCAATATTCTAGATGATTTTAGTCATGTTGTAATTAGGTAGATTTCGATTCTTCCTCTGATCTCCTTTTCCCGTAGTCTCTTTTTCAGGCCAATGGAGACTGTTCAAAAGACAACTTTAATCGGTATCACGGTAACTTTATATTCCACGACTTTTTCAGCTTTCTAGCAAGATCCTGATATTGAGCTATCTTTTCGTTTTCTTTCATTTTTACTATATGGTCTGCTAGAACAGCAAAATCTGCTTGATAACAAGTTATTTGCTTATTAATTATTTGTTCGATTTTATGCCTGTGTTTGTAGCTGGTACTGAAGGTGATTACAGAAAATGTTTCCATATTTAAAAAATAGTGTAAAAAAATGTACTTTTTTTTGTGGAGACTTAAAAGCTTTCACACAACCCCAACAGATTTCTAAATTCAATTTGACCCAATAATTCCTATTAGTGATGACTTTCAAATCGGATAAAATTCGGTAAAACCCGCAGTTCAAATCCAAGGTCCTTATTATGGCTTTTTGCAGGAGCTAGCTTTAATTCAGGTAGGTCATCATTCATTAAACTTAGCTTAGTTTTGTATTGTTCCCGATGTAGCGAGCACCCAGGGAGAATTGAAGCCTCTACACTGCAAACACATCGTATTTCTGATCGATGCTCAGCTGAGTTCGAACATAGTGTGAAGTCTCACTCTCTACACAGCTTTCGAAATTGTGGAGTATTTACAATTCAAACTATCCTAAGACGCAGTTTTACCTGGAGCTGTAGAATACGCTGACTGCATCTCTGCAAGGGGGTGAGACTCCACCCACCATCGAGTATCCTTGATATGACACTAAACAATCTGATGGTGAGGCTCCAGTCTAGGAGTTTTGGAGAATGTGGAGTATTCTTTTCATTGCCATTACTCCCTGGTCCACTCTGACTCGGAGAGGTAGCACCTGATGGGGTCCTATGGATCAAATAAAACTTTTTGACATTTAGACTGTGTGAAATCAAATGATTGAATTGTTAGAAATAGCAATGTTTAACACTTAAACTCTGTGTAAACAAATGACTGATATCTAATTGAATTGTTAGTGATTCATAGCAATACTTGAAACCTTTTAACTGCGTGCAAACGAAAGAATAATGTTGAATAGAATTATTAGTATTAAATTAACTGTGAGCAGACGAATGAGTAATAATAGTATAACATAGCAAAACTAATAACCATTTGACTGTGTGCAAATAAATCATTAATAAGTGTTAAATAGCAATACTTGCAACCTCTATATTGTGTGTGAACACATGATTTAAATTTTAAAAACTTATTATTATGACAGTACACTGCTGGCCGACCCCCACTATCTCAACCTCCTAAACCACTCATGGCCATCAGATCGTCTAGTGGTTTCTTTCATCTCGGGCCAGAGGTATTTCACATTTCTTTAAAAACACACAAAACACAACATACACAACCGAGACGGTGGAAGAAAAGAGAACAAACAAACAGGAACTTGGGTTAGTTCCAAGCGCAAGAAGGGAGAAGTTTGTGACACTTCTGCCTAGCTTTCTGTGCATCTGTGGACTATCGCGAGCGTGTATTCGAGCGAAATTCCCACAAAGCCACCAGGAACGCTGACTCATCCTCTCACATTGGCCAACCCGGCCTCTGGGTCCACATGTCCTAGCAGTCGGCTTCCCCCGACTTCTGTTGACTGCCCTCTCCTGTCTACTGCCCTATTCTGTCGATTAGTTTCTTCTGTTCTCCCCGTGACCTTCTTTCCCTCGTCCTATTCCGGTCTCGTGGGAAATCTCGTGCGCAAGCCCTTTAAGTAGGTTTCAGACAAAGGGATCCTCAGACTGGCCCACACCCAAGCCAACAGAAACGAATGCAACGCATCGTGTCACACTCGGTGCCGGCCCACAAGTCCAAAGATACCCAGGCTTGGCTTCGGAAGGAATGCTACGACTTTGTACCCTTCTCCCACTTGTCCCCCTCCTTCCCCGACCTGAACCCGCTGGACTACTTCGTTTGGTCATACGTCGATAACATCTCCAAAATGACCCCCCACAACACCAAAGCCAGCATAATCAAGTTACCTGAATTGATTTTTTCAATAAAAGATTTAAAATAAAGCTGTAGTATTGTTTTCTTTAGGACGACAATTTTATCGTTCCACCCTGTAGTAACAATTGAAACCATTTAACTAAGGAAAAACAATAACAATACTTGTATGCAAAAAAGTTGATTCTAACACATTCAAGATTTAAATTACTTACAAATCGTATTTGAATATGCGCAAACAAATGACTGCTATTGAATTAAATTGTTACTGTTACATTACAATATTTGAAACCATTTAACCATGTGAAAATGTGAGCTCAAGCTCGTCTAAAAATGTTATCAGCAAAATGTGTTTAGAAATCATATCCATTTAATATATATGCATAAACAAGATTTGGCATTAAATAACTTACAAGAGTTGATATGCCATAAAATCCAAACAAACAAACAAACAAACAAACAAGACAGTTTCATTCATCGATTGTCTAGCTTGATATTCAAAAAGATTTTTGATTCTTATAGGCCAAGAAAACGGATATTATTTCCAAAAACCATAAGCCGTGGTAATTTCCTCTGATGACGAATGATTTGAACTGGATAAGTCGATCCCTTTCTCCTGGAACAACGATGCCAGTGATTAAATATAACAGTGTAATGACAGTATATCAAGTGAAATACGAGCAACTATCGTACGGCATCTATAATTGTACAAATCAGGGTACAGTGCCTGGATTGACTACATGTGTGTCGGTCCTAAGTTAACTTGAACAACTTAGTGAAATGTTGAAGTTATCTACTGATGAATGCGTACATATGTGAGTGAGTGTTTTTCTCTTTCGGCTGTCCGCTATAATAGCGGGTGTATTTTGCCTCTCTACATGAGTCGATTCATTCTCTGCCAGATGCCAACGGAACTCGTGACGACAAACACTGTCGCTATATGTATATTTCTTCATAATTCAAATTTGTTCCAATACTGAAAATATATCCCGAATCAGCTGTTATTCAAATCATTTCTTGTATACTCACAAAGCCTGAACAATATTGCAACATTCTCAGTCCATGTCTAGCCAGCTTCAAAATCCAAAACTCTACTTTTCCTGGCTTTTCAGCAATCAACCTGCTCTCTGAGAAAATTACAAAAATCTGATTTTTCACATTAACCCAATCCATACAGCTGTGAAGAATATTACAAATATGATATTCTCAAAAGCACGTTACTTCTGTTACATTCCAATTTGTTAACCTTGTGACAAACAATTGTGAATTAAATTAACACGTCCAGAAAATTTGGTGAACACCTACGGGCGACATACGGAAATACTGGACTGCTGTTTCGACCTCATCAGCAGTGTATATCGTTTTCTCCACCAATTGAGATCGAACCAGCCACCACAGAATGCAGAGCCGAAACTCTACCACTGACCCTAAACCCATATGGCGCACAAATGACACCAAATTAACTAGTCATTGTAATTGCACGGCCAATTAACCAGAATGTGTCTTGCAAGTTACATCCGTACTCTTTACAGAGGACACGGTCACCTCCAGGGCCACATCTTCACAAGAGGATTGGAAATACGCATCTGCGTAATTAATATAGCCTCAAGGGCAAGGATATAGATGTATACTTTTTTTTAAGTAGAGGAATTATATTGTGAATTGAATTACCATGACCAAAAATTCCGGCGAACACCTACACGCGACATACGGAAACACTGGACTGCTGTTACAAACTGCTAGCCTAACTCGTTTTGATGGCAACTGGTCAAGGAGAAAGGAAACTCTGAATTCAAACCTGTTAAACTCCGCTTAAAAATTGATCTTGTGCGAAGGGGCTGGGTAAATATACATACACATGCTCACACATATATATATGTTTGTGTGTGTGTGTGTGTGGTACCCGTTTTTATTTCGAGACAATAGCTCGTCACATGTATCAGTTCTCCCTTTTTCACGCCAACAACGTTACACAAGATGTTACAGAGCTATGTGCATAATTTTGACCTGATCTGACATGGAAACAACGAACTCAGGTTTCTTAGAATAAACAATGAACTGACTCATTCAACAACACTTATCCGTTCGCAGTAAGCAACCATTTTCCGACTGCAATTCTTCACATTAGCTCTCGGCTTCTGTCGCAGACTTATAATAAGAACTTTCGAAAACCATTGAACGACCAGACTCTTTTTTATTGGTTTGCTTGGGTTTCTTTATTTAATGACAAATCCACCTTCGTGTCTTATTTAATGCTAAAACCATCCTCATAGAAGAACAGTTTTACTACTGTTTAACCCATATCTAGAACTGTAATAAAGGGATTCGTACCTTCCCAAAGTCCGAAAGTGAACCTAATGGCACAAGTAGAGTTCGAACTCACTTACTAACATGCCACAGTTCAGCACTTTAGCCACTACGCTACTAGGACTTCTACTTTTGTGAGGAAGAAAAAAAGCTTTGGTTTTGGCACGAAGATTGTCAACCAAATAAGTATTTAGCAACACACACACACACACACACATATATATATATATACATCATCATCAAGTCACGCAGATAACAAAGAGCTCCTTGATTCTCTCTCTTGCCATTTGTTCCTATCATCTATCGTTCCTGGTAAGTCCTCTAAACTGCATCCAGTGTTCGCACAGCGCTGATGTATGTAAGTCTTTGATAGTCAGCCAACACTGGAGCATCCATGCGTTGAAATCCGTAAGAGAACGTCACTTACTTGGATAGTGAGTGAGATGAGGGTAGGTGGCCGTACAAATGCTTTATTTATGGGATGTTGCTTCCAGGATTTCTTGAAGACAGCACGTAGAATGCTTATATTGTTCCCATCTAGCTTTTTCTCGATGTTTTGTTACTGTCTATGTGGTGCATCTATATAGTAGTATAGGCACTAATTCAGCGTGGAAAAAATCACGTTTCATTTTATCGGATAGATCAGATATCCATATTATCGATAACGTGTCAACAGAGCATCCCATGCCTTCGCTAGGCGTATGTTTACATCACTTTCAGTAGATGAGAAGTTGCTACTGAGGTATCTGAACAGGTTTACTCATTTCAGAGGCTTGCTACTTAGAGCGGAGATGGCTCCTTCTTGTTTAAAAACACATGAACTTTGATTTATTTGTGTTCACATGATGACCAATGCCGATTTGTAAACATTTTTTTTTACTAAAATATACCATACTTCACACATTATCCTCTAAATTTCATATGATTTGTACTTCTAGGCTACCAAGAACTTAGTGACAAACCTCTGTTCATGCCGAGAGCAGAGTTTACATTTATGGAAAAAATCAGAAAAAAAGGTTTATTTTGCTTTTTTCAAGAAAATTCCTCTGATCTATTGAATGAGCCTTTTATATATATATAAAAGTTGGTGACCTTAGTCGAGGGTGACCTAAAGGCTCCTTTTTTGATAGCTACTACACCAAGGTGTAGGAGAGGGCGCTACTCTTTTCCCTGGATTGCTCCACTTCACTCTTGATCCCTACCTTATATTGCTAAGTGTTAATCAAGGAGGCATCAAGTACCATTTTTGAGTCTTTGGTATGACTCGACCTGGGATTGAACCCGAGTCTCCCGGGCCAGTGGTAAACACTCTAACTATCATGCCAATATATACGAATACCTACGGAAAAAATCTACCTACTTTTTACCTAATTGGGTCATCAGGATAATTCACCCTTCATATATATATATATATATATATATATGAAGGGGGCAGAAATGTTTAAGGTATCAAAAAGCTCTTTATATTAGTTGTCTAAATTTTTTAAATGAAGCTTGATGATTTTTATCATTAAGGTTTTTCGGACTATTATCTTCATCTTTAGAAGGCCGGAGGACATATCGACCGAAACGTTCTGGAATTAACAATAAGTATGAAGACAATAAGTCTTTATTTCTTTTAGTTTTCTTTGTATTTTTGGGTAGAGTAAAAGAAACTTTTAAAAAATCCATCTTTGTTGTTCTTCAAGATGGAATAGTATGTACGTTTCATGGTTTTTTTAAAAACTGTCTAAGAATGCACTTGGATTGCAATGATAAACTTGCATTCACAAATTTTAACGTTTAGTTTTTGATAAAACTTTCAACTTCAAAACACCGTAAGTTTTCAACATAGAATGAAAAAAAGAATTTTTTAAATCTGTGTTTATCTCCAAATTCAAGATTAAGAATATACCCATACCATGTTGCCTGAATACTGTTAAAAAATATCTAAGATATGGTTTGGTTTCTTTGTTTAATGACACATCAACTTCGGTGGTTTATTCAGTGCCAAAGCCATCCTTGGAAAAGAAATATAATGGTACTATTTAACCCATATCAGTACGGATATGTGAGTTCTTGCCTTTCCGGGGGTATAAGTCAGTGAATATATTATCGTGACTGGAGTTCGAACTCGCTTACTACGATGCCGTGGACAAGCACGTTAACCACGAAGCCAACGGGCTTACGTATGTCAATATGAACACAAGTCATTTACTTTTGTATGCTATCTCGCTCTTCCTCTAACCTGCAATTCAATTCGCGTTTATTTACTACTAAGAAAAACGAAAACTTACACGTCAGTCGGAAAAGGAAGTCCGCCTTGGCTAGATAAATATGAGAAAGCTGCTTGAAATCGGCGCCTTGTTCGAATTTGTCAAAGAGCCGTCGCATTGCACCGGCCATAATGCAATACCTTATTCCACGAGGGCGTGTTCGTTCGTGAGTTTACGAACAGGTGGCGTGAGAACTTAAAACGTGCTGTTAATTCTGTTTTATTGGCTGTAACGTTATCTGCTTGCAGCCTGCATCCCAAGATAATAAAATAAGAAACAGGTCGTGAGTACAAGAAAAAGCGATTAACGGATAAAACGATTAACAGATAAGATCCTTACTTTCTTGCAGATAATCGATTATTTTCGCAATGTCCCTGACTTTGACCTGCGTGAAACAGGTTCTAATATTCAAGGATATATATATATATATATATATAAACTAAAATCTCAGCCCATTCGGTGAGGCTTAGAATATGCTGTGTGTATTCCCGGAAGAGAGGTAAGACCCACGTAAAAAAGGATTGGTATGACACAGAACTACATCCGATGGTGAGGCACTAATTTTGGATATCTGGTATTTGAGGAATATCCCTTCATTTCAATTACTCCCAGGTTCACACAGACCCAGACCAGTTGTACCTATAAGGGTCTCATCTATGGGTAAGTTTGAACATTTTTGTACTTGATAAGACCGTGTGCAAAAAAATGAAAAATAAAGTAAATATGAATGTATAATGAAGACGATTTCCTCACCTATGGACATGAAATAACTCTTGACGGGTTGAGATGCTGTTATAATCAATCAATCAAATTATATCTAGCAATTTTATCCCGTTCTTTTATTGTAATAACAATTTGTTAAACATTTTACTTTAAAAACTAAAGATATTCTTTTTAAGAATCAAAATTATATTTAATTATTCTGCATACAAAGATTCTTGACAAGAATCTCTTTATTTAGTATTGTCATCAGTTTGGTATGTACCAAAGCAAAGGTCTTTTCAGAAGGAACAAGATCGTCTTTTTTTAAGAAAAACTTACAAACTCGGCTTGTAATCCGGTTTGGCCGTGGATTTGGCCAGGGATAGACTAGTAGAGATCATTTCTCTCTAGGTCGACAACTGGTTTGAATTTAGAGTTTTTCCTTCTCCTAGACTGATTGCTATACCAAGGTTAAAGAGCACAGTCTGACCTACTATTTATCCATAGTGAAATAGAGAAATAGTTGGATCA
Organism: Sepioteuthis lessoniana; assembly: GCA_963585895.1. Taxonomy (NCBI): domain Eukaryota; kingdom Metazoa; phylum Mollusca; class Cephalopoda; order Myopsida; family Loliginidae; genus Sepioteuthis; species Sepioteuthis lessoniana. Next base: position 84,357,233 of record OY757920.1, read on the forward strand.
ATGTTTTGCCAAGTGTATAAGCGCTATGTGAAATGCGAACAGCCTCGTTCAGGATTCGAACTCGAATAGCTGAGTCACTTCCTACGACGATAATCTTTACTCCAGGTATCCTTTTTTACCATTTTTATTGAGTAACCTATCGCTTCTTTCTAGCCATATATATATATTTATACGTGTGTGCGTGTGTCAAAATTTATTGGTCCACTCTGTGATTTATATCTATTTTTTAGAATTATTTATTTTGCTCTTACATTCGTGTATGCTTCCAGCTCGTTGGTTTCGTCAGGGAACATATGTGGCACAAGGCCATATCAATGGGGCACCCAGTAAGACTCGAACTCACCTGCGTAGGTTTGATAGTCAACTAACATATGCCACTGTATGTTTTCTGACGAAACCAACAAACTGGAAACGTACACAAAAACAAAATAGATAATTCTAAAAAAAAAATACAAATCTCGAGGTGGACCATATTCATTTTGAAATATTTACTTGGACCAACAAAATTTTTTACATATATATATATATACGCATCCATACGCACGCACACGCATATATATACATACATATATATACACGCATATATATATATGTATAAAAGCTCTATCATTGATATTGAGCACTTTTTGATAATACCACAAAATCTGGTCGACCATAATCTTACCAATTGAGTTAAGACTAACCATAAATCATGACAATACTATTATACATATATACATATATTTTTTCTTTCCAGGGAAAGGGGAAGCGCCCTCCTCGACACCTCGGTGTAGTAACCACAAAAAAGGGAACCTTCGAGTCACCCTCGAGTACGGTCGCCAACTTTATATATTGATATCCACAAATATAATGTTTCGTTGCACCACTACTCATCAGTGTGGCAATATACGCGAGATGCTTTCAGCTAGGATCGAAACCCGGCCGACTATACGTCAGTTGGATATCTTACCCCATGACACACATCATTCTCGAGGAATTTTTACGTATATCTTTTTACATATACGTTATCGGCAACCTGGAGTGCTCAATTCATGAGAAGTGTCATCGACAGACTAACTATTTTGCTGTACCAAAACTCTTCAGGGTGGCTAGACACGCAAGATGCTTCAAGCTGGGATTGAAACCCAGCTGACTTTACGTCAGTTGGAATACCCAGCGTATAAATCCTGGTATGTGAAGATCTCTTGAAGATTATCATTGTCTGAATAAAATTATTGAAGCACAGTCGGCTGCTGCTGTAGAATACGCTGACTGCATCTCTGCAGAGGGGTTAGACTACCATCCCAACAAGTGCTCTTGATATAATATAAAACTGAATCAAATGGTGAAGCTCCAGTCTTGGAGTTTGGGGATTTGGAGTACACCTCCATTGCTATTACTCCCAGCTACACTCTGTTCCGGAGTTATAGTATCTGTCAGGGTCCTGTGTATGGGTCAAATAGAACTGTTCAATCTTTTACATAGATCATCTTTATCAAACATAATTATTTGTGATAAATAGCAATACTTAAAACTATAATATACTTGATTAGCTCGCAACAGAGTGTTGTGGATGAATTTAGCAAATGCAATGCGGTCGCAAAATAACATCAACAAAGTGGTTTTCAAAGGAAAGAGAAATATAAAAGATGATGGCGAGAATATAATTTATTGCCTATGGATAGAGTGACAGATATTTCCGTTCGCCGATAAGATCAACAAATTACCGGAAAAAAACGGAAGTATGTAAACAAAACAAAAACAAAAAATACGTAAGGCGAAGAAGATGTTCATCCGTATCATCACAGAGCTGCTGTATGTAGGTTCGAGCAGGTCGTCCTGCTTTTGTTCGGCCATATGTGGGGGTCCATAGGAGAACATCACTTATGAGCTCGTCCCTGCTTCTCCAGCAATGTCCTGCATGCCTGGTTCGTCTAACTTGGATAGTTTTCGTAATGGGAGGTAGGTGGCCGTAGAGTTGGGGCTTTGTGGGGTGTTGCCTCCAGGACTTGTTCAAAATTGCTCGGAGCATTCTTGTGTAGTTGCCGTCAAGCTTTTTCTCCATCCGTTTAGTTAGCGTCCAGGTAGTACATCCATATAGTAGTATCGACACGACCGCTGCTTGGAAGAAACTGCGTTTCATTTTATCGGTCAGGTATGATTACCATATGACCGATAGTTTATCGATAGCTGTCCATGTCTTTGTTAGTCGCAAGTCGATGTCTGCCTCGGTTGATGAGACACTGCTTCCTAGGTAGGTGAACTTGTCTACAAGTTTCAGAGAGCTACTGCCTATATATATATATATATATATATATATATAACCAAATTTTGTATTGAATAACCTACCATGGTTGATAGGTCATAAAACACAACAAAATCAAACCAAATAAAACTATAGTTGCAATCAACGTCATTTTTAACCAATTTAATGTTATACCCAGGACCCTATTTCTGGGTGGTTCTCAGCTCTCTGGAGAGGTCACAGTCAGGGAATTCTAAGCACCACTGAGTGAATGATCTACAAGAAATGTATATACTCTCAGTTTTTTTACTCCTTATTTGAAACGCACAAGAAGGCAGATACCCAGTTTCAGGACTTTGTTGCTCCAGGCAGTCCTACGAAATTACAACCAAAGGAATGAAGTAATATTCAATCCCTGAAAACTGTGGCTACTTTAATGGGAAATGAACCATTTCTGTCACTAGGCCTACGTACAATTAACAGTTATATTTGGCCCATAGATAAGACCCTATTAGATACTACCATTCTGGGCCTGAGTGGAGCTGGGAGCGATGTCAATGAAGGAGTACTCCGCATTTCCCAAAGCTCAAGCATTGCTGGAGTTTCAACATCAGATTGTTTAGTGTCATATCTGGACACTCGTTGGAGAAGTCTTACCCCTCTGCAAAAATGCAGTCGGTGTATTCTACAGCACTAGTCGACTGGGCCATAAGTTATTTGGTTCAATGGCAAACCAACTCCTGGCGGTTATTTAATACCGAATCCTGTTTATATATATGTAAAATACATATGATTTTTAAGTGAATATTTAACTTTTTTAAACGAGTTAAAGCTCATTTGTTTGTACTCAGATACATGGTTTTATGTATTGCTAATCATAATTACCAACCCCTCCGCTCCGACAGGATATGACACAAGGTCAATTCTTAAGCGGAATTTAACAGGTTTTCCTTCTCCTAGACTAGTTACCTCACCAAGGCTAAAGAACCTAGTCTGCCCTACTGTTTACCCATATCTGGAGGGAGAATAATTGGATTCATACCTTTCCAAAGGGTATTAGTACTATGTGAAATACAATCAGTCTGGTCCAGGATTTGAACGAGTGTTGCCGTGTCCATTTCCTACGACGATATCCATTACACCACAGGCACCTCCTTTTATTTATTGCTAATGTTGTAACCTGACAAAAGGTTACTGAATGAGAAATAACGAAAATGTCAGTTGGAAATGAGATGGAAATCTTCATAACGTTAACAAAATACAATATTCGCCAGCAGCGTGAAGAAATTACCTACTGCTAGTGTTGACTTAACATAATTACTCTCCTCACCATAGTGTCCATTGTATCTATGAGGAATGAAATCTACCCTTTGATGTTAATAAGAAGGGAATATAACAACTGTCTAACACTTATTGCTTTATTTGCACACATTTAAACGGTTTCAGGCATTACTATTTAATATTTTATTCATCAAGTATTCCAATCCAATTAAAAACTAATCATTTGTTTGTACACAAATGTTTTCAAGCATTGCTATTTAACAATAATTCTATTTAGTATCAATTATTTGTTTGCACACAGTTAAAACATTGCTTTTTGTACAAATAGTTGTGTTTTCACTGAGTTTAATGGTTTCAAGTACTGCTATTTAACAGTAATAATTCTATTTAATATTAATAAACTGCTCTATTTGACCCCTAGATGGGGCCCTAACAATTTCTACATCTCCGAGTGAGAGTGGACCAAAGAGTTATGGTAATGAAAGGATACTCCAAATTATCCAAAGATCTGAGACCGGAGCCTCACCATCAGATGCAGTTTAATATGTGGAAGTGGGTTGCTCAGCAAGGTCAGTTTTTCAATATAATAATCAGTGATTTCAAGATGAACAAGATTGTCCTTTTCTTACCCGCCACCAAATTGCCATTCTTATGACAAAGTACTGATAGAAACTGATGCCACAATAAAAATAACATGAGTTTGAAAATCTCAGAAAGTTGTCATTAAGAAAATAACTTATCTGCATAATATTGGCGTCGAACAAGTCGGTGATCAAGGTAGCATCACGCAATCCGATAGTCGGAACGGTACCAGTCAAGTATCTCCACTGATTTAGTGTGTTTAACTGATAATACCAACTAGCTGGTTAAGGCTGGAACAGCGCCATTTCTTGCTACACGTTTCTCTGATCTGCTTTTTATCATCGGTTTGGCTCATGTGTTCAAAGTACAGACAAAAATTAAGCGGACAAGCAACGTAATCAAGTCATATGTTAATTTCTCTTTGCTTAAAAGAGAGCATTTTGTTGAGTGATCTACTGAATCTACCTTCGTAAGCAGGTATCGATCCGTTATTATATATTATGTGGAAATGCAAGAATTGCCAGTGATATCCTTTAAAAATAAAAAGGAGGAGGAGTCTACATGATGAAATGGCTGAACAGTGATCTCGAGGTAAGCAGGTTTTGAACTCCACTCCCGCTGTTCCGTTCACTTTCAAACCAATACCCAAGGGAAATGGATGAACGCCTCCTTATTCTTCCAACTATGGTTTAAATAGTACCATTACCGTTTTTTCTACAAGTATGGCTTTAGCATTAAATAAGCCACGAAGGTTGATATGCCATTGAACAAATGGACCAAACCATACTAAAACTGAAGAGTAGATACATAAAATAAAAAAATTCGCCATAACTATATATATATATATATATTCTCTATAATAATATCGATATGTCTTCTCTTTATATATATATATATATATATATATATATATATATATATATATTTCAGCTATAAAATGAAATAAGATAAATTTAATGATGCCTAAATTTTACGTACCAATCAACAGGTAAGCTTATTCCTCATTTCTGACGGCTGTTGGATACAAGTGAATATATATGAAAAAACTAGAAATACTCTGTACATTTTCATAATGGCATATCAACCTGCGTTGCTTATTTATGACTAAAGACATTCTCGTGAGAGAAGTGGTAATAATACTATTTAACCTCTAAATAACGGTTTAAGGGGGTTCGTAGCTTTAACGTGGGTATTTGTCCAAATGTGAAAGTAACAGAAAATCTGGAGTTTGAACTCGCTTACTATGATGTCACAGTTCATCACGTCAGTCTCTAAACATCGAGTATACTATATATATATATATATATATTGTAATGAGGTATAAGTGAAAGAATAAGTTTGATTGCTTTATATCGAAGGATAAAAGTCGTCAGTATAAGGAAAAAGCGTCTAAAAAGCTGTATTTTGAATATTACACTCAAAGAATATCATAAAATATTTTTTCCAGAATTGTGTCCTTTTTGTTATTAGCACATTTACTGCTAACCAAAAATAACTAAGGTGAATACCTTCTAAATGTCCAAGTTCCACAATGTTTGCTAGAGGTAGAACATGTTCGTACAGATCTAAACGAGGAAATTCTTATTTACAACAGGGTGCGATAGCAAAATATGGAATAATTCTTAACATGTTTTTTAGTCTGATTTGTTCGATTTTTTAAAAAAATGATAAATTTAAATTTTCATGATTAACTATATTATTCAAGCACTTTTTCATAAAAAGTCATATAACAAGAAAAGAACCAACGAATACTTAAGGATTTGTTAACACCGAATCCAAGCCAAAAAAAATTCCGAAATAATTGGAGTTTCTTTATGGCCTCCATCAGTCCAGATCATAACCCCCTTGATTACGCTATATGAGGCGTTTTAGAAAACAAAACAAATGCAACTTCCCAACCAAATATTGGTTCGCTTCAGACTGCTATTGAGGAGGAATGGAATAAAATGTCTGAAGAATTTATTTTGAAGGCATGCAAATTGTTTCGAAAGCTTGTTGATACAATAGTAAGTAAAGTTGGCGACCGTAGTCGAGGGTGACCCGAAGGCTCCCTTTTCGATAGCTACTACACGAGGCTGTAGGGGAGGGAGCTACCCCTTTCCCTGGATTTCTCCATTACCCTTGATCTGTACCTTATAAATCTGAGTGTTAAGCAAAGGTGCATCAAGTACCATTTTTTGAGTTTTTGGTATGACTCGACCCAGGTCTCCCTGGCTATTGGCGGACTCTCTTATTTTGTTGTTTATTTTTTTATATCACTAGTCGCTGTCATTTGTTTTTGCTCTTTTTATTGCGGTGTTAAGGTTCGTGTATTGATGCATCTACTCTATCTTTAATGCCGGTAAATCCTCGTCCTCCTTCTTTTCTTGACACATATAGTCTGTCTATGTCAAATCTCGGATGTAAGACCTTGTATATCATCATTAACTTTCTTCTCCTCAGATCTATTTGTCAGGGTTCTTCCCTTGTCTATTTTAAGAATGGTACTGAATATCTTACAAGGGGGCAGCACTTTGATAAAATTCCTGCTTCAGAACTTGGATTCGGTAGGTTTTCTCATTTGTCTGAGATATACTTTTATAATTTTTTCTTTCCTTTCTCCTTGTTTGAATCCACCTTCGTAAGCAGTTATCGATCCGTTGTTATATATTATGTGGAAATGCAAGAATTGCCAGTGATATCCTTTAAAAATAAAAAGGAGGAGGAGTCTACATGATGAAATGGCTGAACAGTGATCTCGAGGTAAGCAGGTTTTGAACTCCACTCCTGCTGTTCCGTTCACTTTCAAACCAATACCCAAAAGAAATGGATGAACGCCTCCTTATACTTCCAACTATGGTTTAAATAGTACCACTACCAAGTATGGCTTTAGCATTAAATAAGCCACGAAGGTTGATATGCCATTGAACATATAAACCAAACTATACTAAAACCGGAGACTAAAGTACTTGTAAGTTTCCTTTTCTCTAAGTGTTAGGATTCTTTTTTGATTTGGCAGTTCTATTCCTTCTGTAATTTCTCATTTTCAATTTCTCCTTATTACTATGGCACATATTTCTAAGCCTAATTCCATTCCTAAATTCCGGCTATATATTCTTATTATTTGTATCAGAGTCTCGAATTCATTTCTTTTTTTTTTTTTTTTTTTTTTTTTTTTGCAAATAATTTGAAGTCTTTTCTTGCGATTCAGTATATTTGCAATTCCTAAGTCTTTGATTGAGTAACGTCATTGCCATTATAAATAGCGATGGCGAAAGCTCATCTCACAATAAAATGCCGCTCTGGATTTTCACCTCTGCTAAAATTTTTCCTCCGGCAGTTAATTCCATTTTCAAATTTTTCATGATTTTCGTGATGAATTTAATTTAATGACTTTGTCGTACGTTTTGCATATTTTCAGACTCTATTATCAAGGGTTGCAGGACAATATCATACTGGCCAGTATGTAGTCAATCCAGATGATTTACCATATATTGATCAATAAATCATTAAACAGTAAATCACCGGTTCCTCTTGTTATTTTTTGGCATCGTCTTTATTCTTCAGGAAACAGTCCGCGGCTTACTAGCAAGTGAAAGGTATCTGCTTTAATCTATGCTGTTAGGAGTTTCCACAGGTAGACACGTAACCAGTCTATAGTTGTGAAGGATGGTTCTTTTTCGGGGAACTTTCTGGATCAGAGTAGTCTTCTCCTTAGTCATCCATTAGGGTATGATTGCTTCTTCAAGGCTACTCAGTTGAAAAGTTAGTCTGTTGTGGATGAAGGGGATCTTTTAAAACCAAAATCTATGTCATCCAGATCTGGTACTTTTTTCAGTGTTTCTCTGAGCGATTCCAGGTGTATATCCGCCTTAGAACCTTCTTCGAGTCCTTGTAATTATTTTTTACATTATCCATCCATGTGAACTTTCTGTTATGTTCTTTCTCTTCCCATATTTTTCTCCAAAATTGATTTATTTCTTTTACACCCGGCTGTTGATTTGTCCAAGTCCTTTCTCCACCTATTTGTCGATAGAATTTTCTTACGTTAATTTGGAATGTCCTATTTTATTTGTATAACTTGACCTTGTCTCGGTATTTTTAAGTCTGTTGCCAATATCTTTTGATTTATCTCATCAAGTTGATTTGTCAGACGTGTCTGCTGTTTTATTTTGTTTTTCATCCCAATATATCTTAGCGTATTTTTCTTTCCTCGGCATTTTTGCCTATTGTCATTATTTTATCTCTTGATCTTTGAGCCTAATTTCCCATCCAGGTTTTGTATTTCTGGTCGGTTCCTTTGAGGACACCGATTTCATCACAGACGAGTTTTTCCTGCAGCATAAATTACCTCGATTGGTTCAGTGAAGCTGATCGTTAGGATATTTAGTTATAATTTCTTTACTTAATCGGTTTCTACGTTAACTTTTTCGCAGACTTTGAGTCTAAGTGATAATAATTTAGTTTCGTTTTTTTTTTTTTTCGTGATTTTCTTTATTAAGTCTGCATTCATTTTACCTTAAGGTGTTATCATTTCTTTTGTGGTGCAGGGATGTGCAGCGTTTCGGTTTTCAGCATTTGGCATTTCAGTAACGGTAGTGGTATCTTGTTGATATTCTTCCCTATTTACTTGTTCATATATCTATAGTATCTCAAAGTAGCATAAAATCTAGCAGAGTCAGTCAAAATTCCTTTCGTTCTTTTTTTATACTCACTCGGTGTATGATTACTCTTAAAATAATTGTTGTCTTCTCTTATCGATTTCCTCACCTGATGTCTCTGAGTAGACTCGTGGCTTTTGTTTTTGTTTGAGGACTTGAAATTAGAACAGCCAACATTTGCAGGATGCCGATTAAGTCCCCTATGTTGGCTATTAAAAGAGCACTTGCCGATGATAACACCCAGACCTGTTGTCTAGCTCCTATATTGGATTATGTTTCGATTTGACATTTTTTTATGGGGAGCATATACAAAAGAACCAGAGGTGGTTTATTATCTGTGCTGCTAACACAGATGTGAGACCAAGTACTCGTAAAAAAAGGAACACTTAAGCGGGTCACACAAAAAATTTAGATTTACCATAAATTTTCTTAGATTTAACTTAAGAGTCACAACAGTCCACTTTTTTCTCCACGATTCGTTTTAACTTCATTTTTATTCAAACTGTTACAGTAGCTTATAACTGACATTCTTTACTTTAAACCCCGAGTAATTTGGTGGCTTTCGTTTATTATGATCTTTGTTCTGCATTTCAAGTATGCAATATTATATCACCACTATCTGCTACTGATAAGCGGCTTTGGCCAAAAGAGTTCCAATCACGTAACTTGAATGAACCTTCTATGTCTGCTACTGTTACTATTAATACCACCAACACCATTACTTTTGGCAGACTCTTTTCCTCCCTTCCCCTTTTATACAGTATATGCTAAATTTTCATTTAATATTCTAAAATAAAAAGTAATGAGCTTACTTCGATAGTATAGCAGAAAACTTTCAAAATATCGACTAACCGTTAATATTTTGCACTATTTCGCTGAAGTTACAGTTAGAATGTAGGATTACTTTTTCTTTTGGGATCTTCCTTTCACGTTCGCTGCCTTTCATCTTCTCTGAAGGAATGAATTTTTAGGAGGTTTCTCTCTGAAGGTCTTCCAGTCACGTGACTTGAAAGCACCTTCTATCTCTGATACTATTATTGATATTATTATGTGAGTTTTTCACACCAGCATTGGCTTGTGGTCTATTAATAGAGTCTGATTGGCAGCCAGCAATTTTCCTCGGATTTACAGGACTTGGCTCAGTATTCCAGCCAATCGTAACAATGCTAAGATCTGGATCGTCTCGATTCTTCCTCTGATTTCCAGTTCTTCTAGCTTTTTTCCAAGCATTTGGGAACTGTTCCAAGCGCACAAATTCACAAACTCTCATGTTCAACAGTTTTTTAGTTCTCCGGCAAGGTCTAAGTATTTGTCTATCTTTTTCCTTTCTTTTATTTTCACTCTATGGTTCGTCGGAATGGCAAAATCCTCAAGACGACTATTTCTTTTTTTCTTTAGTTTTCTTACCGGGATTGGCTGATCCATTTGTGTTTCAAAATTCCAGAAACTTTTATGAGTCTCATCCTCGAAGAATTCTGTTTGTGCATATACCACTTGGCAGTATGGTCCAATCTATTTCACTCGCACAATTCCCAGTCGATCCCCTTTACAACACAGTCTTGATTAGTGTTGTACTTCTTGTGTGCCAATTTGCTACATTCGCTTTTTACCGATTCAGCTTTCATTTTACAAAATTCACATTTTCCATTCTGTTGCTTATTATCAATTTTCGTTCCTTATATAGTTGTTTTGTGCTACTGAAAAGATTCAGATTTTCTTTTGAGGTTTCCAAATATTATTATTATTATTATTATTATTATTATTATTATTATTATTATTCATACAACAGTATAAAAAGGAATACCAACCTCGTGGAATCCACTTGGCCCAATGATTACATAGGTGTGAAACTGACTGTCAGCAAGCACTGATGACTCTGTAACAAGGCTATCCTACTCTACTATATAATATTTAGCAAAACAAGCATTAATATCTATTTATCTAAAGTTATATATATATATATATATATATATATATATAGAGAGAGAGAGAGAGAGAGAGAGCCATTGGAGCTTTCCATTTTACCTGATGATCGCTATACATCGTAAAACATTTTGTTGCAATTTTATTTGTTTGTGTTTAATACGTGCGTGTGCGCCTGTTCATGCGCATTTTCTCTTTCAATAATTGAACTTCTTATTTCTTTTTCTTCTCTCTCTCTCTCTCTCTCTCTTTCTCTCTCTCTCTCTCTCTCTGTTTGTCGGATTGGCTAATCTGATGTCTAATTAAAAAATATATCTTTAAAATATTCAGTTAGCGTCAGAAAATTCTTATGACTTATATTGTTTTGTTTTTTTGTTGTTTTTTTTTTTTTTCATATAACTTTATAAATTCATGTACGCTTGAAAATATACCAAGAACAATCTTTCTCCAGTGATGCTTTCTGGGCAACGACAAGAACATTTTTTTACATACTATTGTATCTATCTCAGCCCTTTCATTATCAATCTATCTATATTCAAAAATCAAATTATAAAAATCGAAAAAATCTGACCATCACTATATAAATCTTTAAACGATAAAGATTATGTGTCTGACTGTCTCTCTGTCTATCTGTCTGTCTCTCGATAACCAAATCGACGTCACCGCAGTCATTACAATTCTCTCAGATTTGGGGGGGGGTTACATCATATTCTCCATGAGTTTATTTTTTATCTAAATCTCATTTATTAAAAAAGATGTTTTATATTATTAATACTGTTGGCTTTATCAACATCCTGTAGTAAAACTCGCGACCGTAATCGAGGGCAACCAGAAGGCTTCCTTTTCAATAGCTACTACACCGAGGTGTAGGGGAGGGCACTACTCCTTTCCCTGGATTGCTCCACTTTATCCTTGATACGTACCTCATATTGCTGAGTGTTAAGCAAGGAGGTATCAAGTACCATTTTCAAGGTCTTTGGTATGACACGCCCTTGGATTGAAACCAGGTATCCCGGACCATTGGCGAACAAACATACAATTAAGGCTAATTTGCATATTGATCTTAAGAATTTGATTTTAATAAATCATCATCATATCACGCCATAAACAAGGATCTCCCTGAATCTCTCCCGCCACCCTTCTCTATCGTCCATCGCTCCCGGTAGGTCTTCAAGGCTATATCCTGTATCGGCACAGAGCTGTGGTATGAAGGTTCTAGCTTGTCTTCTTGCCTTTGCTCGTCCATGTGAAGGGGTCCACACGAGTATGTCATAAGTTCATCTCCACTTCTTCAGCAGTGTCCCGCATGTCTGGTTCGTCTAACTCAGATAGTTTCCGTGATGGGTGATAGGTGGTCGTACAGCTGCTGCTTTGTGGGGTGCTGCCTCCAGGACTTGTTCAATATTGCTCGCGGCATTCTTGTGTTGTCGCCGTCAAGCGTTTTCTCCATACGTTTAATTAGCGTCCATGTAGTGCATCTATACAGCAGTATCGACACGACCGCTGCTTGAAAAAAACTGCATTTCCTTTTATCGGTCAGATCTGACTTCCATATGACCGATAGTCTATCGATAGCTGTCCATGCCTTTTGCTTGTCGCGTGTTGATGTCAGTATCGGTTGATGAGACTCAGCTTCCTATGTAGGTGAACTTATCTACTAGTTTTAGAGAACTACCGTATTGGCTTGATATTATTGCTTTGTTTTATTTTAATGAATATGAAAAAAAATCTGGTCGATAGATCTTAAAAGAAATCAATTAACAAAAAGAAATATCAATAGTTTTATTCTTTACTATCTAATTGAGTTAAATAGTTAAATTAGGAAAATTTAGCAATGAAAAGCGGGAGTGATGAGAAGAGCTTGCGTTCAAGTTGTTTTATTACATCCCTTCTGTTTCCAATGAATTTAACGTAATAATTCAATTTCATATATCATTACTTAATTCTCAAACGTATGAAAATGTATAATTTCATATATAAATTAATAAAAAAAAGAAAAGAAACGTAATCTTTTTCATATGCATTCTTTTTTAGTTTCTTTCTTCTTTTTAACTTAAAATAAGAATTTTTCACAGTAAAAGCAAAATACTTTTAATATGCATTAATACCTTGGCCTTTCTTCTTGGTTTTCCAGAGGGGCAACTGTTGTGTGCTTTAGAAATATGTTATTATGCTGATCGTCTGATCCTTGCATCCTTCAAGCAATCCCTGCTTTGTAGGGTTTGTTTATCGCTTGGCACTAAGGGCGCCTCAGTATAAGTATTGCCGACGGGATTAAACATTTTTGTGACAGTTAAGCATAACTCGTTATGTGCTCATCCTCTCATAACAAAATGACCTTCTGCCAAATTCTGACTTCCAAAGAAAACGGTTGAATACCTTAGAAATTAAATACTTGCACCTGGAGGGCTCATACAAAATAGTTTACTTCAAAAAATATCTCTGGTCCTTTATATACATATACAGCAACATTTTTAAAGTGGTACTAAAAGCTATAGCTTTAAAGCCCAAAATCCTGCTGCAGCCCGGTCGGCTGGAGCTACAGAATACACCGACTGCATCTCTGCAGAGGGAAATGACCCTACCCTCAACTATTCTACCGGATATGACATTAAACAATCTGATGGTGAGGCTACAGTAATGCTGAAGCTTTAGGAAATGCGGAATACCCCTTCGCTGCTATTGCTCCCAGGTTCACTCTGGCCCGGAGTGGTAACTCCTGAAGAGGTCCCATCAATGGGTCAAATAAAACTGTTTTATATATATACTGAATGTAAATGAATGGCATGCGAAATTGAATTGTTAGAAATAGAACTGTTTGATCGTTAAACAGTGTGTAAACAAATGACTGTTTAAATCGAATTGTTAATGATACTTACCAATACTCGGAACAATTTAACTTTGTTAATTTATGCTAAATAGTATTGTTAGAAATAGAACTGTTTGATCGTTAAACAGTGTGTAAACAAATGACTGTTTAAATCGAATTGTTTGTGATACTTACCAATACTTGGAACAATATAATTTTGTTGATTTATGCCAAATAGAATTGTTAGAAATAAAACTGCTTGATCATTTAATTGTGTGTATCTAAAAATGTGATTTCAAATCATATATTCAATACGCAATTAAAAACAGGATTTGGCATTAAATAACTAACAATGGTTGATATGCCATAAAACCAAACCAAACCAACTCCTGGTGATATAAAAAATAATACTCTATAAACAAATAAAATATGTAATAATAATTTCTAATAATAAAAACTAAATAGTATTTTTATAAAATATTGATCTTTCAGAAAAAGAAGTATAACTCTTTCGACGGGTCTAAAAATAAACTAACGGTATCCCCTGCAGAAGGAAGCCCCCTCATCCAAAAGCAATGTCTTGGGTATAGTACCAAACTGCATCTGATGGCATGGCTCTAGTTCTGGAGATCTGAGTAGGTTCTAGTATCCCTTTTTGCCATTACTCCCAAGTCCACTCTGACCCGGAGTGGAAATACCTGTAATTGTCTCATCTCTGAGTCAAATACATCTGTTTGAAAAATATTTGAATGGACTGTGTACAAAAAAAACTTCTTAAGAAAAAACTACACAAAATATCTAAATATGATAGCATAATAAATATTTTCTTAAACTCTAGGCATTTCTTAAACTCTACTTTACGCATCAAATAACCGTACACAGGTTGACATAACGTTAAAATCAATTAATCAACCAATCAACCAAAATATGTTTGCCAGCACAAAATTAGTGTGGCCTCTTTCAGTTTTTATTGCTTATCAAACAAAATACTCTTGCAAATTTATGTATTTTTCATCTCTTGGGTCTTTTCCTGTCAATTAATCTAGTAAATTGATTTTCTTTAAATAAAAATATCAACATTTAAACTCATCGGTTTTTTCCTGGGGGCTTTTTTCTAGAATTATTTAGCTTGTTATTATGTCAATTTGGTGACGTTGTCTATACCCCAGTAATAAGATGACAGAAAAAACTACTTTCGGAGCAAGATTCTTATGATTAAAGCATGCAGTCTCTTGACTTGGTTTCTTTGTTTAATGGCATATCAAGCTACGTGGGTTATTCAATGCCAAAGCTATCCTTCTTGAAGAACAGTTGTGATGGTATTTAACCCATTGCTAAGGGAGTTTCGTACCTTTCCCAAAATTATTAATCCAAAAGTGAACTTAATAGGGCGACTGGAGTTCGAACTTGCTTACCATGTTGTCACAGTCTAGCACATAAACCACTTCGCCACGTGGAATTCTCTCGCCGTCTCTTGTTCATCGCTAGCAAATATTCATGATACGTAGACGTGAGTGGGGTTTTTTTGTGGGGGGGGGACAAAAAACTTCCTATATTTAACAGTATTAGAATGCTCCCTATAACTCTTAGAGTTTTCCATTGATTAATTGATTCTAACGGCACGTCAACTTGTTTACAGTTATTTTCTGTCCACAGGTTAAAGAATCGCGTTCATTGCACATTTATATTTTTTGTAGTTTGGGTGCAGTGTACAATCGAATACGAATAATTTAAAACAAATCCATTTGACCCGTAAATGTGACTGCAATAGATACTACCACACTGGCTCTGTGTGAACCTGGATGTAATGACAATGAAGAAGTAGTTTACAATCTCTAGACCTCCAAAACGGAAGTGACATCATCAACTGTAGTTTGTTGTCATATTTAGGACAGTCACTTTTTGGAAGAGGGTGGTCTTACTATTCGGCAGGGGATACAGTCTGCATATTCTAAGCCTCACCAACAGGGTGTTGTAGTTTCCCTAGAATTGTATTGAACTATTATTTTCAGAGAGCCCAACCCCTCCACCATGGACATAGTATGCAAGATCAATCTTTAAGCGGAGCAAAGTAAAAAGTAAAGTTGGCGACGGTAGTCGAGGGCGACCTGAAGGCTCCCTTTTCATTAGCGACTGCACCGATGTGTAGGGGAGGGTGCTACTCCTTTCTCTGAATTGCACCACTTTACCCTTGATCTGTGCTATATAATGCTGTGTTAAGCAAGGAGGTATCAAGTACTGTTTTTTTTTTTAGTTTTTGGTATAACTCGACCTGGGATTGAACCCCGGCCTCCCAGGTCATTGGTGAACACTCTACCCACTAGGCCAATTCGCGGGGTCAAGTTAGTTCAAATTCAGAGTTTTCCTTCTCCTTGAATGGTTGCCTAAGCTAGGTCTACTCTGGATGATAAATAGATGGATTCATGTTCTAACTTAGAAAACAGCTCAAATCACCTTCACCGGACAGTACCTCAATTTCAACTCCCATCATCCATATACGGTAAAGAAAGGAATAGTCCGTTGCTTACAACATCGAGCAAAAACCACTAGGAGCGATACTGATACATTTCAAGAAGAAATGATTAGTTTGAGACACAACCTCCATTGCAGCAACTACCCAGAGCGCATAACATCTGCTCCAAGAAACCTATGCCGGAGGATAGAGGACAATGCCCGAAAACTCATCACAGTATATCTGCTCTATGTCAAAGGACTAGCCGAAAGGATCCAAAAGATATGTAGTCTATACGACATCAGGACAGTATTCACAAGTGGTTCAACTCTCCAGAGATATCTATTCTGGGTCAAGCCACCAAGAGAATTCAACATGATCAAGAACTGTGTTTATTCCATCCCTTGCAGTTGTGGTAAAATATACAAAGGCGAGACAGGTCGCCCACAAAGTAAGGCTAGAGGAACATCGGAAGGTAGTAGTACAAGGTGAGATTGAAAAGTCGGATCATATATGGAAGGAAATGTGAAACCATCTGCCCTTCTGGGATGAAGTTGTAATAAGTGATAGAGCTGAATATTGGAGGATTGAGCGCCTTAAGGAATCCGTACATATGGTGGACAACAATGAACTGTAGACCAAGTGTAGAGATGGATACAATATGGGAACCGATTATAAAAAAGGTTAGATAAAAAGAAATCTGAATATGAGCATAGGTAAAAAAATCATACACAATAGTCGTAATCCTAGTCAAGTAAGATCATTAGGTTTATAAGTCCCAAAAATTCACCATAAAACTGTCCAGCGGGACACATAGCGTAACGGTTATATGCGTTAGTTCCCTAAGCTTCTAAAGTGACAATCATCTAGTGGTTCTAGGTTAAATCCTGACTACAGGTGAGCAACAATACAGGAATATTTAAAACTTATACCCGGTTATGGCTAACGGAATCAGAAGAGGCGACCCCGTGGATTCAATAAAGGACGTAGTTCGAAGTTCCATGTAGGTTCCCGAGTTCGACAAACATCTGAAGAAGGCTGGAATACATATCGGCCAAAACGTTGTGGAAAAAACAATAAAGATTAAGACCGAAAACCCAAATGATAAAAAAAACAAATCAATTCCCACAATTTAGGGCGGAGTTAGCATTAACCCTTTGAATCGTTAAATTTCTCAATATAACATCACCCCAGTCAGCTGGTGCTCTAGAATGCATCGACGGCATCTCTGCTGAGGGGCAAACACCCTTCCAACAAGTGTCCTGATTATATGACATTAAACAATCTGTGATCTTAAATGTTCCTATCAATGGGTCAAATAGAACTGTTTCACATTTAAAATGTGTACAAACAAATGCCTAATTCTAAACTGAATTGTTTGAAATAGAACTGTTTGATCATTAACCATATTTACCAACCCCTCTGCTCGGGCAGGATATGATACAATATGATTTTTAAGCGGAGCTTAACAAGTTTGAATTCAGAGTTTTCCTTCTCCTAGACTAGTTGCCTCACCAAGGCTGAAGAACCTAGTCTGCCCTACTATTTACCCATAGCTGGAGGGAAAATAATTGGATTCATACCTTTCCCAAGAGTATTAGTGCTATGTGAAATGTAATCAGTCTCGTCCAGGATTTGAACTCGTGTCGCCGTGTCCATTTCCTACGACGATAACCATTACACCACGGGTACTTCCTTTGATCATTTAACTGTGTATCAACAAATGACTGATCTTTAATTGAATTGTCTGTGATACATAGCAATACTTGGAAGAACTTTACTGTACAAAAGAATGAGTTTAGGCTCGTTTAAAAATGTTATCAACAAAATATGTTTATAAATCATATCTATTTGATTTATATGGATAAAGAAGATTTGGCATGAGATAACTTCCAATGGCTGATATGCCGTAAAACCTAACCAAACCTTCAATATAACATAAGAAGGAAATAGTATTTATTATCCTTCACAAATAAAAATATCAACATGAAACTTCACAGATTTGGATCGTCTAGTATAACATTAACAATACCACGTAGTCTTTAGCAGTATGTATTTATGTACTTATACAATCCCTAAGCTGCCAACGAGATGCGATACAAGGCCATGGGGGGCATGTAGCCATTTTAGAATTTGAATTTCCCTTCTCTAAGACCAGTTGGCGTACCGAAGCTCAAGAGTCATGTCTGCTTTACTCTTTACTCATACCTGGGACCAGATTGATATGAGCATTTCCCAAGGGCATTAGCGTGAGTCTTGTCAACAACGATAACCGTTGCACTAAGTAAAATGTAAGTATTTTACATTCTTTCTTTCGGTGTCGTTCTGTTCTTAACTGTCTTATCGCGACAGTACCACTCCAACCCCTGGCTGTGTTGGGTAACTAACTTAATGAATATTAATTTCAATCTCTCAGTCTTTTTTTTTTTTTTTTTTGCTGGCTTGGGCTGTAGAATACGCTGACTGCATCTCTGCAGAGGAGTAAAACTCTATCCCACCCATCGAGTATCCTGGATATGACACGAAACAATCTGACGGTGAGTCTCTAGTTCTGGAACTTTGAGAAATGTAGAGTACTCCTTCATTGCCATTACTCTCAGGTCCACTTTCACCCGGAGTTTTATTTGTGGGTCAAATAGAAATGTTTAATCATTTACTGTTATATTACAACCATCATGAAGTGTCGCTAGCATAGATTTCCCTGACCCTCTCTCGTCTCTATCGTCCATCGCTCCCGGCAGGTCTTCTTGGCTACATCCTGTATCAGTACAGATCTGTTGTAGATAGATTCTAGCAGATCGCTCAACCTGTTGCATATTGACCTCCGACCCGGCCAAGCTGTCAAAATAGCAAATGCACCTATGTAAATAACAGGTGCATCCAGTCGAGGAATATTAATTAGGATATGACCTTGACTGTCGAGGGGTTGAATTGAGTGCGAAATAGTGACGCTCGAAGGAAGAAGAGTGGACGTCAAATTATTATATAACCCCGGCGACAGGAAGTTCAAGTCAGTTGGAGAAAGATGCCGGAATGAGGACCATGTCACAGGGCAGCTGAGCCCCCAGGCCCCCAGTTGAGCAGCCCAGGACAACGGGAAAGAAACGCTGTTATGGCCATAAGAGTGGGGGTCAATATGTTGCAGTTCTGTTCAGTCTCCAACTCACCTCTCTCACAGTAAAACCATTAGTAATCCTTTCGAACCCTTTCAAATAAAGTGAGAGGTATATTTTCTCAAAGAAGTGTCCGCTCGTCTTCATTGCGTCGTTATGTTTCTGCATGCATCTGCATATAAGTATACAACAAACCCTCGCTCATTCGTATGAAGGGGTCCACAGGAGTACATCGCTCATGAGTTCGTCCTTACTTCTCCAGCAGTGTCCCGTATATCTGGTTCGTCTAATACTTTAGACCTTTTAACTGGATGCAAATAGAACTCTTAAAGTTAGATAAAAAATACTTGCAACTAACTCTCTGTAAACAATACCATATTTACCAATAAATAGTCATACACGTCATGTCATGTCATGTCGCTAGCACGGATATCCCTGACTTCTCTCGCCACCCTATCGTTCATCGCCTCTGGCTGGTCTTCAAGGCTACATCCCGTATCCTCACATAGCTGTTGTATGTATGTTCGAGCTGGTCGTCCTGCTTGTGCCCGGTCATATGTGGGGGTCCATAGGAGTCATACATGAAACCATGGAAATATGTACAAAAACAAAAATTTAACTCCTTTAAAGAATAAAGTTTACTTCAAACTACAAGTTTGTATTATATCATATATGTACAAACAAAATTTGTCATTAAATAACCCTCAAAGGTTGATAAGCCATTAAACCAAATAATCTAACGCAACCTTTTTCGATAATCTATTCGTACTATCTCAGTCTCACTTTCATTTTTCCTCATTATCTCCTTTTATTTCTTCTCCTTCTCCCTCTTCCTCTGATTTTCCTTCTCTTCTTTCCCTTTGTTCTTGGTTGCGTTCCCCTCTTCTTCCCTTTTTCTCTTTCGACCTTCCCCGAGCACCTCTTTCTTTGTCCTTATTTCATTTTTCGCTTCACTTGATGGCAGTCAACTGTGATAACGAAATAGCTTCGTTTGAGCGGTATGACTACGGGTATTATGATTGAGAAATGTTAAATCTGATCGGGATCGGGCTGTTTTGATCATTTGCAATCACTGAGCATTAAACCCATGGCACAGATCTGATTGGTCTCGCTAAGGCAACAGAAATAACCTACACAGGCGCACACAGGCGCCGCATTATATATTCATCACCATGAGACAAGCGTATTGCAGATTTGATATACCAGCTTCCTCTCTGATTGTTAGGAGTTAAAATGCTATTTCTTTTGCTAATCTTTTTTCTTATATCCTAACTTATATTATAATTCCTTATATCTAATTTGCTTAGAATAGTGAAGGCAAGATACTCGCTAAAACTTCTGAGGAACGAAATCCTCAGCGTCCTTTATAGATATTTAGTGAGTTCATCCTACTCAACCTGCTCATTGACCTTGCGGTTAGAGTGATCGCCAATGGTCTGGGAGACCTGGGTTCAATGGCTCTTGATACCTCCTTGCTTAACACTCAACAATAAATGGGTACGTATCAAGGGTAAAGTGGAGCATTCCAGTGAAGGGAGTAGCGCCATTCCCTACACCTCGGTGTAGTAGCTATTGAAAAGAGAGCGTTCTGGTCGCCCTCGACTACGGTCGCTAACTTAACCTACTTACATCTTACTCTGTTTAATGGAAACATGTAGATACAAGTGTTTTTTCCTCGGGAAAAGAAAAAACCCATCTTTTCTCCTTTTCTCTTCATTGCCCCAGTCGACTGGGGATGTAGAATAGACCGACAGCATCTCTGCATAGAGGTAAGACTCTCCCAAACGAGTGTCCTGATATGACATTAAAAAATTTGGTGGTGTGGCTTCAGTAATGTTTGATTGTGGAGCTTTGGGGAATGCGGAGTAACCCATTATGGCCATCGCTCTCGGATCCACTCTGGTCCGGAGTGGTAGGACCTGATAGGGTCCTATCTATGAGTCAAATAGAACTGTTTGACATTTAAACTGTACTTATGCTAAACTGAATTGTTTGAAATAGAACTGTTTTTACGTTTAACTGTGTTTAAACAAAAACTGTACTTAAGCTAAACTGAATTGCTTGAAACAGAACTGTTTACTTGTATAAAAATGAATTTGACATTAAATAACCTATAATGGTTGATATGCTATAAAACTGAATCAAACCAAAATTCTACCTCCGTTATAGGCAAATGGTAAGACAGGGTGAGTTCTTTAATTTTGCTAAGGCAACCAGTTTAAGAGAAGGAAATCTCTGAATTCAAACCAACAGTAATTTACTAAAAATGGTCTTGTGTTACATCCTACTTATTGAGAAGGGTCGAGTAAATACTCACACAGTCTCTAACAAACAAGAATTGCTTGCAAATTTCTGTTATAAAAATTATCAAATTATCGCCGATGAATAAGAGCACTTTAATACTTTCTATTAAATATTAATTTTCTTCGAAACCATTTTTACTTTGGTTTCTTTACTTAATGGCATATCAAACTCCGTGTGTTATTTAATGCCAAAGTCTTCCTTGTAGAACAGCAATGATACCATTTAACCAGTAGCTGTGTGAATGAGGGGGTTCATTAAAGATGTTTTTTTATTATTTCCCATAGAAAATTATACAACCGAAACGGGTATTATTAGGTGTTAAATATTATCAAACTGTACAATATGTAAAAACTGTAAGCAAGAAAAAAATGTTTACGAGTTTTGGGTGGGGGAATCCATATTTTTGGAATGTCTACGTATTGTTGTATACATATACATCTTCAGCATCATAACGACACCACAATAAAGACAGACGCATGAATAAACGACGCATAGATAAAGACGCAGGAATGAAGGACGCATGAAGACTTCTTTAACAACATACCTACCTCTCAATTTATTGCAAGGTTCGAAAGGGTTGTTCAAGGTTTACATGTGAGAGGGTGCTGGAGACCGAACATAAACTTCATATTTTGACCCCACCGTTATGACCGTCACGTTGTGTCTTTCTTGTTCTCTTAGATGCTCAACCAGAGGTCTTGGGGTCCACTCCATCGGGGCTTTTCCGAGGGCCCCCTCGGTCGGGTGTGGCCTTCCTTACCACATCTGGTCTCTGGCTGTCTGGAATTCTACTGGCAACTGCTTTGGCACCCAACTCAACTCAATTATATAATAATTCAACGCCCACACGATCGCCCACTGGATCTTTGAAATCGAATGTTTAATCGTCATCAAGCGGAAATAACTGTCATGCAGTTCAGAGGTTACTCTCTTCCGGTGTATAACTGTAGTGGCACAATGGGACCTTCACCTTGTCCCATATCATAAGCCTTAACCCGCCCACGCGATCTCTTTCGATTACTGGCCATTGAAATGTGTCACTTCCTTTCGGTGTATCACCTTGGAATAGCATTTTTGGGCCGGGGCGAGGGTCAAAATATAAGAGTATTCATATCTTTGGTTGTAGGGTTTCTGTAGCGTAGAGATTGGTTATAAATAATAACTAATGATATCAGTTTTTACTGTATAATGTTACACTCAAAACTATGAAATAACAGGAAATGATTATATATAAACTTGAAAGAAACAATAACATTTTATTTAGGAATAAAAACGCAGTGATGAACACATCCAAATACACTAGGCATATACGTACGTATAACATTAAAGTTGTCCTGTTAGTAGAGCTTAGAATACGCAGATTGTACCCCCTGCTAAGGAGTAACAAAAAGTGGGGGTTCTGGATATGACATAAAACTTCATCAGATGGGTATGCTTCATTTCTGGAAATCTGGGGAGTATATAGTACCTCTTTATTGCTATAATTACCTGGTCCACTTTGACTCGATGTAGTAGTACCTGTCAGGGTTCCATCAATGAAACAGTTTTAAAATTATTACTGTTGAATCGGAATGCTTTCCACACATATGAGGTCTTGTGTCATGCTAAGGTAAGATTATTGGTTTGCTTTGTTTTAATTAAGGTTTTACGGCGAATAAACTCTTCAGGGTTATTTTATGCGAAATCATGTTTATATATATATATATATATATAGTTGTAGGTGACTCACCTATGACCAGAATAATGGACTTACGCAAAGAACTAGGCTGGTCGAGCGGAGAGCAGCAGCTGTAATAATCACCTTGCCTGTCTTCGTGTACGTTGAATCAAGAAGAACCCTCCTCAGAGGCTTTGGATACATTTGCATAGCACTCATATCTCCGTGTTGAGTTATTTATTTATTGACCCTTAATAACTGGTCATAACACACACATATATATATATATATATGATTTGTAATTGAATTGTTTACAATTAACGTTATTTTTTAACGATCCAGAGCTCATTTGTTTGCACAGACAAATCCTTTCAAGTACTGCTATTCGATGCTAATAATTTTATTCAACATTATTTGTTTGTTTGCACTCAGATAAATGGTTTTAAGAACTGCTATCCAAAACCAATCATCATCATCATCATGTCGTGCCATCTGCACGGATATCCCTGACCCTCTCTCTCTCTCTCTCTCTCTCTCTCTCTCTCTCGCCACTCTTCTCTATCGTCCATCGCTTCCGGGAGGTCTTCAAGGCTATATCCTGTATCGGCACAGAGCTGTTGTATGTAGATTCTAGCTGGTCGTCCTGCCTTTGCTCATCCATGTAAGGGATATGTCACTTATGAGCTCGTCCCTACTTCTTCAGCAGTATCCGGCTGGTCTGGTTCGTCTAACTTGGATAGTTTTCGTGATCGGTGGTAAGAGGCCGTACAGCTGCTGCTTTGTGAGGTGCTGCCTCCAGGATATGTTCAATATTGCTCGCAGCATTCTAGTGTAGTCGCCGTCGAGCGGTTTCTCCATACGTTTAGTTAGCGTCCATGTAGTGCATCTATACAGCAGTATCGACACGACCGCTGCTTGAAAAAACTGCATTTCATTTTATCGGTCAGATCTGACTTCCATATGACCAATAGAATATCGATAGCTGCCCATGTATTTGGTAGTCGCACGTTGATGTCTGTCTCAGTTGATGAGTCACTGCGTCCTATGTTGGTAAACTTGTCTACTTGGTTCAGAAAACTACCGTTTAGTGTGGAGATGTCGTTTCTTTTATAGAAGTACATGTATTCCGTCTTGTGTGCGTTGACATGGAGACCTATGCCTGCAGCTGCTTATTCCAGACTATGTAGCAGGGTTTCGGCTTGGGCGACTGTATTTGTCATAAGCGCTATGTCATCAGCGTAGTACGCATCCATAATTGTTAGTGCAGGGTTCAATTTAATATCAACCATTTGTTTGCACACTGTTAAATGGTCGAATAGTTCTGCGTCACATATTTATGTGACCCAAACAGGTACTTCCACACTGAGCTGGAGTGGAGCTGTGAGTAATGGCAATTCCTAAAATTTCGAGGATTGGAGCCTTGCCATCAGATGGTTTAGTTTCACTTTCTTTACACTCGCTTGGGCGGGTGGGGGCATTACTCTTTTGCAGAGATGCAGTCAGCGTATTCTATAGCCCCAGCTATAGGACACTATGTTAAGATCAGAAAAAAAGCTATCGTTGTCTTTCCCCCTACAATTTTGAAACAGAAAGACCATATATCTGTAGTAAATCATGTTTGCAAAGATATGCGTTGTTACACATTTATTGTGTGTGACAGTGGAGGCGCTCGTGATGTAAAGATTAT
This sequence comes from Sepioteuthis lessoniana, assembly GCA_963585895.1. Taxonomy (NCBI): domain Eukaryota; kingdom Metazoa; phylum Mollusca; class Cephalopoda; order Myopsida; family Loliginidae; genus Sepioteuthis; species Sepioteuthis lessoniana. Next base: position 84,381,905 of record OY757920.1, read on the forward strand.
GGTCGTTTGATTTGGTTTGTTTGGGTTTTATTGCATATCAACCTGTGTAGGTTATTTAATACTAAATCCATTTTTATACATATAAAAAGTTCTATTCCAAACAATTTAGTTTAGCATAAGTAGACAGTTTAATTGTTAAAAACATTTCTATTTCAAGTTATTCAGTTTCATCAATCAGTTCTATTTCAAACAATTCAGGTTAGTATAAGAATAATTTTAGTTGGCACAAACTATTCTATTTCAAACAATTCAGTTTAGCGAAAGTACAGTTTTAATGTCAAAAACAGTTCGATTTCAACCAATTCAGTTTAGCATACAAAAGCAGTTCCATTTCAAACAATTCAGTTTAGCGTAAGTACGCAGTTTAGTTCTATTTGAAAATAGATAGGACCCTATAAGGTCCTATCACTCCGAGCCAGATTATGCTCATAAGAAATGAACACGGCGACGCAATTTCAAATCCTGGACAAGGCTGTTTGCATTTCTCATTGCAGTAATAGCCTTGGGAATTATATACATCCACCTATTCTTCCTTCATCTATGGGAAAATAGTTGGAAAGACTAGACTCTTTAACCGTGGTATGACAAACAATCTAGGAGAAGGAAAACTCTAAATTAAAACCTGCTAAACTCCGCTTGAAAATTGTGCGGAGGGGTTGGGTGAGTACAGGCAGATATTTGTTGTATAAATCAAGAGTTTCCTTTTGTTGCCTCTTAACAATGATTATTTTTCTTCGTTTGTTTGAGGTCATTACAAAGAAAAAAACTGTCCCCCACCTGACAATTTTTTTAAAGTAAACGAGCAGACGAATGAATAAAAAATATCTAAAAATTTATTAATTTCACATGATATTAATAAATAAGACAACGAAAAAAAATGCAATAAATCAAAAGCAAAAGCGAAAAACATTTCATTCAAAACCTGATATTAATTCGCCTTTATTAAATCGCAAAGCTGGACGGTAAAATATAGCGTTGCTTGTCAGCTCCTAATTAATCTACCAATTCTTTTTGGTGTTTATTATTTACTAGACAACCCGTGAACTTATTGAGTACCCGTTGTAACCGTGGTCAATCACGATATTGATTCATCAGTTAAGGAAATCGTAAAGGATTCTAATAGGAAGTTCTTATTTATTACTGTTATATGGAGAATTTGGCCGATTAAAAAATGAGACCTCAGACCCAAGAGAAGTATCATTGAAGTGTAAGTTATATATATATATATATATGGTAAGAGTAAAGTTGGCGACCATTGTTGAGGATGAGCCAAAGACTCCTTTTTCAATACTTACATCACCGAGGTGTAGGGGAGGACGCTTTTCACTTTACTCGTAGGGGAGGGATTGAACCCTTGTCTCTCGGTTAATTGACGAACACTCTATCCACTAGACAATGGGCAGGTATGTGTGTGTGTGTGTGTGTGTGTGAGTGATTTCCTTATTTGGACTTAGAGTACGTTCATAGTATCTTCAGCATACGGGTAAGACCAACCCAGAAAAACGGTGTCCTGCATCTAATGGTGAGACTTTAATTCTAAAGATTTGAAGAGTATGGAGTACCCGTTCATTGCCATTACTCCCAGGTTAACCTGTTAGAGTAGTAGTCAATAGGAATATAACAGTACATTATTTGCAATAAGAGTCGTTACTTGAAACTATAATAATTAACTAAGTACGAGGATCATTAAATAAGTTTCCAGACTTTTTTCGTATGGGCACTTTTATTGATAGTACACACATGAAACTCTTGTCTCCTTTGGGGTAATCTCCCCCAGCTTCAATGTACTTGTACCGTTCCAAAAACCTCTGGAAGGCTGCAGGGAAGTCCACTTGTGTGAGCGTGTCAATGACCTTCGTCACAGCCACTTTCATCTTCTCAGTTGTCTCATAACGACAGCCTCTGAGCTTAGGGAATAACCAAAAGTCACAAGGAGCAACGTCTGGACTATAGGGAGGCTGAGGAACTGTCTTGATGCCCATCTTGGTCAAATAGTCTGTGGCAAGTATGGAGTTGTTGACTGGTGCATTGTCCCGGTGGAAATGCCACTGACAAGATTTGAAGAGTGCTGACGGAATCTCTTCCTGAACTCCCTTAAAGCCTCAACATAGTAACCCTAACCCTGACCCTTTGGCCAATCAACTCTGGTGTATTGACTTCCTTACTCCTCCCACACCTCTCATCTTCCCTCACATCTCTTATGCCACTCAAAAACTCATGTTCAATTCATGCAAGATGCTCCAAAAGCAGTTTGAAGAATTCCATTCGTTTCTGTTGCCTTTTTTTTTTCAAGTTTAAAACAGAATTTTATTGCATATCGTTCTTCTAAAGTGTCCTCACATCCAGATTGCATTTTTGAAATTCACCAGCTGTGACAACCAGGCTTTAGTAGGGTGTGTTCCAATTCCTGCTGTAGCTGTTCATTTGAACCTGAAATCATAAAAATTGGTCAGTCATCTCATAAGATATATAGCAATAATATACTGGATTTTCAAGAGTCTACGACAATTTTTAATGCCTGTAAAAAAAAGTCAGGAAACCTATTGAATACACCACGTATTAAATTAAATACTTGAAACCACATAACTGTGTGCAAACAAACTAGATTAAGTTTTTATGGCATATCAACCATTTTAGGTTGTTTATTGTCAAATTGTCTTTATATATATCAATTAAATATATATGATATGGTTTGGTTAAGTTTTATGTCATATCAACCATTGTAGGTTATTTAATGCCAAATCCTCTCCATACATATACATTAAATAAATGATTTCAAAACACATTTTGTTGATAACATTTTAAAGGAGTCTGAGCCCATTTTTTGCACACGGTTAAATGGTTTCACTTATTTCTATCTAATACGAATAATTCTATTTACTATTAATAATTTGTTTGCACACAGTTTAATGTTTTCTAACTACTGCTATTTAACACTACCAATTCAATTAAATATCAGTATTTTGCCGACACAGTTAAACGATCCGATAGTTTCAAACAATTCAGTTAAGCATAAGTCAAAGTTAAATGGTTCCAAGTATTGCTTTGTATCATTAACAATTCAATTAAACAACAGTCATTTTTTTACAAACAGTTAAATGATCAAATTGTTCTATTTCAAGCAACTCAGTTTAGCTTAAGTCATTTTTTGCACCCAGTTTAAATGTCAAAATACACAGATTAAATGTCAAACAGTTCTATTTGACCCAGAGATAGGACCCTATCATGAGCTACCACTCCGGGATACCGTGGATCTGGGAGTGACGGCAATGGTGGATTACTCTGCATTCCCCAAAGCTCCAGCATTACAGAAGCCTCACCATCATATTGGTTAGTTTTATATCCGGAACACACGTTGGGTAAGTCTGCAACGATGTAGTCGGTGTATTCTGCAGACCCAGCTGACAGGGTCAAAATCATTACTTAAAACCATGTAATTAATTGTCTTAAGTAGGAATACTTGATAATATATTACTGGGTGCAAAAAACTCATCATCATCATCATCATATCGCGCCATCAGCACGAATATCCCTGACCCTCTCTCGCCACCCCTCCCCATCGTCCATTGCTTCCAATCGGTCTTCAGGACTACACCCCGTATCGGCACAGAGCTGTTATATGTAGGTTCTAAATGGTCGTCCTACCTTTGTTCGTCCATGTGACGAGGTCTACAGCAGTATGTCACTTATGAGCTCGTCCCTACTTCTCCAGCAGTGTCCCACATGTCTGGTTCATCTAATTTTGATAGTTTTCGTGATGAGTGGTAGATGGCCGTACAACCGCTGCTTTGTGGGGTGCTTCCACCTGGACTTGTTCAATATTGCTCGCAGCTTCACAAAAAAAGTAAATATAGATGTACAATGAACGCGATTCCCATAACCTCTCGGTGTTGAATATCAGTAAAAGATTTGGCATAATGTTAAAATTAGTTTATTTCTAAAGCTCCAAGTCTCAGTAGAATAGAGAAATATACTGAAATAATCCAATTCTACAGAATATCACTTAAATCAAATCAAACGGACTGCATTAATAGAATAGCACAGATTCGTGTGGTTAAAAAACTTTGGTTTAACATAGTTTATCATTTAGGGGCCACTTTAAAAATTAGACATTTGTTACTTGTCGCTTTGGAGCCTTGAGCAAATTCCGACTGCCTGACTGCTGAGTCTGTCTCTGAATAAAAAGATTCTTCCTTCCAAATCAATTTTTTATTAGATGTCTTATTGCTTGAAATCAAGCTTTAAGATTCCATTTGATATTAACTAGGAAAATGAAAAGAAATAAATTCGAATGCCGCAAACTTTTATTACAATTGTGGCATCATCGTCTTCTTTTTTCTTTTACTTTTTTTCTTTTTTTTTTTTTTTTTTTTGCTTGCTTTTATGACTTCTTCAGTCAGCAGACAACTTGGTGCCATATCTTTGCATGCCTTAACTGCAACCATATTTAGCAGAACTAATAAACAGATGTTATTAATTTAGTGTCTTTTATTCCTTGTCTAGCCAATATTCTTTTTTTCAATACACGCAGTTAAAAGATTTTTTGTGCGTCGATTTTTTTTCTAATTTAATTTTTTTTGCCTTTTTTTTTTTTCAGTTTTCTTTACTTTATATTTCCATGTTATATGTACTAGTGAATCCACTGCGTAGTGTAGCTCTTTGCCAGATTTTAGAGGAGGCTTGATCACTTCGAGATATGCTACGCTCATACCCATGACGATTTTGCAAAGTGCTTGCTGCGCTTGCATCTTTACGTTACAGTATTTGAAAAATTGTCATATAATCTCAGAGACATTTTCTCACAAAATATGAAAAGACATGCCCGGTATTATCTTTAGCCTAAAAAAATTGATTTTTCTTTTCTATATTTTCTACGTTCAAACTAAGTACAGCTCCATAAACAAACAGTCCAGTCGGCTGGAGCTGCAAAATACGCTAATTTCACCTCTGCAGAGGTGTAAAACCCGCCACTTAAAAACCTGAGTGTCCTGTATATGAAACAAAACTGCATCTGATGGTGAGGCTTCAGTCCTGGAATTTTGAGGAATGTGGAGTACTCCTTCATTGCTATTATTCCCAGTTCCACTCAGACTCAGAGTGATAGTACCTGTTTAACCATCTAACTGTGTGCAAACATTGCAGCCGGAGGAGATTACTTCGAAGAGGACTAGAGTTTCATGTGTGTACTATCAATAAAAGTGCCCATACGAAAAAAGTCTGGAAACTTATCGAATGCACCTTGTACATACAGCAGCTATGTGAGGATACGGGATGAAGCCCTGAAGACCTGCCAGAGGCGATGAACGATAGGGAGAAGTCGCGAGAGAGGGTCAGGGATATCCGTGCTGGCGGCATGACATGATGATGATAATGATGATGAAATGTCAGCAAACAAATGATTACTATTGAATAGAATTATTAGTGTTAGATAGCAATACTTGAAAGGATTTAACATTGTGCAAACAAAACCTTGATATTAAATAGATTTATTAATGTTTGAGAGCAATACTTGAAACACTTTAATTGTGTGCAAATAAATAAGCTCTGGCTTGTCTAAATGTTACCTACAATATATATATATATATATATATATATATATATATATTAATATATGATTTGATATGTATAAAGAAAATTTGCCACTAAATAACATACAAGGGTTGATATGTCATAAAACCAACAGCCCAGTCGAATGGGGCTGTAGAATACACCGACTGCATCTCTACGGAGGCGTAAGAACCCTGCAACGAGTATCCTAGATATGACCTTAAGCAATCTGATTGCGAGGTTCCATTAATGCTGGAGTTTTGGGGAATGCAGAGTACCCCTTCACTGCTATCGCTCTCCGGTACAATTTGACCCGGAGTGATAGCACCTGAAAGGGTCCTATCTATGGGTCAAATAGAATTGTTTGTAATTTAAACTGAGTGCAAACAAATGACCAATACTAAATTGAATTGTTTGATATAGAACTGTTTGATCATTTAACTGTATGTAAACAAATTACTGATGTGTAATTGAATTTTTAGTGATACGTAGCAATACTTGGAATCATTTAACTTTACTGACTTATGCTAAATTGGATTGTTTGGAATCAAACTGACTGATCCTTTAACTGTGTGTAAACAAACGACTGATGTTTAATTGAATGGTTTGGGATACATAGGAATACTTCGAACGATTTAACTTAGCTGACTTATCCATATAAATCATATATACCTAATATATATGTATAAACCAGATTTGGCATTAAATAACCTACAATGGTTGATATGCCATAAAACCTAACCAAACCAAATCATATATATCTAGTATATAAGTATAAAGAGAATTTGACATTAAATAACCTACAACGGTTGAAATGCCATAAAATTTAACCCAGCCAAATCATATATATTTAATATATATGTATAAAAAGTATTTGGCATTAAATAACTTACAATGGTTGATAGGCCATAAATCCCAACCAAAGCAGATCATATAGATTATATATATATATATGTATAAAGAGGATTTGGCGTTAAATAACCAACAATGGCTGATTTTCCATAAATCCCAACCCAGCCAAATCTTATATATTAAATATATACGTATAAAGAGGGTTTGCATTAAATAACCAACAAGGGTTGATATGCCACAAAACCCAACCCAACCAAATCAATCAACACATCATCAATAAAGAAATTTTTATCAGGTTGAGATATTTCATTAATCTTGCTTTTTTTTAAGAACTTTCATTCCATATAAAATAAGAGCAATGTGGACTTCTTAAGGGTCAAAACAGATACAGATACCAACTCAAACAAATGTTTGCTCTTGTGCTTTATTAGTTGTAACTACAAAAGCTGGTTTAATTGGGAACTTTTATCTTCGCATGATAAATGGGAATGTTCCAGATGAGTTGACACAAGAGATTCTGAGAAGGAAAAGATTGCTACCCGGATAAGAACCAATTATTCGTTGAAGATAACTGGACAATTAAGAAGGAAATGTTACAAAATTTCCCCTATAAGAATAAGTTACAATATATATATATATATATATATATATATATATATATATATATATATATCATCATCATATCGTGCCGCTAGCAAGGATATCCCTGACTCTCTCTCGCCACTTCTGCCTATCGTTCATCGCCTCTGGCAGCTCTTCAGGGCTACATCTCGTATCCTCACATAGCTGCTGTATGTATGTTCGAGCTGGTCATCCTGCTTTTGCTCGGCCATATGTGGGGGTCCATAGGAGTACATCCCTTATGAGCTCGTCCCTGCTTCTCCAGCAGTGTCCTGCATGTCTGGTTCGTCTAACTAAGATAGTTTTCGTGATGGGAAGCAGGTGGCCGTATAGTTGGTCCTTTGTGGAGTGTTGCCGCCAGGATTTGTTCAATATTGCTCGCAATATTCTTGTGTAATTGCCCAGCTTCTTCTCCGGCTGTTTTGTTAGCGTCCAAGTGGTGCATCCATACAGCAGTATCGACATGACCGCTGTCCTGCATGTATATATATATATATATATATATATATATATCAAGTTCGTTGAATTTTCTTCGTGTCTTTATGATATTCTAGTAATGTAGTGATGTCCACGTACGGAACAAAGGTTCTCGAGTTATTGTTTTCTGCGGTGATCGCTATGGGGTAAGAGAAAAGTAACATCAAGTCTTTTAAAAATTTTCAGTTCTTTTATGATACTGAACAACAAAAAAGTATTTTCTCAAGAAACATTTTAATATTTTTCTAACAATTTCGAGGTGCTGATATCAAAAATTCCATTTATTTTGTCCAGCACGTCTAGATGCTTTGCAACAGAAAGCCTCAATATATATATATATATATATATATATATATATATGTATGTATGTGTGTGTGTGTGTGTGTGTGTGTGTGCGTACGTATATATATAAATATATATATATATATCAAATGCTTTTTATGCCGCGGGAAATTGAACTTTTCACCAAATCTATGTTTCTTCATTGTTTCTGAAATCATAAAGGAAAGATTTAAAAAATGAAATAATTTTTGCCCGTTGAAAATTTTCTGAGAATCTTGAAAGAAGAAGGCTTTTCTGGCTAAAAAAGCATTTATAAGAAAAAAAAACTTAACAAGGCATTTCTACACATGATTCATTCCATAAAATAAATCCAATAACCTGAGAAATTTTCAATATTATTTGGAATTTTATAAAAAAATTCAAATAAGTCTCTATATCTCTGAAATATCGAATTCTACAACATTGAAATTAGAGAAAAAGTGCTAAAATTTGACAAGAGTTTCTGAAAATTCTTAAACAAAAATTTTAATAAACTTTGCACTGTAATCTTAAAATGATTATCCTGTCGACAGATTGAAATTAAGTGCATAATATTGTCATAATTCGAAAAAAAAAATTGCTGTAATACTTAAATTCATTGCCAAATCCGAAATATCAATAAACTACAGAAAAATATTTGATTCTATAAAGCACAATGTATCATGCAATCAAAATGGAAAGAGAAAATCTTTCATTGCAAAAAAATAGTCTCTTTGTTTTGATTCTGAAATAGAGACAAAGACATTTCATTGAGTTTCATTATATAATCCGGAAGGAACAAGGTAATGGAAATCATCAGAATATAATTTCATCACAGCTCTGATTTCCATCACACAAAAATGATAAGAAAGTCATAAAAAACAGTCGACATTTCCAAAATCATCCCCAAAAAATTAGTCGAAAACACTTACAAACATTTATGGGAAAATTTCATTTATGCAGAGGCCAAATGGGTCATGGGTTTTCAAACCAATTTGATTTTAGAAATCTATCAAAGAAAAATATGTTTTCTTTAAAATAGGAGTTAAAAACGCGCCGTGTATAAGATGAAAAATGAATTTCTAAATCCATCCATGAAAAATAGAAAAGATTCTTGAAATGGCTGCTACATACCTTCTTAAGAAAAAATATACTCAAAATTCAATTAATTATTCTACCCTCTTGATGGGTCTATAGTTTATCGATCATATGGAAGTCTGATATATCCAATAAAATAAATCGGGATTTCTTCCGAGCTGTGGTTGTGTCAATACTACTGTATGGATGCACCATATGGATGCTAACAAAACGCATTGAGAAAAAGACAGGTGGGAACTACACAAGAACGCTACGAGCTATCTTGGACAAATCCTTGAAGCAACACCTAACGAAACAACTGCTGAACGGCCACTTACCTCCCATCTCAAAAAACATCCCAGTAAGAGGAGCAAGACATGCAGGACACTGCTGCCGAAGCAAGGACGAACTCATAAGTGACGTTCTTTTATGGACCCCTACGTATGGACGTGCCAGTGTTAGCCGACCAACAAGAACTTAATTACAACAGCTCTATGCAGACAGAGGATGTAGTTTTGAGGACCTGCTGGGAGTGATGGATAATAGGGACGGATGGAGAGAGAGAGTCAGGAAAATCTGCGCTGTCAGCGCGACTTTATGATGATGATCCTCAACATAGTTTTTAAACTAAGCTGATTGCATGCCACTCTCTGCTAAGAAGACAAGCCCCTCTCCAAAAATGGGGTGTCCTGGATATAACACTAAACTACATTAGATGGTGCGGTTTCAGTTCTGGAGATCTACATAGTGTAGGGTGCCAGCTCTATTCTGAGCCGGAGTAATAGTTATTGTTAGGGTCCCATCTATAGGTCAAATAGTCCTGTTTAGAAATTAATCATATTCAATAGAAACGTGAGCAATAAAAAAAGAAATCGAAAGAAAAAACTTCTATTGAAGCAATAACACAAAATATGTAAATATAAGTGTACATTGAATGTGATTCCCTAACTTCTAAGCGTGAAGGAATCTTTGACAGGTTACTGTGCCGTTAAAATCAAGCAATTAATCAATTATTCTTTCTTAATCCCGTGTTTTGCCAAAAACTATTTTACAGAAACTAACCAAATATTTTGTGTTGAGATTTTTCAAATTCTAGATCTCATCACTTGATCATTTCATTGATAAAAAGATTGAATGATTCATTTATTAAAATCAACCATGACAACCTGCTAAGGGATATTTTGTGCCAAGAGGTTAGTAAATCACGTTCATTTACGCTTATATTTACATTTTTGCGCAATCTTTTCTTCAGGGTTTTTGTTTTGTTTTGTTTTGTTTTGTTTGCGGGATGGGGTGCGCGCGGTCTAATCGAAAACAAATAATTTTTAAACAGATCTATTATCTGATCCAAACAGGTACAACTACTCCTGGTAAAAGTTGAGCTGGGAGTACTGGCAAGTAACGGGTCCTCCACTCTCTCCATATCTCCAAGATTCAAGCCTCGCCATTAGATACAATTCACTGTTGTACCTTGGATACCTTTTTGAGGCGGGGGGTCTTACTCTCCTGAAAGAGGATACAGTCAACGAATTCTAATCCCCGCCCACAAGGCTATTTGTAATTGAACTCTCTCAGCTTTAAATTCTTATTTATTTGTGCTTAGATTGAAAAAAATTAGAGCTGAAGTCTCGATCCTTTTTTTTATCACACCTCGTATTTTCACAATGATAAAAATTCGACTGTAGTCGTATACGGCATTAAAAGGCTTTAGATATTAAACGGTAGGTGTCATGCAGATGTATTAAGGATTTAATATTGCAAGAAAGATATTGAAATTTTCTATCAACTATTATAATTGTTCTCACCTTCCTGAAATCTAATGTCGATTACGTTGTTTTATTTGTTGAATTTTCTTTTCGTTTTCTAGTTATTTGTGTGGTTGATTGCGAAGTCAAGGTGATTTGAGTTGGCCATTATTTATTCGTCAGTCCAAAGTTATTTTTATAGCTAATCGGATATTTTGAAAGATGAAATTCAATGGCTTCCAATGATTGATGGTTAATTGAAAATAAAGAGTGTAAAAATCGTAAATCAGAATCAAATATGACATGAACGAAGGAAGAAACGAATGAAAGAACGAACGAATCCAAAGAAGAAATGGAATAGAGAAAGAATAAGGTGGCCTATAAATTGATTGATTGATTGATTGATTAATTTTAATGCCATATCAATTCGTCTAGGGATATCTTATGACAAGAGGTTCGGGAATCACGATCCTTTTCGTTCATATTTAGATTTTGTATAATATTTTTGTATAATGTTTTTGTATCATGTTTTCTTCAGGGTTTAGTTGTGATTTATTTATTTTGTTCATTTTATTTATTTATTTATTTATTTTTTTTTTTTTTTTTTTTTTTTTTGCTATTGTTTAGTTTGCTTTGTTGTTGTTCTTTTTTTGTTGTTGTTTTTTTCTGTTTTTGCTTTTTTTATTTTTTGCACAAGGTCTAATCGAAAACGAATAAGTTTTAAATACATCTATTATGGGATCCTAACAAGCTCCGGGTCAATGTTGAGCAGGGAGTAATGGCAATCAACGGATACCTTTGGATGAGGAGGATTGGTTCAGTTTGTTTTTATGGAATGTCAACCATTCTAGGTTATTTAATGCCAAATCTTGTTCATGCATATATATATATATATATATATATATATATATATATATATATATATATATATATATATATATATATATATATATTTATATTTATATATATATATATATATATATATATATATATATTTATATATACATATATATATATATATATATATATATATATATATATATATATATATATATATATGATTTGTAAACACATTTTGGAAATAACATTCTTAAATGATCCTGAACTCATCTTTTCACTCAGTTAAATAGTTTCAAGTGATACTATGCAACAGTCAGAATTCAATATCAGTCATTTGTTTGCACACAGTTTGTTCTATATGACCCATATCTGGTGCTACAACCCCTGGCCAAAGAGGATCTGAGAGCAATGACAATTGAAGGGGTACTCCACATTCTCCAAATCTCCAAGGCTGGAGCCTCACCAGCAGATGATTTATTGTCATATCTAGGATACTTGTCGGGAGGGGGTCTTAACTTTCTGCAGAGATGCAGTCAGTGTATTCTACAGTTCCAGCTGACTGGGCTAGAGAAAAGAAAGAGGAAAGAAGAAAGAAAATGTAGAAAAAAGGACGGAAGAAAACAAGAAGGGGAAAAAAGGGATGGAAAGTGGGAGAAAAGAGAAGAATGAAAATAAGGAACGAAGGAAAAAAAAGAGGAAGAGAAGGAAAGGAAAGCAGGAGGATAAAGAACGAATGAAATAGTGTAGAAAAGAAAGGAGGGGGTGGAAAATGAAAAGAAGAACAGAAAAAATAGGAAAGAAAACAATGAAAAAAGTTGCACGAGAAGAAAAATGAAAGAGGGAAGGACAATGCAAAAAAAGTGGGAAAAGAATGATTGAAGAAAATAAGGAAAGAGAAGGGGAAACTGAAAGAATTGAAAGAAAAGTGAGAAGAAATGAAGATAGATGGTTTGATGAGTTAGAGGGAGGAAAGAAAAAAGAAAGAAAGAGGAAATTAAAGATTAAAAGTAGTAAGAAAAAATGAGGGTAAGAATGTGCAAAGGAAGTCAAAAGGAAGAAAAAAAAGTAATAGTGAAAGAACGGAAAACAGCGAAGGAAGGAAGAAAGGAAGGAAAGTAAAAGTGGAGAGTGAATAAATTTGAAGACATGAAAACAAGAATGAAAAAGGAAATGGAAATGTGTTGTATTTTGACCTTCAACCCGGCCAAATATGCCATTCCAAAGTGATGCACCGGATGGAAGTGACTCATTCCGATGGCACTTATGAAGAGAAATCGCGTAGGTGGACTTGGCTAACAAAATGGGATAAGGTAAAATTCCCATGGTACACTCATAGACTGATGCACCGGAAGAGAGTGACCTGTGAACTGCATGACAGTTATTTCCGCTTGATGACGATCAAACATACCATTCCAAAGATTGCGTGGGCGATTGAGTGGCCGTTGAACTATTATATAACTCGGTCAAGACAGGAAGTCAGACAGTTGGGGATCAGAGACGTCGGAGAAAAGATGTGGTAGGGAAAGCCACACACGGTCGAAGGGGCCTTCGGAACCCCTGATGGTGTTTGGAGACCAGTTGGTGATAAGATGCAGTAAAGAAAGCCATTATCCAGCAGAGAGCTGGGCCCCTGGGCCTCCGGTTGAGCAGCCCTGGAGAACGAGAAAGACACAACGCTGACGGCCATAACAGAGCGGGTCAATATATAGCAGTCTTTGTTCAGTCTCCAACTCCCTCTCACAGTAAAACCCTGAGTAACCCTTTTCAAACCCTTACAATAAAGTGAGAGGTACATATTTTTCTAAAGAAGTCTTCGCTTGTCCTTTATTTGTGTGTCGTTATGATGCTGCATGTGTATGTAGATGTATATGCATATGAACATATAACAAATGAAGGTTACGTTAAAATAGGTAATTTGGTTTAATGGCATATCAACTATTGATGGTTATTTAATACAAAATCCTGTTTACATACACACACGCATATACATATATATATATATACATTAGTTTTTATATATGTTTAATAGCATGGATGCTTATTTGGTTTCATGTCGTCTTTATACGACAATCATCAGGCAGAAAACATATATATATATGCATATATATGTTGTATATTGACCTCCGACCCCGTCAAACATGCCATTTCAAAGACGGTGGACGAGCTTGGATGACAATATGGGACAGGGTTAAAATCCCTCGGTACAGTCACAGACTGAAGCACCGGAAGAGAGTGACCTGTGAACTGCATGACAGTTATTTCCGCTTGATGACGATTAGACATGCCATTCCAAAGACGGCGGAAGTGCATATTCCGATGGCCAGTTATGGGGAGATATTGAGTGGGCGTGAACTGTTATATAACTGAGTGCACAGGAAATTCAATCAGTTGGAGATAAGATGCGGTCGAGAAAGCCAGCACCCAGCAGAGGGAGCCCTCAGGCCCCCCGATTAATGAGTTTGGGGATCAGAAGAGATGGAGAAATGATGCTGTAGAGAAAACAGCACCCAACAGTGGGCTGGGCTCCCGGGCCTCCGGTTGAGCAGCCCAGGAGAACGGGAAAGAAACGCTGATGGCCATAAGAGTGGGGGTCAATATGTTGCAGTTCTGTTCAGTCTCCAACTCCCTCTCATATACAACCCTTAGCAAATAAAGTAAGAGGTATATTTTTCTAGGAACTGTGTAGCTCGTCTTCATTGCGTCTTCTTTATTGTGTCGTTTTTATTGTGTTGTTATGATTTTGCATGCATCTGCATATGACTATACAACATATATATATATATATATATATATAATTTTTTAGCGAATGATTGTAGCTAATTCTATTTTTAAATGATTTTGAAGTCATTTCTTGACACACAGGCAAATGGTTTCAAGCAGTACTATTTAACATTAATTTATGGCATATCAATCCCAAATGATTATTCAATGCCAGATGCTGTTTAAACATATAGATATTATATATGACTTTAAAAGAATAATTTGAAGGTAATTTTATTTTTAAACGATTCAGAGTTAATTTTTTCGCACACAATTAAATGATTTCTAGTGTTGCTATTTAACCATATTTAACAACCCCTCCGCTCGGGCAGGATATGACACAAGGCCATTTTTTAAGCGGAGTTTAACAGGTTTGAATTCAGAGTTTTCTTTCTCCAAGACTAGTTGCCTCACCAAGGCTGAAGAATCTAGTCTGCCCTACTATTTACCCATAACTGGAGGGAGAATTATTGGATTCATACCTTTCCCAAGGGTATTAGTGCTATGTGAAATGCAATCAGTCTCGTCCAGGACTTGAACTTGTGTCGCCATGTCCATTTCCTACGACAATAACAATTACACTACGGGCAGTATTGTTATTTAACACTAATAATTCTATTTGCACATAGTTAAATGGTTTCTAGTGTTGCTATCAAATTGTTTGTTTCGTTGTTTAATGGCATATCAACCTTCTTAGGTTATTTAATGCCAAATCAATCCTTCTAGAAAAACGGTTTTGGGACTATTAAACCGATAAGGGGGCCCATACTTTCCTTAACGGTATTTGTCTGAAAGTGAACATAATAGCGTAAGTGGAGTTCGAACTCGCATACAACGATTCCGCAGTCACTTTAACCATTACACTACGAGGACACTCCCTTCCCTGTTGCTATCAAATACTAATTGTTCTATTTGCACACAATTAAATTGTTTCAAGTATTGCTATCAAACACTAATAATCCTATCTGAATGCAGTAAAAAAAATTTTTGGCGTTGCTATTTGACATTAGTAATTCTGTTTATTAAGTATTCCTGTCTAATTTAATTCTAATCATTTGTTGGCACACAGTTCAATTGTTTCAAGTATTGCTATTTAACCCTTATAAGTCTATTTGATATCAATAATAATACCTAATAAAAGATTAAACAGATGAGCCTCCAATAGGTACTACCACTCCAGCTTAGAGTGGACCTATAAGTAACTATAATGAAGGGGTACTCCACATTGCACCAACTCCAATAATGAAGCCTCACGATCAGATCCAATTTAATGTCATAGCCAGAACATTAAGTGGAAATGAAATATTTCCAAAGACAGAAATGAAGAAAGGAATAAATCGATGAAGCGTTGGAAAGAAGGGGAAAAAAAAAAGAAGAAAATAGAGCGAAGGAAAGAAGGAAAATAGAAGGGTAGCGGGAGAATGAAGAAATGATTGGAAGGAAGAAGAGAAATATGAATCGGGAAAAAAAAGAGAAGATTGCGGCAAAGAGAGTAGAAAGAGAGGGGGGACAATGCAAGTAAAAGAAAAGGAAGAATTGGAAGAAAGAAAACTGAATGGAACGAAGGAAGGAGTAAAAAAAAGGAAAGATGAAAAAAAGAAGAAAAAGAAGGATTGAAGATTATGAAAAAAAGACAAAAGAAGAATAGAAGAAAGAACTAGGGGAAGACAAGAAAAGAAAGAAACGAACGAACGAAGAAACGAACGAAAAGATTAAGAATGAAATGTCAATAAAATCAGAAGAAGAAAATAACACGAAGAAAAAATACGGACAATATTTCCAAAGAAACAAGGGGAGGAAGAAAGGAAGGAAGGTGAATAAAGTAAAAAGGAATGAAAAAGAGAACAAATAAATAAAAGAGGAGGATATTTCCGAAGAAAGGAATGAAGGAAGGAAATCCAAAGAATGAAAAAGACAACAAAGTAATAAAAGGGGAAGATATTTCTGAAATATGTGGAGAAGAAAGAAAGAAAGAGGATGAGAGAAAAGTGAATATATTTTAAGGAAGGAAGTAACGAAAGAGGAATTGAATGAAAGAAAAGAGAGAAGGAAAAGAAGGAAGAAAGATTGAATGGTGAATAAAACCCAAGGAATCAAAAGAGAACATGATAAGGCGAGGGGGTATTTCTCCAATGTAGACAGGTTGAAAGAGAAAGAACAGGCAAAAAGCAAGGAAGAATAAATTTAAAAAAAAGACGATTGAACGTCTCCAAGAAAAGGAGAACGTTACAATAAAAGTGAGAAAATTCAAAAGAAATCAATCTTTAATTATTCGAACGAAATTTCAAGAACCACAAAATTTAAATGAATTATGAGAGAAAAAAAATTAAAACAAATATTTAATAATTGCTAAAATCTGCCTCACACAAATTTATCCATTTTCTAGTTTACAATATCCTCGGCAATTTTTCCGATTTGCCTACACCCTCTTTACTAACATCAGTTGTAACATGAGCGCCTTATTGAAGTGTAATGGTCAACAAGCTAGTCTTGGCAGTCAGTTAGTAATGCCTACACCTAGAAGTGCTCCATACTTCTGGCCTTGTGCTAAACCTAAGCTACACTAGGGTTTAAAAAACAATTCTGGTGTAATGTTTAGCAAGCTTGAATAGCAGGTGTGAGTGGGTTCGATCTTCAGTTGGTGCTCCCGTATCCCAAGCCTTTTAGTTAGCCTAAAATTAGCCTAGCTTTAAAACAAACCAATGTTTGGTGTGATAGTTAACAAGATACACTTGCAGCTCATTGTAAGTGAGTTCAATACTCACTGAGTGCTACATATTCATTGCCCAGTGTTAAACTGTGTTTTGATAAGTGCTATTTGTATGATGTAATGAATAATAAGCAAGACTAGCGGGTCATTGTTATTGATTTCGATTCGAACCAAGGGCCTACTTCTTCGCTTAGGTTAAAAGATATTCTGGCGTTATAGTTAGCAAACTAGACGACTGGTAATTGTTAATGAATTTAATACTCACTGAGTGGCCCATACTTCTGGCCTTGTGCTAAACTTAGACTACGCTTGGGTTTTAAAAAGGGTAGACTGTATGGTGCAATTCTAGGCAAGTTAGACTAACGGGCCATTGTTAGTGAATTCGATTTCCACTGGGTGCCATATGCTTTTAACTCAACTCTGCTGTTTTTTATAAGTGACTACAACAGCCGTGCCGTTTAAAATGTAATTTACGAAGCTCTTTGCTTCGATGCGGCACAAGGCCGAATGAGTGGGGCACCCAATGAGACTCGAACTCACTCTTGCAGGTTTGCTAGTCAAGATTGCTAACCATTACACTATCCGAGGTGCCCATGCCGTTTAAATAATGATAATAAAAGCTACTATTTTGTTATAGATTTTGTAGACAAGACAAAAATCTAATTTTTTATCTCACCTGTCGGCTCAAATAAATGAAAATATAACAGATTAGCGACACCAGATTCAGTAAACTTTCTAAAAATAAAATGAATAATAATGATATTTAAAAATGATATTTAGAAAGTAAGTGGATAATTCTTATTCAAATTTTTTAGAGGGCTCTTTATGTTCGCTTTGTTTTACTGCCCTTAGGAAAAATATGAATGAAGATTTCTCAACTGTGGTCTTTTGTCAATCGCATGTCCCAATAATTAAACGAAAATACTATGAATAGCCCTTACCTATCCAATCAGAAATAGCTAAACGTTAAGGCAACATCTCCACACTAGACGGAACCTCCCTGAAACTGGTTGACAAATTCACCTACCTAGGAAGCAGTGTCTCATCAACCGAAAAAGACATCGACACACGGCTAACGAAGGCATGGACAGCTATCGATAGGCTTTCGATCATATGGAAATCAAACCTGACCGATAAAATGAAACGCAGTTTCTTCCAGGCTGCGGTCGTGTCAATACTGCTGTATGGATGCACTTCTTGGACGCTGACTAAACAGTTGGAGAAAAAGCTCGACGGCAATTATACAAGAATGTTGCGAGCAATATTGAACAAGTCCTGGCAGCAACACCCCACAAGGCGCCAACTGTACGGTCAGCTACCACCAATCACGAAAACTATACAAGCTAGATGAACCAGACATACCGGACACTGCTGGAGAAGCAAAGACGAGATCGTAAGTGATGTACTCCTGTGGACCCCCGCATATGGCCTATCAAAAGCAGGACGACCAGCTCGAAAATTCATACAGCAGCTATGTGATGATACGGGATGTAACCCTGAAGATCTGTTGGAGGCGATGAATGATAGGGAGACGTGGAGAGAGAGGGTCAGGGATATCCGTGCTGGAGGCACGACATGATGATGATGATTACTCTTATTCCCGACCTTGACTGGCCTATTTAGGCAAGATAAATGTAGCAGAGCCATAATTACTGTGAATGATCTGGTGAGGTTGGTTTAGTGCATCTCAACTATTATGGGTTATTTAATGCTGAAATCAGTCATTTTTTCAAGTAATTATGTGGTTTCAAGTAAAAGAATTCCTTGAAAATAATTATAGATTTATGTAACTATTCCTAAAACAAATTTGCCCAGTGGGCTGGGGGTTGCTGTAGAATATACTAACTGCATCTCTGCAGAGGGGTAAGACCACCCCCGCCAACGAGTGTCCTAGATATGACACTAAACAATCTGTAGTTGAGGTTCCAGAAATGCTAGAGTTTGGGGGAATGTGGTGTACCCCTTCATTGCCATTGCTACCAGGTTCACTCTGGCCCGGAGTAGTAGCACCTGATAGGGTCCTATCTATGGGTCAAATAGAGCTAAACTATACTTATGCTAAACTGTGTTATTTGAAATAGAACGCTTTTTGATATTGACATTGCGTACATATAAACTGAACTGTCTGAAATAGAACTGTTTTTAAATGGAACAAAACTGTGTACTTGTGCCAAAGTGAATTGTTTGGAATGGAAATGTTTTTGACATTGTAACTGTGTACTTATACTGAGCTGAATTGTTTGAAATATAACTGTTTTAAATAAAACTAAACTGTGTACTAGTGCCAAACTGAATTGTTTCGAATGGAAATGTTATTGACATTGTAACTGTGTACTTATACTGAGCTGAATTGTTTGAAATAGAACAGATTTTAAATGGAACTAAACTGTGTACTTGTGCCAAACTGAATTATTTGGAATGGAAATGTTTTTGACATTGAAACTGTGTACTTATACTGAGCTGAACTGTTTGAAATAGAACTGTTTTGACGTTTAACTGTTTGTAAACAAGCACTCTTATACTTAACGGAAATGTTTGAAATTTAATTCAGTGTCAAATGACCCAAAAAGGGTTGATATGCCATTAAACAAACCGAACAAAACCTACAACAATTTATAAACAGTTATATGATATCTAGTATTTCTATCTAATAGAAATAATTTTTATATGGATGTATTTGATCTATCGATGGGATCCTAACGGATGATTCTACACCGGTTGAGTTGCGTTTTATGGCATATTAACCTTTGTTTGTTATTTAATGCCAAATACTGTTTATATATATATATATATATATATATATATATATATATATATATATATTGGCAGTATTTCTTCATTAATACATATCTGATTGAACATAATAGACATTTTTTGTCTACATATTTTTTTGTGAATCCTTTCGAATTGCCGTATTGATCTTATGATATTCGGCGGGAAGTGATTGATAAATCTTCCATAATTAGTTATTTCCTGAGTATTTTCTGCCCAACTTTGGGTCATCATCAGGGGAGGGTGTATTACAAAAGTGATGTAACTTTTATATGTACATTACTACTTTGTAAGAAGAACGTCTGTACTGTTATATTGTGTAGCGTTAACTTTTCGAATTTGTTTCTATAAATAGCGTCAGTCACTAAAGACATTTAAGTACATTAGCACTGGTTTCAAAATTAATTCTGTTAAGTTTGGGTTGTATGTTCCTAATATGTAGTGCCTCAAGAATCTGTAGGTTTTGTTTGTTATTTTGATGTAATATTCTTGTGTTTTTGGTAAGAATTTTCCGTAATTCTATCATTGGGTGTGAATGTTTTTTTTTTAATACTGTGCTATGGAACTTATATCAGAAAGGTGCATTGTAAGTCTTCTCGATATATATATATATATATATATATATAATTAAAATGTATGGAGAAGAAAAGCACGAGGTCTTCCGAGCATGATTTTATATGTAGAAATGTTTGCCAACGTTAAACGTTTCGGTTTTTAGACCTTCATCAGGGCCTAAAAGTAACTAAATAAAAGAAAAAGGTGAGAAATTTTCAAAATTTTCTATTTCCATTGGTAGAGTTTTGTTTCAAATTTGTTTGGTGTAATTAGCGATACAAAATTTATTTATAAAAACATCCACATTACATAAGTCTATTTATGGAAATATGTGAACGTAAATATCAATATTATTATTTAGTTCATATCTACGATCAAGTACCATTTTTGAGTCTTTGGTATGACTCGAACCCCGATCTCCCGGACAATTGGCGAACACTCTTCTCATTAGGCCAATGGTCTGGTTTAAATGTAAAAATAGTTCATTTGAATTCCGTTAAGCATAAGATCACTGTTTAGCTCTATTTGACTCATAGATAGAACCCTATCAGGTGCGACTGCTCCTGACCAGAGCGGACCTTGGGGTGATAGCAATAAAGGGATATATTGCCTTCCCCAAAGCCCAAGTATGACTGAAGCCTCAGATTGTTTAGTGTCATATCAGGACACTCGTTTGGGGAGTCTTACCCCTCTGCAGAGATGTGTTATATAGTCATCTACGGCATCATGCAGAAATATACATATATATGCTGGATACATACCGATGCAATAATAATTAAGACGCCCGATGATAAAGTCGCAGGACTAAACGACGCACACAGAAAGACGCAGGAAGACTTCTTTATAAAATATTTTACCTCTCATCTTTATTTGTAAGTTTCGAAAGGGTTGTTCAAAGTTTGCGTGTGAGAGAGAGCTGGAGACCGAACGTTACTGAAATATTTTGACCCCAAAATAATGGCCGTCAGCGTTGTGTCTTTCTCGTTCTTCATGGCTGCTCAACCGGACCCTGGAGTAAACTCTTCTGTGTGCTGGCTTTCCCTACAACATCGCGTCTACCTCCGTCTTCCACTGTACTGCTTGCCCTCCTTCTCGCCTATCTCCAACTGTCCTCAATTCGTCGGCTTTATATTACCTTCAAACTCCCACGCAGTAATATAGACACGCCTCAACGCCTGCGCAACCTCTTCCGATTTCCAGCGACCGGGATGTGTCACTTCCTTCCGGTGCACCACCTTGAATGGCATTTTTGGCCGAGTCAAAAGGCCAAAACATAACAGATGCAGTCGGTGTTTTCTACAGCCCCAGAATTATTTTAAATAAGGGGTTTTGTAACTTTTCAACTCTAATACGCGACTAGCGAAAGTATGGACTGCTATCAATAGGCTAATGGTCATATGGAAGTCAGATCTAACCGATAAAAAAACGCATTTTTTTCCAAGCATCACTTGGACGTTGACTAAGCGTATAGAGAAAAAGCTTGACGGCAATTGCGCAAGGATGTTAGGAGTTAAATTAAACAAATACTGTTAGCAACATCCCACAAAACTGTAGCTGTATGGCCACCAACAAACCATCTCAAAAACCATCCAAATTAAACGAACAAGACATGTGGGACACTGCTGGAGGAGCAAGGACGAACTCATTAGTCACGTTCTCCTTTGTACCCCTTCACACGAAAGTGCAAGTGTTGGGCGACCAGCTAGAGCTTATCTTCAACAGCTATGGTTGGATGGTTGGTTGGTTGGGTGATTGGTTGGTTGGTTGATTGGTTTTTATAGCGTATCAACCTTTGTAGGTTATTTAACGCCAAATTCTGTCTATATGTATATACATTCAACCAAGGATTTCTGAACGAATACTTAGTAGGTAAAATTTTCTATGGGCAGTATTTCATTTGTTTGCACATGATTAACCAGTTTTAATTCGTCATAGTTTTTCATACAACCTTGTCTCTCGCAAGAAGGACAGTCAACAGTACTGTACGGATACAGTATATAGCCAAGAAGATCTGTCAAAAGTGGTGGAAGATAGAGACGGATGGTGAGAGAGAGTTAGGGAAATCTCTGCGAGCAGCACGACATGATGATTAAGAAGACAAATGAAAAAAATCGGTCTCAGTTTTGTCCAGTCGGCTGGGCCTGTAAAATAAACCGACTGCATCTCTGCAGATGGGTAAGACCCGCCAACAAAGAGTGTACTAGATATGAAACTAAGCAATCTGTTGTTGAGGTTCCAGAAATGCAGGAGCTTTGGGGAATGTGGAGTACCCCTTCATTGCCATCGCTACCAGGTTCACTCTGGCCTGGAGTCGTAGCACTTGATAGGGTCCTATCTATGGATCAAATAGAACTAAACTGCGTACTTATGCTTAACTGAATTGTTCGAAATAGAACTGTTTTGACATCTAAACTTTGTACTTATGCTAAACTGAATTGTTTGAAATGGAATCGTTTTCGACATTGAAACTGTACTTAGGCTTAACTGAATTGTTTGAGTTAGAACTGTTTGACTCAACTGAATTGCTTGAAATAGAAATGGTTTGGATAATTGAACTGTGTACTTATGCTCAACTGAATTATTTGATATAGAACTGATTATTTGTATTAAAATGGATTTGGCATTAAATGACCGACATAGGTTGATGTGCCATAAAACCCTTACAATCAACCAACCAATCGGTCTCAGTTTGATAGTATTGCAGTTTGAAATGATACGAGATTCAACAATTTTCCGATGTATGTATGCAGACTAACATCTAGTAATGTTTAAAACTAAGTTGAGATTAGTATCTAAATTATGTCTGACCAAATGGTTTTTTCCCCGCAGTTAAATATTTTCAAGTATTGTTATTTAACATTATAATTACATTTAATTATTATCATTTGTTTGCACAAAGTTTAAATGGTTTCATGTTTTGCTATCTCACCGCAATTGACCCGCAGCCATTGTTTTCTATCACATTTAAATTAAAATAGTGTTAGGTACTATTTACCAACCCCTCCGCTCGGGCAGGATATGACACAAGGTCAATTTTTTAAGCGGAGTTTAACAGGTTTGAATTCAGAGTTTTCCTTCTCCTAGACTAGTTGCCTCACCAAGGCTGAAGAACCTAGTCCGTCCTACTATTTACCCATAGCTGGAGGGAGAATAAGGGGGTTCATACCTTTCCCAAGGGTATTTGCCCGAAAGTGAACGTAATAGCGCGACTGGAGTACGAACTCGCGTACTACGATTCCGCAGTTCATCGCTTTAACCATTACACCACAAATAGTGTTAGGTACTTGCTTCCCATAAGAGCAATTTAAAGAATACAGTTGGGACAATCATAGGGGTGCAAGAGCATGATATAACCAACCGATAAATCGGACCAGGCCTTTCCGACCGCTTGTATAGCCCAGTAACGGTCAAAGTGGAGAGTCGTTAGTCTCTTGACCAATTAGTTCGGTTACCGGGTCAAGGACTGTTCAGCTATCAGGATCTTGTCCTCAAGTATTACGGGTCGCCACCCACAGATTACCCCGCTGTAGAGATGCAGTCAGTGTATTCTACAACCCTAGCCGACAGGGCAGTTCAAGTCAGAATGGCATTGGAAGTTTGTATCATGGAAAAGTGTGTAAAGAACTGAATAAAACGCCGATCTAAAAATCTAATGAATTTTATTCCTTTAACTTGAGAGAAAAGATTATTGAAAACCAAAGTAACAAAATCGTTTCTTGGAAGAAAAGGTAACATTAGTTAGAGCGAAGATACGTGGATCATTCAATAAGTTTCCAGACTTTTTTCGTATGGGCACTTATATTGATAGTATACACATGAAACTCTAGTCCCCTCCGAAATAATCTCCTCCGGCTGCTATGCACTTGTTGTACCGTTCCAACAACTTCTAGAAGACCCCATGGAAGGAATTCCTCTTGTGTGAGCGTGTTAATGACCTTTGTCACAGCCTCTTTCATCTCCTCAATTGTCTCCTAACGATAGCCGTTGAGCTTAGGGAATAACCAAAAGTCACAGGGAGCGAGGTCTGTACTATAGGGAGGCAGGGGAACTGTCTTGAAGCCCATCTTGGTCAAATAGTCTGCGACAAGGATGGAGTTGTGGACTGGTGCATTATCCTGGTGGAAATGCCACTGACCCGATTTGAAGAGTGCTGGCCTCTTCCGACAGAATCTCTTCCTGAACTCCTTTAAAACCTCAACATAGTAACCCTAACCGTAACCCTTTGGCCAATCACCTCTGGTGTATTGACTTCGTTACTCCTGCCACACCTCTAATCATCCCTCACAGATTCCCTGCCTTCCTTGAATCTCTTATGCCACTCAAAAACTGATGCTCGATTCATGCAAGATGCTCCAAAAGCAGTCTGAAGCATTCCATACGTTTCTGTGGCATTTTTCCAAGTTTAAAACACAATTCTATTGCATATCGTTCTTTTAAAGTGTCCTCACGTCCATAATGCATTTTTGAAATTTAACAGCTGTGATAATCAGGCTTTAGTAGGGTGTATTCAATTCTTGCTGTAGCTGCTCATTTGAACCTGAAATCATAAAAATTGGTCAGTCATCTCATAAGATGTATAGCAAGGTACTGAATTTTTGCGACAATTCTAAATGCCTGTACAAAAAAGTCTGGGACCTTATTGAATGCACTACGTATTTCCCTATATTTACCTTGCAAGAAAGAAAAATTAATGCATTTAATGCTGCAGTTTTGCATTGTTTAAAATCTATGCAATATATTTTGTGTGTGCAAAAGATCTTTGTGTGAGTATGTCACTATGTATCACGAAAGTATATTTATAACGCTAAGATGTCAGTGTAAAATAAGCTTAATATCAGCGACATCAAGTTAATAAAAGATCTTAAGCCTTGAAAATAATCTAGTGATTTTAAAATCAAATATATTTCTGAAGAGCAAAATGTTGAATTTTCAGTCGAGAGAAATAAAAACGAAAGCTGAAAAGAAATAGAAAAGAATATATAATCTACTTAAGATTTATCTATTTCATCGCTTTATAAGATTAAGTTAGGCTCGATTATAGATTTCATTGAAAAGTTAATAGATTTATCTATGATTCTAATTGGTTAAAATGTATTTTAACGATATTGAAGGGAAAATATTTCTTAAATTATACTGAGTTTTGACCCTTTAAAATTTACGAGGTTTTCAAAATATTATCAACAGCGAATCTTAAAGAAATTCAAAAAGTGCGTCTCAAACGAACGTTCCGATTGGTCAATAAATATAAAAATACAGATACAAAAACTACATCTTCTCGGGCCATTTTTTTTTTTTTTTTTTTTGCACAAAATTAGAGTTTTTTTTATGTTTGGAAATCAGTTGATTTTCCATATAAGTACTAACCTAATTTCATCGCCTCGGATAAGATGTGATACAAGCTGGTTTGAATTCAAAGTTTTCATTATCCTGGATTGAATGCCTAAACAAAAAAAAGAACCCAATCCGTCCGACTATTTATCCATAGATGGGAATAATGAAAATTGAGATCATTGGAGAATTTTTTTTTTGTGCATTTGTACATGGTTCGATTTTATTTGAAGTTATATGGTTTCAAATAACTAAAAAAAATCCTTCGAAAACAACTTAAGGAACTATGTATAAATACAAATGATTTGCATACAGTTATGTTGTTTCAAGTATTCCTCTCAAACATCAATAATTTTAAAACAGATCTATTTGACAAATAGATGAGTTAGCTGGTTGGTTTTGTTTGTTTTTTTTGTTTTTTTGTTTTTCGTTTTTTTGGGGGGGTGTTTTGGGGGTTTTTTTTTATATATCAAACCTGTTGGTTTTTTAATGTTGAAATATTGTTTCTTTTTTTTCTTTTTCTAGCCATTATAAAGCTTCAAGAAACTATTTCTATTTATAACAGTTATCCTTTGCTTAATACGCAAACATAATCTTACAAACTTCTAACGGTCTTATCGCTGAGATCGTTAACCATTACACTATTCATGTCGCCCAACTGAACCATTTTGATTAGTTAATTGATGGATATTAACGGCATGTCAAACTGTCAAGGGATATTTTAGGCCTCGAGGTTAAAGAATAGTGCACATTGTACATTTATGTTTCATTTTTTTGAGTAATTGTTTGTTTGTTTTTTTTTTCTTGTTTAGAGTTTTCTTTTATTTGCACACAGTTATATGGTATCAAGTATTCCGATCTAATACAAATAAGCTGCACATAGGTCTAAGATATCAAGTATTCCGATCTATTACAACTAATTTACACACAATTGTATGGTTTCAAACTTTGGTTTATTTGCTTAATGGCATATCAACCTTCGTTACTTACTTAATGCCAAATCCAATCTTGTAGAAGTAAAGTAGTGGTATTCTTTAACCCATAGCAGGAAGGGTAAGTGGTTTCATGCCTTTCCCAAGAGTGTTAGTACAAAAGTGAACATAATAACATGATTATCGTTCAAACTCGTTCACTACGATGTCACAGTCCGGCAAGTTAGCCATTACACCATAGGGACTCTTCCCTATATGGTTTCAAGTATTCCTATCTAATACTAATATTCTATATTCTGTTATAGGTCTTCAAGTAAATATTTGTATTTAATAATGATAATTTACTTGCAGACATTTAAATGGTTTCAAGTAACTTACAATAATAATCCCTAAGTTTGGTTTGGTTTGGTTTGGTTAGGTTTAATGGCACATCAACTATTGTGGGTTGTTTAATGCCAATTCCTTTTTATACATATATATTAAACATTCATGATTTGTAAACACATTTTATAGAAAATGTTTTTGAACGAGCCTGAGCTCTGTTTTTTGTTTTTTGTTTTTTTTGTTTTTTTTTGTTTGTTTTTTTTTGGGGGGGTGGGGGGGTGCTCACAGTTGAATGGTTTCAAGTATTGCTATATAATAGTTTCAATTTAACATCAGTCATTTGTCGGCACACATAGTTTGTGGACATTTTCAAATGAGGTGCAACTAATTTGTTTGCACAACTAGTATTGCTACTGTTTCTACACAAGTTGATAGTTTCAATTATTGCTATCTAACACTAATAATTCTATTCAATATTAATCATTTGCTTGCGGACTGTGAAGTGGTTACAATTATTGCTATTTAACACTAATTATTCTATTTAACATTAATCATTCATTTGCACACAGTTAAACGGTTCAAAGTATTGCTATATATCACTAGCAATTTATTTAAACATCAGTCAACCAATCCGAATCAGAGTGGATCTGGGAGTAACAGCAATGAAGGGACACTTCCCAGAGATCTAGAACAGGAGTCTCTCCACTAAGGAGAGTAAAACTGGTCTGAATTCAGTTTTCCTTCTTCTAGACTAGTTGTCTTTCCAAGACAAAAAAACTTCAATAGCTTGCAGAACATATGGATTCATACTTTTCCCAGGGATATTAACGCTAATTAAAATGAAAACGGCCTCGTCAGGGATTTGGACGGGGTAGCCCATTCTATTTGCTCAGACGATAATCGTTACGCTCCAAAATATCACTATTATAGAGATCAACACTAGAAGACACTTAGATGTGGCCTTGAACCAAACTAAGGGAAGCTTATTAAATCATCATCATCATCATCACATCATGCTACCAGCACGGATCACCCTGACCCTCTCTTGCCACCCGTTTCTATCGTCCATTGCTCTCAGGAGGTCTTCAAGGCTATATCCTGTATCGGCACATCTTCTTGGACGCCCAGCCCTTGCTCGTCGATGTAAAGGGGTCCACTGGAGTATGTTGCTTATGACTTCACCCTTACTTCTCCATCAGTATCCCGCATGTCTGGTTCGTCTAACTTGGATAGTTTTCGTGATGGGTGGTAGATGGCCGTATAGCTGCTGCTTTGTGCGATGCTGCCTCCAGGACTTACAGCATTCTAGTGTAGCTTATTAAATATTCGTAGGTATAGACAGCTGTTCATCCCTAGAAAACTGTTGCCTCAGTCAAGAGGATCTTCTTTGTTTCGCAATGATTAAAAGAAAGGAATGAAATTTAAGAAGAACGTCGTGTGAATTTAATTACGACTTGCAAATAATCATTAAATATGGAAACTTCAAGTTTGGTCTGTAAATAACGGAAAAAATAAACAAATCAAGATTATCGAATCACAATTTGGTAATTCCTAAGGAATTATTTCGACGATGAAATACGATAACATTATGTTATGAATAAATAGATCTTTATTGCATAAACCGCAAGCTGTTGCCCGAGTCGTTTTTATCGATTTTTATCTGTAGCTCAAGACACTGGAGAACGTGATGGTTATTAGCACGGAAAATAGAACCATTGAGCTGAGTTCAAATCTCTGTTGTTTACTTGCACATTATGCAAATAACCTTTGAAAAGGCTGGAATCCACTCTTTCCCTGGTTATTTGTTAATAGCAGGGTAGAGTGAGACTTCTGGACATAGTTGGACAAACGGCCTCGAAAGGCAATTTAAAACCCTGCTTACACGTAATATATACATATCATCATCATCATGTCGTGCCGCTAGCACGGATATCCCTGACCCTCTCTCGCCACTTCTCCTTATCGTTCATCGCTACCGGCAGGTCTTCAGGGCAACATCCCGTATCCTCACATAGCTGCTGTATGTATGTTCGAGCTGGTCGTTCTGCTTTTGCTTGGCCATATGTGGGAGTCCTTAGGAGTACATCACTTATGAACTCGTCCCTGCTTCTCCAACAGTGTCCTGCATGTCTGGTTCGACTAACTTGGATAATTTTCGTGATGGGAGGTAGGTGGCCGTATATCACGCAAATACTTTGGGGAAATAATTTACCCTTCCCCTAGTATATTAGTAAATCGTAGGGTAAACCGAGCCCTCTAAATTTGGTTAGGCAAACAGTCTCGAAGATTTTTTAAATTTTACACAATTTATATACATATATATATATATATATATATATATATATATATATATCAGAAATCATTTTTCTCCCATGCTTCTTCAGAGGACGATCACAGAAATACTGATTACCTATAATATACACTTAGTCAACAATGAGTGGTGCGAAAGTGTGTATTCTGAGTAGCTTGTCTTTCTGTCATCCCCTTACGTAGAAACATAGGGGAAAAAAAGTAGTCTTTTAAAGATGAATCCGCTTTTACCAGCAAATTTCAAATTTTTTGTATATATATATATATATATATATGAAGAAATTGAAAAACGAAGTATTCCAAATGTAATGAATTTATTATGATGGAAGTTAACGTTAAAACGTTTCGGTTTTAATAAACCTTCATCAGGACTTTATCATGGAAAAAATTGTTGTTTGAACAAAGATGAATGCGTTTATCAAAATTGTTTAGAAAAATATCCATCGTTGGACTATTATAGATGTTAGTAATATGTTAGTAACATCTTTAGTAGTCCGTCTTCTTGGTTCGCGAAGAGTATTTTTTTTAATTCGTGTGAATCCTCCGGCCAAGAATATCCTTGCAAGCCCTATTGCCTGTACGACAAATGAATTAGCTGTCTTCTTTTTTTTCTTTTTTTTTTCTTTTTTTTTTTTTTTTTTGATGGACATTGCACACATACAACCACATATGACTTCTCAAATCTGCCGTTGACCAACATATTTTGTCACAGAATTGACCCGAGTTCCCTGTAGGTTGCTGCTGAAAGACTTTTGTATAGCAAGCCTTCGAAAGTTTGCAGTCATGAGGTCTCATATAACAACCAAGTCTAACTTTGAATAAGCAGACTTTACTGCTGATGTTACAAACATGCAGAGAAATAAGAACGAACTCATAAGTGACATTCTCCTATGATCTCCTTCTCAGAGACGTGCAAGTGTTGACCGACTAACAAAAACTTATCTACAACAGCACTGTACAGATACAGCACGTAGTCTCGATGATCTGCTGGAAGCGATGGATGATAAAGATGAATGGCGAAAAAGAGCCAGGAAAATCAATACAAACAGCATGACAAGTTAATGGTGAAGGTTAACACGGGGTCTGACGGAAACCTAATGGTAGCGGTACGCTCAAAGTCTATTTGGGGCTGTGATATTACAGAACGCTTTGCTTGATTTGTCTATCCTTAGATTTATATCAGAAGTAAGACATCAGTATCTGTGTAACATATTAACGTGACCTGCGGGAGTGAATACGGCGGATGTTGTTGACAGATAGAATGATTAGACCGGCGTGATTACCGAAATGTCATCCTGTCCACAGGTGCTGTGTATCAGTGGATGTTGAGACAGCTGCATCCGCCCAAGGAATAATATCAACAAGGTGATTGCCGAAATGTCACCATGCCCACAGGTGCTGTGAATACGATGGATGTTGAAATAGGTGCATCCAGTCGAAGATATCGGAATATCACCTTGACCTGTGGACGTGGTTGAATTCGGTGATGGTGGCAGATACGTACACCCACAGAATCGGGCTTGGGAAAGTAGCCAATGGGAAGCAGGCAACATAACCAACGGAAAGCAAAGACGTGAGATGTGGGCGTAACCATAGTTAACGAAAAAGAGGAATTGCTGCAGGTCACGTGAGAGTTGTAGACTATGTAAGTTCCCGAATATCGGCTAAAGTCAGTTGTTCACTGGATCTTCCGTCTCCCGACAACTCCTTCGTGTGCGCAAACTCTCTGCAATTGCTTTTCTGATCCACACAATTATCATCGCCAAGAATAAAAATATAATCTTATATTTTTATATAACTACGTGTTCCTCGTTGTTAATAACGACACAGCTGGGTATACAACATCTGGAGAGATTGCTGCCAAGGTATACGAAAGAATCAATCACATCCAATCTTGTACCCCGCTCAAAGAAACATAGAGCTAATCTGTCCGAACATGCACAGGTCACGACATGCATTTTAAAATAGGCAGCGATTTGTTTGTTTACTTCTTAGATGAGTAACCACTATGAAATAACAAACACTGTAATCAAACTCGCGTTTCTGTACCAGCTTAACACATAAAAACAATCATTAGTTAGCTTATCAGTAAGATATTGTCTAGACGCTATTTTTTTTCTTGGTTTGATTCAATTGCGTATACAACTTCAGGATCAACTGATTATTCAAGGTTTGTATAAAAACTAATGAACTTGTTGACCCGCCAGATCTAGCACGTACATCTGGAAATGATTAAGAAATGAAGAAAGGTATTAGATATGAAATTAGAAAGGTATGGTCATAGGTCAGAAGTGATCAACAAAACAATTCAACAGGTGTAAGAGAACATGATTTTTTTATTAGTGAGAAAGTGACGGAAAATTATTTCCATTGGAAATAAACAGATTAAAAACAACAGAATAGGGGACCCCAACCTGCTGTCTTCTTCTGGCCAGAAGCAACCCCGAAGGCCCATTTGTGCAGCCCGACACCCAACTATCAAAATTTTCTGTAACGGTCTAGATATTGATTGTGACAACGTACAACTACTAATGAAGATGAGACTCCTTTATCCTCACTTTTCTTTAAGCTTTGAAGTCCATGTTTCTTGCTTACCACACCTTTCATTCCTTTAAAAAAAACACGTGTTTCCATCTAAATCATTCTCCTACCTTATCACCCACACCCAGAATAGAGTAATCATGTTCGGCACAACATACCGTTGTAAACAATTGTTCTCCAAAGTGAAGTATACCATCAGTATGCTGTATTCGCAACGTTAAATCTTGCCCAGTCGGTTGGAACTGTAGAATACACCGACTGCATCTCTGTTTGAAATAGAACTGTTTTTGTCATTTAGCTGTACTACGCTAAACTGATTTGTTCGAAATAGAAGTGTTTTTACATTTAAATGTGTAAAAAAAACTATACTTTAGTAAACTAAATTAGTTGAATTAAAACTGTTTGACTAAACTGAATAGTTTGAAATAGAAATGTTATTGATAATTAAACTGTGTTCTTATGCAAAACTGAATTGTTTGAAATAGAACTGTTTATATGTATAAAAGTGGATTTGGCATTAACTAACCTACAAATGTTGATATGCCATAAAACCAAACAGACAAACAAACAATTGTTCTCCAAAGTGAAGGATACCAAGTGTATATTGTATTTGCAACTGTTAAATTTTGCCCAGTCGGTTGGGACTGTGGAATACACAGACTGCATCTCTACAGAGGGGTAAGATTTTCCCCAATGTGTGTCCAGGATATGACACTAAACAATCTGATGGTGAGGTTCCAGGGATTCTGGAACTTTGGGGAATTCGGAAAACCCCTTCATTGCCATCGCTCCCAGGTCGATTCTGGCCCGGAATGATAGCACATGATAGGGCCCCATCTATGAGTCAAACAGAACTAAACTGCGTACTTATCCTAAACTGAATTGTTTGAAATAGAACTGTTTTTGACACTGAAAATAAACTACGCTAAACTGAATTGTTCGAAATAGAACTGTTTTCACATTTAACTGTGTAAAAAAATTATACTTTAGTAAACTAAATTAGTTGAATTAGAACTGTTTGACTAAACTGAATTTTGATAATTTTACTGAGTACTTATGCTAAACTGAATTGTTTGAAATAGAACTGTTTATATGTATAAAATTGGATTTGACATTAAATAACCTACAAAGGTTGATATGCCATAAAACCTAAACAAACAACTGTTAGATCATCACTTGTCTAATGAGGTGTTTTTGTCAAGTCCTTCATTTAACCCAGATATTACATGATTTTACGATTGTAAACAACATCAGATGTCTCATTAAGAATTTAAGATTGTTAAAATGGGAATTTACTTGCTTTATTTCTTCCTTTTTTTGCGGGGGGGTGATTGTTTGTGACCCTCGGGCTGAAATGGTTGGGATCCTGCGATAGAAAGATACGTTAGAATATTTGTGATTTGGTTTGGTTTGGTGGGTTTTATGGCATATCAACCTTTGTAGGTTATTTAACGCCAAATCCATTTTTATGTAAATAATCTGTTCTATTTTAAACAATTCAGTTTAGCATAAGTACACAGTTTAATTGTCAAAAACATTTCCATTTCAAATTATTCAACAAGTTATATGTAATAATTCAGTTAAGAGTAAATACAGTTTTAATGTCGAAAAACAGTTCTATTTGAAATAATTCAGTTAAGCCTAAGCACGCATTTTAAGTGTAAGTACGGTTTAATTGTCAAAAACGTTTCTATTTCAAGCTATTCATTTACTCAATTCATTTTAGCATAAGTATGCTGTTAGTTCTATTTAACCCATAGATAGAGCCCTATCAGGTGCTACCACTCCGGGCCAGAGTGGACCTGGGAGCGATGGCAATGAAGGGGTACTCTGCGTTCCCCAAAGCTCCAGCACTCCTGGAACCTCACCATCAGATTGTTTAGTGTCATATCCAGGACACTCGTTAGGGGGGGTCTTACTCCTCTGCAGTGGTGCAGTCAGTGTATTCTACAGCCCCAGCTGACTGGGCAAGAATATTTGTGAGCAATAGGATTAACTTAGAACAATATATACCAATTTATCGGATGAGATTTGAAATATACAAGTACTTGAGATGGATACAAAAAATAAGCAGAATTAAATCTATTTAGCATAGCCGGTACAGTGACATAAGAGTGGGTCATTGAATGAAGATCCAATTTTTTACAAAAGAACTATGTGTTAGACTAATTTCTTGAAAATCATATGTGAGAATACGGGATGTAACCCTGAAGACCTGCCAAAAGCGATGAATGATAGGGAGAATTGGCGAGAGAGGGTCAGGGATATCCGTGCTGGCGGCACGTCATGATGATGATGATGATGATGCTATGCAACAAGTTGAAAGAGATTGTGCCTGGGATAGATAGATAGATAGATAGATAAAAAAAAGTAACGAGTACGAAAGAAAATTATAAGCTACGTAAAGAAAGAAAGAAGGAAAGGGAGATGTTGTAAGGTTGAAAGAATGATTTAAAGACGAATTGGAATAAGAATATGTAGAAGAAAGAAGAAAGAAAGAAAGAAAGAATGACGAAAAAATAAAATTAGATTAACAAGGTAAAACAGAAAAAAATTGAAAACATTTTTAATTGAAATTAAATTGACTATAAAATTATAGAAAAAAAAATGTTAAATGAACTGGAAATTGTGCCATAGATAGATAGATAAAAAGGTTGAGATAGATAGAAAGACAGATAGATAGATAGATAGATAGATAGATAGATAGATAGGGAGGTGCCCATGGTGTAATGGTTATCGTCGTAGGAAATGGACACGGCGACACGAGTTCAAATCCTAGACGAGACTGATTGCATTTCACATAGCACTAATACCCTTGGGAAAGGTATGAATCCAATTATTCTCCCTCCAGCTATGTAGGGCAGACTAGGTTTTTCAGCCTTGGTGAGGCAACTAGTCTAGGAGAAGGAAAACTCCGAATTGAAACCTGTTAAACTCCGCTTAAAAATTGACCTTGTGTCATATTCTGCCCGAGTGGAGGGGTTGGTAAATATGGATAGATAGAAAAAGCGTCCCGATAAAAAAAAATATAAACGAGTAAAATGGAAAATTATAAGATAATGAAATAGTATGGTGTAGAAATGGAAAATTACATTGACAAAAAAAAACAATGGTGAAGAATATAAAGAAAAAAATGTCAAAAAAAACCCACAGTAGTACAAATATAAATGATTTAATGATTTTAACATTAATGAACACGTAAACAACATAAAACAATAAAGAAAGAATAAAAGAAAATCAAAAATCAATTCAGAGAAAATTAAAAAAAATTTAAATGAACAGTTGCTCTTATTAATGAAGAAAAAAAAAGATCAATGCAAGAAAAAAATCATTTTACGGAATGAATGAAAGAATTAAATAAAAAATTCATTCAGCAAAATATAGTTTGATTGACTTACTGTCTTCTTTTCGCATTCAGAGAGTGAGAATAAATCTAAAATCTTTTTTTTAACTTTTTTGAATGAAGATCTCTACCATAGAAAGTATAATTTTAATTCACCTATGATGGATTCATTTAGCCAACTGTTTGAAAGAAAAATCGTAATATCAATTAAAATGAATGAATGAATGAATGAAAGGATTTGAAAGGAATTTGGAGATACGTAAAAATTCTTGTATATATATATATATATATATATATATATATATATAAGTGTGTGTGTGTGTGTGTGTGTGTGTGTGTATAAATTGTACGTAAATAAATATACATATACATAGTTACATTGGAATACATATCTATATATCAGGGGCGGAGATGCGACTAGTGCTACTCGTGCCCGGCACGACCAATAACTCGGTCAATGTTATTCAAAATGGATTAAAAATCATCCATTAATTTCAAGCAAACATACGTAGTCTGATCTCAATTAAATTACGTATCTATTCAAGTTTCGATAACTAAGTGGCCAAAAGATCATAAATATATCTGGGAATAATACAATGATGCTGTTTTGAACGGATGGTCTTTGTCCGGCCACCGTCAGATCCATTGAACATCCCATAAAATCGGCTATAATGTTGAACACGCGTAATCCCTGCCCAGCACTAGACCCTTATAATAACAGTAATGTTAGCGAAATCTCGCTTTTGGCTGTAGCCAATAGAAATAGCAAGTCTACCGTGCTCAAAAAAATTAGCACAACGTGACTGCTGACAACTGTCTTGGGAAGAGGGAGAGGGACCGAGAGAGGGGGGGATAGCAGATTATAGCCGTCGCCGACGTCATCATCGTCGCTATGGTAAATGTTGGTTAAACGGCGTGTTTTAATTCGTTTTTTCACTAACAGTTCTCTATTTCTTTAATGAATGTTGCATATATTACATTCTGTAACTAAAATTTGTTTATTTGAATACATTTTCAACAAATAA
The DNA here is from genome assembly GCA_963585895.1 of Sepioteuthis lessoniana. Taxonomy (NCBI): domain Eukaryota; kingdom Metazoa; phylum Mollusca; class Cephalopoda; order Myopsida; family Loliginidae; genus Sepioteuthis; species Sepioteuthis lessoniana. Next base: position 84,417,964 of record OY757920.1, read on the forward strand.
TCTTTATTTTAAGCGAAATTGAAACTACTAGCTGTGTCTGTGTATATTGTCATCAGTTTCTTTATTCATAGTAATGAACATCTTCTCTTTTCTTCTATACTTTTGAAAGGAAAAAAAATTATCTTATCAACTGTATTAACAAGACTACAAATTATATAGTATCTTGATTGTTTACAAAAAAACACCATACAAGGTACGTTAGTCAATCTGTGCTATACAATGGAGAATCACGCAATAGCAACTATGATGACTTACTTTGGGTCCACGGACCACGGGTTGGGAACTTAAGTTGACAGAGTGCGGGGAGGGCACGAGTAGCAAAAATAGGCTAGAGTCGCCACTGGTATATATATATATTTATTTACGAAATATTTATACACACGCACAAATATATATATGTATATGTATATAAGTGTGCGTGTATATATATATATATATATATAAGAAAAAACAAAAACCGGTCACATGAGGATTATAAAATTATTTCCATCGGGTTTTGATATAAATCAAAAACAACAAAAATAACAGGACTTCTTCAGATCTCATGGATAAAATAATTCAGAACCTATATATATATATATATATATATATATATATTTAAAAAAGGAAGGTCCACGAAGAGTTTTGAATTTATTTTGTTCTTACGTACATGTTATATATATGTATGTTTCGAGCTTGTTGCTTTCGTCAGAGAACATATGTGGCACAAGGCCTTTTAAATGGGGCCTCAATGAGACTTGAACTCACTTTTATTTCTAGTATAAATGACCCTTGGCTTATATAGGGGGTCGTTGTTCCTTTTGGGGGGGTAATTTGGTCTACTTTACCCGACTTTGGTATTTGATGGTTATAATTTTGTGTGTGTGTGTGTGTGTGTGTATCATGGTAGTTCTTTCTCCTTTTTTGTATATGTATGCATATGTCTGTGTATGTATGTGTGTGTTTTGAGTTTTTTCTTTCGTCTGAGAACATGTTTGGCATAAGGTCTAGTTAACGGGTATTAAATGAGATTTTAATTTACAAGTATTTGAAGTTTGAATGGTTTTTAATTACTTATGTTTTTGTGTGTATATATTATGTGTGTAGGACTTAGTATTAAATAACCTATGAGGGTTGATGTGGCATAAAACTCAACCAACTAACCAGCTATATTAACTTTATATTTAATCTTGAGTAAGCTGACAAATATTTAGGTTTTTGCAATTTTAATTTCAATCATTATATGTTTCTAAATATCATCACTTACAGGGGTGGGAATCCCGTAGCTGGACAGATAATAATTGGATTTATATCTTTCCCAAACTCTATGTGAAATGCAAAGTCTCGTCCAGGATTTGAATTCGTGTCGCCGTGTCGGCTTCCTATGATGGCCCTTACACCACGGCACATTCATTCTCAAATATGTATGTATGTATGTATGTATGCAAATTGGATCTGTGAAACGTGCGGACGTGTTCTTCTTTCGAAGGCAGGGTATGTGAATCATATGAAGTCTCACATTGACAGACCATCGTCATTCAGTGTTCCGCTGCGACTTGATAGCAGTGTGTGTTATATCCAGCAAGGTATGCAGGTCTGCATCTGGACTGAAAAGGCATATGGTTGTGCACAAAGACACTATTTCTCATGCAGATCCAATCAACCTTGTTAATACTTTGACTTTTGTGTGTCATGTCTGTCATAGTCCTTATAAATCAGCTGTCGGCCTTCAGAGCCACCTGAGGACACATGAGGGGCTATTTGATGCGGAACATGAAACTTGAGACGGCAATCATCTGTGGAGATGCTGCAATCATCATGTATGTATGTATGTATGTATCAGGTCGCTCAAATCGCTACTGTCTTTATGTAACCCTGCACAACCTGTTTCATATGCGAGTCATTCCGACTAAATGCGTACCACAACAGAATTTTTCAAGTGAGGAGGGTAGCAAGACACCCTGTAGGATGAAAAATAAGACCTGTCAAAGTGTGGAAGAAACTTTTTGGTCAACGGCCATCTGGTACACTATTCCTGGGAGTGTTAAGCTATCAAGCAAAAAGAATGAAAACTGACACAACACCCCCAGTTAACGTGATTACAGGTTTATCTTGCTTCGGTTTGTCACGGGACAATAATCATGAAGACTTAGAAAGTGGTATTCGTGTTGTACAAGCGTTGGCCACTGTAATATAATGATGAACAAATGTTTCCTTACGATTTTTTCATCAGCGAATCTTTCTCTCGAAAAATTCCCATGTCGATGGGACTTGTTTCAAATCAAAAAATTGTTGATGTTATTTCATATAAATAGCCAAAAAAACACCGAAGGATTGTTAAATCTAGCATCATTTTTAAGTAAAACACTATAACACAAAAACCTGGCCTTTTAAACTTATCATCTTAGTTATTCAAATTATTGCTAAAATACACCAGCCCATTGGCTTGATTGGTAGAGTTTTAGCCAATGGCCCGGGAGATCGGGGTTCAATCCCAGGTCGAGTCATACCAAAGACTCAAAAAATAGTACCTGATACCTCCTTGCTTAACACTCAGCATTATAAGGTAAGTATCAAGAGCAAAGTAGAGTAATCAAAGGAAAAGAGTAGTGCCCTCCGCTCGGGCAGGATTTAACGCAAGGTCAATTTTTAAGCGGAGTTTAACAGGTTTAAATTCAGAGTTTTCCTGCTCCTAGATTAGTTGTCTCACCAAGGCTGAAGAACCCAGTCTGCCCTGCTCTTTACCCATAGCTGGAAGGAGAATAATTCATTCTTTCCGTTATCATATTTACCCAACCCCTCCGCTCGGGCAGGATATGACACAAAGTCAATTTTTTAAGCGGAGTTTAACAGGTTTGAATTCAGAGTTTGCCTTCTCCTAGACTAGTTGCCTAACCAAGGCTGAAGAACCTAGTCTGCCCTACTATTTACCCATAGCTGGAGGGAGAATAATTGGATTCATACCTTGCTATGTGAAATGCAATCAGTCTCGTCTAGGATTTGAATTCGTGTCACCGTGTCCATTTCCTACGACGATAACCTTTACACCACGGGCACCTTCATTCTTTCCGTTGGGGTGTCCTCGTGGTGTAATTGTTAAAGCGATGAACTGCGGAATCGTAGTACGCGAGTTCGTACTCCAGTCGCGCTATTACGTTCACTTTCGGGCAAATACCCTTGGGAAAGGTATGAACCCCCTTATTCTCCCTCCAGCTATGGGTAAATAGTAGGACGGACTAGGTTCTTCAGCCTTGGTGAGGTAACTAGTCTTGGAGAAGGAAAACTCTGAATTCAAACCTGTTAAACTCCGCTTAAATTTGACCTTGTGTCATATCCTGCCCGAGCGGAGGGGTTGGTAAATAGTACCTTCATTCTTTCCGTTATAGGCTAAATAATACAATTACACAATGATGGCTTTGGCATTAAATAACTCTCTCAGTTTGATAAAACATTAAATCAAGAAATCAAAGCAAATGAAACTAAAAGTCCACATGTATGTAAAATTTAGCTTTGGCATTTTTTCGGCACGCCGCGAAATTGACGCTATTACACGCAGCGTAAAAATATTTCTATTTAAAAATATTAATAAATATAAAAATTCCTGTTTACATTTTGCCTTATCCTTCAGGAAAATATAACATACTTTCCTGTCACAAACAAACGTTTACAAAATCAACTGATAACTTCGTTACAGACCAGAGTGAGTCAAAAGTTTTGCAATAATTTGGTAACCTGATGCATAATTCGACAGCTCCGGATTAGATTGCCTAGGTCATGAAGTTGACGAACCACACTGAAACATTAGATGTCGAGCTCGCCTGATTCCCTCCCAGTGCAACTCGCCAGATTTGACAGTATCGCTTTGAGTACGTTCTCGGATTTCATGTTTTAGGCTTTCTTGACCTTTCCAGATCGTCGAGGTTCTTGCTACCCAAGCGAAATATGTTAAATCAACTAGTTAATACAGGGTCAAACGATAAAATTGTCGCCCGAGAAAAGACAACATGATTCCATTTCCGTTTAATAAAAACCGGTTTTCTTTTTTTTTTTTCTTTTTTTTTTTTTTTGTTGCAGACCATCTACTAGTTGGCCAATTGTGTACAAATCCCAAGAGCGATAGGAGCCTTCTATCATGTCAGAAAGTGACACAATGTTCAACGAGCGAGATCGGAGATGCGCCGCTGTACAAATCATGCTCTCTACCGATCCAAGTTATGACAACAGGACCATTGTCAGCACCCTCAAAATACAAATCTGGATTGCCACGAATAACAGGGTGATGAAAACAAAGTGTCCCGTTACGGTTATGGTCTTTGGTGAGGTTTCAAGTGAGGGCCACATCATGCCACCTCACATCTTTGAAGTCGGCTTGAAAGTCAACACTAAAGTGTACCTGGATGTGCTGAAGAGTGTGGTGACCCCTTGGTGCAATCAGGTGGCCAGTGGCTGACCCTGGGTGTGGCAGCAGGACTCAGCGCCGGCCCACAAGTCCAAAGAGACCCAGGCTTGGCTTCAGAAGGAGTGCTACGACTTTGTATCCTTCGCTCACTTCCCCCTCCTCCCCCGACCTGAACCCGCTGGACTACTTTGTTTGATCATACGTCGAGAACATCACCAACATGACCTCCCACAACACCAAAGCCAGCTTGATCGCCGCCATCCACTGAGTATTCGCCGAGCTCCCGCCGGCGCTTGTGGAAAAGGCATGCTCCCAGTTCCGGATCCGTATCGAGGCGGTGATTGAGGCTGAAGGCGGCTACATTGAATAGATGTCAGCTCTACTACATAATTAAGTTACCTGAATTGATTTTTTCAATAAAAGTTTTAAATTAAATCTGTAGTGTTGTTTTCTTTGGGACGACAATTTTATCGTTCCACCCTGTATATTGTGATCAAATGGACTTTCACCTTTCGCACGACAAATATTTGGTTGTTTGCATGGAATTATGGCCTAGTTCAAACTCGGAACGCAGAAGTATCAAAATTTGACTATATTGCACGTTCATTTGCTTGAGTGGCTTTTAAATCAAATACACAGTAAAAACAATGCATAAAATGTCAGCGCACTAACTAGCTCAATAAAAGTAAAGTAAAGTTGGTGACTCGAAGGCTCTCTTTTCAGTAGATACTACACCGTGATATAGGGGAGGGCGCTACTCCTTTCCCTAGATCACTCCACTTTACCCTTGATACGTACCTTGTATTGCTGAGTGTTAAGCAAGGAGGTATCAAGTACCATTTTTAAAGTCTTTGGTATGACGCGACCTGAGATTGAACCTCAGGTCTCCCGGACCATTGGCGAACACTCTACTCACTTGACCAATGAGCCGGTTCTTAACTAGCACAATACTGTTGGGTTATTCTTGTCATAAGCCATGGACAATTTCCTGTCTGAAATATATACCCATCAACATTGCATTCTGGAAAAATAGAACTAGTAATTATAAAAGACCTAATCCATGTAAGCCATTTAATTTGATTCTTTTTATCGAAACGACCATCTTAACAATACAATGCTGAAGCTGAATTTGCGTAGTCTTTATTAACTTGGGACTTGATATCCACCGCTTGTGACTTTATTTGCCTATTATCTGTGTTGACATATCAATACCAACCACAGCGGGTACTGTCATGGCTTGATTTGCTTCGGTCACGTAGTATACATTTCGCAAACTAGGACATATCAAAGTATTGCAAAACTTTTAACTCTCCTTAGTCATATAACTTTATGACATAACACTTGTAAAGAAACAAACTTTCAGTTTAGTAAAGAAAAGCGATTCCAACACACCAAAATAACCAAATGTGGCTTCATTTTTTTTTTTTTTGATACTTTGAGCTCTATCGTTATTGAAGACCCAGTAGAAAATGTCAATATGGAATCTAGGAAAAATGGCGAGAATGAGTCGACAAAGCCCGTAAATGAATCCTTGAAGTAAATATAAAATTCTCAGTGTAAACACAATTGGAATGTAATCACAATTGAAAAAATAAAAAAAAAGTAAAACGCCTCCATGTTAACTCGATGTGATTAAAATCAAGTTGCAAATTATTCCACTATAAAATCTTTGAAATATATTTATCCAATTTGCAACGTTGTAAGAAAATATCAACGTTGTAAGAAAATATTTTCATGCAGTTATAAACGAGAAAAAAAATTTTTTTTCAGCACTTTTATTGATTTCTTTAAATTTGTTCGTGTTATTTTGTTATTCTATGAATTTACCAAAGCCTTGCGCACGAGCAGGATGTGACACAAGGTCAATTTTTAGACGGAGTTCAATAGGTTTGAATTCAGGGTTTTCCATCTGTGAAAGTGGTTGTTATGTCAAGGTCAAAGAATCCAGCTTACCATACTATAAGATAGCTGGAGGGAGAATTGTTAGATTCATACCTTTCTCCAAGATTATTAGCGTTATGTCAAATGCGGCCTCAGGTCACCGTGTTCATTGCCATCGATGTAAACTGTTAGACCATGAGCGCCTTCATTTATCTTTTTGTTGCAGATGCATATAGCAAGGGTTGTTTTTCGATTCTTTCAGATCGCTCACAAATAAGTACACTCCCATTATTATTCAAATAAAAATTTGATTTTCTTCCAAACCAAAAATACCAGGATTTTATTATTTCTAGAAAAACATTATGCAATGAAAACGATTATTATTAGGTAATATCTCTTACCAAACTCTTCAGCATTTCATTCCGACAGTCCTTCAATTATGCCTCGTTAGATGGTGATCGTCTTTCTACATCATATTTCAAAGCATTCCTGAAGTGTCTGGACTGAGTCATATACATTTTTATAACATTGGTTTCAGTACAGTAGAGTTTGATATTAGATAGCACGGTAGGGATTGAATAATAAATAAATAAATAAATAATAACATAAAAAATTAAGATAAAATAAACAAAAATGAAATAAATAAATACAAAAAATAACAATCCCACGAAATAAATTTATAATGACAAAAAGGACAATCTATGCATGCCTGAAAAGTTAGGCTTCCTATCGTAATAAAGAAACTCTTTCTCAGATTCCGATAGACACCTCGACCGGAAGACGGTTATTTTACTGGTTCGTGGAAAACATTCCTCTCCACGAAATAGTCGTAAATCTGTGAGTAAAAGTTTGAAGGTATTCCTTCATTCATTCTTTTTCAGATGACTTTTTAAGGTTAATTAAAGGCACATGGTAGTTGCCGAAAAATACTTGTATTTTATTTATTTACCTTGTTTCTAATTTAATTCAAGATGAATATCTAACATTACACCAGCTGAGATAATTAACAGATGTATTAGGAGTAAATGAAGAATATATATGGGGATAGTCATTTAATTTATGAGCTTAGATTGTGTTGAAAATCCCATCTACTATAGGATTCCTGACATGTGCTCAAATTGGGATGGGTTGACCTACAGAGACGCCCTACTCCTGTTTCTTAATGTTTTTAACACCTATTGTTTTGACCCCCTCTGCCCTCGCCTTAAAATTAATTTTTTTTTTTTCGTCGTACACATATGAACTGTAATTCCACATTTGCTGTTCCGCAACCTAAAGTCTAACATGTAAAAAGTCATCTGATGAGACGGAAAATATAATAATATTCTCAGCCGAAATAAATTTATAATGACAACTTAAAACAGGTTTGAGTTTCCTTCTAATTGCACTATATACACTCTGAATGTGAATTTTCTTATATACCTGCAAGGGAATAAGTGATGTAACAATAGCCATACATCGACCACTCACATAGATTTATATGATATTCCTCATATATTCTATACAAGAATAATACACACCTACTGTCTTCGGAAGCTGACGGGATATATATATATATATATATATATATATATATATATATATAAAAGAGGGTACTTCAATAAATTAGGTGAATTTTGTCGAGGAAATAGGCTGTAAGTAGCACTGTCTATATTTGTACCTTTTCCAAGGAAATCAAGTGATTGGTCTTTACATATCGCCGAAAACTGTCATCCTGATTTTCTTTATTAACTGCTGGGCCTGGACCTTTTTCTCTTACCCGAGAATCAGTATGTTTCCACTCCATGGAGGGTCTTTTTGATTCAGGCTTGTTATCACAAACCTATATTTAGCCTATCTGTAATAATTTTAAGGTCAAAATATGTTTCTCCCAATACATCATACATTCTTTTGTGAATTTCACATTGTTTGCAATTCTTAGTCTAAAGAAATTTAAAGACAGAACACTGTCCAAGCAGCAGGTACTCTGTTTGGGTTTGAAATAAATATTTTTGCAGGATTGCAATATTTTTTGCAAAAAATCAATTAGTTTAGATTTATAAAAGACAATTCTGAAAAAAAAAAATTTCAGCTGAGTTCCAGTCTTATTGGATGCAACATTCACATGGCCTTGTGCCACATACGTTCTCTGACGAAAGCAACAAGGTGGAAATATACACGTATGTGAGTATGAAATAGATAATTTAAAAAAAACAAACAAATACAAATCTCTCAGTTAACCTATTCATTTTGAATTATTTACTTTTTTCTCTCTTTAGACCAACAAAACAATGAAAAAAATTTTACACACACACACACACACACACACACACATATATATATATATATATATATACTCCTCCCGCACCAAAGTGGGGAATCGGCAGGCTGCCACATACGTTGAAATTCTATAAATCTCCTTATGAATTGAATACTCCGGTAGCCAATAACGTATATATAAAATAGTTATTCGTAAGAATGTCTTCACTGAGATCACGATTGTCCTGGGTTAAGATATCCAGTTGACTTTAAGTCAGTCGGGTTTTGATCTCGGCTTGAAGCATCTCGAGAGTCTAGCCATACTGAAGTTTCGTCATACAACGAAACTCTCTGTGGATTGCAAGATATATATATATATATATATATATATATATATATAGTAATATTCTCCGCCGAAATGAATTTATAATGACGATTTAACCAAGTTTCAGTTTCCATCCGATTACAATATATATATATATATATATATATATATATATACTGTCATCCATAAACAGACTGTTTCGTTGTTTCACAACTCTTCAGTGTGGCTAGATGGGTAGGACACTTGAATATGGGATATATATATATATATATATTGGTGCTAAGATCAAACGGGGGACATCTCCACTCTAGACGGAACCCCTCTTAAACTAATAGACAAATTCACTTACCTAGGAAGCAGCGTTGCATCAACCGAAAAGGACATCGGCACGAGGTTAACGAAAGCAAGGACAGGTATCAATAGGCTATCGATTATATGGAAATCAGACCTAACCGATAAAATGAAACGCAGTTTCTTCCAGGTAGCGGTCACATCGATACTGCTATATGGATGCACTACATGGACTCTAACAAAACGGCTGGAGAAGAAGCAAGACGGCAATTACACAAGAATGCAGCGAGCAATATTGAACAAGTCCTGGCGGAAACACCCCACAACACACCAACTGTACGGCCACCTGCCTCCTATCACGAAAACTATTCAAGTTAGACGAACCAGACATGCAGGACACTGCTGGAGAAGCAGGGACGAACTCATAAGTGATGTACTCTTATGGATTCCCACACATGGCCGCGCAAAAGCAGGACGACCACAACGAACATACATTCAGCAACTATGTGAGGATACAGGATGTTGTCCAGAGGACCTGCCTGAGGCGATGAACGATAGGGAAAAGTGGCGAGAGAGGGTCAGGGATATCCGTGCTAGTGGCACGACATGATGATGATGATGATTTATGAGGGTACTTAGTTTTAGACTGTTACATATTTATAAGACACTAGAGGAAGCAAAGACAGTGTCCTGCTCTCAAGATAAATCTTGATTGTTCAAGGTACAACCAAATTCTAATAAAGTAGACACACGAAAGAAAAAGGATAAAATAATTTTTGTCCCCATTCTATATGAAAAGCAAGCGGATTATTCTAGCTCTACGAATTTCTTGTGTTGCTTCACTCAGTAGATTATTTTTTTAGCTTTCTTTGTTTCTTTATTCAATAACATATCAACTTTCATAGGCTATTTAATGCCAAAGTTATAATTGCAGTAGTAGTGCTATTTAACCTATAGTGATTTACAAAGCTCTTTGCTTCGATGCGGCACAAGGCCGAATGAACGGGACACCCAATGAGACTCGAACTCATTTGTGTAGGTTTGCTAGTCTAGCTTGCTAACCGTTACATCACCAGAGAAGCCGTGGTACTATTTAACCCATAATTGGTACGGAAGATTTGGGGATTCATTCAAGGGTTTTAGTCCGAAAGTGAATATAATAGAAAGACTGAAGATTGAACCCGCTTACTACAATGTCAAATTGTAGCACTTTTACCACCGCACCACAGGGACACCTGCAGATTATTCTTTAACAGTACGAGTACGAAAAGACTCATGTGTTTTGTTTCTTAGTTGATGGATAAGCGAATAATAAAACGCTTTTCAATTTGGGATTTAAATTACCTTTCAAGATAAGAATATCGAAGGCAAAAAGAAGAACGGTAGACAAAAATGCCGAACATAAAGGATGTTCAAATATGAGGGATTTTACAGAAATTGATTGAGTTGCAAACGGAGCTTTTTAGAAAAAAAAGATTAGCAATCTTTTGACACAGTTTTCTTTTCGCTTTTTTGTGTGTGTGCGTGTGTGTGTGCGTGTGTGTGTGCGTGTGTGTGTGTGTGTTAACAAATTAGAATTCTGCAATCTTGCAACTTAGTTCTATCGCTTAAGGAGACTGGCTGGCGGAAAATCTTGCTTGAAGGTGACTAGGAAATATGCTATGGTATTGAAACCAGTTTGATATTTCTACACAAACCCAATCTTTGATTTCTTACTTCATATAGATCTTCAGGGCAAATACAGGAACAGATTCGGATTGCCATACTCACAAACAAAAGAAAGAAAGAAAAAGAGAAGATGGGTTGAAAAAAGAAGGAAAGAAACAAACAAACAGAAGAACTAAAAGAAGATAAACAAAGAAAGAAAGAATTTTTAAAGTGAGAAAAAAGAAATAAAAATGTCAACAGATAGAAAATAAGTAACAAAAGGAAAAGAAAGATAAAGAAAAGAAAAAAAGAAGAAAAATCAAAGGAAAAGAAAGAAACCAAAAGAGGATAAAGAAAGAAAGAAAGAAACCAAAAGAGGAGAAAGAAAGAAAGAAAGAAAGAAAGAAAGAAAGAAAGAAAGAAACTAAAAGAGGGTAAAGAAAGAAAGAATGAAAGAAACGTTTGAGGAGCATTTGATTTGTTACTTCATACACATCTGCAGGGCAAATAGAGAAACAGATTCTAACAGGCTTACTCACAAAAGAAAGAACGAAAGAAAGAAAGAAAGAAAGAAAGAAAAAGCTGCACGATTGACAATGAAAACTAACAAGCAAAATAGATTGGAATAAAAGAAATAAATAAACAAACAAAACTAATGATAAAAGGGCATCTGACAAATTGAATGATCGGGTGAAAATAAAAATTGAGAAAAAGGAAAAATCTGAGATGCAACCCAAGAGAAGGAGTTAGAAAAATCAAATACCATAAAAAAAAACCCAAAAAAGACAGAAACATAAAGAGGAACAAAAAAAAATACGATATCCTGATTATACCGCCCTATTCCAGACACTGAAACCCGGGACGATTAGACGTGGTGTCGATTCGGAATCAGAATTGAATAAAATAAAATAAAAGAATAAATTTGACCACTGGCACAGAAGCCCCTTTATTCAGAATACAAAATATTTGAAACTGTTACTGGGAGGAGATAAAAATCAAGTCAGATTTACAATCACCTGACGTTCAAATCGATAAAATCCGATATAGTTCGAGATCTTTGAAAAGACAGTGTCATGACAGATAGGAATGGAGTCAAAGTCATCTTGAGAAAAAAAATTGTTGCTATGCAAGAAAAATTACTTTGACCCGAACGAAAAAAAAAAAGAAATGCTACATTAGCTCATGGTCGTAGAGTTATGGTTAGAAAGCAATCGGGGATTTTAATGGCATGTCAACTCGTTTGGTGTTATTTCATGCCTGACGGTAAAGGAATCGCGTTCATTGTATATTTTTATTTACATTTCTGTATAGTTGCTTCTTAAGATATGTTTTGTACACAGATATATATCAAGTATTCCCATCTAATACAAATAATTTGCACACGATTGTATGGCTTCAAGTACTCCTATCTAATATTAATAGTTTATACACCACTATATGGTTTAAGTTTTAGCGAAGGATATTGTTGTTACGGTTTGTTGCATTGTTTCCTCGCGAAGTGCTGTTGGAAAATAAAGGAGTGAGAAGATGCCGTAAGGTTTTTTTATGATGGTTTTAATGGCAGCTTGGAATAAAGGGTTTAAGTTTATGCTGCAAGTCTCGTAGGAAGGAAGGAAATGAAGTGGTTATAAAGTTGAGAAGGCATTTTAGCAGCTAGATGCCTGAGCGAAAAGTGCATCGTTAGGTTAAGGCATTGTTGAATGTGTGATATATGGTCGCCATAGTGTTGAAAAAGTCATGTTTGCTGGTTAAGGACAGGAATGATGTAGTCGCCCATGAATGCGTGGTCCTGGTCGTTTAGGGAGAGAAGCGTGAATGTCTCCAGAAAATGTTGCCCAGGGATGAAATGGCTGGCTGTCGGAGCGGTATTTTGCATCGCAATCGACACAGCCAAAGCTGGAGGGGACTTAAAGGTGTTCCTGTGTGTGGAATTCATCTAATTCATATTCAATTGGGAACCCTTGGTCTAAGAGATTAGACTCAAGAGGTCCATAAATTAGATGGCCTTCCTCATGGTCGTGTGATGCTGCTGCTAAATAGAGAGCGGACAGTTATTACGTCTGCCCAGCTCGAAAGCTTCTGAGGAAGAGAAAGTGTTTGGCGGGCTTTCCCCAATTTGGTGCTGCCCGGAAAAATGGTCCGGGATAAATAGGATAAGTCATCCTGATTGGGTGAAAATATGCGTCGACCCTAACGGTCAACTTAATTAACGCGCTAAACAAAAATACTAAGTTCTTTCTGCTACAAAGTAACCATTTCAATTTAATAATAATCGTTTATTTGCAAACTACTATAGGGTTTTAAGTAATGATAATTATCCTTTGTAAACTATTATTGCCTCAAGTACCTATTCGTAATACAAATAATTTGCACATGGTTATATGGCATCAAGTTTTGCATTAAAAAAAGAATGATTTTTAAACAAATCTAATTGACCCAAAAATATGACCTTAACAGAAACTACGACCCCGGGGGAAATTCCGTGGAGTACGGCTAAAGTGCGGGACTACGTTGAAGTAATTTACCTTGAAGTAAGTGAGTTCGAACTCCAGTCACAGTATTACGTTTATTTTCAGACTTATACACTTAGGTTTGGTTTAGTTTGGTTTGGTTTTATAGCATATCAACCATTGTTGGATATTTCATGCCAAATCTTCTTCACACATATATACTAAATATATTTGATCTGTAAACACAGTTTGTTAACATTTATAAAGGATCCTAAGCTCATTTTTTGCGAATTGTTTAATGCTTCTAAGTAATGCTATGTTTCATAATTAAATTAAACATTGCCCAGTCGGCTGGGGCTGTAGAATACACCGACAGCTTCTCTGCAGGTGGGTAAGACCACCCCACAACGAGTGTCCTGGATATGAGACTAAACAATCTGATGGTGAGGTTCCAGTAATGCTAGAACTTTGGGGAATGCGGAATACCCCTTCATTGCCATCGATCCCAAGTCCACTCTGGCCCGAAGTGGTAGCACATGATAAGGGTCCTATCTATGGATTAAATAGAACTAATCCATGGTTTGTGTTTACTGGTTTTGGCATTTAAACAGGATATTTATACTAAACTGAATTGCTTAAAATAGAACTGTTTTGACATTTAAACTGCATACTTATGCTAAACTGAATTGCTTGAAATAGAACAGTTTTGAATCTAAACTGTGTACTTATACTAAACTGAATTATCTGAAATAAAACTGTTTGGATATTAACTCTGTGTATTGCCTAGTCGGCTGGGGCTGTGGAATACACTTACTGCACCTCTGCAGAGGGGTAAGACCCCTCTGCCAATGAGTGCCCTGGATATGACACTAAATAATCTGATGGTGAGGTTCCAGCAATGCTGGAGCTTTGGGGAATTTGGAGCACCCCTTTATTGCCATTGTTCCCATGTCCAGCTTGGCCCGGAATGGTAGCACCTGATAGAGCCCTATCGATGGGTTAAATAGAATTAGTTGCATACCTATGCTAAACTGAATTGTTTAAATTAGAACTGTTTGACTAAACTGAATAGCTTTAAATAGAAATGTTTTTGACAAATAAACTGTACTTACATTTAAACTGCGTGCTTATGCTAAACTGAATTGTTTAATATAGACCTGTCTTGGCATTTAACTGTGTGTAAACAAAATCTGTACTCATACTAAACTGAATTAGCCGAATTAGATCTGCTTGACTAAACTGAATAGCTTGAAATAGAAATGTTTTTGAAAATTAAACTGTGTACTCACTCAAAACTGAACTGTTTGAAATAGAACTGACTTTTTACATAAAAAAGGGATTTGGTGTTAAATAACCTACAAAGGTTGATATGCCATAAAACCCAACCAACCAACCAACCAATCAATTAAACATCAGTAATTCGTTTACAGTTAGACGATCAAACAGTTTAATTATCAAATTTAATCAATTCGATTTATCTTTAGCCATTTGTTTGCACAGTTTAAATGTCAAACAGTTCTATTTGGCCCATAGATAGGACCCTATCAAGTGCTACCACTCCGGGTTAAAGTGAACCAAGGAGCAATGGCAAGGAAAAAATACTCCGTATTCCCAGAAGCTCCAGCATTACTGGATCTCATCATCAGATTGTTCATTGTCATATCAGGACACTCGTTGCGATGGTCTTACTCCTCTGCAGAGATGCAATCGGTGTATTCTGTTGTCCCGGCTAACTAGGCACAATACCCTTGGAAAAGGTATGAAACACTCATCCTCCCCAGGTATGTGTTAAATAATGCCACTACCTATCTTCTCGAAGAATGGATTCAGTATTGTATAACCCACGAAGGTTGATATGTCATTAAGCAAAGAAACCAACCATACATATGACTTCTCTTAGCGAAATATATTTTCATGTCCAACGAAAAACTTGATAGAAATCAGCAGATTGATATAAAGTGAGTGATATCTATTTACTTCTCTACCGAAATATATATGTTGTATTTTGACCTTCGGCCCGAGCAAACATGCCATTACAAAGTGATGCACCGGAAGGAAGTGACACATTCCAATTGCCAGTAATCGAAAGAGATCGCGTGGGTAGATTTGGCTGCTGAAATGGGACAAGGTAAAGAGAGTGACCTGTGAACTGCATGACAGTTATTTCCGCTGGATGACGATCAATCATGCCATTCCAAAGATCGAGTGGGCGATCGAGTGGGCGTTGAACTATTATATAACTCAGTCAAGACAGAAGTCAAGTGACAGTTGCAGTAGAGTTGGAGATGGAGATAGACGAGTTGTGTAGGTAAAACCACACCTGGCCGAAGGGGCCCTCGGGAACCCCGATGGAGTTTGGGGACCAGAGAAGTTGCTGATAAGATGCAGTAAAGAAAGCCATCACCCAGCAGAGTGGGCCCAGGGCCTCCGGTTGAGCATCTGGAGAACGAGAAAGACACAATGTTGACGGCTATAAGAGTGGGGGGTCAAAATATTTCAGTTCTGTTCGGTCTCCAGCTCCCCCTCTCACGCAAACCTTGAATAACCTTTTCGAACACTTACAATAAAGTGAGAGGTACATATATTTATAAAGAAGTCTTCCTGCGTCTTTATTATTGTGTCGTTATGATGCTGTATATGACAATATAACATTTACATTGACACCTTGCTTGGGATAATGTTTGGCAGACATTTTTTGGGGAGTACCACTCTTTACTAGACACCTCACACTTATAGCCTTGTGCCATTCGTATCTACATGCATATACAACTGCATTACTCAACACCCTATGCCACGAGCAGATCGATTTTTAAGCAGTGTAGAGCTGATTTGAATCAAGAGTTTTTCCTTCTCCTGGATTAGTTGCCTTACCAAGGCTAGAGTAGCCAATCTGCTCTACTATATACTTATAGCAAGGGGAAAGAAATTCTTTCATGACGTTCCCAAAGGCACTTGCGCGAAGTAAAATACGAATGGCTTCGTCCAGGATTTGAACTCGGATCGCCGTGTCCATATCCTACCATAAAAACCGTTATACTGAGCGCGCCTACATTTTCTAAATATTTCAAGTGTTTACATTGATGTTAATATATTGTTCTGGTATGCATTTAAATAGATAGATAGATAGATAATGAACAAACTGAGAGAGCTAGCTAGCTAGCTAGATAGATAGATAGATAGATACTTTTCAATCATTATATATATATATATATATTGTATTTTAAAAAATGAGAGCAGATATATACGTGACACAGAGAAATATCGGACGGGCAGTTCAAATTTTAACCAATAAAATTCACACGGTACATCTCTTGTTACAGAACAGACGTAATGTGAAAGAAATCTTTAAGTGAAAAAAGGATGTTAAAACTGGAACACGAACTCAAAAAAAAAACAGAGTACATGTTTTCTGAAAGAGAAGAAACCATCTCCACTCTAAATGGTGGTCCTCTGGACATAGTCGAGAAGTTCACGTACCTCGGTAGTAGTGGCTCATCTACTAAAAATGATTTCAATTATTTACCTCGCGAAGGCATGGACTGCTATCGATAAGCTATCGATCACATGGAAGTCTGATCTATCTGATTGGATAAAACGGGATTTCTTCCAAGCTGCGATTGTGTCAATATTAATCTCTGGATGCACCACATGAACCTTGACAAAACGCATAGAGAAAAAGTTTGGCGGAAACTGCACAAGAATGCTACGAGTTATATTGAACAAATCCTAGAAGCAACACCCCTCGAAAAAACAGCTGTACGACCTCTTATTTGCAATCTTTAAAACCGTTCAAGTAAGACGAACAAGACAGGAAGGACACTGCTTGAGAAGCAAAGACTAACTCAAAAGTGATGTTCTCCGATGGACCCCTTCACGCGGACGTGCCAGTACTGGCTGATTAGCAAAAACATACCCACAACAGCGACACGGCGACACTAGTTCATATCCTGGACGAGACTGATTGCATTTCACATTGCACTAATACCCTTCGGAAAGGTATGAATCCAATTGTTCTCCCTCTAGATATGGGTAAATAGTAGGGCAGACTATGTTCTTCAGCCTTGGTGAGGCAACTAGTCTATGAGAAGGAAAACTCTGAATTCAAAACCTGTTAAACTCCGCTTAAAAAAATTGACCTTGTGTCATATCCTGCCTGAGCGGAGGGGTTGGATATAAGGCCTTCGGGCTTTTGACCTTGTGTTAAGTCCTGTCTGGTGGGAGGCAGCGACAAATATCATACCCACGACAGCTCTGCGAAGACACAGGGTGCAGTTTAGAAAACCGGGAGTGAGAGATGACCTGAGAGAGAGAGAGAGAGAGAGAGAGAGAGAATCAGAAAAATCAGTGCTTGCCGCGTGACTTGATGATGATGAACACTTGGAAATTAAATGGTGAATAATTCCAACTAATTTCTGTGAATGTTATCAAGAATATGTGTGTATTTACTTAACCTTTCTGCCATCAGCAGAATGAGATACAAAGTCAGTTCTTATGCGGGATATAAATTCAGGTTTTTTTCTCCAATACCTGTGACCAACCGAGGCTAAAGAACCTAATCTACCCAACTATTTATCAATAAGGGAAGAACAGATAAATTGATGCCTTTCCTGAGGTCATGAGTGCAAAATGTAAAAAACTTCGTCTAGGATTTGAACTCGGTTCAGCAATTCCATTTTCTACGATAACCGTTACGCTGTCTGTGTGTTTGTGTGTCTGTGTGTAACCTTGGCCTCTCTACAAGAAATAAGAAGTAAAAAGGAAAAGAGGACAGAGAAAAGATATTAAAATACCAAATCCTCCAACCGAAAAAAAAGAGTGTAGAGTCCCAGTTTTGTAGTGGTTAACATGCTATACTTCGATCTCGTTGTAAGCGAGTTCGAACTCCAGTCGGGATATTGTTCACCCTTTCAAGCTATTCAGTTTAGTCAATCACTTCTAATTCAGTTAATTCAGTTCATACCTTTGGAAAGGTATGAACCCCATAATGTCTCAAGCTATGGGTTAATTAGTGTCACTTGCCTTTCTGTAATTATAGCTTTGAGATTAAATAACCCACTAAGGTTAAAAGCCATTAAACAAAGAAACAAAACCAAAGAAAAATGGAGGACAGTGAGACAGTAATTGCAACTTTCACATTCATAAGGATGTACTGAGATTTCAGTCAAGAGGAAGATTGAAAAAGAAGGGAACAAGGTTTTTGGGGAAATATAAGATGGATGCTTTGAATGTAAAGTTGCCCAGTCGGCTGGGGCTGCAGAATACACTGACTGCTTCTCTGCTGAGGGGTAAGACCCCACCAATGAGTTTCCTGTATATGATGCTAAACAATCTGATGGTAAGGTTCCAGTGATGCTGGGGCTTTGGGGAATGCAGAGCATCCCTTCATTGCCATTGCTCCCAGATCCACTCTGGCTCGGCGTGGTAGCACCTGATAGGACCCTATCTATGGGTTAAATAGAACTAACGGCATACTTATGTTAAGCTGAATTGTTTGACTAAACTGAATAGCTTGAAATTGAAATGTTTTTGACAATTAAACCGTACTTACATTTAAACTGCGTGCTTATGCTAAACAGAATTATTTGAAATGGAACTGTTTTTTGACATCGAAACTGTACTTACACTAAACAGATTTGTTTAATATAGAACAGTTTTGACATTTAAGTGTGAGTAAAGAAAGTCTATACTTATACTAAACTGAATTAGCTGAATTAGAAGTGCTTGACTAAACTGAATAGCTTGAAATAGAAATGTTTTTCACAATTAAACTGTACTTTCATTTAAACTGCATACTAATCATAAACTGAATTGTTTGAAATAGAACTATTTTCATAAAAATGGATTTGGCGTTAAATAACCTCCAAAGGTTGATATGCCGTAAAACCCAAACAACCAAATCAAACCAAACCTTGAATGTAAAGACACAACGAAACGAAAATTCCAACCGAGATAATGAGAATAATGATACAGTTGTAAAGTGAAAGTTTTCAGCTACAAAACACAGTCTTTTCTCATAGTTACTTGCTTTAGCTTACCGTTTTTTTCCAAAACATTTTTAAAGGAATTGCCAGTTGCAATCGTGAAAAAATATGCACAAGCGAAACCGTCCAACTTTTCCCTCTCAAACTATGCATATAGATGGGTTCTGCCGTCAAGAATGATGTATGAGTATCCAGCAATAAAAGTGTTAATGTTGAAACTGTTCGCGTTGTCTTAGCTTTGCTTTGCATATTGCAGGGTACTATTGTGGTTAGTATATATATATATATATACTCATTGGCTTTATGGGTAGAGTGTTCGCCAATGGCCCGGGAGACCTGGGTTCAATCCCAGGTCATGTCATACCAAAGACTTTAAAAATGGTACTTGATAGCTCAATACTTAACACTCAGCAATATAAGGAACGTATCAAGGGTAAAGTGGAGCAATCCAGGGAAAAGAGAAGCGCCCCCAACACCTCAGTGTAATTGCTATCGAAAAGGGAGTCTTCTGGTCACCCTCGACTAAAGGGAGACAACTTTACTTACTTATATCAGACATGGATTTGGAGTTGAGAGTGAAGATATTTCAATTGTTTCAGATAATTATTGTGTCCAAAAAAAGGCTAATTAACTTAACTTCAAATCCATATCTATCATCTTTGATAAAATATGCCAACAAAAAATCTGTGGCCTAAATACACAAGATAGATTGATAGATTCTCGTGTCAAGACGGACAAATGAGAGCGCCCAGCAATAAAAGCGTTAATTTCGAAAACTTTCACGTTATCTTAGGCCTTATTTGGTACAAATATGGTCACTGCCAATAGGATATAGTAGATGTTGCTCCTTGATGATCACATGAAAAGCATCTCGACGGCTGAGACTTTTCATTTTGTAAGGCTTCACTCGATAAAATTCTTATCCTCCATTCCTTCTTGACTAATGCCAAACTTCAGATTTTTCTTTTACTTTATCTTTATTCGATCGTAAATAATCAAACTCAATAGAAATAATACTATGTTGTCATTTGTAAACAGGGGTGTTCCGAAAATAAATCCTGTTAGCGTTGCATATTGACCCTCTACCATGGTGAGATTGTTATTGAATTTTTGGAAATCCCCCAGTTACTCCATATAAGATCCTGTAGAGTGGATGACTAGTGTATGATCATAAGGAATCCAGGCAAAATGTGTAACTGGAATAACTAGGTTCTCGAGGTTTGTGACCAGGATTTTGGGAATCAAGTCATTGGTCCCGTGGTGTTTTTAGCTCCTCAAAAAATTAGTGAGGAAGGTTCTATGGTATTTTTTTAATGGGATATGTTATGGTGTTGTAATTTTGACGAATGCACGTAGGATAACTAACCGCGTTAAGAAAGAATAAAGAAATGATTCTGGTAAGAACTAAAACGGGACAATTGTCGCATGATTAAAAGGTCGCCTAAGATGTGTAATGATTATTGTATTTTTTGTTGTTGTTGTCTTTAAACATTCATTGTAAGGTGTGGGTGTGGGGAGAAATGGAGAGGGACGAGAGGAAAATATCCACAGGTAGAAATTTCTAAAAAATAAGGGGTGGGGGAGTGTAACATCAAGCTGTCAATCAGAGATTTCCCTGAACTGGATGCACCCGGGTAAATAAGCGAAAGCAGTCACATGGTTGATCGGAAGTTGTGGGCGACATGAAATGATATATGCAGATGCCTCGTGAGGATCCGGTC
The DNA here is from genome assembly GCA_963585895.1 of Sepioteuthis lessoniana. Classification (NCBI taxonomy): domain Eukaryota; kingdom Metazoa; phylum Mollusca; class Cephalopoda; order Myopsida; family Loliginidae; genus Sepioteuthis; species Sepioteuthis lessoniana. The sequence continues at coordinate 84,438,876 of OY757920.1, forward strand.
AGCTGGAAACAGTGAAAGCCTGCGTCAGACCCAACTTGCAGTCACTGAGAGCGCCAGCTGAATACCCTCAGCTGAATACCCTAAGCTGAATACCCTCAGCCGAGAAGCAGAAGTGCTAAGTGCGGCCTTGAAGAGAACTCAGCGTGGTATGGTCAAGAAAAGAAGAAGTTATAGGTTAATATTACAGTTTGTCTTTGTCTCCCTTCGTCCGTCTTTCTCACACACCACAGAAGTTTCAACCCCTTTTCGAGAATAAAGTGTGGTAGTTATATTTTTATAAAGAAGTGTTATGTTCATTCTTTCATCTATGCATATTCATTCCTAATGAGTATACAACATTATTCTTTTCCACGGAAACTAAATACAGTTCATATAGTTGGCGACCGTAGTCGAGGGCGACCAGAAGGCTCCCTTTTCGATTGCTACTACACTGAGATGTAGGCGATGGTGCTACCCCTTTCCCTGGATTGCTCCACTTTACACTTGATCCTTGAAGCATGGAGGTATCAAGTACCATTTTTAAAGTCTTTGATATGACGTGATATGACGTGACCTGGGATTGAACCCAGGTCTCCCGGACCATTGACGAACACTCTACCCACGAGGTCAAAAGCCCCATAAGTAGGTTAGAAAAAGAAACGTTAATTAGCGAAACACTATTTCTTTCCTAGAGTCGCAGCAACTAATAACAAATTTTTGCCAATGATAAATATAAGTTGAATATATTTCTGGGAATGTATTTGATGGGATTAAGACATCAAAATTCAGTAAAAATATTTTTTTTCTTTGTTTCTGTGTTTAACAGCATCTCAACCTTCCCGGTTCATGTAATGCCAAAGTCATCCTTGTAGAAAGACAGTTGTGATACTATTTAACCCATAGCTGGAGGGATAAAAGTTCTAATTTTTCTTAATATTTGTCCGAAAGTGATCGTAACTGCGCGACTGGAGTTCCAACTCGTTGACTTCAATGTGGCTGTCCCGCACGTTAGCCACTACACAACAAAACTCTCCACAAAAAGATTTACCAGCCCAAAACAAGCTGTAGTTTTAATATTGACCTCACTGCATCTAGAATTCTACAAGAACGCACTATATCCACATGAAAAATTTGCTCTAAATTTTCCCTGAATAGCACAAAGACATGTAAAATATACAGATGCGGGGAAAAACGAAAAACTGACGACTCTCCGTTGTTCAGGTACGAAATGTTTATTCACTTCTTGACTTTAGTTTTTCGACACGAGGAGAGAGAGACACAATTTTTTACTATGCTGACTGTTCCTACATCACCCACACTCAACCCCCCCCCCAGCTGGACTGGACTGGCCCGGCCCAGAGTCAAATCTCAACTAACTCTTTTTCAAAATCACCAAATTCTCCGTGAATCGCTTCCGGGCATGACGTCATTCCCTCCCCAGTCTCATTTCCTATCTGAGGTTTTTATTAGGACATTTGTGATTGTCATATCCTCTGCGCGCGAGGGTGAACTGTACTCAATGTGTGTGCACCTGCACTAATAGCCGAATAGTTCAAAGCCCAACCAAACCGAATGATAAAATATAATTAACGAAAACTGATGATTATAAAAAAATCATTCCGTAATTATATAACAGACACGGCTACTTTAAAGCCTAATTCGATAGGCTTTAATGACGTAATAATGCTTTTTTCATATTCATTCTAAATGTAGGGTTTAACATTCTATTTCGTTTTCTAGTTGTCCTTTTTCTACATTCAGTTTTTGTACAATCTCAAAGTGCTCGACTTCAGTTATAAATTTTACACAGTTTTGAGCTACCGAAACTGTGTTATCACCCTGGTTGGCGGCTGATGAGGTAAGGGTATCGCACGTGCTTTCACACGTTGTATGATGGAAAAAAAATAGGGTTTAACATTCTATTTCGTTTTCTAGTTGTCCTTTTTCTACATTCAGTTTTTGTACAATCTCAAAGTGCTCGACTTCAGTTATAAATTTTACCTTTTAGCATCATACATGCCTATCAGGTGGTTTTTTTCTACCGTATAATATCAGGAGTTATTAGAGGATTCACACCTATCCCATTTGCCCAGTCGCCAGGGGCTGTAGAATACACCAACTGCTTCTCAGTAAAGTAGTAAGACTCCCCCAGCGAGTGTCCTGATATGACTCTAAACAAACTGAGGGCGAGGTTTCAGTAATGCTGGAGCTTTAGAGAATGCGAAGTACCCCTTCATTGTCATCGCTCCCCGGTACACCCTAGCCTGTAGAGGTAGCACCCGATAGGGTCCTATCTATGAGTCGAATAGAACTAAACTGTGTACTCATGCTAAACTGAATTGCTTCAAATAGAACTGTTTTGACATTTAAACTGAGTACTTATGGTAAACTAAATTGTTTGAAAAAGAACTATTTTCACATTTAAACTGTTTTATTATGCCAAACTGAACTGTTTAAAATAGAACTGTTTTTAAAAAGGACTAAACTGTATACTGAATTGTTTGAAATAAAACTGTTTTTGACCGTTAACTGTGAGTAAACAAAAATTATATTAATGCTAAACTGAATTGTTTGAAATTGAACTGTTTGACGAAACTGAATAGCTTGAAATAGAATTTTTTAACTGTTAAACTGCGTACTTATGCTAAACTGAAGTGTTTCAAATAGAACTTTTTTGACATTCAACTGAACTGTTTTGACATTTAACTGTTTGTAAACAAAAACTATACTTATATTAAACTGAATTGTTTGAAGTTTTAATCGGCGTTAAATGACACGAAAAGGTTTAATACGCCGTAAAACAAAACAACCAACCAACCAACCCCTATCCCAAGAGTATTAGTCCAAAGGTGAACGTAATAGCGCGACCTTAGTTCGAACTTGCTTACCACGATTCACTGTTCGGCACATCGGCAAGATTTAGAAGTATTGCTATCTGACACAAATAATTCTCTTTAGACCCTGTTAAATGCTTTCAAGTATTGCAACGAAATACTTATAATTCAATTCTGGACGGAAGCCATCACCATCAAATGGTTTAGTGACATATCCAGAACACACTTTGGGAGCGATCTTACCCCCTGCAGAGATGTAGCCAGGGAACTTTAGGTCCCTAGCCGACTAGACAGTGCAATTAATCGAAAACCTCATATAAAATGATACTGGTATAAAACAATAACATTATAAGAAACTGACACTTTCTGAAAGGAAATTTCCCAGTCTTGGATGATGTCCAATTAATAGATCAAGAGCATTGTTAGAAAGTGAGAAAATTAAAGGAAGCAGCATACATTTGTCAAACAGACAAATCTATGAATTAAACTATTATTGATTCGAACCTGACGTATATTTATTCATTGAGCTGTGTAGGTATTAGGAAACATCCTAAGGTAAAATAAATATGGAAAAGCTTGTGTGATAAGGGTTATTTAGAATGGAACATTCTGCATTGGTCACATTGCTGGGAACCAGCAAATTTTTGCTGTTATTTATCCCTTTCCTACCACGAGAGTAATCACCGTTTACCATGAAACAATCAACATAGTACTTGTGTTCTTTAAGCGACAATGCGACAGTAATAAATGGTTGGTTGGTAGGTTTTACGGCGTATCAAGCCTTTTGGGGTCATTAAGTCATTTTGATTACAGTTTCAAACAATTCAGTTTAGTATAAGAATAGTTTTTTGTTTACACACAGTTAAATGTCAAAACAGTTCTATTTCAAACAATTCTGTTTTGTGTAAGTACAGGGTTTACTTCTATTTGACCCATAGAGAGGACCCTATGAAATGCTACCACTCCAGATCAGAGAGAACCTGGGAGCGATGGCAATGAAGGGGTACTACGCATTCCCCATAGCTCCATCATTACTGAAGCTACACCATCAGCAGATTGCTTATTGTCATATACCGGACACTCTAGAGAGATGCGGTCAGTGTATTCTACAGTCCCAGCTGGCTGGGCCAGCCATAGATAGATAGATAGATAGTCATAGATAGATAGATAGATAGATGTGAACAGTCATAACTAAAAAGCTAGATAAATACATGCACAAACAGCAGATCTGCAAAGATAAATAAATATAAACAGACTGAGCAAGAAAGAAAGAAAGAAAGAAAGAAAGAAAGACAGACTGATCTGTATTCTATCCACCCCATTCACACCCACACCATCAGTGAGTAGTATATATATATATATATATATATATATGTGTGTGTGTGTGTGTGTGTGTGTGTGTGTTTGGGATGAAGTCATTATCCCTGCATCACTGTTTCATTAACAGGTCGTTAACTGAACAATAACTAAATTTAACTGAGCAATTCGACGGTCCATTTGGAGTGGTTGTGTCAAGATCTAATTCCCATATTTTTCCTCTTCGACTGGCGCCGATTTATTTCTTTTTTAAAAAAAAGTCAATAATCAAGCTAATTGAATTTCTCCCTGCTTTCGTTTCTCCTAATCATTACCGATGGCGTCACAAAAATAAGATGCTTTATGTCTGTTGTAACAAATCATCACTAAAAATACACACGTCATCATCAGCAAGGCCTATCGACAACACGATTTCCTTTGACTCTCTCTCATCATTTGCTTCTATCAGCGATCGCTCTTAGCAGATCCTCTCGACTGCATCCAGTGTCCACACAAAGCTGATACATGTAATTACTTGCTGGTTGGCCAACACTGGTACGTCCCTCTATGGGAGCCCATTATGAGTTCGTCCTTACTTCTCAATGTCCAGCGTGTCTTGCTCATCTTACTTGGATGTTTTGTGAGATGGGATGTAAGTAGCCATACAGCTGTTGTTCTGTAGGTTGCTGCTTCCCGGATTTTTTCAAAACAGCTCGTTGCATCCTTACGTAGTTCCCATCCTTACGTAGTTCCCATTTCTTTCAGCGTTTAGCTAGAGTCCAAGTGGTGTATCCATACAGTAGTATCGATATGGTTACAGCTTGAAAGTATTCACGTTTTATTTTATCAGAGATATTATGTTGGTTGACTGTTTTTATGGTACATCAACCTTTGTAGGTTATTTAACGCCAAATCTATTGTTATGGTGGGACCCATATTTACCAAGCCCTCCACTCGGACAGGATATGACACAAGGTCAATTTTAAGCGGAGTTTAACAGGTTTAAATTCAGAGTTTTCCTTCTAGACTAGTTGCCTCACCAAGGCTGAAGAACCCAGTCTGTCCTACTATTTACCCATAACTGGAGGGAGAATAATTGGATTCATACCTTTCCCAAGGGTATAAGTGCTATGGGAATTGCAATCAGCCGCGTCCAGAATTTGAACTCGTGTCGCCGTGTCCATTTCTCAAGACGATAATCATTACACCACGGGCACCTCCAAACTTTTTATGGTGGTACCGTTCTGTTTCGAATTTATATGATACTGAAAAATTAAAAAATCCCTTATCTGTTTGTTTGTTTGTTTGTTTGTTATGACATATCAACTATTGTAGGTTATTTAATGCCAAATTCGTTTTTTATACAAATAGTAAAGTTGGCGACTATAGTCGAGGGTAACCCGAAGGCTCCCTTTTCGATAGCTACTACACCAATGTGTAGGGGAGGGCGCTACTCCTTCCCTGGATTGCTCTACTTTACCCTTGATCCGTACCGTATAATGCTGAGTGTTAAGCAAGGAAGCATCAAGTACCATTTTTTGAGTCTTTGGTATGACTTGACCTGGGATTGAACCCAGGTCTCCCGGGCCATTGGTGAACACTCTAACCCCTAGGCCAATGTCCGGTATTTTATACAAATAAACAGTTCTATTTCAAACAATTCAGTTTAGCATGAGTGCACAGTTTAATTGTCAAAAACATTTCTATTTCAAACTATTCAGTTTATTCAAACAGCCCTAATTCAGTTTAGTATAAGCGCAAATTTCGCTTACACACAGTTAAATGTCAAAATAGTTCTATATTAAACAATTCAGTTTATTATAAGTACAGTTTCAATGTCACAAACAGTCGGTGTATCCTACAGTCCCAGCCGACTGGACTATCAGAGAGATTAGATTCTCATATAATAAATAACTTTTCAACAGTGTTCCATGCTTTGCCTGTATGTATTTTCACATCACTTTCAGTAGATGAAATATTGCTACCGAGGCGTATGAACTGGTTTACTGATTAGAGAGGCTTGGTATTTAATGAGGAGATATCCATCTTGTTTAAAACACATTAACTCTATTCTATCTGAGTTTACATCGAAGCCAATGCCTTCAGGCTGTGAAGCAGAGATTCTTTTTGGACAGGTGTATTTTCAAGAAGTGCAAGATCATCTGCGTAGTCTGCATCCACAATCGTTTCCACGGGATATCATTTGCTTCCTGTCTTTTCTAGTGTGAGGCTATTTTCTTTCATTAGATCAATTGATATTCGTAGTATGTAATCTAAGCAGATTATTAATAGAAATGATGTCAATATATTTCCTGGCAAGACTTCAGCGACAGCGTCTGAGTATTTAGTTTCACCATCTGGAGAACGTACCATGACCTTCGTGTCCTTATAAAGTATAACTGTTGCTGTAACAGTTTCTTTTGGAAAAGCTAGGTGAGAAATATTTGCTTCATTTTTCATCTGTGTATGGAATCAAATGCCTTGGAGAAATTTTCAAACAAGAGTGTTGCCTCGAGATGTTTTTGAACACATTTCTTCAGTAATTAAACAACTAGTCAGAAGCTGAGAAGTAGTGAATCGATTTCTTCGAAAGCCTTTCTGATTTTTTAGAACAATTTTCTCAACTTCAGGTCGAATACGATTGAAAAGAGATTTAAAATCTTAGCATCTATAACATTGTAATTTATATCCCTGTAGTTCTTTGTGATTCTGAGGTCACCTTTTTGATTTTGGTATTCTTGTTTTGTTTTGTTTTGTTTTGTTCTTGTTTTCTTTTTTTGCGGGGTAGGAGGATGAGAAGGAAAACTCACATGAACAAAACCTTAGAAGTGAAATACCGGCGTGGTCAAATTCTGCGATGATTAAACATGTTGTCTCCATAATCATTCAGTTATCTTGCCTCGGTTTGCCACTGAATATTTGCCTCCTTGAGAGCTATACGAATCGTTCAAGAGCGTAGCATTAGAAACCATGGGATGCAGCATGATAGAAGTGAAGCAAAGTGGATGAATCTAAAACGGGTAAACAGCATGCTTCCTCTCATGCTGAGTGGAGGCGCTTCATAGGTCAGGATAAAATTGTTCATTCAGGAAACTACTTCACATCATCTAGAAGAATGGTGTATTTAGATTAGAAAAAATCGATGATGGATTATTAATGGAAATATATAAACAATAAAACAAAGTGATGACAAGAAAGAAATCGCCAGTATTGTTTTTTTTTTATAGAAAATTAAATTTTCTTTATAATTTACGTTACATCTTATTTACGATCTAAACACGAGAGATCATTCTACAAGTCTTAATATAATGAAAATGGAAAACAATTATTTGAAACAAAATATACAGCAATGTGAGAAAAAAATTCCAGAATATTATCGATAGTGTGGGTACGACTCTTAGAAAAGTTTAGTTTGGTTTGGTTTATTTATTTAAAGGCATATAAACCCTCTTGGGTTAGTTAATGTCAAAGGCATCCTTATTGAAGATTAGTTGTGTTGCTCTCTTACCCACTGCTAAGGAGATAAGGGGATTACTACCATTTCCATGGGTAAATCGTCCGAAAGTGAATGAAATAGCGCGACTGGAGTTCGAACTCACTCGCTACGTTGTCACAGTTCAGCACATTATCAACTACATGACGGGGACTCCACGTTCTTTTTCGTTCAGTTTGAGGTTTTGGTATACTTTTTCTCTTTCTTCTTTTCTGTTAGCCAATACACTACGAGTATTTCCCAAAGAAAGGTTTACCAGCCCTGGCCAATCAGTAGTTCTAATAATATTGAACGCACTAGAGTTTTACAGTCACTACAATATTATTCATTTTGACTGAAAGGAAACATTTACATTCCATCTTATTGGGTGGTCGTCATTTTTCTGTTAAGTACGATCTAAAATTAGTCAACTGAATATATCACTTAGAGATTTTGGCAATTAACATCATATAGGCTGCTGTATTACATCGGCAGTAATAAATCAGAACATGCAGGATATGTATATATATATATATACATAGTCATCCACAGATAGATCTGTTTCGTTCTATCAGAACTCATCAGCGTGGCTAGAGAGTAGCTTCCTGTTTCTGGGATCGAAACCCGGTTGACTCAAACGCCAAGCCAAAGCTTCTAATCATTCAGCCACGAGGAGACATAAGCTGCGAAGTAAATTTTAAACGATTATGAATCACAATTACTATTGTTTACATACATCCGTTCAACGGCTACCGAGACCTCAATTCATCTACGAAGAGGCTTGCAATGAGCGCTAATGGCAATACGATTACTTCTTCGCCAGAGAACTCAACCCCACAGGGGTAGGGAAGTATATATATATATATATATATATATATATATCAGATAATAAGAAAGTCAAAAATAGATAAGCGTTAACAAGAGCAAATTACCGATCTACATTGTAAGTCGCTTTGACTATAAAAACACAAAAAAAGTAAAACGCATCAAATTGATTTAATTCTACAGGTCATGAATCATTGATTAGCTTATGACTTGTTTGTTTGTTTGTTTTTTGGGGGGGGAGTATCGTTGTTATTTAATGCCAAATCCATTTTTATACAAATAATTTGTTCCATTTCTAAAAATTCAGTTTACCATAAGTCATCATCATCATTATCATGTCGTGCCACTAGCACGGATATTCCTGACCCTCTCTCGCCACTTTTCCCTATCGTTCATCGCCTCTGGCAGGTCTTCAGGGCTACATTCCATATCCTCACATAGCTGCTGAATGTATGTTCATGCTGGTCGTCCTGCTTTTGCCCGGCCATATGTGGGGATCTATAAGAGTACATCACTTATGAGCTCGTCCCTGCTTCTCCAGCAGTGTCCTGCATGTCTGGTTCGTCTAACTTGTATAGTTTTCGTGATAGGAGGCAGGTGGCCGTATAGTTGGTGTCTTGTGGGGTGTGGCCGCCAGGACTTGTTCAAGATTGCTCGCAGCAAGTACACAGTTTAATTGTCAAAAGATTTCTATTTCAAGCGATTCAGTTGAGTCAAACAGTTCTATTTCAAAAAATTCAGTTTAGTATAAGTATAGTTTTTGCTTACACACAGTAAAAAGTCAAAACAGTTCTATTTCAAACAATTCATTTTAGCGTAAATAGGGTTTCAATGTCAAAAACAGTCCTATTTCAAACAGTCAAGTTTAGCACACAAAAACAGTTCCATTTCAAACAATTCAGTTTAGCGTAAGTAGAGTTTCAATGTAAAAATAGTTCTATTTCAAACAGTTCAGTTTAGCACCCAAAAACTCTTCCATTTCAAACAATTCAGTTTAGCATAAGTAAGGGTCTGATGAGTCTTTGACAAGATTGAGTCTACAAGTACTCCCAGACTTTTGAGGCACAAAGAAATTGGTTCAAGAGATTCCACTATCGAGAACACAATACTGATCTATGCCACCGAGACTAGTGATGTCAATTTGACACTTAATATCAATTCTACTGGGCTATATGATAATGAGTTAACACATCTACACTGAAAAGGTATTCAATAAACTAGAAGAAAATTATTTTCTCATACATTTCTTTAAGAAATTCTGACTCTGGACGCCATTTGAATTAACCAGAGATTTTGATAGCAATAAACCCAGTAATTGAACTTTATGCAAAGATAATATTTATAACAAGCCACCTTTCAAAATAAAATTGTTTTAGTTATTGTACTAGCTGTTTTATTTCAAGATTACATGAATAATTTTTGTATTTTACTAAAAGAAAAAAGTCAAATTTCAACCTTAAAACGAATAAAGTTTTACCCTAAAGTTTCAGTCAAAAAAAGAAAAAAATTCAGATTGAAAAAGAGTAAGATATCAGCTTAGTGAATTTTTAAATAAAAATCAGCAACATTTCCGTTTGAAAATGAGTAAAGTTTTTAGTCTAAAACAAGTAACCTTTTGATATCAATATCAACCGCAACTATCAATTGTACGTTTTTGCAGTCATCAGGGGATAAAATAAGCTTTTCTTTTACGAATTCAATGTATCTGTTTCCTCCAGTATTTATTTTAAGTCTGTTACATCATTTGGAAATAGATAATTAACTTCATCTTACATACCGAGTCTTTTTACAGGAAAGAATTTCAGTCTAACAGGAATTTTTTTTTTCATATTTTCTCCAATTAATGACCGTAAAGAGTATTGCACAAGGGAAAAAAAATGAAAAAGAAATTTTCAAAACCATCACTCGAATTTGGACGTAGCCTCTAATTTAAAAATCGTTTATTTTCTAGTCGTCACATTCACTTTGAACAACGGTGCGTAGCAACCTTACGGAAAACCAAAAGCATTAGTTTGTATATGGTTACTTTCTTGGTAGATATATCAGCTTGCTTGTTATTTTTAGCCTTATATGAGCAGCAATTTGCCTTCGCCTATTCCAAATTGGTGTTATTCTTAATCAAGCTCTTGTTTTGAAGTCAATTATTTATATTCATGGAATGCATTCCATGAAATTCATTAGCTCATAGATGAAACGCATCACCATATGTCAAATATAAAGATACTCTAACTTATTATTTATTAATGCTATTAATTTCAGATCTAGACATTTGATTATATATCAGTAGTAGTTTGAATTTCAATTTCAATTCATCTAAGGTTTGCCTGTTATCCCATGGTCTTGTCATTAATTGGAATGCAGCAAAGAAAAAAAAGACTGAAAATTAGTGATAATTTTTCCATAGTTTTCATTCTTGTAACTGAATCATATATGATAAAATGTTTGTCCAAAGTTCTTTGCCCTAACATTTTATCATATATGATTCAGTTAAAAAATTGCGGACAAGTTACAGAAAGCCAACCAACCAACCAATCAAATCAGATCATCCACCCTCCATTACAAACATATTTACGACTCATTAACACACAGGCTATCAACAAATTCGGTCAAAGTTAACATTTCCAACAAAGCTAAAACCAATAATGAAACAGCCCTAAAAAACAGCGGATTATAAAGCAAACTGAATCATACAAATAATAATAATAATAATAATTTAACCATACGAATAAATGATATACGTACAACCCAGAATCTGTCCTGAAAAATGAGACGCCCAAACTTCTCTGGGATTTTGAGATACGAACTGATCACCTAATCTCGGCAAGACGACCAGACCTAGTGATAGTGGACAAAAAAAGAGAACCAGCCGTTCCGGCTATCCACAATGTAAAACTAAAAGAAATTGAAAAGAGATATAAGTACCTAGACCTTACCAGAGAACTGGAAAAATTATGGAACATGAAAGCGACGGTAATACTCATTGTAATTGGTGTTCTCGGTACAGTCACCAAAGGATTGGTACAGAGGGTGGAGGAATTGGAAATTAGAAGACCAGTGAAGACTATGCAAATGAGAGTTTTATAAAGATCGGCCTGGATATTGAGAAGAATCCTGAAGACTTAAGGAGACTTACTGTCACTCAAGTGCTCATGAGAAACATACAGCAAACGCTTTTGTGAAAAACTCCCAAAAGAATAAAATAATAATAATAATAATGCATTAGGCCTTACATCCGAGAAATGACCCAGGCAACATGTGTCAAGAAAAGAAGGAAGAAAAGGACTAGCCAGCATTGAAGATGCTTCAATACGACTCGAAGACTACATAAAAAAAGAGCAAAGGAAGACTCATTACAGCGACCTGAGACAGCATAGACAGTATAAAGATCAAAGGGACAAGAATCAGGAAACATAAATGGAAAGAGAAACAATTGTAAAAAATTTTCAAGCAACAAACTGACGAAATCTCATTCGAGAATAAGGCTAAGAAAAGGGAATTTTAAGTGAGAAACTGGATCTCTTCTAAAAGCAGCTCAAAACAACGCCATAAGGACTAACTGTGTTATACCCGAAAATAGATAAGACACAACAGAATTGTCAATGTAGGTTATGAAGTAATATGATGCACCCTTGACCAGGCCGTCACACAGAGATGCACCTGTGTAAATAAGCAGAAGATCGCGTGATCTAGAGGAAGTTGTAGGCGTTATGAAATAATATATGCAGATGCCAAGCTTGTTAGTTGGAGTCACTGAAGCCTGAGTCAGAGCCAACTTGCAGTCACTGAAAAGGCCCGGTGGGGACAGCGGCTCCCAGCGGCCTTCGGTTGAGTATTTCCGGCCGAGAAGCAGAAGAAACGCTAAGTGGGGCCTTGAAGATAACACAGGGTGTTATGGTCAAGAGAAGAAGTTATGGGTCAATATAGCAGTCTTGCTTGGTCTCCCTCCGTACGTCTCTCACACACCACAGAAGCTTTGACTCAATAAAGAATAAAGAGAGAGATATTTTCATAAAGAAGTATTGTCCTTTATCCTTCAACCGCTACACAACATATAGAGATGAAACGATTAATCACAACATATGTGATAAAAGAATAAAAGACTAGACACGACAAGGTGATTCACTTGGAATTATAAACGAAACTGAAATTTGACCATACGAACAAATGGTATCTGCATAACCTAGAATTCCTCCGGAAGGATGAGACGCGCAAAATACTCTGGAATTTTGAGATACTAGCGGATCACTTAATCTTGGCCAAATGACAAGGCTTATTGATAGTCAATAAAAAGAAAGTGAACCTGCTGGAGAGTGGATTTGCCGTCCCGTTGGACAACAGAGAGAAAATCAAAGAAAACGAAAAGAGAGACAAATACTTGGACAGAGAACTAAAAAAAATATGGAAAATGAAAGTAACTGTGATATCAATTGTAATTGGTGCGCTTGGGACAATCTCCAAAGGCTTGGTACGGGGTTTGAAAGGGTTGGAAATCAGAGCACGAACCGAGACCATCCAAATCACTGTATTTTTGAGGTGGGCCAGAATACTGAGAAGAGTCCTGGGGACCTAAGGAGATTAAAGGAGACTTACTTTCATTCATACTCCAGTGAAAGACCATCAGCTAACGCTGGTAACTCTCAAATGAGTAAAATAATGAGAAATAGGTACATTATAGGATTCCCCCTCCCTACTTCCTACAGCGAAACTGTCAAAACAAACGTGGGAAAATATTTTTCTAAATAGTAAAAAACACTCGGAAAAATTTACTACAATGAACGAACACTTTAACAAAAATGATTTTAAAAATTGGTCATTAAAATAATTATAAACAATCATAATCTTGAAGTATTAAATGTAAAGGACACTAACCAGCATGAGTGATGAAATTGCAGAAATAGAATTAAATGTCCCTTGAATGGTAATTTCTTAATCAACCATGTAATATATAGCGCCAACTTCAGGGAAGAATATAGCAACAAGGATGGGAAAATGTATATCGAGGTCGCTGAACTGAATTGGAAAAATTGATGGTAATACCATGATTAAATTACTAACTGAAGATATTCTAAAAATACAACATTTTTCAAACATTTATGGCAAATACAAAATGTAATGGGCAAATCTCCCGTAATAAAATGGGATGTGGCGGAAAAAAGCCCAAGTTTATAAATGAGGTCAGTACAACTACTACAGATTGTGTCTGGAAGAAAAAATATGCATCACAGAATATGTTGAAATCAAATTGCTGCACAAAAGAAGTTAATATCTAATGGAAGACATGTTAATAAATTGTTCCTGTGTCACTTATCACCTTGACATGACTAAGTTAATGATTTATCCTCCACAGTTTTTGAATTCTAGAAAAAAAAAGGAATTTAAATTTCTTTCTATTTGTGTGCTTTTATGTGTGTAAATATCACGTGTGCTTACATCTTATTACGTGACTATGGTTTAGTTTGATGGCATATCAACCCGTTGTAGGTTATTTGATGCCAAATCTATTTTTATACAAATAAATATTTCTATATCAAACAATTCTGTTTAGCATCTGTACACAGTTTAATTATCAAAAACAGTTCTATTTCAAGCGATTCAGTTTAGTCAAACAGTTTTAATTCCAACAATTCAGTTTAGTATAAGCATAGATTTTGTTTACACACAGCTAGATGTCAAAACAGTTCTATATCAAATAATTCAGTTTAGCGTAAGTAGAGTTTCAATGTCAAAAACAGTTCCGTTTCAAACAATTCAATTTAGCATTCAAAAACAGTTCCATTTCAAACAATTTAGTTTAGCATAAGTACGCAGTTTATTTCTTTTTAACCCATAGATAAGACTCTATCAGGTGCTACCACTCCAAATCATTGTGAACCTGGGGGAGATGGTAATGAAGAAACATTCCGTATTCCCCAAAGCTCCAGCATTACTGGAGCCTCACCATCAGATTGTTTAGTGTCATATGCGGAACACTCATTAGGGGGAAGGTCTTACCTCTAAGCAGAGATGCAGTAGGTGTATTTTACAGCCCTAGCCAACTGGGCAACACCTATTGTTGTTTGAAATTTACGAAGCTCTTTGCTTCGATGTGGCACAAGGCCGATTGAATGGGGCACCCAATGAGACTCGAACTCACTCTTGCAGGTTTGCTAGTCAAGCTTGCTAACCATTACACTACCCGAGGTGCCCAACACCTATTGTTGTTTATTCAATGCTAAATCCTGTTTTTACATATATATTAAATATAGGATTATATATATCAAATATACGATTTTTACATATATATTAAATTTTACATATATATTAAATATACGATTAGAAAACGCGTTTTATATATACACACCGTTAAATGATGAAAGAATTCAATTTTGCATAAGTCAACAAAGTTAAATGGCTCCAAGTTTTGCTCTATATCACAAACAATTCTTTTAAATATCAGTCATTTGTTTGCTCACAATTAAATGATCAAACAGTTCTATTTCAAACAAGTCAATTTAGCATTAATCATTTTTCAGTTTAAATGCCACACAGTTTTATTTGACCCATACATAGAACCCTATCAGGTACTACCACTCTGAGCCATTGTGGACCTGAGAGCGATGGTAAGGAAGGGTTACTCAGCCTTCCACAAAGCTCCAGCATAATTGAAGCCTTACTATCAGATTGTTTAGTGTTATATCCAGGACACTCATTGTCTCACCCCTTTGCAGAGATGCAGTCTGTGTATTCTACAGCCCCAGCTAACTGGACTCATTAAGTGACCATGTCTCACGATATTCTGAAGTTTAATCAACCATTGTTTATGCACGTATATGTCTGAAGATTCTGTAAAACATATGAGACATAAGGTAACGGACTTATTTCAGAGGTTTTATAGCTGTTTTGTTTTAACAAAACCTTTTTTATTTGCATAAGGTAAACATTCTCTAAAAAAAGAGAGGAGTGACCTCTATATAAAGCCATAACCAACTAAAAACCATTCAAACTACAAACAAGAGTGAGTTCAAGTCTCATTGAGGACACCCTTAACAAGGCCTTGTGCCATATATGTTCTCTGACGAAAGCAACAAGCTGGAAACACACACGTATGTAAAAACAAAATAAATAAATCCTAAAAAAATACTAATCTCTTCGTGGACCTACAAATTTTGAAATATTTCTTTCTCTCTTTTTTTACACACACGCACACACACATACACACACAAACACACACACACACATATATATATATATATATATATATATATATATATATATTAAAGTTTCTTAATTTATACTGTATAATTAACACCATAACTTATATTTTCACATGAGACAATCGGTGATCGTCAGATTGAATATATCTTGCTACGATATAGTAATTTTCTAAAGTTTTTGCTTATATTTGGCACAAGGCCGTATATATGGCGCATCCAATGAAACTGTGCTGTAATATAACTGATTTTTATCTTTACAGATTTTAGGGCTTTTTTATTTGTTTGTTTGTTGTTTTTGTTGGGTTTTTTTTCTTTTTTTATTGTTTTGTTTTGCTTTGAATTCTTATTTTTGTTTTTATTTGGGGTTTTTTTTGTCTTGTTTTTGTTTTTGTCCTTATTTTACCTTTTGGTAACAGCTATATCGATTAACTTGCATGTTTGTGACTCCATATTATAAAATCTTATAAATTTATTTCTCTTCAACATAAGCCATTGTGGATGTAGTTATTTCGCTGATATCCCTCTCAAGCCGTTGCGGAAAAACGTAATTATTTTTTCTGAACTTGATTTTGCTGAAGATTCCGAACATATATTTTTTAAACTTTTTATAATCTTTAAGCCGTTGGGGGTTGACTTGTTTTCCTAACTTTTCCATCTCATTCTTTTTATCCAGCTCTCTATTTTCTTTTTAAATAATCGACAATATGTGGATTTAATGCTGGAGTGTTTTTCAAAATGGAAATCCGTTTCTTCCATTGGTTCTGGGAGGAGTCCCCATGGCGAAGTGGCTAACTAGCTGAACTGTGAAATTGTTGTAAGCGACTTCAATCTCTAGTCTCTACTATAACGGTCACTTTCGGACTAATACCCTTGAGAAAAGTATGAACCTCCGTACTCCCCCCTGCTATATGCTAAATAGTTACGCTACTGTTCATCAACAGTTAGATTTGGCATTGAATAACCCACAAAGGTTGATATACCAATTAACTAATCAATTGGTTCTTGGTAAAAAAAAATAAAAAAAACTGCGAAAAGTGATTTACTACAACAAAAATTTAACAGTTATTTCTTATTGGGGTTTAACTAACGAAGTGTAATTAAAAGCTTTTTCCATTTGCGACTGGAAATCTTAATAAGCGCTAAATATCTCAGTATCAGAGTTAGAGTAAAATCTAAAATTCTAAAACGCCCACAATATGATTAATATCTTAACTCAGATTTTTCAGATTGGGCAATCAATCATCATCGAATTTTTATAAATTACAAACTACTTCGCATTTTATGGGGGGGAGACCATTTTTACAAAATTTAGGGTTCCAGAAATTTCTTTTTTAATATTTTATAGTCTCAATACGATTTTGTTTTATATTCCGTACGTTCTATGTATCAAAATTACGTCCCACTTTTATGATTACTGTATCATGGTACACATACAAAATTTTATATATATAATGATAATGTATCGCTAAAAACGGTCGAAATCAATAAAATCTAGTGCTCTCTGCAAAAGAACGCCGAACAATATTACGATATTGCAGTTGTAAAATAAAACAATGTAAATTAAAATCACCCACAAATCTTAGTTTCACGCACATTATCTTCAGACGTGAATTCTATTCTTGTTGACTCGTTAAGTCCATGTCCAATAGTTGTAACTGTACTTCTAGACACACACACACACGCGCGCACACACACGCACACACACACACACACTATATATATATATATATATATATATATAATTTAGGTTGCAGAATATATATATATATATATAATTTAGGTAGCAGAATATATATATATATATAATTTAGGTAGCAGAATATATATATATATATATATATATATATATATAATTTAGGTAGCAGAATATATATATATATATATATATATATATATATATAATTTAGTTAGCAGAATATATATATATATATAGAGAGAGAGAGAGAGAGTGGGCGGAATAAACTCGAGTAGCCACCATACAGGGTGGAACGATAAACTTGTCGTCCTAAAGAAAACAACACTACAGCTTTATTTTTAAACTTTTATTGAAAAAATCAGTTCAGGTAACTTGATTATGTAGTAGAGCTGACATCTACAGGGTGGAACGATAAACTTGTTGTCCTAAAGAAAACAACGCTACAGCTTTATTTTAAAACTTTTGTTGAAAAAATCAGTTCTGGTAACTTGATTATGTAGTAGAGCTGACATCTACAGGGTGGAACGATAAAATTGTCGTCCTAAAGAAAACAACACAACAGCTTTATTTTAAAACTTTTATTGAAAAAATCAATTCAGGTAACTTGATTATGTAGTAGAGCTGACATCTATTCAATGTAGCCGCCTTCAGCCTCAACCACCACCTCGATACGGATCTGGAACTGAGAGCATGCCTTTTCCACAAGGGCCGGCGAGAGCTCTGCGAATACTCGGTGTATGGCAGTGATCAGGCTGGCTCTGGTGTTGTGGGAGGTCATGTTGGTGATGTTCTCGACGTATGACCAAACGAAGTAGTCCAGCGGGTTCAGGTCGGGGGAGGAGGGGGGCAGTGAGCGAAGGATACAAAGTCGTAGCACTCCTTCTGAAGCCAAGCCTGGGTCTCTTTGGACTTGTGGGCCGGCGCTGAGTCCTGCTGCCACACCCAGGGTCTGCCACCGGCCACCTGATTGCACCAGGGGGTCACCACACTCTTCAGCACATCCAGATACACTTTGGTGTTAACTTTCAAACCGACTTCGAAGATGTGAGGTGGCATGATGTGGCCCTCACTTGAAACCACACCAAAGACCATAACCGTAGCCGGAAACTTTGTTTTCATCACCCTGTTATTCGTGGCAATCCAGATTTTGAGGGTGCTGGCAATGGTCCTGTTGTCATAACTTGGATCGGTAGAGAGCATGATTTGTACAGCGGCGCATCTCCGATCTCGCTCGTTGAACATTGTGTCACTTTCTGACATGATAGAAGGCTCCTATCGCTCTTGGGATTTGTACACAACTGGCCAACTAGTTGATAGTCTGCAACAAAAAAAAAACATTTTTCATTAAACGGAAATGGAATCATGTCGTCTTTTCTCGGGCGACAATTTTATCGTTCCACCCTATATATATATATATATATATATATATATATATATATATATATATATAATTTGGCTAGTAGAGAGAGTATATATATATATATATATATATATATAAAGAGAGAGAGGAAGAAACCCGAGTAGCCAATATATATATATATCTATATATATGGTGTCTCAAAATAGATGCAACCCAATAATATGATAATTCATATTGCATCAAGTCATCGTTCATCAGAGTCTTAAAAAGCTAGCATATCACTTCAGAAAGATCAAACCAGATGACAAGGGCGGAAATAGATTGATTTTATCCTACAGTGAACGTGAACAACCAAGTTCTTGGTAACGTCTTCGGAGAGACTTATTCAGACTCCTTCAGACAGAATGTCTCACCGCATCCACATTGTCAGGACATCTTACAGTCAAATCAATTATTTTCTGCCTTCTTATTTAGGCTGCTTACTGACCCTGTGGCTTGAAATTTGTGTAACCAACGATAAATCTGGCTTTTCTGGGGATAATTGTTAAGTTAAACTTCCTGCGAAATTTTACTTGCACAGTTTTGAATTATTTTGTCTCCAAATTAGTAGTAACGCGAAATATTTTTTCCTCTTTTGTCCAAGGTATTTTGATCGAGGATTAATAACTGCTATAGTATGCCATTTTCAAATCTGAAACAAAAAAGAACACAAAATTATTAGTAGTAATGTTATTAGCAGTCATATGCGTCTCGTGTATATTGAGACACCGTGTACATATATATATATATATATATATATATATATATATATATGTACACGGTGTCTCAATATACATGATATATATATATCCTTCATTTTGATTGGTCTTTAAGTAATACGTGAGTGTCCACGAGAGTTTATGAGTCGAGGAATTCATTGGTTTGTACATTTGAAGATGATTGTCCTTATTTTTGTTTATTTCTATTTTCTTCGATTCACTCAACATATTCGGGTTATTATCTGCACAATCAATTCCTCCACCCCATTGAATCCTGAGTGCAACTTTTTTTTCGGTTCTTTTTTTTTTTATTATTAATTTTCTCCAGTATTCATTTTCAGCCATTCAATCTCTTTCTATTTTTTATTACGTGTGTGCGTCCGTGAGTGTGTGTGTGTGTGTGTGTGTGTGTGTGTGTGTGTGTGTGTGTGTGTGTGTGTGTGTGTGTGTGTGTGTGTGTGTGTGATATACGAAGCGAAAAAATATTGTGATGGAAGCTGTGGCGTTAAGACAATTTCCGTTTGGCTTATTCGGAGGAGGCAGTTGAAACCGAAATAAGAAGGAAGAGAGGAGAAAGAAAAAAATTAAAAGAAAGGAAGGAAATGATTATACGAGACGGGTGAAAGAAATAATGAATGAAAGATTGAAATGACTTTTTAAAAAAGAATGAACGAACGAACGAAGTAACGAAAGAAAGGGGATTTGGAAGAAAAGAAGTAACGAAGGTAAAAATGGAAGGTTGGAAATACTTAAAGAAAAAAATGAAACGGAAGGAAGGAAGGAAGGAAGGAAGGAAGGAAGGAAGGAAAAGATAATGGAAGAGGGGTAAAAGAAATAATGAAAGAAATGTTAGAACTATTTTTTAATAAGTGAACGAACGAACGAACGAACGAATAATTTGGAAGAAATGGAGAAAGAATCCAAAAATGAAACGTAGTAAAAGAAAGAAAGAAAGAAGAAAGAAAGAAAGAAAGAAAGAAAGAAAAAGTAAGGAGGAGAAAGAAAGAAAGAAAGAAAGAAAGAAAGAAAGAAAAAGTAAGGAGGAGAAAGAAAGAAAGAAAGAAAGAAAGAAAGAAAGAAAGAAAGAAAGAAAAAGTAAGGAGGAGAAAGAAAGAAAGAAAGAAAGAAAGAAAGAAAGAAAGAAAAAGTAAGGAGGAGAAAGAAAGAAAGAAAGAAAGAAAAAGCAAGGAGAAAGAAAGAAAGAAAGAAAGAAAGAAAGAAAGAAAGAAAGAAAGAAAGAAAGAAAGAAAAAGATTATGTAAGAAATCTAAAATAAATAATGAAAGAAAAATTAAAATACTGAAAAAGACTTGGTAAATGAATGAAAGAAGGAAAGAAGTGACAAACAAATGAATGAAAGAGGGTTTTAAAGAAATGAAGAAAAAAAGAAAAAAAGGAAAGTTGGAAAATTCTCAAAGAAAGAAAGGGAAAGATATTACAATGAATAAAAAAGGAAAGAAAGGAGAAAAAGGAAAGAAAAAGAAATACGAGACCAAAAGGAAAAGAAAGAAAAAATTTGGTCAAAATATGGGGAAAATTGATAAAATAAAATGAAAAAAAAAACGAAAAAAGAAGAGAAAGAAAAAGGCAAGAAGGATATGTAAAGAAAGAATAACAAAAAGAAGGAAATAAGGATGAAAGAATAAGCGAAGAAAAAATATATAAAATCAAGAGAAAAAGAAAAAATATGATCCAAATTTGAAGAAATAACCGAGAATAAACTGAAAGGCAAAAGAAAAATGAAGAGTTTGAAAAAAGGATAAAAAGAATAAATAAAATAATGAATGACTCCAGAAAAGAAGGAAGGAAAACCAAGGAAAAAGGAAATATGAGACCAAGGAAGTAAGAAAAAAAAGTAATTTAAGTATATGGATAAAATAAATAAACTCGAGTTAAATATATAAGATTAGTGTTCTCACCAGAATGAGAGAATAAAAGACAAAGAATAAAATAGTGATAAAATAAGCTGAGAAACAAAGACAGAAACCATCCCCCACCAAAAAAAAAATCAAAGAAAAAGAGGCGGTAAAAATCAAGGAAGCGAGTAATCAAGTAAAGTTGACGGAAAAAAATGACGAATGCAGAAAGCAAAAACATGGTAAAAAAAATGAAGTGTTGGCTTCAATGAAGTCGAGAAACAAAACTAATAAATTCATAAAGATAAAATAAAGACAAAACAAAAATCGGAAGAAAAAAGAAAAGATTCAAAAAAAAAAAGAAAAGAAAAACGAAAGAAAATTGAAGAAGCGGGTAATCTCAGAAAATGGCAAATTCCACTTCCTTTAACTTGGAGTCCATCAATAGAGATCTATAAGAATTTCACGGCGTGGTACCTTCATTTAATGTGCTTTCGAATCTGAATTGAAAGAAAGCAGCCAAGATGAAAAAGAACGGGCACTTTTATTATAAAAGAATATTGTTTGTAAAGTGTATGAAACCAACGATTGATGCACATAAATTGATAACGAATATATATACATATGCGTGTGTGTGTGTTTCACGTATATATATATATATATATATATATATATATATATATATGTGTGTGTGTGTGTGTGTGTGTGTGTGTGTATGTATGGTCATATATATATACCTCCAATTTACACACCCATCCAGTAACTTAGTGTTTGCTTGTTCGACTGTCCTTTTGTTTTTTTAGGTTGTATTTTCTCTATTTGACTGCTTGTCTAAATATTTGTTGGTTTACTTATGCTGTGTCTCTGTGTCTAAGGTCTTATATATATATATATATATATATATATATATATATATATATATATATATATATATATATATATAAACTTTGTGTGCATGTGAGTGTTTTTATACAGATTGTTAACCTTTATAAAGTATTTATTATTGATGAAGCCCATATTATATAGTTGTGTTCTCTCTCTCTCTCTATATATATATATATATATATGTGTGTGTGTGTGTGTGTGTGTGTGTGTGTGTGTGTGTGTGTGTGTGTGTGTGTGTGTGTGTGTGAAAATGCATAGAAATGCAAAACATAAGGTTTTCAATAGATGACCTTGTGTTTTCTTCATCTCTAGATTTTCATACCACCAGAAGTATATATTCATTTTTTCTCAGATATATATAAATATATAATTATACATATATATATATATATATATATATATATATATATATATATATATATAAACATATGTATTATGTACATTACATATATATATATATATATATATATACAAATTTTATTTACTTTCTACACAAATTCGATCAATTTTTTTAGGCTAAAATTTTCCAGGAATATTGGAGGCTCCAACACTGTCCTCACCTCTCTTGAGATGTCCTAAAAATACTGCCTGATATGAATGGAGTTCACAAGCCAACTTCCATCAAAATTATCCCATTAGCCGAGGATCGGTCCGTAGAATGAATCATTTCTTGCTATTTTTCCTCCCCAAAATTCCAGTCTTCCTCAAAGGCAACATTATTGTCCATATCAGTTTTATTTGCTTTTTGGACAAATTAGACCTTCCAGTTCAATTTCAGGATGAAGTGTTATGGGTTTACCCAAAAGCATAAAAGTAAAAACCACGTCCACTCACAAAACCAAAATTACCATCAATATTCCTTGAGGTAAAAGGAATTTACTTACCAATTTTAATCTAGATTTGATCATTATCCTCACACTCCACAAGCAATTAAAGACAATTGTATGAATATCTATATATATATGTATATATCAAGTCCCACTGAAAACATGAATCTCTCTCTCTCTCTCTCTCTCTCTCTCTCTCTCTCTCTCTCTCTCTGTGTGTGTGTCTCCTTCACTATCCGTACCTATCGTTCATCACTCCTGATAGGCTTTCTAAAGTACACAGAACTGGTGTATGAATGTCTTTCTTGGCTGGGTAACACTGGCACGTCCACGTGTAAGAGTTTATAAGAGAACATCACTTCTGAGTTTGTCCTTAATTCTCCAATTGTGCCCAGCACGTCTTGTTCGATAGTTTTAGAGATTGGAGGTAAGTGGCCGTACAACTACTGTTTTATGAGGATTTTCTTCCAGTATTCATTCAAGACAGCACGTAGTATAACATTAAAGAAGGCAAGAAGCAGACGATATCCAACAAAGACTATGACAGACGCAGACTAAGCAGATGACCTTGTACTTCCCGCAAATGCACTACCCCAAGCCGAATCCTTACTGCATAGCCGGGAGCAAGCAGCAGAGGGTATTGGCCTCTTCGTAAATGCAAATGAAATAGAGTACACGTGTTATTAACAAGAAGGAGCCATCTTTACTCTACGTGAATGCAAATAAAATAGAGTAAATGTGTTATAGAATAGAGTACGCGTGTTATAAAATAGAATACATGTGTTATAAAACAGAGTATACGTGTTATAAAATAGAGTACATGTGTTATAAAATAGAATACACGTGTTATAAAATAGAGTACATGTGTTATAAAACAGAGTACGCGTGTTATAAAATAGAGTACATGTGTTATAAGCAAGAAGGAGTCATCTTTACTCTAAATGGCGAGCCTCTAAAATTTGTAGATCAGTTCATATACCCCGGCGGCAGCATCTCATCTACTGAAAGTGATATGAGCGTACATCTAGCAAATGCGTGGACTGCAATTGACAGATTATCGATCATACGGATATCTGATCTATCTGATTAAATGAAACGGGATTTCTTCCAAGCCGTAGCTGTGTTCGTAATACTATAAGGATGCACCTCATAGACGCTAAAACAAAGAGAAAACGCGACATAGGATATATATATATATATATAAATAATACCAAATTTTATAGCATTAACATACTGTAATCATGATTATGTACACCCATTATGTAAAGTAAAGTTGGCGACCATAGTCGAGGGTAACCCGAAGGCTCCCTTTTCGATAGCTACTACACCAATGTGTAGGGGAGGGCGCTACTCCTTTCCTGGATTGCTCTACTTTACCCTTGATCCGTACCTTATAATGCTGAGTGCTAAGCAAGGAAGCATCAAGTACCATTTTTTGAGTCTTTGGTATGACTCGACCTGGATTGAACCCAGGTCTCCCGGGCCATTGGCGAACACTCTAACCCCTAGGCCAATGTGTGTGGTGTGCGTGCGTGTGTGAGTGCTTGCGTGTGCGTGCATGTATACGTGTGTGTGAGTGTGTGTGAATACGTGTTTATGTGTGTATATGTATGTGTGTGTGCTAAGTTATTTTTGGTTACAGAAGTGTTGCAGTTTGTTTTTGTTTTTTTTGGTGGGTGTTGTTTGTTTGTTGTTTTTTTTTTTTTTTTGTTTGAGAGTTTCAATATTGAAGAGATTGCTAATAAAAAATACATTATAATATCCATTTTGTTTGTATAATTCTCCATTAGAAATAATCGAAATCATTAATATTCATGGCAAGTGACATGTAGCAAGAATGATAGCATGTGGGGATTTAGGAATTAACAGTAAAACTCCCAACCGAATATTGACTCGTTGGCTGCCACATATAAAATGTATAAACGCGTCGCCACGCATAAGGCTCCACGCATCCATCCGGTTAAAAATCAGAAAAAAAGTAAATAATAAAAAGTAAAGTAACCAATGGGAAGCGGTCACGCCAAAATTAGAAGGATTTTGGAGTGGCGAATTTGGAGCCGGTGAAGAGAGATAAATACTCAGGTTTTCTGTGAACCGATCTTTTTTTCGGGTAGTGACGTCGAACCGACAACACCGATTTTACTGTCTGGTGTTTTTGGGCACCACGCTGCGTCTTGGGACGTAGTGTTAGTCAGTCCATTCACCAAGTAAATAAAGGAAAGTATGGAAGAAAAAAAAAAACAAAACAAAACAAAACAACAAAAAAAAAAAACAACAAAAAAAACAAAAAAACAGCGAAACATCGAGAAAAATTTTCAAATGTTCCCGCCGAACTAACTTCAAGGACAATGCAAAATGGACGTAAATACCACACAACGTGGAATTTTTTTTTCCAGCAAAACTCCTACCATATCTTTCAACACTTTTTCACTTCCCAACTTGCAAAATAAGGTAACTTTTTTTTAACTTTCACTCACCCTACTTCTGTTTCGGTTTCTGTCACCACATGGTTTATCACTCCCACTACCTCACTAAAACACCAACGCCTGCTAGAAATTCCAGAGAACCCCCCCAAAAAAACTCACACTACTCCTCTGAAATATACTGCTACTTCTGTAGGCCACCTTCTCGGCTCATGACTTTTTTTTCCCAAAGTGACATATTGTTTAAAAAAAAAAAAAAAAAAAAAAAAAAAAAAGTAGTCACTACTACAGAAAATGCAACGTTTAAACAAGCGAGCGAACACACACACAAAAACAAAAACAAAAAAAACAAAAAAATTCACGGATAAAAAATAAAAAATTAATAAAAATTATTCCCGGATATTAAAAGAAGTTCCAAAGAAAAAGCAAAAGGGTTAATGAAGAATAATCCTCTCACATCAGATGATTACATTCAACAACTCTATTTACTACCGGAATTAATGCACATAAAAAAAAAATGGAAATAAAATCCGTCATATCCAACGAGTCCTAGTTTTCCAGCTACCCTTAACAAATTACCAAAATTATTGAAAATTTGCAAGTAAGATACAAGAATTTGATAAATAATCCTCCTAGAAAATAGGACAATTAAAAATCAATTCAGTCTTTTTGCAAAAAAAAAAGCGGGTTGGCTGGACACACAAAAAAAAAAAATTTTTTTTAATTTTAAAGGGAGCCGTGACACCCTTACAAATATTCATTTTTCTCTAAGAATCCTCCTAGTAGCTCCGCTATTTCGGGTGGCAATGTATTGTGGGGATTTAGGAATTAACAGTAAAACTCCCAACCGGATATTGACTCGTTGGCTGCTACATACAAAATGTATAAACGCGTCGCCACGCATAAGGCTCCACGCATCCATCCGGTTAAAAATCAGAAAAAAAGAAAATAATAAAAAGTAAAGTAGCCAATGAGAAGCGGTCGCGCCAAAATTAGAAGGATTTCGGAGTGGCGAATTTGGAGCCGGTGAAGAGAGAGGTTTTCTGTGAACCGATCTTTTTTTCGGGTAGTGACGTCGAACCGACAACACCGATTTTATTGTCTGGTGTTTTGGGGCACCACGCTGCGTCTTGGGACGTAGCGTTGGTCAGTCCATTCACCAAGTAAATAAAGGAAAGTATAGAAGAAATGTTTTCGTCTCTTATCTGTTTCTATCTTTTCTTTTTGTATATTTCTTTTGGACTTTCTTTGGGCAAGGCATTGCGCCAGCCAGTCAACGTGGGGTAAAATAATATAACCAAAATATGGAGTCAGATATCTTACGGCAACACAGCCTTGCCCTTAGCCATTGACCTCCTAAATACCTTTAAACCCCACAAGCAACTGTTCTGTAACATTTGTTTCGTAGCTCAGAATAATATTAGCAAGTAAAGTCAGACACGACTACTTAATACTTTTGGTTTTACAGATTTCGATGGCGGTAAAATAAACACATAATACTATTCCAAAACAGCGCCACCTGTGAGATGCTCAAAATCAGTTGTGGTGAGTATCTATTACCAGAGGTCTGGGGAGAGAATAAATCATCCGAGTGACGACGAGGCACTGATTAGCCAAAACTACTTCCAGCAAAAAATTATGCAATTATATATTAAATAAAAGTTATCTCAGTTTCTTAGTTTTGTTTCGTAACTTACATGATAAATTTGATGATTGTGGTTTCTATTCATAGATAACTTATGGAATTGTTCACCATGAGACAAAATCAAAAATGTTGATCCTAATTCCTTTTAGTTTTTATATTGCTCTGCTGAATAGCGTTTGAGGACTTTTGATTTAATCAAAAAACAAACATCGTATCTAATTAAAAAAGAAAAGAAGCAATATCCAGTTGAGACTATGACATATACAGACAACGACGATGAACTAGTTCTGCTAGCAAATACACTTACCCAAGTCTGGAGCAAGCAGCAAGCGTCAATAAAACTGAGTTCTTTCGTTTTAAAAAAAAGATGGAGCCATCTGCACTTTAAGTGACAAGCATCTGATATTAGAAGACCAGTTCACATACCTCGGTAGCAATATCTCATCTCCTGTAAGCGTTAGCAACATACGCATAGCGAAGGTGTGGACTGCTGTTGAGAGGTTATCGATCAAATGGTAATCTGGTCCAGCTGATAAATTAAACTGGTTTTCTTCTGGGCAGTAGCCGTGTTGGTACTACTATTGGGATGCACCACCCTGGATGCAAAAAAACTCTTTGAGAAAAAGCTTGAAGGGAACAATACTACATCTTAGCGGCAGCACCCCATAAAAAGCTGTTGTATGGCCACTTACCTTCTATCTCACAAACTATCCACGACACTCGAGGCAGTGTTAGTGGATTAAGAACTAAATCATAAACGACGTTATTTTATAGACTACTATATCGGGACACACCAGTGTTGACGGGCTAGAAAAATACTTACATATAACAACTCTGTGCGGACACTGGGTACAGTCATGATGACTTGCTAAAAGTGATGGACGATAGGGATGGATGGAAAGAGAAAATGGAAACTCTGTGCTCTCGGTGCAACTTAATGATTATATATATATATATATATATAAACAATCAAGACAGCAAAAAAGAGATTTAAAGAAGTGTTTTACTGCTTTGCATTGCTCAACTGAGGATCGCATGTACGTGAAACTCAAGGTAGTGAGCTAACTTGTATATTTTAACATTTTTATATTCACTCTACCTCCTGAATATGTGAGACTTTTTTTGTTTGAACTAAACTGGTTTTAGTCGTTTGAGTTTGTTGAACTGCTGACGGTGATTATACCACTAAAATTATATATATATATATATATATATATATATATATATATATATATATATATATATATGATTATTTTTGTTGGTTTAAAGAGAGAAAAAAGTTGATACTTTAAAATGAATAGGTCCACATGAGAAACGCGTGTTGGAGAAAAATGAATAACCTAAAATCAAATTCTCTTGTGGACTTTCTCATTTTAAAGTATATAGTTATTGATATATGTTAACGTTTACTTGTATAATCACAGTCTCTGAAAGAATATTCCCCTTTCTTAAGAGACTGTGATTATACAAGTAAACGTTAACATATATCAATAGCCATATACTTTAAAATGAGAAAGTCCATAAGAGAATTTGATTTTAGGTTATTCATTTATCTCCAACACGCATTTCTCATGTGGACCTATTCATTTTAAATTATCAACTTTTTTCTCTCTTTAGACCAACAAATATATATATATATATATATATATATATATATATGACTAAAAGTTTATCTGTTTGGCTGAGTTTTCTGTCATATGAACCAATGTTGGTTATTTAATGCCAAATCCTTTTTTACATGTACATTAAATATATGATATGCAAAAACATTTTGTAGATACACACAGATGATAAAACAGCTCTATTTCTCACAATTCAATTTAGCATAAGTCAACAAAGTTAAATAGTTCCAAGTTTTGCTACGTATCACTAAGGAATCAATTAAATATCAGTCATTTGTTTACGCACAGTTAAATGATCAAATAGTTCTATTTCAATCAAATCAATTTAGCATAAGTCATTTGTTTGCACTCAGTTTAAATGTCAAACAGTTCTATTTAACCCATAGATAGGATCCTTTCACGTGCTACCACTCTGAGTCAGACTGAACCTGGAAGCGATGGCAATGAAGGGGTACTCTGCGTTTCCCAAAGCTCCAGCATTACTGGAGCCTCAACATCAGATAATTTAATGTCATAAACAGGACACTCGTAGGTGGGGGTCTTACCCTCTACAGAGATACAATTGTCGCATTCTACAGCCCCAGCCAACTGACTAAACCGTCCATTATATATATATATATATATATTGAAAGAGAGAGTCATTCGTAGTATAACGTTTATTGTCAAAGGAATTTGGCAACAAATCCTAATCGAGACTGCTTGCATTTCACTTCGCACTTATGCCCTGGAAAGGCATGTATCCTTCTCTTCTCCACCAGCTATCTGTAATGATAGACTAGGCTCTCAAGCCATGGTATGGCAACCAGTCAAGAAGAAGAAGTCTGAATTACACCAAGCTTTAACCGTTAAAAATATCCCTTCTGTGGCGTACTGCCCGTAATGGAAGTAATTACTAAACATACACACGCACGTACGCACGAATGCACGCACACACACATACACACACACACATATTCGTAATATTTCCTGCCTCGTCAGTGATGTATTTCCTGTGTTCATCGACAGTTTCAAGTCTTCTCAACATCAAACATGATCTTCAAGGAACCCAGTCAAGAGCGATCAATTTCTATTTGGCATTCCAGTTAAATCCCCGCATGGCCGCAAGACTTCATATATATATATATATATATATATATGTGTGTGTGTGTGTGTGTGTGTGTGTGTGTGTGTGTGTGTGTGTGTGTGTGTATTTATATATATATAGCGTGATTGAAAACTTCCTATTTTAGAATATTTAAAATATATTTTCTTATAAAAATTATGAAGAAATAAATCATAAGAATTTTAAAATAGGAAGCTACTTTTCAATTAATCTGTGTATATATCTATATATATATAGATAGATAGATATATAGATATACACACATACACGCACATACACACACACACACACACATATATAAATATATCTATATATATATATATATATATATATATATATATATATATATATTATCTCATCCATGATTATCAGCCGAGAGTAAAAGTTCAGCGGCCATCTCTAAGAGTACACACATGAACGAGTGTACAATTAGAATTTTAAGTCTTGGTAACGACATTCTTAAAAAATACCGGAGACAGTGTGTGGATAATATATATATATATATATATATATATATATATATATATATAAGAACGCAAATATTTTTTCTAGTATGCTAATATATATATATATATATATATATATTAGCATAGTAGAAAAAATATTTGCGTTCTTTTTTTAACTGCACGAAATGATAAACGCGGAGAGACAAGAAGGCCGTTACTGTCATCATAGGATTTTTTTTTAATTTTTTTTTTGAGAACTCGCCTTCTCATGTCGAGTGCATCGAGATATTCGCTAATACAAACTGTTTTGATAAGATCGTGACCAGGCATGTTTAATTAGAAGGTCAAAGGGATTATTACATTTAATCTGTTTCTTCATCGGCCCCCAAAAACATCAGCGTAAATAGATGTGAACTATTAATGTATCTAATTCACAAAATAAAACCTAACCACAAACATGCTGCGTTATGCTGACTTATTTACTGATTTTAACGGCAAGTTAATCTGTCTAGGTTTATTTTATGCCGAGTGGTTAGGAAATTGCCTTCATTTTATGTTCATATTTACAAAGAGAGAGGGAAATCATGGAGATGAACCATAAAAAACACAACCTTTCTAGAAACAAGGAAAATAGTGGAAATGTACATGGAAGATGACACGTACATCACTTTAGCACAGAGGGTGATCATTATTGGAAATGACAATAATCAATCAGATCAATACAGAACTCGAAAAACTATAGCTACTCGGACCTTACCTGGTGCTACCACTCTGGGCAAAACGGACCTGGGAGCGATGCCAATGAAAGGGTACAGCATATTCCCAAGCGCTCCAGCATTACAGCAGCTTTCACCATCAGATTGTTTAGTGACATATCCAGGACACGTTGTGGGAGTTCTTGTCTCTCTTTAGAGAGGCAGTTTATGTATTCTTCAGCCCAAGCTGATTGGGCAGTGAGATTATGGAGGTGTTGAATGATAGCGCTTTGTAAAGGACTAAATTTTACCGACAATATACGAATGCTTGTGCTTGGCGATTATTCAACCATTTCAAGCAACACCTAATCCTTCACAACTGAAGGTCTCCTTGACCTTTGTTTGTCTTTGAGGCTTAGTAATCTTCCTTGGAATGTCTAAACCAGTTTTGTATCAAGAACAGTTAAAGAAACTACACTCAATTGAAATTTGTCAAAGAGAAACAGAAACACATATAAAACAAATTAAACAAAAATAACCCACAACAAATACCTATTCTACTGCCTCCCCCTCCACACAACAAAATATCAACACAAAACTTCAAATCTCCGACTAAAATATTCTGAGAAAAAATGACCAACATCACCAATCCGCTCACCAATTCCCAAAATAAATCCAGAAACAAGCACCAAAACAAAACATAGTCTACTGACCTCAATCCAACCCAAACTTTCCCCACAATCCAAAACAAGTCGTGTCTATCCAAAAACTGAACAAAAACAACAGAAGATATTAATTTCATTTCAATCTTGAGAACCCTCAACGCCAAGAACAAAATCGCAAAAACAAAGGGAGAAAAAAGAGATTAAGATCTAAATATTAAACAAGAACATACGGACATAAAAAAAAAACAATGTAACTCCCAAGCTTAAAAACACAATAAAACAATTACCCTAAACAGATTCAAGACGGTAGAAAGTATGAAAATTGAAATGACTCCATGATTGCAAACTTCAAGTTAGTAGATATATATATTCAAAATGTATGATGCGTCTGTGAGGCAATGTTGTCTGCTAACTCTTGTCTCGTGCCCTATCAATTCAAACTATTAATGGAGGTGTGCTTGTGGTATTAATGGTTAAAACACTGGACTGCGGAATCATAGTGAGTGAGTTCGAACTCCAGTCGCGCTATTACGTTCACTTTCGGACAAATAGCCTTGGGAAAGGTACGAACCTCCTTATCCTCCCAGGATAATAGTACCACTACTGTCCTTCTAAAAAAAAAGGAAAGTCGGCGACCTCGGTCGACTAGAAGGCTCCGTTTTCAATAGCTACTACACCGAGGTGTAGGGGAGGGCACTTCTCCATTCCTTGGAATGCT
The DNA here is from genome assembly GCA_963585895.1 of Sepioteuthis lessoniana. NCBI lineage: Eukaryota > Metazoa > Mollusca > Cephalopoda > Myopsida > Loliginidae > Sepioteuthis > Sepioteuthis lessoniana. The sequence continues at coordinate 84,471,173 of OY757920.1, forward strand.
CCACTTTACCCTTTTCTTATAATGCTGTGTGTTAAGCAAGGCCGCACCAAATACCATTTTTGAATCTTTGGTATGACTTGACCTGAGATTGAAACCCGGTCCCCCGTACACTAGGCAAACTCTACTCATTAGCCCAATGTCCTTCTAGACGGATGGATTTGGCATTAATTAAACCAAGAAGTTTAATATGCCATTAAACAAGGGACAAAAAATCAACCTTTTAGTTTACACATTTTATATACAAAAAAAATAGCATTAAAAAACCCACAGAGGTTGATATACCATAAAACAAAATAACAAATCAACCAGCCCACCAATTCAAATATAAATCACATGCATGAAAGAATTGGCATTAAATAACCCAGAAGGGTTAATAGGCCATTAAACAAAATAATCAAACCAAGCAATGATATACCATCATGAAGTTCCCAGACTTTTAATTGCATTTCATTTTTTTCACCAATTGTATCCGATACAAATTATAACCTCGACGTTTTATTTCTTTCATCGCTGGCAATTACAAAACCTGAAACAAATGCCTCATTTTTTCAATAAATATGCAGCTACAAGAAAAAACGAGTAAATTTTTTTTTTTTAATTAAAAGTCGGTTTATTTAATTCATTCTTGATTGAAATTCTTCAGGAGAGGGGAGAATGTTTTAGCGCAAAAAAAAATTTTAGTTAATTTTTAAAAATCACAGCAAAATAATTTTTTAATATAGTTTTGTTAAGACTACTATTCTATAGACATCTCGAATATATGCATATATATTTGCGTGTGTGTGAGTGTGTGTGTGTGTGTGTGTGTGTTTATCCCCACCATCCCAACCTCCGCGTCAGGCAAGATGCGTCGCCACGTGATCTTTAAAAGTGGAGTACAGCTGCTTTGAAATACAGAGTTTTCCTTCTTAGATATTGGTTGTCCAATAAATGTTAAAGACCCCAGTCTGCACGGTTGAGAAGAAATGGATTCATGCCTTTCTCAAGGCCATTAGCTTAAAGGGAAACGCAAACGCCCCCATCCAAAATTTTATCTTGTTACACTAAAACCATTTCCAGTGACGATAACCGTTACGCTACAAGTGCCTTCTGAAACATCTTTTATATGTAAACCCGATTCCATTTTATATTCCTTGCTTTTTATGTAACGCTCTCAGATAACACTTGTAATTTTTCTAATATAGTATCTCCTGAACATCCCAAATGCGTGAAACTATTAATTAGTTGCAATATGGGGCTTTGATTCATTCCATCATATATATATATATATATATATATATATATATATATTTGAATTATTTTTCCAAATGACCGTGTTTTTCTTTTAAAGAAAAAAGCCCATGAAATTGTCATTAACACCTAGGCAGAGGGATTATGAGGTAAATAATTATTTTAGACTTAATAGTGCTCCGCTTGCCAGCATCTGAGTACTTTATTTTAACGTTCTAAAATGAAAATCTCATTCGTATATCGCTTTTTTCCTTATCTGTCGCTTCTGTATATATATATATATATATAGATGCGTGCGCGCGTGCGTGTGTGTGTGTGTGTGTGTGTGATTAAGATTTAACGCAAAAAGCGTTTTTAATGCGCACATTCTTTAGAGTGCTCAACGCACGAAAATGCAGAGCAATATTACAATATATTTCAAGTATAAAATACGATAATACTAAAACAGGATTTAAACTCTTGACTCAGAGTTTCACGTTGTCAGTTCTCAAATGAGCAACTTATTCGACACCTTGTTAAATACTAGATCGGCAACGTGAAACTCTGAGTCGTGAGTTTTTATCCCGTTTTATTATCTTATTTTATTCTTGAAATTATATTTAATGTTAACATATGCATATAATGTTATTATATACAGGGTTTCTCAATATATATGGGGACCCATGTGACTGCTAATAACTCTACAAATAATATTTTGTTCTTTTTAGTGTCAGATTTGAAAATAGTATACTATAACAACTGTTAATCCTCGATCACAATGCCTGGGACAAGAGAGGAAAAATACTTATTTGGAGACAAAATTTTTCAAAACTGTCACAAAATAGATGCAACCCATTAATACCATAATTATTTATTACTGATACAAGAAACTCGAAAAAAAAGATTGCATATTCTGGAAGCTGATATAATAACAATTTAAAAAAACACATTGTTTTGATGTCTCTAGCTTAAAGGATGTATTTTTTACAGGACGAGTTCCAAATGATCGCCATTGCTCTCGTCTTAGTAATAAATCGTTATCACATTAATGGGTTGCATCTATTTTGAGACACTTTGTACATTTATTCATTCTATAAACTAAGTGCCTCTCAATATTTCTAAAATCTTACCACAAAAATTGAGCAATATCTAACGCCTACTATCCGTCCATATCTTCTCGTTCGGTACATACACAGCAATTTCTATGTACTGCTCAAAAAGGCTGCGGCAAAAAGTTCGTACTACCACTGCTTTGTACGCTGTTCGAAATCTGTACAGGTGGTAATATCGTAAACTCCGCTGAATTAAACTGCCAATAAGCACATGTGTGGTATCTACTGACCTTCAAGAGCCATTAAGGCTAGATAAGTTCTGTTGGCCGTAATCCAATCTTTTGCAAATCAACACATATCATAGGACGGTCGATCACAGATCTTAATTACGAGTTGTGGAGAACACTTGATGCTGTACAACAAGAACCAAGTCAAGTGTAACATGAGCAAATATGCTGATGCGCGAAGGTCAGTTCAGATTAGAATAAAACAGAGTATTCAATGACTATGGCCGCTAAACATATACCACCTGTGAGATGACTCATTCCTGGAAGAGGGATCGATATTTACGATTTGGCTCGGCTTTCCGAGGACAGAAGAGCCTCAGGACTGAGTTGTTAATCAGAAATTAATGTTACAGGCAGAAAAATCGCTCTACAAGCTAGATCTTAATTTACTTAAACTAGACTTAAATTTTGTCATCCCATTTTTATTGCGACATTAAACCATGTATTTGTGGGGACTTATAAGTTTGTAAAAGACGTTGAAAGGTTAACGTTTGTGGTACTCAGGTGACACTTACTCGTCTCGTACAATAAAAAATAAACTCAAAATGCTTTTGTAAGTTTTGAGTTACCGGTGACTGGATAAAACTCAGGGGGAAAAATTTGAGGCTTTTTTTTTTATAATTGAGCACATTTTTCATTTATTAAGTGTTCTAAGTTGGACGTCAATAATCATTTATATGATTATTTTATTCGAGAGTCGGATTATTATCAATAAAAAGTAAAAGAAAGTTTTATCCTTAAGATTTGTTTAACTATTTATTTGTGTTCGTTGAGGGTCACTAATAATTTGTTTTGGGATGTTATAAGGAATTTTTTTTCGTAAATCGGGGGTGATCAATTATTTGAGTGACCCTTTATTTTTGTTCGAACGGACGAACATTAATGTGTGTTCGAAAGTCGAAAGTCACCTGTAAAAATTGTGTTATTTTTTGTTTGTTTGTTAGTTTGTTTCGGTTTTATGGCATATCAACTTTTGTAGGTTATTTAATGCCAAATACATTTTAATACAAATAAACAGTTTTATTTCAGGCAATTCAGTTTAGCATTTCTATTTCAAACAATTCAGTTTAGTATAATTATAGTTTTTGTTTACACATTTAAATGTAAAACAGTTCTATTTTAAACAATTCAGTTTAGCGTAAGTAGAGTTTCAATGTCAAAAACAGATCTATTTCAAACAATCAAGTTTAGCATACAAAAACAGTTCTATTTCAAATAATTCCGTTTAGCATAAGTATGCAGTTTAAATGTCAAAACAGATCTATTTTAAACAACTCAATTTAGCATAAATAGGCTGTTTGAATGCAAAAACAGTCCCTTCTCAACCAACACAATTTAGTTCTATTTGACCCATAGATATGACCCTATCAGGATCTACCACTCCGGACCAGTATAGAGCTTGAAGAGATGGCAGTGAAGGGGTACTCTGCATTCCCCTAAAGCTCCGGCATTACTGGAACCTCACCATCAGATTGTTTAATGTCATAACCAGGACACTCGTTGGGGGAGGGATCTGACCCGTCTGCAGATATGCTGTCAGTGTATTCTACAGCCTCAGCCGACTGGGCAAAAATTGTGTTAATGATTGAAACACAGTTATACAAATTCAATTAATTTTATTTCTTTAATTTGAGCGAAAAGTTTATTGATTAACAGCGAAAGTTACAATGTCTTTTCTTGTAAGAAAAGACAATAAAAGTTAGAGTGTTGAGTTGCTCTAATATTTACATGGCAAGAATTGGTTGGTTGGTTGGTTGGTTTATAATTGGGTTTATGGCATATCAACCTTTGTAGGTTATTTAACGCCAAATCCATTTTTATGTAAATAGTTCTATTTCAAACAATTCAATTTACAATGGGTACACAGTTTAATTTTCAAAAGCATTTCTATTTCAAGCTATTCAATTTATTCAAACATTTCTAATTCAGCTAATTCAGTTTAGTATAATTACATATTTTCTTTACACACAGTTAAATGTCAAAACAGTTCTATATTAAACAATTCGGTTTAGTGTGAGTAGAGTTTCAATGGTTTCAATGTCAAAAACAGTTCCATTTCAAACAATTCAGTTTAGCACAAGTACGCAGTTTAAATGTAAGTACACAGTTTATTTGTCAAAAACATTTCTATTTCACGCTATTCAGTTTAGTCAAACAATTCTAATTCAAACAATTCACTTTAACATAAGTATGCAGTTAGTTCTATTTAACCCATAGATAGGTCCCTGTCAGGTGCTACCATTCCGTGCCAGAGTGGACCTGGGAGCTATGGTAATGAAAGGGTGCTCCGCATTCCCCAAAGCTTCAGTATCACAGGAGCCTCACCATCAGATTGTTTAGTGTCATATCCTGAGCACTTGTTGGAAGGGTGAATCTTACCATTCTGCTGAGAAGCAGTCGGTGTATTCCACAGCCCCGGCTGACTGGGCAAAGCAAGAAAGAAAAGTTTATGGATTCAATGTAGTAGGGCATTTTTTTTTTTTTTTTACTTTAAGCATACAATACATTATTTTGTATGTGTGTGTGTGTGGTTTTCGCATGAATATATTGCTCTATATACATTAATATATAAGTGTAATGGAGCTGGTTATCAGCCGCAAGGAAATGAAATATAAGAGGTAAGAGGTTTTTATCATTCAGGGTTTTCGTGCTATTGTCTTCATCTTTATTGTTATATTCACAACATTTCGGCCGATGTGTTCTCCGGCCTTAGTCAAGTGTTTCTTGTTGAACTCGCAAGCCTATACGTAACTTCGAACCACGTCCTTTATTTAATCCATGTGGTAATTTACTAAGCTTTTTGGTTAGATGTGGCACAAGGCCATATGAAAGGGGCACCCAATGAGACTCGAACTCACTCGTGTAGGTTTTGTGAGTCACTTGCTCTGATTCCGTTAGTCATAACCGGGTACAATTGTTAAGTATTCCTGTATTGTTATTCGTCTGTTGTCAGGATTGAACCTGCGGCCTCCGGATGATGTCCCTTTGAAGCTTAGGGAACCAACGCCTATAACCGTTATGCTATGTGTGCCGCGGGCGAGTAAAAATACAGGAATACTTAACAGTTGTACCCGGTTATGGTTAACGGAATCAGAGCAAGCGACCCCCGTGTAGGCTACCGAGTTCGATAAGAAACACCTAAAGAAGGCTAGATGACATATCGGCCGTAACGATGTGAACGTAACAACAAAAATAAAGACAATAGTCCGAAAACCCAGAATGATAAAAATCATCAAGCTTCGTCTCAGAAATTCAGACAGAAGTTTTTTTATTCATGAAAAATAAATAAACGTTGTTGAAATTAAATACATTTTTATAGGAACAGAATATTAGATTTTCACTCAAGAGAAATAAAGACGAAAATTTTGAGTAGAAATAGATATAGGTCTAAATCTACAAAAAGTTTATCTATTTTATCACTTTATCGATAAGATCCAAGGAGGCACCAAATTAGATATTTCTAAAATGTTGAGTGATTTATCAACGATTCTGATTGGTTAAAAAATGTATTTTTAACAATCTAGAAAAGAAAATATTTTTTAGATTTATATTTAGTTTTGATCCTTCAGAATTTACTAGACAATTCAAACATTATCGTCTGCAATCTCAAAGAATTTTTTTTTTTTTAAAGCGGTGTCTAAACGAAGGTCCGGATTGGACAATAAATACAAAATACAGACAAAAATTACTTCACTAGCCTATTTTGGCACAAAAATTACCACTTTTTAATATGGAAATTAGTTAATTTTCCATATGAATATATATATACTAATTTATATATATATATATATATATATATATATAGAGAGAGAGAGAGAGAGAGAAGGAGAGAGTGATTTAGATAGATAGATAGATAGATAATGAACTGAGATAGAATAATAGACAGTAACATATATACGTGTGGTCTTTTACTAGTAAGCAACTTTTTCCACTCTACCACCCTTTATAACTTCGGATCATAAGGTCAACACATTTCATAGATTAGACAGTCCACATACTCTCACGGCAAGAATCCATTTATTCCTCGTAACCTTTAAACAGTCAAAAGCTGCAAAGATAGAGAAAAAACATCGACTAGATTTTCAAGTCAAGTTCAACTCCAATACTCGTTTTGTTTCTGTTGAAGAAATTGAATTTAAACTTTAAGGTGAAGTTCTTGAGACATAAATGAGACACGTAAAATTAATGTCAGGCGATAGTTTAATTAAATCAAGACTCAGGGCGTGCTTTCCTAACAGTGAATACCGAAGAGATATCTGCATAAACCAAAGAACTAATCGAGATACGAGTAATACAACTATCAAAGCTCAGGAAGCCTTTATCGATCAAATATATGTAATGTGGGAGTTTGTTTTATGGGTCATATTGTAGCAAATGAGCCCCAGGTTACTTGAGTCGGTGTTCAAGCCTTGATAAGGGACTAGATTTTTTTTCTTTTGCTTTTTTTCTGATGTATGTTGAATACTCCTTTGTTACTATTGTTCCCAGGTTCACTCTGACCTATTAAATCTATAACTTAACTAGTTATAACCTTTTTTTAGTTGTCAAAATTTCTGAGACAAAGCTTCATGATGTTTATCTTTCGGCTTTTCGGGCTATACAGAGTGAATTTTTGGGACTTATAAACTTAATGTTCTTACTTGACTAGAATTACTACAATTATGTATGATTTTTTACCTGTGCTCATATTTAAATTTTTTTTCATCAAGCCTTCTTAATTATCGGTTCCCATATTGTATTCAACTCTATACTTGGTCTACTCAGCAGGTCATTGTAGCCCAACATATGTGCTGATTCCTTAAAGCGTCAAATCCTCCAATGTTCAGCCCAATCAATTATTTCAACTTTATCCCCTAAGGACAGATTGTTTCCCTTTTCCTTCTATATATGGTCTGCCATATCCGACTTTTCAATCTCACCACGTACAACTGCCTTCCGATGTTCTTCTAGCCTTACTTTAAGTGGGCGACCTGTCTCACCTTTGTATATTTTACCACAACTGCAAGGGATGGGGTAAACACAGTTCTTATTCATGTTGAATTCCGTTGGTGGCTTGACCCAGAAGAGATACCTCCATAGAGTTGAACCACTTGTGAATACTGTCCTGATGTTATACGGACTACTTATCTTTTGGATCCTTTCGGCTAGTCCTTTGACATAGGGCAGACATACCGTGATGAGTTTTTGAGTATTGACCTCTATCCTCCTATCTTGGTTTCTAAGAGCCGATATTATGCGCTCTGGGTAGTTGTTACGATGGAGATCGTGTCTCAGACTAATCATTTCTTCTTTATATGCATCAGTATCGCTACTAATGGTTTTGCTCGATATTGTAAGCAACGGACTATTCCTTTCTTTACCGTATATGGATGATGGGTCGAAATTGAGGTACTGTCCGGTGAAGGAGAGCTTACGTCCCATAAATTCACTCTGAATTGTACGGCAGGACACATGGCGTAACGGTTATAGTCGTTGGTTCCCTAAGCTTCTAAGCAGGCGAGTAACAATACAGGAATACTTAACACTTGTACACGTTTATAGCTAACAGAATCAGAACAGGCGAACACCGTGGATTCAATAAAGGACGTAGTTCGAAGTTGCTTGATGGTTTCCGATTTCGACAAACACTTGAAGAAGGCCGGAGGACATATCGGCCGAAATATTGTGGAAATAACAATAAAGATGAAGACAGTAATTCGAAAACCCTTAATGATAAAAAAAGGTTTTTGCTTATTTTTTTCTTTTTCTTTTTATTCAAATCTCTTTTGTATTAACTTTGGCGATAGGACTGAGTAAGCGGTGTTGTATATTGACCCCCGACCTGGCCAAACATGCCATTTCAAAGACGGCGGAAGTTGCATATTCTGTTGGCGTGGGCGAGCTTGGCTGACAATATGGGACCGAGTTAAAATCCCACGGTACAGTCACAAACTGATGCACCGGAAGAGAGTGACCTGTGAACTGCATGACAGTTATTTCCGCTCGATGATGATCAAAACATGCCATTCCAAAGGCGGTGGACGTTGGATATTCCGTTAGCCATTTATGGGAAGAGATTGAGTGGGCGCCGAACTATTATGTAACTCAGTGCACAGGAAGTTCAAAGAGAGTTGGAGAAATGATGCTGTAGAGAAAACAGCACCCAGCAGAAGGGGCCCTAGGGACCCCCGATTGAGCAGTTGGAGATCAGATGAGTTGGAGATAAGATGCGGTAGAGAAAACCAGCACCCAGTAGAGTGGGTCCCCAGGCCCTCGGTTGAGCAGCCCAGGAGAACGGAAAAGAAATACGGTTATGGCCATAGGAGTGGGGGTCAATATGTTGCAGTTCTGTTCGGTCTCCAGCTCCCTCTCACACACAACCCTTTCAAATAAAGTGAGAGATATATTTTTCTAAAGAACTGTGTCACTCGTCTTATTGTGTCGTTGTGCATGCATGCATCCGCATATGAGTATACAACAGTGGGCCATCAAGTGGAGGTCTAGATTACAATACTAACAATATTGGAGACTGATTTTCTGCCCATTATGAAATTTACCTAATTTCTTTTTATTGACGTTTCTGGTTCTCTGCGATGAGTATATTTTTATTCACATTTAACGTTTAAAATATAATCAGTAAGAAGAAAATAAAAGACGAAATGATTATTTTAGTTGGTTTCTTTATTAAATGCCATATCAACCTTCGTAGGTTACTAAATGCCATCCTTCTAGAAGAACAGTAGTGGTACTATTTGACTCATAACTGGAAAGATAAACGGGTTCATACCTTTATCAAGTGTATTTGTCCGAAAGTGAATGTTATAGCACGACTGGAGTTCGAACTCGCTAACTATGAGGACATCTCCATAATTATTTTGTTCAATCCTCTAGTTATAATAGAATATTTTTAAAAATTTGGAGTTTAATAAAAAAGAATTTTAAAAAAAGGTGGAAAAATTCAAAAGGTAACAGTAGCCAGAAGCCCGAGAGGATGTAGGAACTGCGCATGCCTGAAAGACACTTATCAGCGATAAAAAGAAACCCGTGCTCAATTAAGCGGTAAGCCTCAGACAGGAGGTGCCCGTGGTGTAATGGTTATCGTCGTTGGAAATAGACACGGCGACACGATTTCATGTCCTTGACGAGACTGATTGCATTTCACATAGCACTAGTACCCTTGGGAAAGGTATGAATCCGTTTATTCTCCCTCCAGCTATGGGTTAATAGTAGGAGAGACTGGGTTCTTCAGCCTTAGAGAGGCAACCAGTCTAGGAGAAGGAAAACCCTGAATTCAAACCTGTTAAACTCCACTTAAAAATTGACCTTTGAATTTGAACTCGTGTCGCCGTGTCCATTTCCTACGACGATAACCATTACACCACGGGCACCTCCACAAATACATAGGAATACTTGATAAATAGAATTATCAATGTTAAATGAAACCATTTTACAGGGTGCAATACAAACGAAAAACAGTAAATAGAATTGTTGTTAGATGGGAATACTTGAAACCATTTAAATGTAAGTAAATGAGTTCTAAAAAATTGTTTAAAAATAAAGTTACTGACAACTATTCGCTTAGAACTCGTATATATATATGCGTGTAAGTGTGTATGAGTGTGTAAAGATTTGGCATTAAATAATCCACAAGGGTTTGTATGCCATTAAATACCAACCAACTTGAACTCTAATAATCATGTGTTAATTATTAGTATGAGATAGGAATAGTTGAAGCCTTACAACTGTGATTATCATTTATAAAGAATAGTTATTTGTAACTATATAACTAACCATTGTACTAAATACCCGTATATGCTGAATAAAGCCGACCAGACTTACTTATCGGCCGAGTTCTGGTCTGTTCGGTTCATCGGTCAAAACCGTCTGACACGCGACTAAGACCGACACTCCTTGGGCCGAAAAACGCTGTTCCCTACACCCCTAGGCTTTCACCTGCTTCAACAGGGCTTGTTTTATCGCCTGGCGTCTGAGACGCCCCTTTTTAGCGAAATGCCTATGGGGCCCCAGGCATTTTTGGAGCCGCCGGGTGTATCTGGGTTATGGCTCTGCACCCGGCACCACGTTAAAAAAGGCCTTAAGCCCCATCTTAGTACTTGTTGGGTACTGAATAAATTCCTATATGCGGAATAAAACCTAAATAAGGTTTCTCTGCTTCGTGTCTTTTATTCATTGCACAGACCATACAATTGCATAAGCTCTCGTTCGACCCTTGTTTCAAATATTTAATAGCATTTTTAGGCTCCTCTGAAATTCACAATTTCTAAGTATTCCAATTGCATAAAATCCTGTTTCTCTCTCTTGGATAAAGTGTTCTTAAAAGAAAAATATTAGACCTCTCAAACAATAGGCTGATCTCTTTCTGGGTACTGCGCCATTCAACACTTGATTGATCAGATAACGAAAGAACGATCAGGCTTCAGTGGGTAACTGCAATGAATTCTGCCACTTTGAGAGACATTTGGATATGGTAAGAGTAATTTATTTGGGTAAAAAAAAGTCATATCTGCTGAACAGAAGAAAAAAACTTTGAAACAGAAAAAAACAGAATATAATTGTTCTTCCTCATTTATCTAAAGTTTCTATGTTTCAGGGAATAAGAAATCTTCAACGACAGTTTTTTAAAAAATGATTGAAAGGAACCTGAAAAAGTTTTTTTTTTTTTTTTTTTTTTTCGTCAACTTGATTATTTTTTCGATATTTTCTTGAGACTGCGGTTCAAAAGTGTGCATATCCAGGATATAACACAAATCCTTATTCTGCGATGGGGCTACATTTCCGGAGATCTGGTGGATGTAAACTCACCAATTCATTGCTATTACTCCCAGACCCACACTGACACAGACTGATTGTAACTGTAAAGGTCATATCTATGGTTCAAATAGATCTGTTAGAATCGAGAGTCGGCTGAAAAATTAATCGGCTGACAAAGATACCCTCATGAAATGAGACTAAATGAAGTTTATTTTTCAACATAGTCCTCCTTACGGTCCACGCACTTCTTTTATTTTGCCCAATCGGCCGGGGCTGTAGAATACACCGACTGCTTCTCTGCAGAGGAGTAAGACCCCCCCCCCCCAACGAGTGTCCTGGATATGTCACTAAACAATCTGATGGTGAGGTTCCAGCAGTACTGGAGCTTTGGGGAATGCGGAGTACCCCTTCATTGCCATCGCTCCCAGGTCCACTCTGACCCGGAGTGGTAGCACCTGATAGGGCCCTATCTATGGGTTAAATAGAACTAACAGCATACTTATGCTAAAATGAATTGAGAAAACTGAATAGCTTGAAATAGAAACGTGTTTCACAATTAAACCGTACTTACACTTAAACTGCGTGCTTATGCTTAACTGAATTATTTCAAATAGAACAGTTTTTGAAATTAAAACTGTATTTACACTTAACAGAATTATTACATATAACTGCTTGAATTGTTTGAAATGGAAATGTTTTTGACAATTAAACTGTGTACTTATGCTAAACTGAACTGTTTTAAATAGAACAGATTGTTTACATAAAAATGGATTTGGCGTTAAATAACCGACAAAGGTTGATATGCCTTAAAACCAAACAAACCAAACCAAACTTCTTTTATCGATGTTGCTGTTCTTGGATCCCGATTATAAAAAAAAACCTTATCAACAGCAGACACGTCTTTTTATCATTAGGAGTTTTCGGACTCTGAGGGAAAAAGTCCCCAAAATTCACTCTGAATTGTCCAGCAGGACACATGGTGTAACGATTATAGGCGTTAGTTTCCTAAGCTTTCAAGGAGACAATCATCTGGAGGTTGCAGGTTCAATCCTCACTACAAGCGAGTAACCATACAGGAATACTTAACACTTATACCCGGTATCAGAACTTAACACTTATAACGGTATCAGAACAGGCGACCACCGTGGATTCAATAAAGGACGTAGTTCGAAGTTCCGTGATGGTTCCCGAGTTCGACAAACACCTGAAGAAGGCCGGAGGATATATCGGCTGAAACGTTGTGGAAATAACAATAAAGATGAAGACAATAGTCCGAAAACCCTTAATGATAAAAATCAACAAGCTTCGTCTCAGAAATTTAGACAACTAATAAACAGACATGTCATCATCATATGAATGTTTCAGCTCAAGCTCATCGGAATACTTGATATCACATAACCGGGAGACGCCGTGATGTAATAGGTATCGTCGTAGGAAATAGACACGGCGACACGAGTTCAAATCCTGTGCGGGATTGATTACATTTCATATAGCACTCATACCCTTGGGAAAGGTATGAATCCAATTATTCTCCCTCCAGCTATGGATAAATAGTAGAGCAGACCATACTTGGTTAGGCAACTAGTCAAGGAGAAGGAAAACTCTGAATTCAAACTTGTTGAACTCCGCTTAAAAATTGACCTTGTGTACATAAGCTACCCGATGTCTGAATGCCGGATTTACAAAAAAAAACTCTGTTTTAAAAACGACCTTGTGTCTAACTCGCTCATATCGGGAAAGGCAAAGCAACTAACTATGAGTACCTTGTATAGGGTAATGGTCAGTACGCTTGATTAGTCGATTATTACTATAGACGTTGATTATCACTGTGTGCCCAAGAATTCTGCGCAGAATTAAGCCATTAGTAAATAGCTATTTCATGCACATAATATTGCCTCAATTCATTCGGAACATATCTATTGGTCAAATAGAACTGTTTGATTTATTGATCGATTTTAATTTATTGATTGATTTTAACGGTATCCCAATCAATCTGGGGTTACGGAACTGTGTAAATTATTCGTTTATACTAATGTAATTGCGCTGTTTCTTTACACAATATTGCATTATTGCAAGTATTTCTATCTAACAGAAATAATTTCCAAACATATTTTAGACCCAGGGGCTGTAGAACACACCGCCTACATTTCTGCAAAAGTGAGACACTCCATCAATGAATGTCCTGGTTACGACTTAAGCAATTGGATAGTGAGGCTTCAGTAATGCTGGAGCGTTGATGGATACGGAGTACCCACTTCATTGCTATTGTTCTGAGGTCCCCTCTGACCCGGAGTAGTAGCACCGGATAGGTTCCTATCTATGGATCAAATTGAACTGATGACATTTAAACTGAATGCAAATAAACGACTTATACTAGACTGAATTATTTGCAATAGAAGTGTTTGATCATTTAACTGTGTGTAAACAAATGACTGATGTCTAATTGAATTGTTAGTGATACATAGCAATACTTGAAACTGTTTAACTTTGTTGACTTATGTTTACAAATCATATATATATCTAATTTATATGTGTAAAACGGATTTGGCATTAAATAACCTACAATAGTTGATATGCCATAAAACTATTACAAACTAAACCAAACCAAGGCCTATAGATGAGTACAACCACACTGGGTTATAGTGGATCTGGGAGTAATGGCAATGAAGAGGTGACTTCGCATTTTCCAAACCTCTTGGAGTAGAACCTTAACATCGGATGCAGTTTAGTATCATACTGAGGAGATTCCTTTTAGGGAGGAGTCAACTCTCAGCAGAAGATGCAGTCAGCGTATCACCGACAGAGGAAAGATCTCTTTGAGGTAATGTTCAAAATGGTTTTGAAATACATTAATACGATGTTACTTAATCAATACCGCACTTAGTATAACGGTTAGCGTCGGAGGAAATCGTAATCGGCGAGCCGAATTCAAATCCTGAAAATAGATGTTTTCGTTTCGCTTGGTGTAAATGCCCTTGGGAAAGGCATTAATCAATCTCTCCTTCACTATCCCAAGCTATGATTGTACTCCTTAGCTTTGGTACTGCAACCAGTCCAGGAGAAGGAAAATTCTGAATTAAAACCAGCTATACTTTGCTTAAAAGTTGACCTTATGTCACATTCTGTCGGTAGTGGAGGGTTCGGACAAACACTTTTGCTGAAACTATGAGTTTCCGATAACCAGATACCGCTCTTACAGCTATAAGAGCCGCAGACGATTGCTACTAGTGTTAGCCATTCTATGCGAACCCATACATATCCAGATCACTCGTAAGAGGGGGTCTTACTCCTCTGCAGAAATGCAGTCGGTGTATTCTGCAGCCCAATTAAAGAAGTTTCTAATCGGCCATTTTAAGTAAAAACAGAAAGTATTTTGGCTTCAGTATGTCCCCGGTGGGAACATAAGTACTGACGATAGTAACAAAACGTTTATTTTGTAAAAGTAGGCGCAGATACACGAGATAGATTTTCACTGGGGAAATTCATGAATATTCTTAACGATTAAGGATTTCATATGTAAGTTTCTGTGAGTTGACCTTCGAATTTTAGAACTATCAGTGATATCAAGAACATAGCGTGACAATTCATTGAATGTTATAGCAATTTTCCTACGAGGCCTGTTATTAACTTTAGTTTCAAGGAAAGTCTTTATATTCCAGCATGCAACGTTCATGGCGGCGCTGTAAGTGAAACGTTTAGGAGGCCAGTAATTCTTGGACCTTAGTTCGAACTTGTTCTTGCTTTGAAAATTAGTCAGCTGTTTGTCAGTTGTATATCATTCTTTGGAAATAATTTTTGCAGAGATATTTTGTTGGCCTTCATGTAAATGATTTTCAAACTGTTTAGTTTTTATCATACATATATTTTCGATGGGAAGGGTGATCTTAAATGGATTAATTTCTTTTATTTCCATTTTTTTTTTGTAACTTGTTGAAATTGAGAATTCGTGTGTTTTACAAATTAGGGGCATGAATATTGCCAATTATGAAGCACTAATTGCGTGGAATTTGCCCTTCAATCAATTATGACGATTAATACATGGTGATCATTTGTTCTCTTCTACGATGTTTGGCTGAAAAGTTCCTTGACCAACCAAGATACTCGCAGGGAATGATGTAAGTTTGGTTTCTTTGTTTAATGGCATATCAACCTTTGTAGGTTATTTAATGCCAAAGCCATTCTCCTAGAAGAACAGCAGTGATGCTAATTAACCCATAGCTGGGAGGATATGGGGGTTCATACCTTTCCCAAGGGTATTTGCCCGAAAGTGAAAATAATAGCGCGACTGGAGTTCGAACTCGCTTACTACGATTCCGCAGTCCATCGCTTTAACCATTACACCACGAGGAGGACACAGCCGGGAATGATGCAGTGGCTAAAGACTGCAACATCGTAGTAAGCGAGCAAGAACTCAAGTCTTGCTATTACGTTCACTTTCGGACAAATACTCTAGGTAAATATATGAATCATCTTATCCACCCACCAACTATGGATTAAATAGTACCACTACCGTTCAACTTCAATGATATTTTTGGCATTAAGTAACCCACGAAGGCTGATATGCCATTAAACAAACCAAACAAAACCATCTCACGGAATGTAACCAAATGAAGTTTATTTTTTAACATAGTCTCTCTTGCGGTCAAAACATACTTTTTCCATCAGTGTTTGGAGCTCATTGGTCAAGAAATTCAGTCTCGTCCAGAATTTGAATTCGGGTCACCATGTCCATTTGCTATGACGGTAACTATTACACCTCGAGTAACCTATACTAAACATTGCATTAAATGTACCATAAAATCTTTCGGCTATCGTTTATTTCTTTCACTTCTGAACCAAATGCTTCAAATACTTATTATGAATGCACACGGATTTTAACGTAGATTATCCTAGAAATGGTTTTGACTGAATTTGTGCATTTTCATAACAAATCAATTTAAAATGTTGCTATATCAAGCAAATTTGGAAAACTGTTATTTGAATGCCATAGTTATATTGTATTCCATTGAATAAAATTGACATATTTGTGTAGAATACAATGGAAAACTGCTATTTGAATGCTATAGTTCTATTGTATTACATTGAATAAAATCGGCATATTTGCGTAGAATACCTCCGTCATACACATGAGCAAACATTGCTATTCTAAAAAGTCTGATTGCTCAGAACTCCACAAAATCATCAAAACTACATTGGCACACACGCACGATTGGTAAAATGTATTTACAGGACACGTTCATGTTAAAAACATTTTCTAGGTTGGTTGAGTTTTATGGCATATCAACCTTTATATATCATTTAAATCCAAATACTGTTTATACATACATACATTCATATATATATATATATATATATATGTGTGTGTGTGTGTGTGTGTGTGTGTGTGTGTGTGTGTGTGTGTGTGTGTGTGTGTGTAAACGAATAGTTAGTTGGTAACATTGTAAACAAAGCAGAGTTCATTTGTATGCACAGAGTTAATGGTTTCAAGTATTGCTATGAAACACTTACAAGTCAATTTAACATCAGTCATTTGTTTGCACGCAGATGATTAAAAAGTTATATTTGACCTATAGATGGGACCCTAACAGTTACTAACACGCGGAATCAGAGTGGACCTAGGAATAATAGCAATCATGGCGTTCTATACTTTCTCCAGACTTTCAGGAGTAGAGACTCCCTATCAGATGCAATTTAAAGTGATAACCTGGATAAACATGATCTAATACCCTTGGGAAAAATATAGAATAAGCACTCTAATAGGATTTCACCGTGGGTTTTTCGTTATTTAGCAGTAAATAAGCGAATAAAAGATAAGACGAAAAAGATTTTTATTTAATAGCTGAAAATTCTAAGTTCATAAAAAAAACTCCTTAAGGAAACTAAGTTAGATATTTTCCTATGCATGACGTGTGAAAAAATTAATTTGAATAATTTAATCTTGCTTCTTTGATGAATATTTTATAAGGCTATGATTTTCAGTTATTGAATGAATATTGTTTTGTCATTAGTTTTTTTACTGCGAAATAGAATAAAAAATCTCAATATAATATAAAAAAGCTGTAAGATAACGGCTGAATTAAATGACATAATTTTAAAATGAAATAGAAGAACCGAGCGAAACAAAAGAAAATGAGGTTAAAGTTGACAAAAGAAAAATATTCATAGCGTGTAGACAATTGGAGGAAAGTGATATTCCGTGATGAATCAAGAATCTGAATTTTCAGTGCGGTGTTGTTGGAACTTTTGTTCGGTTCCATTTAAATAAAACATATAAAGATGACTGCCGAAAGAAAATTAGTAAATTTCCTACTTTAGTCACGGTATAACGTTGCAAATTATATTAAGGGCCCGGAAAGACAGCAATTATTACCTTAATGACCAATGTGCATATGTTCTTTGAAATAATAATTTAATCTTGCTTGTTTAATAAATATTCTATGAGGCTAGAATAAAAAATCTCAGGTAAATATCCTCTAATTTTCTCAGTAAATATATTTCGATATTTTTTCTAAGGGTAGAATATGTTATTTATTAATACATTCTGTTTAAAACGTACAAAACAATTGACATTATTCCCTTTAGGCTTTGCTTTTGTACCCTCGATAATAGTCACTGAATTCGGACTGTCTGTTAGCTACATCATTGATTTTCTGCTATCAAATTAAAAAAGTTTTACGTCTTGTCTGTAATCACTTTATTTACTGCTAAATAAGAAAATTAAGATGAATATTCTTAAAGAATGTTGATTCCATAATTTCTGCTAATGATAGTATGTGTTATTTCTTAATTGCTTCAGTTGTAAAAGAATAGAAAATTGCTATTATCCCCTTTGACTTTGCTTTTGTGCCTTGGATAAAAGTTTTATGTCTTATTTGTTATTAGACGTGCCTGTACATAAGAGTTTACTGATAGTGGTTTGGGCTAGTACCATGTACAAAGCTTGCTTGAATAAAATATACAAATTCTGATGGCGCAAAAAATGCAACGATCATGCATTGTTTCAATTAGAATACAGTTGTTGCAGAACAAACAGTTGGACATATTTAATTGAAAGAAATGTCAATTGAAACAATTGAAAAGTTAGTAAAACTCATTCAAGAAGGTAATCCATAGTGGAGTATGGCGAATGAGGCTGGTTGTTAACAAAAAAATTGACAAAAATAAATATAAAGGAAATGGGAAGAAAACGTCAAAAGTACCGGTTGACCACGAAAGATATCAAATCGTCAGGATAGAAAGCTGAAAACAATATGCCTTGAAAATAAAAAATGTACGGGAAATCAAATGAAAAAAAAAGTGTCAATATTTGTAAGAAAACTGTAAGATATCGGGTGAATTAAATGACATAATGCTTTTATGAAATGGGATTTGCCAATAGAAGAACCGAGCGAAACAAAAGAAAATGAGGTTAAAGTTGACTAAAGAAAAATATTCATAGCGTGTAGACAATTGGAGGAAAGTGATATTCAGTGATGAATCAAGAATATGCATTTTTCAATGAGGTGTTGTTGGAAATTTTGTTCGGGGCCATTTGAATAAAACATATACAGATGACTGCCGAAAGAAAATTAGTAAATTTCCAACTTTAGTCACGGTATAACGTTGCAAATTATTTTAAGGGCCCGGAAAGACGGCAATTATTACCTCAACGACCAATGCACATAAGTTCTTTGAAATCCTGATTAATTTTCACATTTCCCCGATAAAAAATTGATTTGGTAATAATAAGGAAAATTTTCAGGTCGATAATACATCCTGTTATATAGAAAGGTATATAAAATCAATGACATTGTCAGTGAACAGACCAAATTTGAATTCAATTCAGAATTTATGGCGAGAATTCTAAAAAATGGTCCATGAGAAGGCTCTATCCACCAAGTAATATCTATTAAGTGCCAAGCAGAAAAGTTGGAATCACTTTGATAAAGAATATTGCTTTAAATTAATGAAACCCATGGCTGAAAGAAGGAGGAACAACAAAATATCAATTCAATGTTTTTGTCACTGACTCCAATAATTTTTCCGAATTATTGGCTTATTCTATATTTCTTTCTGCTGGGATTTAAAAAATATTATAGAATTAATTTGAAAAATTCAATCTAATTTGTTTAAGGTATATTTTGTGAGTGTGGGTCATGGTTATCTTTCGATGGCTGTTTTTATTCTCATCCACAGAAGCCATCCTTATAGATGAGCAGCAGTAGTTCCCTGATCGAACTTATCGATCCAATTCGTTGAGTCGTGGGATTCATACGTCCAGGACCAGGTTAAAAATCGCGTTGAGCGGCCAGAGGGTTTATCCTCTTGCCTTTACGTCTACCATGGCTTTCGATAAAAAAAACAACTTTTGTTCCTATGTTTTTCATGATTAAGTTTTACCTTAGTTAAAGTCCACGAATACTTTTTTTAATTAACTAGAGTACTTTTTTCTTAAGCGCAGTTTATTCCAAGCAGCGGTCGTATCGATACTGCTATATGGATGCACCACGTGGACGCTAACTAAACGTATAGAGAAAAAACCTGACGGCAATTACACAAGAATGCTGCAAGTAATATTGAACAAGTCCAGGAAACAGCACCCCACAAAACAGCAACTGTACGGCCACCTACCACCCGTCACGAAAACTATCAAAATTACACGAACCAGACAGGCGGGACACTGCTGGAGAAGTAGGGACGAGCTTGTAAGTGATGTACTCTTGTTGACTCCTTCACAGGGACGATCAAAGGCAGGACGTCCTGCTCGAACCTACATACAGCAGCTGTGCCGATACTGGATGTAGCTCGGAAGACCTGCCAAAAGCAATGGACGATAGAGAGGGGTGGTGAGAAAGGGCCAGAAATATCCGTGCTGATAGCGCGACATGATGATGATGATATTTTGTAAAACAAACTTTGTCTTTCGTAGTCTTACAATTTGAATTCTGGAGCAGGCAACAGGTGGCATTGGTCACCATGTGAATACAAATAAAACGAAGTACATGTGTTTTAATCAAAAAGAAAATATCTCCACACTAAATGGTAGCTCTTTAAAATTAGTAGACAAGTTCACCTACCCCAGAAGCAGTGTCTCATCTACTGAAAATAACATCAATGTCCGACTAGCAAAGGCATGGACTGCTATCGATAGGTAGTCGATTATTTGGAAGTCAAATCTATCCAACTGAATAAAATGCAATTTTTTTCCAAACAGCGGTCGTGTCGATTCTGCAATATGGATGCTCCATATAGACACCGACAAAGCGTATGGAGAAAAAGCTTGACGGGAATTGCATAAGATTTCTACGAATCATATTGAACAAATCCTGAAAGCAAAATCCTACAAAACAGCAGCTGTGCGACCACCTACCTCTCTTCTCTAAATCTATCCAAATTAGACGAACTGCTCCAGAAAGACATGCGAGACAGGGCTGGAGAAATAAGAACGAACTCATAAGTGACGTCCTTCTATGAACTCCCTCACACAGACATGCAAGTGTTGGACGACCAACTAGAACCTATCTAGATCAGCTCTGTACGGACACATGATGTAGTCTAGAAGACCTATCAGAAGCGATAGATGATAGAGACGAATTGGGAGAGAGAGTTAAGGAAATCCGTGCAAGCAGGATGACATGATGATAATGATGACAATGATGATAAGGATGATGATGATGATATTTTGTGAAGTTTGAATTTAAAGCTAATAAGTAGAAAAACGGATTAGAGTGAACATGGACTAATGGTAATTGAGGCGAACTCCACATTCTCCAGATCTCCGGAAACGGTGTCTCACCATCAGATGCACTTTAAGGTAATGCTCATGATACCCCTTTTGTTGGGTCTTACCCTTCTGCAGGGAATATAGTCGGCGTATTCTAAGCCCCACCGACAGGGTGAAACTAGATAGAAAGTGATGTTGCACTCACACACACACATACACACACACACATATATATATATGTATATGTATATAAAAGTTGGCCGAACGTAGTCGAGGGCGACGCGAAAGCTCTCTTTTCAATAGCTACTACATCGAGGTGTAGGTGGGGATACTCCTTCCCCTTGAATTGTTCCACTTACTCTTGATCTGTATCTTATAATGCTGAGAATTAAGCAAGAAAGCATCAAGTACCATTTTTGAGTATTTGAGTCTGGGATTGAACCTAAGTATCCTGGTCCATTGGTGAACACTCAGACTAATAACTCTAACCATTACACTTTATATATATATATATATATATGTGTGTGTGTGTGTGTATGTATATTAAGATGGTTGTATATTTAAGTCTTATATGGAAATCAAACCTAACCGATAAAATGAAACGCAGTTTCTTCCAGGCAGCAGTCGCATCGATACTGTTATATGGATGCACTACATGGACTCTAACAAAACGGCTGGAGAAGAAGCTAGACGGCAATTACACAAGAATGCTGCGAGCAATCTTGAACAAGTCCTGGCGGCAACACGCCACAAGACACAAACTGTACGGCCACCTGCCTCCTATCACGAAAACTATCCAAGTTAGACGAACCAGACATGCAGGACACTGCTGGAGAAGCAGGGACGAGCTCATAAGTGATGTACTCTTATGGACCCCCACACATGGCCGTGCAAAAGCAGGACGACCAGCACGAACATACATTCAGCAACTATGTGAGGATACGGGATGTTGTTCAGAAGACCTGCCTGAGGCGATGAACGATAGGGAAAAGTGGCGAGAGAGGGTCAGGGATATCCGTGCTACCAGCACGACATGATTATGATGATATCTAGCTTTAAATTATACATATATATAGTATTAAATCATGTATATACATAGCATTAGATAATATATATATATATATATATATATATATATATATATATGTGTGTGTGTGTGTGTGTGTGTGATGTACTGTTGGTGTTGCATAGCCATTAGTCTTCAGCCCAAGTTGGATATGCAGCCCAACATTCCATTTTACATCACTTTTCATAAATCATATCAACTCCTATAATAAAAGTTTTGTAAAAATTCTTTCAAAAAATATTTTTAATCTTTAAAAGATAAACCTTTTAAAACTTTCTAAAAAAACGCTTCCTTTCTTTTCGACAAAACCTTTTTCTCCTGCCGATGACCGAAGTTTAAAACGAGTTGAGAACCATTTAAAATTAAACTACATAAAAGTCATATTCCTATTGGTCTTTTTTGTTCATCTCTCTCTCTCTCTCTCTCTCTCTCTCTCTCTCTCTCTCTCTCAATATATATATACATATATATATACAGATACATAGGTTGATTATACGTGTATAGACATATAAGTTTTCGCATATGTATACATATATCAAGTGTTTATATATGTGTGTATATGTGGGTGTGCGTGTGTATGTGTTTATAAACACTTACTACTTGCATACACACACCCACATACATATGTATATAAACACTTGATACATGCATATATATATATATATATATATATATACAAAAACTTCTGTCTATACACGTATAATCAATCTATTTGTATATAAACATGTGTGTATGAGTGAGTATGTGTGTGTGTGTGTGTGTGTGTGTGTGTGTGTGTGTGTGTAAAAACACTTACCACATGTATACACATGCACACGCACATAAACACACACAGTCCCACTCAATTGGACACTTATTACAAACGTGTGCGTAGAGAGATGTAAATTCTTGCGTATGTATATATGCATGTAGTAAGTGTGTATATATATAAACACCATACACAGACACACACACACACACATATATATATATATATATATATATATATATATATATATATATAACTTTTGCAAATATATATATATATATATATATATATTTGCAAAAGTTTACATTTCTCTCTCTCTCCCTCCCTCTCTCTCTCTCTCTCTCTCTCTCTCTCTCTCTTCCTCTTTCTCTTTCTCTCAATCTATCTATCTATCTATCTATTCACACAGGGAAAGACTGAGAATTTACAGATTCCTTTAAAAGTTTATCAGAAATATGTTCTTCAATTATTTTCCAGATTTCTCTGAGGCAAAGGGAGAAAAAAATTAAAGATTGCTGTGAATCTTCAAAAAATTCGATTACCTATCTATTTATGGATTCCTTTGGAATTTTGGCACGGAATATCAAAATATTATTTCCATTTCTGATCTCAACGGTTTCTTCGAATTGTCTACATCCAGGAAGTGATATTGGTTAAGTTTCCAAGCACCGAAGTCATTGGTCGATTTCATAGACAGAGAGAGGTTAGACAGAGAGGGTTATTGAGAAAAGAGAGGGTGTGAGAGAGAGAAGGGGAGAGAAAGAGAGACAGAGACAGAGAAAAGGGAGATAAGAAAGGATGAGTAGGTAGGTTAGGTTTTTTGCTTTATTGGAATGTCAAATTTTGTTGGTTATTTAATGCCAAATCCTGTTTATATATATATATATATATATATATATATATATATATATATATATATATATCTTTAAGAAAAAAGCAAAATCGGTCACATTAGGATTATAAACTTATTTCCATCCTATTATGTATTTTGATAAAATCAAAAAATACGAAAAAAAATTTACAGGACTTTTTCATATCATATGGATAAAATAATTCAGAATAGACACAGGAAAGAAGGGTGGGAGGGGATAGAAGAAGGGGTAAAGAGTTTTCTTCTCATTTAGCCCACTTCCAGTCTTTTTATTTGATTGCCGGTTGGAATAATAGTAAATTAATTTTTTATTTTCATTTTTTAAAATTCTAAGTTCTTTTCAAATTAAAACTTAAAACTTAAAAAAGAAAATTTAAATGTTCACTGTTGAATGGTTTTTTTGTCCTGATGGAATTACTCCCAAATCCGGTTTAACTGGACCTAATAATACTTATATATATATATATATATATATATATATATATATATATATATATAAGATATTTTTTTAATAATAAACTAAATTTTTTGTACGATTTTTTCTTCCTTTTTTTTTCATTGATATGCTAGTTTTCTTTCCGGTGGGAGGTTTTTTTACTATAAATATAGTTTTCTTTCCATACTTCTTTAGTCGGGATTAGGTACCCTGATGAGTCGCATAGGCGAAACTATAGTAGATTAGTTCCTGACTCACTATAATTATCGATACTATTTTGCTCTACTTAGTATTGAGCACTTTTTGCATTGTAGCTTAGCAGCTCGAACGGTGGGTTTTTCTTTTGACCAATCAATTGCGTGTCTTTTGATTTTTTTCAATTGGTATGACAAGGTTGGCCTTTACTTTTTTTTCCCAATATATATTTTTTTCCAATGTATATATTTTCCCCTTGACAGTGATTCGTTGTATATTTTCATCTTCTAATCACTAGCCGGGTTTTTTTTCTTTTGTTTTTTTCTTACCATAAGGGCTATTATTTAATATATATATATATATATATATACTGTTGGGTATCACCCACTTCCTCACAAAGAACAAGTCCATCTGCCATATATAGCAGTAGCTACTAATACCAGGGCAGACTAGAAGGTGTAGAGCAGCTTCTTATAGGAATAGTGTTAGAGTGTTGGAGACTGGAGATCGCACTAGATCACCTTACTTGCTACCGTAATAACGAAAGCCAATACTATCGTTGGACTATATCTTTATTCTATATTCACTAATACTATGTTCTTGTCTACTAATAGTCTCTCTATTGTATATACTTTTTCCTGAGAATATATCTCTATTTCCTCATATCGTGGTTTGTCCTTTATTCAATATTACAAGCGTTCACTAACCAGAACGCAACACACACACACACACACATATATATATATATATATATATATATATATATATATATATATTATCATTTTTGAGTGAATAATTTGTTGGTGATTTTTATTTTTAAACGATTTATAGCACATTTGTTTGCACACAGTTAAAAATTTGTATTTATTGTTTGTATGCGGTTTAATGGCTTCAAGTATTGCGATTTAACACTGATAAGTTTATCTAAAAAGAGGGAACAGTCTATTTGACCCATAGATGGGACCCTAACAGCTACTACCACTCCGAGTCAGAGTGGATCTGAACGTAATGGCAATAAATGGGTTATTCCATATTCTCTGAAGCTTTGGGACTGGAGCCGTATCATCAGATTCAACTGAGCATCATACCTAGAACACTCATTTGGGGGACGTCTTACCCCTCTGCAGAAATGCAGTCAACGTATTCTACAGCACCAACTGACAGAGCTACTGAGGGAGAGAGAGAAAAAAAAAGAAAATGAGAGATAGGGAAAGAGAGAGCAAAGAAAGAGAGATCAGAAAGAGGGAGTAGGGGAAGAGAAAGAGGCACACACACACACACACACACACACACACACACATATGGAGAAGTCTCAGCGTGCAATATTAAAGCGTGCATAAATCAAAATTAATGGTAAGTGAAATCGAATCTCGAAGGCCAGTCGGTCGGTCGAAATAGGCAAGGGAAATCAAGATCATTTCGTACGCGCCTGAAATCGGACATTCCTGCAGAGTCCTGCAGGGAAATTATATCATAGAAACGATTCTTATATAAACAAGCTTGGAATATCTAATATATACATCTCCTGAGATCTTAATGCAATCTATTGTGTTCTGATACATTACGTTAATTTCTATCTAGCATCCTTCCTACTGCTTTTCCTTGTTCTCTCTTCGTATACATTTGTAAGATCGATTCGTGTTTTAAATTAAAGTGACGACAAGCATCGAATTCAGAATCTCAAGGTACGCTCTCATCCTTCAAAACTACCTCGCAATTTCAAGACCCAAATATTCTATATTATATTTCACTTGTTCTTTTTATCATAATCTCTTCCGGTTTTTCATCAACTCTATGTCTTTAAAAGCTTATGTAATGTTGTACATATGGCATCTTTTAACCCTTGGAACACTGAAACTCCTACGCCCGTGGGTCTTTCCGATCCTTGGCTCATGGATGAAAATATCTGAATCTGTTCTTTGACAGCCCGATTAGCTGTATTGTTCCAAGGCTATCGCGATGTAGAAATGGGGATTCTTCAGCCAGAATTCAAACCGAACGGATATATGTACTTCTTCTAAATAAGACTAAAGAACTCAGTTTGCCCTATTATTTTCCCATTATTATCTCCCCTTCCCAGGGGAGCTCATTCCTTTCTCAAAAGTACTGGCACAACATGAAACGCAAACAGTCTCGTTTAGGGTTTGAACTAGAGTCGCCGATTTCATTTCTTACGATTACAACCGTTACGCAAAGCGCCGGTATAAAATATATGCATGGTCGGAGGTAGTCAATGTTTTGATAATATTTTTCGGTCTTCGACCATCGTATAACGTAAAACATTCGTACAAGTGTGGGTAGACCACGAGACATAATAGCCAACGAGCTGGGATGAGAGTTCAAACTCCAGTCACGCTATTACGTTCACTTTCTGTTGTGTTCTGGTTAGTGAACACACGTAGTAGTAATAAGACAAACCACGATACGTGAGGGAAATAGAGTATTTACAAGAGAGAGACATAGGATTAGTGATAGAGTAATGATATACTTCAACAATAGGAACGGATCTTCTGGTCTGACTCGTAAGCTTATTCCCAGACTGATCTCCGCTACTGCCATATATGGCAGATGGAACAGCTCATCATGCTGAAAAGGTAGGTGATACCCAACACTTTCAGACTAATACCCTTGGGAAAGTTATGAACTACCTTATACTCGCAGCTATAGTTTAAATTGTACCACTCTTGTTCTTCTAGGAGAATAGCTTTGGTATTAAATAACCTACAAAGGTTGATATGCCATTAAACAAAGACACTAAACTAAGCATAGAGGCAGACTAGTAAAAAACTAGTATAGTTTTTTACTAGTCTGCCTCTATCTTTGCTTTGGTGGTGAATTACTTTCGCTGGTACCACTACTGCTCTTCTACAAGGCTAGACTTGGCATTAAATAACCCACGGAGGTTGATATACCATTAATGACAAAATAAACAGTCATACAAGTGCTCTGTATCGAAAGTAAGAGTAGAGTTCTGTATTTCTGCATTGAAGGATATCATCATCATCATGTCATGCCACCAGTATGGATTTCCCTGACTCTCACTCGCCATTCGTCTCTCACATTCGGAAAGTCCTCTTCACCACATCCTGTGTCCGTGCAGAGCTATTGTAAACAAATTCTAACGGGTCCTCCAACACCTGCTTACCCGTGTAAAGGGGTCCACAGGAGAACGTCACTTTTGGGTTCTTCTTTTCTCCTCCAGCAGTGTTCCGCTTGTCTTGTTCGTTTGATTTGGATGGTTTTAGAGACGGGAGGTAGGTTGAAGCTGGGATTGAAACCTGCTCAACTTTACGTTAGACTTAGTATCATACCGCTCAGCCAACAAGCGAACCACGTCAGTTCGGGAAAATGATATAAACATTAGCATAGATAGATAGATAAAATATGGATATTTTTGTTTTTTGATAAATTTTGTAACTCTAGTTGCATCACAGAAATTATAAAGAGTTTTACCAGAAGAAGTGGAATGTTTTAAAACTTTTCTTTATATTTTTCGTTTTATTTAGTACCTTAGATACCCAGATGAAAGTCTAAAAACCGAATTAAAGCTGGCAAATATTTCTATAAATACAAACATGCCCTGAGGACCATATGTTTTTTCTTCTCCATACATTTTCATTGATATGAAGTATGAATACTGTTGTTAAACCCTTTATTTCGGGTCCTTGTGCTAATTAATATGTATATGCAATCATTTATCGCAGGGATTCTCAAACATTTCACTTGATGCATTCCTTGTAGCCTAATTTAATTTCCGTTCACCCCCAAATAAGTTATCTTAATTTTGCAGGCATTTTTTCTTAGTCTCACTTTATGGGAATATACGAACGGTCATAAAGGGAAGAACAAGGCGAAAACAAAAAGTTGAATAAATGTTTAAGGAAAGGAAAAAATTCGTGTAACATTTTGCAACGAAATCCCTAAACTAAAAACCTCTCCGCATGTCTGTCTGTCTTTGTTCTCCATTCTCTGTCTCCCTCTTCATCTCTTCTGAATCTATTCTCTAAGCTAATCTCTGTATATGTGGTCCCGAGTCTCTTCTCCATCTGCTTCTTACTCATAGAGCCAGACTCACTTCTTCTGATTGTCCTTTGGTTAACTCTTTTTGTCTGTGTCTTATCTCTCCCAGTAGCAGCCTCATTCTCCCTGCATACACCTAGGAGTGAACACCCCTACTTTCGGACTTTTGCCACCAAAGACTGACCATAAACACACAAGTAGAAAACCGGTCTCCAGGTGACCCTAAAAGGTATGATAATGGTTTTTTAAGTTGTTAATCCACTTTTATCTGACATTTGCGTTTTATATTAGTAGGACTGAATTAGTCATTCCTACACAAATCTGTCTCAGTCCCTATATGGACACACACATATACATGCATACGCATACACATACCTAAAGTCAATCACAATTATACTCATGTATACACCCGTAAACACATACATACACATACTTAAAGCTAAGCCTATATAATAGGTTTGGTTTGGTTTATTGGGTTTTATGGCATATCAACCTTTGTAGGTTATTTAACGCCAAATCCATTTTTATGTAAATAATCTGTTCTATTGAAAACAGTTCCGTTTAGCATAAGTACAGTTTAATTGTCAAAAACATTTCCATTTCAAACTATTCAAGCAGTTATATGTAATAAATTAAGTGTTAATACAATTTTAATGTCGAAAAACAGTTCTATTTCAAATAATCCAGTTAAGCATAAGCACGCAGTTTAAATGTAAGTACGGTTTAATTGTCAAAAACATTTTTATTTCAAACTATTCAGTTTATTCAAACAATTCAGTTTCGCATTAGTATGCTGTTAGTTCTATTTAACCCATAGATAGGGCCCTATCAGGTGCTACCACTCCGGGCCAGAGTGGACCTGGGAGCAATGGCAATAAAGGGGTACTCCGCATTCCCCAAATCTCCAGCACTGTTGGACCCTCACCATCAGATTGTTTAGTGACATATCCAGGACACTCGTTGGGGGGGTCTTACCCCTCTGCAGAGGTGCAGTCAGTGTATTCTACAGCCCCAGCCGACTGGGCAACCTATATAATAGTATCACAACTTGATGCCATGATACGAGGTGTTAATATTTTTAATGTTTTCAGTTTCTAGATTAAAATGTCTACGAAGTAGCAAAAAGTTGATTAAAATGGAATAGTGAATTAAATAAGATCCTCATCAACAAGTATGCGGCAATGCTGAAACTAACTTAAAAAGTGAGAATCCGGTTCTCTTTGGTCAGTTAATTATTTCGTTAATAATGATTTATCATTTCCATTGCTCCCCAGTCCACTCTGGCCCGGAGTGGTAGCGCCTGATAGGGTCGTATCTAAAGATCAAATAGAACTAAACTGTGTACTTATGCTAAACTGAATTGCTTGAAATAGATCTGTTTTGACATTTAAACTACATACTTATGCTAAATTGAACATTTTTTACATTTAACTGTGTGTAAATAAATGACTGAGGTTTAATTGAATTGTTCATGATATATAGCAATACTTGGAACTGTTTAACTTTGTTGACTAAACTGAATAGTTTGAAATAGAACTGTTTTTGACATTTAAACTGCCTACGTAGACTAAACTGAATTATTTGAAATAGAACTGTTTTTGACATTTAAACTGTCTACTTAGACTAAACTGAATTGTTTGAAATAGAACTGTTTATATGAATGAAAATGGATTTGACATTAAGTAACCTACAATAGTTGATATGCTATAAAACAAAACAAAACAAACGACGGATGATAATCAAAATTTCAGTTATGGTATTTACCGACATTTTTATTCTTGTAATAAAATAATCTTATTTTTTTGAGAGAGAGAGAGACATTTCATAATCAATTATAAAAAGGGATTTTTAGAATCTAGTATTTTTATGAAATAATTTGTTTCAAATATAATTGTTTTTAAATGTTATATTTCCCGAAAATATGATTATATGTATCGTTAACGATCCCGGAAAGATCCTGACCTTTTCGTTCGGAGACAGATCATTCGTTCAGTTAAATGACCCGTATAGCCTCCACAAAGAAACCGTCGCAGCCATAATGATGCTATATAAAAACACAAAAGTATAAGTCCCCTCTCCGGATGGAGACACAGACTAATTTGACATTGTAGCAAGTGTGCTACAAGGAGACACATTAGCCCCATAACTGTTCATCATCTACCGAGACTACGTGCTTCGAACGTCAATGGACATAATTAAAGAAAACAATTTCAACCTGACAAAGGAAAGAAGCTGAAGATACACAAACAATTCAGACGCGGACTACACCGATGGCATAAACCTTCTGGCAAATACATCCCCCCAAGCCGAAATCCTGCTATATAGTCTGGAACGAGCAACTGGTGACATAGGCCTCCATGTCAACACAGACAAGACGGAATACTTGTGCTTTAATCAAAGAGGCGACATATCCACAGTTAAGGGTTGACCTTTGAAATTAGTAGACAAGTTCCCCTACCTAGGAAGCAGTGTCTCATCAACCGAGAAATACGTCAACACGTGACTAGCAAAGGTATGGACAGATATTTATAGACTATCGGTCATATGGAAGTCAGACCTGACCGATAAGATAAAACACAGTTTTTTCCAAGCAGTGGTTGTGTCGATACTGCTGTATGGATGCACTACATGGACGCTAACTAAACGTATGGAGAAAAAGCTTGACGGCAACTACACAAGAATGCTGCGAGCAATATTGAACAAGTCCTGGAGGCAGCACCCAACAAAGCAGCAGCTGTACGGTCACCTACCACCTATCACGTAAACTATCCAAGTTAGACGAAGCAGACATGCGGGACACTGCTGGAGAAGTAAGGACGAAATCGTAAGCAATATACTCCTGTGGACCTCTTCACATGGACGAACAAAAACAGGACGGCCTGCAAGAACCTATATACAACAGCTCTGTGCGGACACATGATGTAGCCCTGAAGACCTCTCGGGAGCGATAGACGATAGAGATGGGTTGCGAGAGAGGGTCAGGAAGATTAGTGCTGGCGGCGCGAGATGATGATGAAGACATTTTGAATGGATCGTTTGTAAACCACATATCATTAATTGACATCACACCCAATCAGGCATTCTACAAGGTGTAAAATACCTGGCAACTAATCAACAGGATTCAGCAATTCTTTTTCTATTATAAAGAGATTTATAAATACAACTTGTAAATTCATACCTATTGGAGACCTATGCTTTTCATTACCCCAGCCAAAATTTTATTCACTCCAGGGATTTATACGGTCCACTTAGAGAAACCCTGATTTACTGTAATCCGTCTATGTTAACTGTACCTCAAGCCCTCATGTTGTAATTGTTATTATTGTAAGAAATAGACTTGGCGACCCGAGTTCAAATCCTGGACGAGGGTTTTTGCATTTCTCATAACACTAATAACCTTGGAAAAAATACACATCAATTTATTCACACTTCATCTATGGGTAAAAAGCAGGATAGACTGTGCTCTTTGACTTTGATGAGCCAACCAGCCTAGAAGGAAAACTCTGAAGTCAAACCTGTTAAACTCCACTTAAAAGCTGACCTTGTGTCGCATCCTGCACATGGTGTTGGGGTTAGATAGACATATATATTACCAGTACGTTTAATATTGAATAAATTGAAATGACTATTCAGTGATGAAATTTTAATTTTAGTTTCTGCTGGTGTATATACATGATTGTTGAATATGAATAAATGCGCAGATAAATATTTAGAGAGATAAAAAGTTTAAATATGCATATGTTACAAGCATATATATATATATATATATATATACTAGGATCATTAAATAACTTTCCAGACTTTTTTCGTATGGGCACTTTTATTGATAGTACACACATGATACTCTAGTCCCCTTCGAAGTAATCTCCTCCGGCTGCAATGCACTTGTTGTACCGTTCCAACAACTTCTGGAAGGCCCCATGGAAGTCGTCTTGTGTGAGCGTGTCAATGACCTTCGTCACAGCCTCTTTCATCTCCTCAATTGTCTCATAACGACTACCTCAGGGCTTAGGGAATAACTAAAAGTCACAGGGAGCAAGGTCTGGACTATACGGAGGCTGAGGAACTGTCTTGATGCCCATCTTGGTCAAATAGTCTGTGACAAGGATGGAGTTGTGGACTGGGTCATTATCCTGGTGGAAATGCCACTGACCCGATTTGAAGAGTGCTCGCCTCTTCCGACGGAATCTCTTCCTGAACTTCCTTAAAACCTCAACATAGTAACCCTAACCCTAAGTCTAACCCTTTGGCCAATCAATTCTGGTGTTCTGACTTCCTTAATCCTCCCACACCTCTCATCATCCCTCACAGACTCCCTGCCTTCCTTGAATCTCTTATGCCACACAAAAACTGATGCTCGATTCATGCAAGATGGTTGAAAAGCAGTCTGAAGCATTCCACACGTTTCTGTGGCATTTTTTCCAAGTTTAAAACAGAATTTTATTGCATATCGTTTGTCTAAAGTGTCCTCATGTCCAGATTGCAAATTTTGAAATTCACCAGCTGTGACAATCAGGCTTTAGTAGGGTGTATTCCAGTTTCTGCTCTAGCTGTTCATTTGAAGCTGAAATCATAAAAATTGGTCAATCATCTCATAAGATGTACAGCAGTAACATAGTGAATTTTCAAAAGTCTACGACGATTTTAAATACCTATACAAAAAAGCCTGGAAACCTATTGAATGCACCACGTATATATATATATGTGTGTGTGTGTGTGTGTGTGTGTGTGTGTGTGTATTCCACGAGCCAGTATGTAAAAATAAGCACATTAATACGCTGTTTTTTTTTTTTCATATTTTCGGACTAATTTCTATTTTTTCTTATATATATATATATATAAAGGATAGATAGATAGATAGATAGATAGATAGATAG
Organism: Sepioteuthis lessoniana; assembly: GCA_963585895.1. Taxonomy (NCBI): domain Eukaryota; kingdom Metazoa; phylum Mollusca; class Cephalopoda; order Myopsida; family Loliginidae; genus Sepioteuthis; species Sepioteuthis lessoniana. The sequence goes on from OY757920.1 coordinate 84,504,388, forward strand.
ATATTAACAGTGTGAGATATATGTACTAAGACAGATATGAAAAGATTGAGATAGAGAGATAGATAGATATTAATTAGTTTATATACAGATATTAGCAGTGTGAGATACGCACTGAGACAGATACGAAAAGATTGATAGATAGATATTTAACTTAGTGAACAGCAAAGTAACCTTTCCTCATTTGATTCATGTTATGTGCTATTTATTCTGTGATTCACTTTTCCAGCTCTTTACATTGTCGCCTTTTTAAAGTTAACGACAGCTAAACTTAGGTTCGTTGCCAATGAAAGCAAACAAGGTGTCGTTCTTTGTTATTTTCACAGTTTGTTTTGCCTTCGCCTTTTGCTAACTCAACCGGCCTCTGTATGCAGGACACATAACCTATATGCTAATGGATTCCCGCCCGAAAATACATCTAAACCAAAACAATCCATCAACACTGCGACTTATAAAAGGTTGAAATGTCCTGTTTTAACTATCGGACGTGCTTTGTCAAACCAAAGATTTTGCCGAGTCTTCCACGCTCTCAGTAAATTTATTTTCCTTCCAATGTTTTCTCACTAGACAATTCGCGTCATAAAATTGACCGTTGTCGTTCGCCACGCCTTTGTTTAACATTACATATCTTTGCCTATGTATTTAATTAAGAGTTGATAAAAACCCTAGACTTTCGCTGTTGACTGGAGTTTAATGTTACATTATTGTTACCATGGAAAGTAAACGGGTTTTATCAACTCTACTAGTTCTTGCACAAGCTTGGTTACAGGTAAGATATATTTTCTACGCCTTTCGTGCTTCCGTACTTTTTACTTTAACACTGTTGTCATTCACTAAGAATCTTTTAGATCTGGTCACAAACATGAAGCAGTTAGAGCTGAGGAAATATTCATACTACTGTAGGGAGGCACTACATGGACGCTAAGGAAACGCGTAGAGAAAAAGCTAGATGGAGAGTACACAAAAATGCTACGTGCTATTTTCAACAAACTCTGAAAGCAACACCTCACAAAAAAGCAATTTGACGGCCATCTACCTGCCATCTCATACAGCATCCAAGAAAGCCGAATTAGACATGTGTAGCACTGCTGAAGAAATAGGGAAATACTCATAAGTGACGTTCTTTTATGGAGTCCTATACAAGGACACAATAGCGTTTGCCGATCAACAAGGACTTACTTATGTCAGCTGTGTGCGGACACAGTAGCGTTTGCCGATCTGCAAGGACTTATGTCAGCTGTGTGCGGACACTGGATGCAGTCTAGATAACGTAACGGGAGTGATGGAGGATTGGGACGGGTGGAGAGTAAGAGAGAGTCAAAGAATTTTATGCTATCAACACGACTTGTTGATAATCCTATTTACCAACCCCTCCACTCGGGCAGGATATGACACAAGGTCAATTTTTAAGCGGAGTTTAACAGCTTTGAATTCAGAGTTTTCCTTCTCCTAGACTCGTTGCCTAACCAAGGCTGAAGAACCTAGTCTGTCCTACTATTTACCCATAGCTGGAGGGAGAATAATTGAATTCATACCTTTCCCAAGGGTATTAGTGCTATGTGAAATGCAATCAGCCTCGTCCAGGATTTGAACTCGTGTCGCCGTGTTCATTTCCTACGACGATAACAATTACGCCCCGGATCGAATTCCCCGAATCACTACTCAGTTATATTCATGTATGAGGTTTATCTTAGTTTCGTCCTAGGAAGGCCAAAATTATGGAGCACCCAGTGAGAATCAAAATCACTCGTAATATCTGGTAGCCAAGCTTGCTAAGCAATACACAGTATGAAGAGCTCCCGAAGAACAAAAGCCGTTTAAATTTGGTCGCTAGTATGAGGCGTCAATTGAGGAATTAACTCACTATTTAGCAATTTTCATATATTAGGTTTATGCTAGTTGGCACGAGAACAGAAGTGATGACGATGATGATGATGACGATGACGACAATGATAACGATGATGACGATGATGATGATAATGATGACGACGATGATGATGATGACGATGACGATGATGACGATGATGATGATGAGTAATATCGGCGAGTCCAGAGCGTTAATTATTACACAAAATGGAAAATAAAGAAGGCGAGAAAACCAAATTTGTGGAGTGTGAATATGTTTAATATGACCTTTCGCTTGTATGGAATTCATCAGATAATAATATGAAAAAGTTTTAAATTTGAAAGAAAAAATATTGTAGATCATTACAACTGTTAATGAAGTTGTTATGGCGACGTAATTAGAAACGCCGATCATGGTGAAACTTTAAAAAAGTAGAAAACGAAAAATATTCGAAAATCTTCTTAAGCAACAAGTTAAAGGTTATAAAAATATTGTTACTCTTGAGTATGAAGCGAAATATTGTTAGTAAAAGAGTATACTTTAATAGTATTAGATTGTTTGGAAAATAATGTCTGCTTTTTTAATAAGTTTTTGAATAAATTTTTATCCCTGAAATAATGAATTTAAACAGGCTTTTAATCAGTCAAAATATGATCCGTGAACATCTATGTATTTCTGTCATTGATTAACGAAGTTATTTATGCTTGTACAATAAAACTCGAAAGGTTTTGATGCCGAGAAATATTTAAATGCACTTTCTACTTCTTTTTTAAAGTAGAATTTTTTGCGTAAAAAATGTGTACAAATGTTTGAAAAAATGGTAATTGTCGGTGAGAGATGAGGAAAATATGGTGGATGTGCCAAAGTTTGATATCTCAAGTCAATGAGATTCTGCAATGTCTTCCTGGCTGAATGAAGTAAAATTACACCTCGTCAGATAACCAGTACCGGTCGCATTTTGCTTATTTTAACATCTGTTTCTACCCTGTCGAACTTCAAAATTCGTATCCCTGAAAAGGAATTTCTGAAACCAGCATTGTACTGTTTAATCACAAGTTGATTCTTCACTCCTTTCTGATGATATTGACAACTGTTTAAAAGGCATTATGACCTAGCTTAAACTCATGCAAAAAAATAAAAGGAAACGTATCACTTCTTTTTCCTTGTCCATGATTAGAGGCATTTAACTTTCAAAATCAAATTCTCCAAGAAGTGATAGAAAATTAACAAAGACGACACTTTAATCAATAGTAAATATCATCATCATCATGTCGCGCTACCAGCACTAATCTCCCCGACCCTCTCTCGCCACCCGTCTATCGTCCATTGCTCCCAAGAGGTTTTCAATGCTATTCTCTGTATCCACAGGGAGCTGTTGTATTATAGGTACAAGCTGGTCGTCCTGCCTTTGCTGGTCCATGTGAAGGGGTCGACAGGAGTATGTCTCTTATGAGTTCGTCCTTGCTACTCCAGCAGTGTCCCGCATGTCTGGTTCGTCTAACTTGGATGGTTTTCGTGATGGGTGATAGGTGCCCGCACAACTGCTGTTTTGTTAGATGTTTCCTCCAGGACTTGTTCAATATTACTCGTAGCATTCTTGTGTAATTACCGTCAAGCTTTTTCTCCATACGTTTTGTTAGCTTCTATGAAGTGCATCCATATAGCAGTATCGACACGACCGCCGCTTGGAAAAAACTGTGTTTTATTTCATCGGTCAAGTCTGACTTCCATATGACCGAGAGCCAATCGATCGCTGTCCATGCCTTTGCTAGTCACGTGTTGACGTCTTTCTCGGTTGATGAGACACTGCTTCCTAGGTAGGTGAACTTGTCTACTAGTTTCAGAGAGCAACCATTCAGAGTGGAGATGTCGCTTGCTTGATTAAAGCACATGTATTCCGTCTTGTCTACGTAGACATGGAGGCCTATGCCAGCAGCTGCTTGTTCCAGACCATGTAGCAGGATTTCAGCTTGGGCGGGTTGTATTTGCCAGAAGCGTTATGTCATCGGTGTAACCCACGTCCGTAATTTTTTGTGTGAAGTATCTTCTGCTTCTTTCCTTTGCCAGCTTGAAACCGTTATCTTTCATTATATCTATAGACGTTCTAAGCACGTAGTCTAGGTAGATGATAAACAGGTATGGGGCTAATATCTCCTTGCAGCACACCTGCTAAAATATGGAAGTAGTCTGTGTCTCCATCCGGAGAGGGGACTTTTACTTTTGTGTTTTTATATAACATCATTATGGCTTCGGTGGTTTCTTTAGTAGGCCGTAGGAGAATAGTATTTGCTCCATCTTTCCTCTGTATATGGAGTCAAAGGCCTCGGAGAAGTCGACAAAAAATATTGTTGCTTTAAGGTTTTTTTGCACGTATACCTTCTAGATTTCGATGGATCGTCAAAATTTGTGATGTCGTGGATCGATTTCTCCGTAAGTTAAGGAATATGAATTTCTTTATACAACTATTATTGAAATAATGTTATAAACAGTTTAAATTAACTGTTTATACTAAAATCGGACAGAATTTTCCAAACAACATAACACAATAAACTTTGTGAGTGTTAGGGATGAGTTTTGTTCTAACCTATGCCAAATTAAGTAGTATATTGATTTCTTTCAATACCTATCTTGCCGGAAAAGGCAATATATTATAAAATTCGTGTCGTTGTTTGATACAAGAAGATTACAGCGAATTATATAAGTTTTCGATGTTTTGACTTTGTCAATGAAGTTTATGAAATAATGTGCGAGTCTCTTTTAAAATAAGGTGGGAGTATGTCATTAAACAAAGAAACTAAACCAAACCTCTTTTAAATTAAAATCATGTTCTTTTTGTTTGCTTATTTTTTTTCGAACCGGTCCATTAGTCTAATGAATAGAGTGTACGACAATGATCCGGGAGACCGGGGTTCAATGTTAGGTCTAGTCATACCAAAGACTCAAAAAATGGTACTTGATGCCGCCTTGCCTAACACTCAGCATTATAAGGTAAGAGTAAAGTGGAGCAATCCAGGGAATGGAGTAGTGCTCTCCCCTACACCTCGGTGTGGTAACTATCGAAAAGGGAGCCTTCGGGTCGCCAACTTTACTTTTATTTTTTTCAAACCAATGTTTATTTAAATCAACCCCACTTTTTAAAAAGATAACCATGATTGCTTGTGACAATATCTCAAAATTTAACCAGTATAATATAAATACCAGCCTCGGAAGTATTTTTCTATTTTGACTTATTGATTATATTCCTAATTTTTTCGGATGTGCTTGTAATGACTTGAATGCCAAAGTTTTTTTTGTTTTTTTTTTGTGATGTGTTAGTTTTTAGTTTTTATTTTTGGCGTAATCTTGCCAAGGAACTCATCGTTCAATATATCGTTATATTTAACGATGAGTTCGTTGGCAAAATTACGTATATTACTGAATTCAGATTTGACATGACAACTTCAGAGACAGTTTTTATTTATATTTACCCAACCCCTCCGTATAATGCGATACATGGTTAATTTTAATCGTGTTTTAGCAGGCTTGAGTTCCGAGTTCTCTTTCTCCTAGACTGGTTACCATACCAAAGTGAAAAATTTCTGTCTGCCCGACTATTTACCCATAGCTTAAAGAATAATAGTTGGATGCATGCTTTTCCCAAGAGTATAAGTGCTTCGTGAAGAGCAAACTGCCACATAAAGGATTTGAACTCGAGTCACCGTGTCCATTCTCTACAACGGTAACCATTGTACCACAAACACCTCTAAGTACTTAGACAGTTGTAACCTTTCCCAATATTTTTCCTGGTTAAAGGCTCACAATACGGAGGCTGGAAAACTACATAGTTGACCCCTGGCTGCTGTTGGCAGGTATAGGGTGCGACGAAAATATCCCCAGTCTCATATAGTTTGGGATGGGAAAGAAACGAGTTATTGTTTCAAAGATGTCTCGCACTATACAAAAAGAATGGTAAGGTCATAATCCATACTCTTCGCCACGCGAATAGAAGGAACTGGCCGAAGTGAAAAGCTGGACCACAACCCAAGTTACCAATTGGTTAAAAAAATAGATAACAAAGAGACCGAGCCACTGAAGCGAAAGAATCAATATGACCGCAGATACAAGAGGAAAACTTTAGGTCTTGTAGAGTTCAAGCCTGATCAGGAAATCGCTTCTATTTTTGTAGACACATGTAAGATCAATTCTTCATTGCATGTTCTGGTTTATCAATGCCGGTATATATTCCAGCAGGCGCACTTAGCGTAACGATTCTCTCTCGCTCTCTCTCTCTCTCTCTCTCTCTCTCTCTCTCTCGTCCTACGAAATGAAACTTTTTGAGAAAGATATGAATCCATCTCTCTAGTTGGTCAGACTGGATTCTTTAGCCTTGTTAAGGCAACTCTTCTAGAAGAAAACCTCTGAATTGAAATCTGTTTTAAAACTAACTTTGTATAACATCCTGACAGTGTTACAAAAGGTGGGTAAATACTATTCACATTCACAAAAATTAGAGAGAATTATTCACCATTTTATTTTCCTGTTTTAACCTCATTTTTTCACTTTTTAAATATTTTTCAGGTTACCACTGCTCAGCAACAAGATGTGTGCGAGGTAAATTTTAACTGTCTTTCAATCTCTGTAGTAATATAATTAAGGAGGATAATTAGATGATTATTTTATTTGTACTGATAAATTTTATGAAGCTAGAAACTTCGAATGAAAGTGTAAGTCACGAAGGACATAGGTCACACTTGTCGCACGTGTTGCAAGATATGAGCCGACATTCAGCCTGTCATAACAAAGGTTCTCTTTTGAAATCGTGTTAAAAGCAAACAATTTGAGTGCACGTTGGCTGATTTAGGCAATGACGTTACTCATAAAAGTTAAGGACACTTGTCCTTATATCATTATAGGATGAAATAATTAGGATATATTTTATAAGAAAAGTTATTTTAATTGAGTTGGTGTCAGTTTAGGCAATTCAGAGTTGAGTGTCAAAGCTACGACAACCCACTGGGGTAGGGGATCAAAAGGGTGTTTCTGTTGATCTGCCGACTCTGAATCTGATAGCGTTCCAATGTAAGAGCTAATACCTTTCACTGTTTCTCTCGTGTTTCGTGCCAGACTGCAATGAATTTGTTGCGGTCAGAAATAAAACTTTCGCATCACTTGAAACAACTAGGTCCGTCTTTTATTTGAGAAGAGCGATGCCTATTAACATTCGAGTTGGTGCCGGGTCGATGAGGCAACATTACGCAAGTCTATCTGATCCCGTTGTATTACACACATTCTATTTGGTGCCGCGGTGTTACACTCTGTCACGTATATATCTGCTGTCTTTTAATACAGTATATCATCGTCATTATGTCGTGCCACAAGCACAGATATCCCTGACCCTCTCTCGCCACTTCTCCCTATCGGTCATCGCCTCTGGCAGATCTTCAGGGCTACATCCCGTATCCTCACACAGCTGCTGAATGTATGTTCGTGCTGGTCGTCCTGCTTTTTCCCGGCCATATGTGGGGGTCCATAGGAGTACATCACTTATGAGCTCGTCCCTGCTTATCAAGCAGTGTCCTGCATGTCGGGTTCGTCTAACTTGGATAGTTTTCGTGATAGAAGGCAGGTGGCCGTATAGTTGGTGTCTAGTGGGGTGTTGCCGCTAGGACTTGTTCAATATTGCTCGCAGCATTCTTGTGTAATTGCCGTCTAGTTTCTTCTCCAGCCGTTTTGTGAGCGTCCAAGTAGTGCATCCATACAGCAGTATCGATACGACCGCTGCCTGGAAGAAAATGCGTTTCATTTTATCGGCTAGATCTGATTTCCATATGATCGATAGCCTATTGAAAGCTGTCCATGCCTTTGTTAGCCGCGTGTCGATGTACTTTTCGGTTGATGAGACGCTGCTTCCTAGGTAGGTGAATTTGTCAACTAGTTTAAGAGAGGTTCCGTCTAGTGTGGAGATGTCACCTGTTTGATTATAGCACATATATTCCGTTTTGTGTGCATTGACATGGAGGCCTATATATGTGTGTGTGTGTGTGTGTGGCAGTAAAAGAAAATAAATTATGTTTGAGGGATGCTATGAGAAAATGTGCATCTATAGAAAGATCCACCTGTATGGAAAAGTATTCAGTTGGCGAGGAAATTCAATTTGTGTGGGTGGGTTCACCTGAACGGAAACTAAAAAATAAGAATTTCTTTTTCTCACGAGTATAAGTTTAAACTCAAACGAAATTTGTTTTTATTTTTTACTGTCACACACACACACTCTCTCTCTCTCTCTCTCTCTCTCTCTCTCTCTCTCTCTCTCTCTCTCTCTCTCTCTCTCTCTCTCTCTCTCTTAGGTTTGTGAACTAAATGTTCGTTATCAAGTTCAGAAAAGCTGGAGGCTAATGGGGACATTACTTGATCGGCAATATGTGTCACAGTAGCTTTAAATAGAATGTAGGTGCAGCCGAGGGATTTTTAGTAACGCTGCCTCTTTTCTTCCTCACTAACTTTGATTGATTAACCGACTGATTGATGTTAACTGCATGTCAATCTGTCTGTGGTTATTTTATGCCGAGAAGTTTAGGAATTGCGTTAATTTTTACTTCATATTTATATTTTTTAGTGAAATTTCTTTTTTCGCGCTTGGTTATATATTAACTATTCCTATCTAATATAAATAATTTTTCAACAGATCTATTTGATCCATAGATGAGACTCAAACCACTTCGGGTCAGAGTGAAAGTGGGAGTAATGGTAATGAAATCTAATTTTCCCAAAGAACCAGAACTGAAGCCTCACCATAAAATGATTTTTAGTGACATATCCAGGAGATCCCTTTTTTTTAGGGAAGGGGTACTTACCTCTCCGTAGGGGATACAGAACTGAGTGGGGTGCTGTTGAAAAGTAAGGGCATGTTGGTTATAATTTTCTGGAATGAATCTCTCTTCAAAGCCCAAGATGGTCAAAGTGGGTAGGTGTCTTTTTAAAAGTGTCTTTGTATCTCTATCGTGGTGTTTCTCTGACATGGTACTCGTTGAACAGTTCTCCAAAAATTACAGCTTTTAGGATGCAGTGGTTTTCCATTCTGACCATTTAATCTTCAGCAACATTGCATCGATGCTGTTAGCTTTGATACAGTTACTCTTTATGGTGGTGTATAGGCATCACTAATGGGAACACTCAAGTGGGCGATTATGATCGATCATCCAGGACTGGGCACCATTGAGAAAAGTAGTCAACACTCGGCACTATAGAGGAGGGTAGTTAGGATTGGTCACTAGGGGTGAGTAGTTAGAACTGGGGTACTATATAAAGGGGTACCCAGGACTAGGCACCATTGAAGAGGTTTTCACGACTGCATACCATTAAGGAGTGTAGTCAAATCTGGGCACCATTAAGAAGGATAGTCAGGACTGGGCATTGTTGAGGAAAGTATTTAAAGCTGAACACTATTGACAAGAGTTGTCATAACTGGGCACTTTAGAGGATGGTAGTCAGGACTGCGGGCTATTAAGGAGAGTAGCCAGAACTGGGCACCACTGATGAGGGTTGTTAGAACTGGGTACCACTGAATAGGGTAGTCAAAATTGAGTACCTTTGGTGAAGGTTGTCAAAACTGAATACCACTGAGGAGGGCTGTTAGAACTGGGTACCATTGAGGAGTATAGTTAGGACTGGGCACAGTTAAATTACCTTCAGATCTGTCTGACTGATGAAGATAGCATGATTTTGGTAGCTGTCTCACTTACAAATACAAACTGAAAATCGACTTCAGGTTGAGTTTAAAACTAAAAATAAAAAAGTAAAGTTGGCGACCGTAGTCGAGGGCGACTGGAAGGCTACCTCTTTAATAGGTACTACACTGACGTGTAGGGGAAGGCACAACTCCTTTCCCTGGATTGCTCCACTTTACCCTTGATCTGTACCTTATAATGCTGAGTGTTAAGCAAGGAGGCATCAAGTACCATTTTTGAGTCTTTGATATGACTCGACCTGGTGATTGAACCACGGTCTCCCGGGCCATTGGCGAACACTCTAACCATTATGCCAATATCCGGTAAAAATTAAACTAATAATAAGAACTTTATTTTAGTAAAAATTCACAAGCTAATAAATATCGTTGAGAGGTAAACGTTTATGGTTTATTAATTGCCGTTTCTATCTTTACAATTCTAAACACAACTAGTTTTTTTATGTTTTGATTTTTGAGTGGCCTAAATATCATCATCGTCATCATCATCATCATTTCGTGCCACTAGCACGAATATCCCTGACCCTCTCTCGCCACTTCTCCCTCTCATTCATCGCTTTTGGCAGGTCTTCAGGGCTACATCCCATATCCTCACATACCTGCTGTATGTATATATGTATGTTTGAGCTGGTCGTCCTGCTTTTGCTCGGTCATATGCGCGGGTCCATAGGAGTACATCACTGATGAGTTCGTCCTTGCTTCTCCAGCAGTGTCTTGCGTGTCTGGTTCGTCTAGCTTGTATAGTTTTCGTGATGGGAGGCAAGTGGCCGTATAGTTGGTGTTTTGTGGGGTGTTGCCGCCAGGGCTTGTTCAATATTGCTTTCAACATTCTTGTGTAATTGCTGTCTAGCTTCTTCTTCAGCCGTTTAATTAGCGTCCAAGTAGTGCATCCATACAGCAGTATCGATACGACCGCTGCCTGGAAGAAACTGCGTTTCATTTTATCGGTCAGGTCTGATTTCCATATGATCGAGAGCCTATCGATAGCTGTCCATGCTTTTGTTAGCCGTGTGTTGATGTCCTTTTCAGTTGATGAGATGCTGCTTCCTAGGTAGGTGAATTTGTTGACTAGTTTCAGAGAGGTTCCGTCTAGTGTGGAAATGTCGCCTGTTTGTAAAAAGAAAAGCAATATCACTCAGGTTCTGAGTGGGGGGGCATATTTGGATGCAAAATTTTCTGAGAGAAATCAGTCAGAGTCGGGATTTGAGGGGTGCATAGTCGAAAATTATAGCCATATCATTAAAAAAAAAAAACGTTGCAACGTAGCGCAGGTACGACGGCAAATTTGTAAATGTGTTAAATCAAGCATATTCGTATTTATGGCGACAGACATTTTAATTAACAGAAACTAATCACTATGCTCGCTGTTAGATGACTGATAGCCAATTGAAGACAACACCTCACCACGCTTGGATGCAATCATCATGGCAGCTTCATTAACAGTACATTGTACTATACACATAACGGTAGTCTCTTGCTGATGATATTGACAAAGTCATAAACTTTGCGTCACCAGCGCCGGTAGAAGCGACAACAGCCTCATGTGAAAAATGACATATTCGTCAGTATTTAGGTATCTGGTGTTGTAAGCCTCTCGCTCAGGTGTCAGAATTGGAGAGACAGAAAAAAGAAAAGTAATTTCCTTGTTGTATACATATAGTCCAATATGCATTTCTGCATCGGATTAGTTAATCCAGATACCACCTGCTTATCAGCAATAAAGAAATGATAGATGATTAAAAAGAAGGGCTGGTCCAATTGTATTTGCGATAAAGCATTGATGGCTTTTCACTGAATCAATAAAATGGCAGAATGAATGCCCCTTGGGAACGCAGGCGAACGTTGATTGTGTCAGGTGCCTGAAATAAGAGTCAGGCTAGAAAAATATATACATACATTTTTGGGAACGGCGGTCATTGAGTAAAATACGACATGGTTTTGATGTGTGTTAATCTAATATCAACACTTGAGAACGGAAGATAACGAGAAGCGGTTAATTATCAGCTAGATATTATATTCTTTGAAATGCCCATTGATTATTTACAGACCACCCAAACAATCAGCGTGTATATATATATATATATATATATATATATATATATATATCCAGGTTTCACCTAACGGATCGTCAGGATAATTCTGACTAGAAAGGGTTGGCTCCCAAAAAATTCTATAATAAAAGTGGTCACTAGAATATATTTTGTTATTTACAAATTGCATTGTCATGTTTTTTTCACACCACCAGAGTTATAGAAATAGTTATAAAAACAGAAATTTAAAAAAAAAAAAAAATATATATATATACATGTGTGTGTATGTGTGTGTGTGTGTGTGGTTATCAGTTACTACTGCCACATAAAACAGATTTCTATGCCCCAAAGATATAATCGAATTAAACTGGAAATAATTAAAAACGTTTTCCTTTAAAACTGTTCGCTGTCACTCAAAGTTTCATCGAACAATCTCCTTCTCTCTCTTTATTTTTCTCTATCTCTCTCTGCTTCTCTGTTTCTCTGTCTGTCTTTCTGTCTCTCTCTCTCTCTCTCTCTCTCAATTTCTTTCTCTATTTCTCTATCTCTCTCTCTATTTCTCTCCCTCCTCTCTCTCTCTCTCTCTGTAATTGCTGTCTAGCTTCTTCTCCAGCCGTTTAATTAGCGTCCAAGTAGTGCATCCATACAGCAGTATCGATACGACCGCTGCCTGGAAGAAACTGCGTTTCATTTTATCGGTCAGGTCTGATTTCCATATGATCGAGAGCCTATCGATAGCTGTCCATGCTTTCGTTATAGTATATGTGTGTAGATAGATAGATATATAGATAGATAGATAGTGATTTGAGTCGTGGAATTCACAATAGTGGGTTATTAATTGCTTTCATTTTTTTTTTTTCTAATATTGACTTTACACTTTTGAATATCGTTGACTTATATTCATTTCTGAACTTAGTCATTTTAGTGTTTACCGAACGATATGCGTGCTTTTTAAAATTCATTTATATATATATATATATATATATATATATATATATATATATATATATATATATTCATTGCGAAAGCGTAGGCACAGAGTCATTGGTGCTTGACAATCATCAGTTTCTCGTCTATGCGTTCAACAAGACAAGTAATTTTAGTTTATGGTTGGAGTCTTTTTACATATTGCGTACTGGAAACAGGGATGCTGGACTGGTTTTTGAGTCATTCCGAAAAGGACTTATTTGTTTATACGGCTATATCGTGTTTCCTTTGTGATTCATTCAGTTAATGTTTTTTCAGGTTTGTATCCTACAGTTATATATTGGCTGTCAAACCAAATATTATTTTCCGACTTCTGTTAACATTTACTTATTTTCCTAGTTATATCAATCCATCATTTATCCTCTGTCACGTTACAACCTTAACTAGTTAATTTCTTCTCTTATCTGTTTTATTTTTATATTTTGGTTCTTACTTATCGGTTCGTTTGTCAATTATTTTAGCACTTATTCCTTTGGCTTATTTATTTTCTTCATTTTTTATTTTATTTTTATTTTTGTCAAGAAGAAATTTGTTTTCGTGTTTGCATTTAGATGTGAGTTCGGATCATTTATTCAGGAGTTTATTTTGTTTGGGCAAGGTGTTTATGGATATTTTCCTACTTTAGCAAAGTTTACAACGTTTTGAGGTATTTTAAGCTGGGGCTATTTTCATTACCATCCAGTAAAAAAAAGTCAATAAAACTTATTTTTCAAAAAATGCTAAAATACAAAATTGAAAAAAGAAAAGAGAGAGAATTTAGAAATCTAATTAAAATAAGTAATGTTTGACCATGCTTCATCTAAAAAAAATATCAAATACACCCAAACAAAGTCATTTATCAAATTTTTATCTTATTCGTAGCAATTTTATTGTCCTCCTGGTCTTCAATGTGTTGCTTGGGTGATGCCATGTTTAAACCCTCCCTGCTGGAAGATGCCAAGATGCCAAGGTAGGTTTACCGCAATTATTACTGTACACAAATTTTTACATATTTATCGACCCAACCCCTCCGAAGAAGCAGGATGCGACTCAAAGTCATTTTTAAGTGGAGTTAAACAGGTTTGAATTCAGAGTTTTCTTTCTCCTAGACCGGTTGCCATCCCAAGGATAAAGAGCCTAGTCCACCCAACTATTATACTAATAGGTGGAAGGAGAATAGTGGGAGAATAGTTCCCAAGGATATTTGGGATAGATGAAATGCAAACAGGATTTGAACTTTTGTCACCGTGTCCATTTCCTACGATAGGCCGCCTCCACAAATTTTTCCTTTCCCTAGAAGAGACCCCATGGCGCCATGGTTAAAGAACTGGACAGCAGCCTCGAAGTAAAAGAGTTCCAACTCCAGTCGTACTATTGCGTTAACTTTCTAATTAAAACCCTTGAGAAATCTGTCTATATTTCTGATATGAGGTATTATGTACATTATCTACATTTTCGGACGATGTGTCGACACATGGCGCAGGTGATAAAGGCGTTGGTTAGACCCAGTTACATACCCAAAGAGTGTGAGTTCAATATCCGGTGAAGGCAGTAGAAATTAAGGAGGGGAAATTAACAATAGATAACTGATAACTGACATCCATTAAACATAACTCTCGGAACTAGAACAGTCTACCCGGTAAGCGAAATAAAGGGTTAAGTTCGACATTCCAACCACCTGAAGAAGGCCGGAGCGTACAGTGGCCAAAACGCTGTGATAAAAGATGAGGACAATAGTCCGAAAAATGTAAATAATGTACCCTTGAGAAAGACATGAACTCCTTTATACCTCCCAGCTGTGGTTTAAATAGTATCACTGCTGTTTTTTTTTACAAAAATACCCTCGGCATTTAATAACCAACAAATGTTGATGTGCAATTTAACAAAAATGTCCTTTTCCTTTCTCTCGGCATCTATGGTGAAAATACCGAAGATTTTCTTTTTTCTTTTTTTTTTTTTTTTTTTGACTCTATAAGCCAGAGATTTGTAACTCGCTATATATTTGTCGTATGTTCCACCAGCCGGATGGGTGTGTCACAAGGCCTTTTTAAGGTGGGTCCGAGCGCATGGCCGTAGCGCAGACACGCTCGGCAGCTCCAAAAATGTCTCAAGCCCTGTTGGTATTCCCTTAAAAAGGTGTGCCTCTGGCACCAAGCGATAAATCTAGCCCGTCCAGAGAAGGTTAGAGCCTGAGAGGACGCCCCCGGCTTAAGGAGAGCCGATCTTAGCACACGTGACATGAATGCCGGCTTTCTGGTACCCAAGTCAGGCAGCCTCGACCGGGTTGAACCAATCCGTGCAGCGAGAAACACAGCCAGCGTGTGACTCGAATCAAACTCACGGTTTGCAGGTCAAATGCTGCCTAGGACGCCCAGCGGTGTGGATTTTCTCCCAACCTTCAAAATATTCTCTTTGCCTTTTGAGGTTGACTGTGAAGAAGTACCATTACTACAAATGAAATTCATTGTGTATGACTTTGACTTGAAGAACCCTTTGACTTGTCGATGCAGCTGTAGAAGCCGGACACTGGAAACAAAAATAACAAGAAGTGCACCTGGTACCTAAAGTAAACTGGTCGCAGATATTTTCCAGCGGAAATGCAGGGTAAATTGCGTGGGTAGCATGTTAGAAGTAAGAGGCAGGCTGAAGGAGATGTGATCATGAGAATTTGCATGAGCGTCCGGGATATTATATAACCAGGAATATTTCGACCCGCCCAGAAAGGAGAGGTTTCACAGATCTATCCCGTTGGCCCTCCTATGAGTGTACAGCTGATTACATTTTTATACACCAGCGTTGTTGTTTTTCTCTGCTATATAACAATTGATCTTCAGTGTTCAGAATATTTGAATCCTAAGTTTCTTACTTGTCCGACCCTTAATATTTATGTTTGCATTTCGCTCGGGAAATGTATCAGTCTCTCTGCCATTACATGAAATAATCTAATAATCTAATATGCATAGAGATATAGAATGATCAACTGCCGCGAAGGACAATATAGCAAAATGACGATGTTACTCGTCATTCCTTCTTGTTGACCGACTATTTTACAATACAGTGAATATAAATTAAAGCTTTCAAAAATGCGCATTTCTTCAATAGATGGTTGGTTTGTTGGGTTTTATGGCATATCAAACTTTGTAGGTTATTTAATGCCAAATACATTTTTATGCAAATAGTCAGTTCTATTTCAAACAATTCAGTTTAGCATGAGTATACAGTTTAATTGTCAAAAACATTTCTATTTCAAACTATTCAGTTTATTCAAGCAGTTTTAATTCAGCTAATTCAGTTTAGTATAAGGTTACACACAGTTAAATGTCAAAACAGTTCTATGTGTAAGAATTCTGTTTAAAGTATAGTTTTAATGTCAAAAACAGTTTCATTTCAAACAATTCAGTTTAGCATAAGCACGCAGTTTAAATGTAAGTACAGTTTAATTGTCAAAAACATTTCAATTTCAAGTTATTCAATTTTGTCAAACAGTTCTTATTCAAACATTTCAGTTTAGCATAAGAATGTAGTTAGTTCTATTTAACCCATAGATAGGGTCCAATCAGGAGCTACCATTTCAGGCCAGAGTGGATATGGGACCAATGGCAATGAAGGGTGCTCCGCATTCCCCAAAGTTCCAGCATAACTGGAACCTTACCATCAGACTGTTTAGTGTCATATCCAGGACACTCATTGAGGGGGGGTCTTACTCCTCTGCAGAGAAACAGTTGGTGTATTCTACAGCCCCAGCTGAATGGGCAACCTTCAATAGAAATCAGGAATACATCAACAGATAATTCTTCATACTTGATTTTAAGCCTGCAACCACAAGTTCGCTGGCTGGTTTTGTTGGTACTACGGCTACAACCCCCCTACGAAACGGTGCGTGTGAAAAACAGAACCAACTTCGTAGGCTTCCCCGTTTCCGGTAATAAAGCACAGACGCTTAAACCTACCTCCACCGCTTTTGAGTTTTCTCTACATCACACTACATAACAGTTGGTTTATATAAAACAAAACTTAGTCAACATAGAAAAAGCATCTTCAATTCATTATGTAATAAACGCACATGAAGAAAAGAGTATAAAAACAAAATCAAAACGTAAACATTAAAGAGATCAATTATTGTACATTAAAAATCAGAAAGATAAATCAAAAACAAGAAAATGAAACATAGTCACGTGCTATACAGTGACAATGGGTGCACTAGAAATATTACAAAATAATAATGAATACGTACATCAACACTTTTACAGTAGGATATATAAAGAAGCAAAATTTTAAAAGACAAGAAATACGAGTTTGTAACACACACACACACACACACATATATATATATATATATATATATATATAGTATAGAACAGTTAGCGACTGTAGTCGAGGGCGAGGGTTGGTTCACACCAGAAACGAAAAACAGGATGGAAATAAATTTATAATCCTAAAATAACCGGTCTTTGGTTTTTTCTTTAAAGATATATATATATATATATATATATATGTGTGTGTGTGTGTGTGTGTGTGTGTGTGTGTGTGTGTGTGTGTGTGTGTGTGTGTGTAATTTTTATGCATTTGTGGTGCAATATTTATCGTCGTACGAAATGAACATGGTTACCTGAATTCAATTCCTGGAAGAAGCTGTTTCCATTTCATATAGTGCTAATACCCTTGAGAAAAGTTTGCAGCCAGTTATTCTTCCTCCAGTGGTTGGTATATAGTAGATTTTGGTTCATAGGTTATTTGGATTTTATGGCTTATCAATATTTGTAGGTTTTTTAACGCCAAATCTATTTTTATACAATAATCAGTTCTATTTCAAACAATTCATTTTAGCATGAGTACACAGTTTAATTGTCAAAAACATTTCTATTCCAAGCTATTCAGTTTAGTCAAGCAGTTCTAATTCTAATAATTCAGTTTAGCATTAGTACAGTTTCAATGTCAAAAACAGTTCTATTTCAGTTTTGCATAAGTACACAATTTAGTTCTATTTGACCCATAGATATGGCCCTATCAAGTGCTACCACTCCAGGCCAGAGTGGACTTGGGAGCGATGGCAATGAAGGGGTACTTTGCATTCTCCAAAGCTCTAGCATTACTGGAACCCCACCTTCAGATTGTTTAGTGCCATATCCAGGACACTCATTAGGTGGTCTTAAACAGTCGGTATATTCTACATCCCCAGCTGACTGGGCAAGTAAATAGTAGTACAGAGTGGGCTCTTTAACCTTTGTATGGCAACCAGTCAAGGAGAGGGAAAACTAGATTAAAACCAGTTAAACTCCGCTTAAAAATTGGCCTTTTGTCATATCCCGCTCACGTTGCTAAATACATACATACGTATATAGTTTCAATATGTCAGTAATAGTGTCTGCTTCTTGCCTTTTATTTTTATTGTGAAACTATTTTCTTTCATGTTGATGTTCATAATACATGAATCGAAATTGGAGGGTACGGTTTTGCAAACTAAATTTTTTACGGTATGTCAACACTTATTAGCTTATTTTAAGTTAAAGTCTATTTTTCTTTCTTTTTTTTTCTTTTTTCTTTTTCTTTTTCTTTTCAGGTAGTTATATGGTTTCAATTAATTATTTGTAACAACTAAAAATTCTTAATACAAATTATTTATACAATGTAGATGGGTGGCATAACGGTTATCGTCTTATGAAACTGACCCAACGAACCTAGTTCGAATCCTGGACGAAACTGTATACTTTTGACATCACTTTTAATGCCCATTGAAAAATGCTGAAATTCATCTCTTCTCCCCGCCTTCTCGCCTTCAGCTATGGTTGAACATTTGGGCAGACGGGGTTCTTTAGCCTTGGTACGACAACAGGTCAGGGACAAGGAAGACATTGAATTCAAACTTGCAGTATTCACCTGGCTTTGTTTCATATCCTGTCCGTGGGGGAGAGATTTGGTAAATACATGCAAATGATTTATCCACAATTATTTGGTTTACAAAGAACTTCCGATTAATAAAAATTATCATTTGTTTGAACACAGTTGTATAGTTTAAAGTATTTCTATACAATATTGATAATTTTCAAACAGATCTATTTAACCCATGGATGGAATCCTAATAAGAACAATCACTCCGGATCTAAGTGGACCTGGGAGTAATAGCAACGAAGGGGTTACTCAACACTCTTCCGAGCTTTATAACTTGTAATCTAATGAAAGGTTACTGAATGAGAAATAACCAAAACGGAGGTTGGAAATGAAGTGGAAAGTGTTCGCCAATGATCCGGGAGACCGGAATTCAATCCCAGGTCGGGTCATACCAAAGACTAAAAAAAATGGTACTTGATACCTCCTTGCTTAACACTCAGCATTATATGGTACGTATCAAGGGGAAAGTGGGGCAATCCAGGGAAAGGAGTGGCGCCCTTCCCTACTCATCGGTGTAGTAGCTGTTGAAAAGGGAGCCTTCGGGTTGCCCTCGACTACAGTCGCTAACTTATATAACATCAACAAAATACAATACTTGCCTGCGGCGTAAAGAAGGTAACCGCTGCTTAGTATATTTTCACCCCTTCACAATAGTGTTCAATGTATTTATGCGGAATGCGACATAGCCAATAATGTTTTTTAGATAGAGTATGTAACAGAACTGAAGTGTTAACACTAGACCAAGTTTAATGTCCTATTCAGGACAGCCCTTTTAGGGACGAGGGGCCTGATCCTTCTCCAAGGAATGCTGTCAAGGTATCCTAAGCGCAGAAGACAGGTCAGTTACCGTTGGACTAGTTGGTAGAGTGTTCGCTAATAACGCGGGAGGCCGTGATTCAATTTCAGCTCGAGTAATACCAGAGATTCAAAAATAGTGCTTGAAGCCTACTTGCTTAACACTCAATATTATAAGGTACAGATCAAAGGTAAAATGGAGCAATCCAAAAGAAAGAGTAGCGCCTTCCCCTACGCCTAGTAGCTAATAAAAAGGTAGCCTTCGGTCGCCCTTTACTCCAGTTGCCAACTTTATATATATAAATATATTAAATACTTTCGATCAAATATCATATCAAATGTTTATGCAATGGTTTAAAACTCAGTTATTTTCTGTTTTTAATGATAGAAAATAAATCTTAAATCGTTCTTCCAAAATTGCAAAATACTTTATGGCAATAGGAGTCTTTTATTCTAAGAAAGATCTGATTTTGTGCGGACTTTTATTCGGCTCACATAGTTACATCGTGCCACGTGACAGTGTGCCATGGCCTATAGCTTGAGTACCACTGTTCTAATCCATTATATAAATGTGAACATATAAAAATTTGAACATTAACTAGTCGGTGTGTATACGCCGATAGTACAGGTGCAATTACCGATGTTTCGAGTTCGCTTCTCGCATGAAGTACCGCCTTGACCAACCAGGGTGGACAGTGTCCGAGTAAACAGAAGGACAAAAATTATATTAGCACATTTAAAGAATGTTCACTTACCGAAAAATGCAGAGAACAAGTTGACCTTTTAAACCTGAAAAAATCTCTAAAAAACAAGAGGTCAACTTATACGGCAGGGCTAAAATCCAAACCTTTATCAGAACGGCTTTGAGCTGACAAAGAAAAGAAGCAGAAGGTATCCTGCAAAAACAATTACCGACGCCGACTACGCCGACGACATAGCGCTACTGGCTAATACACCCAACCAAGCCGAAACACTACTGCATAGTTTGGAACGAACCGCTGCAGGCATTGGATTCCATGTCAATGCACACAAAACTGAATTTATGTGCTTTAATCAGAAAGGCGACATCTCCACACTAGACGGAACCTCCCTAAAACTGGTTGATAAATTCACCTACCTAGGAAGCAGCGTCTCATCAACCAAAAAAGACATCGACACACGGTTAAACAAAGGCATGGACAGCTATCGATAGGCTTTCGATCATATGAAAATCAAACCTGACCGATAAAATGAAACGCAGTTTCTTCCAGGCTGCGGTCGTGTCGATACTGCTGTATGGATGCACTACTTGGACGCTGACTAAACGGTTGGAGAAGAAGCTCGACGATAATTATACAAGAATGTTGCGAGCAATATTGAACAGGTCCTGGCAGCAACACCCCACACGGCGCCAACTGTACGGCCACCTACCACCTATCACGAAAACTATACAAGCTAGACGAACGAGACATGCCGGACACTGCTGGAGAAGCAAGGACGAGATCGTAAGGGATGTGCTCCTATGGACCCCCGCATATGGCCAATCAAAAGCAGGACATACAGCAGCTATGTGATGATACGGTATGTAACCCTGAAAACCTGCCGAAGGCGATGAATGATCCTATTTACCAAACCCCTCCGCTCGGGCAGGATATGACACAAGGTCAATTTTTTAAGCGGAGTTTAGCAGGTTTGAATTCAGAGTTTTCCTTCTCCTAGACTAGTTGCCTCACCAAGGCTGGAGAACCTAGTCTGCCCTACTATTTACCCATAGCTGGAGGGAGAATAATTGGATTCATACCTTTCCCAAGGGTATTAGTGCTATGTGAAATGCAATCAGTCTTGTCCAGGAATTGAACTCGTATCGCCGTGTCCATATCCTGTGACGATAACCATTACACCACGGGCGATGAATGATAGGGAGACGTGGAGAGAGAGGCTCAGGGATATCCATTCTAGCTGCACGTCATGATGATGATGATCAGAACAGTACTCCTAACAATCGACATACATTACTCCAGCAAACTGCCACAAACATTTTTTACTTTAAACTCGTGTTTACTGAACTTATTTAACAGATTAACACAGATATTGATCTAAAGTAATAAGACTATAATTGTTGCATTGCTATTAATTCTATTGTTCTTGTCTATAATTTATATGGGCTTTACACTACAATCGGTCAGCATCTCCCTTCACTGTCGTCGGTCGCTCTAATGTCTCTTTCTTTTCACCATTTTTTGGTGGGATTGTTGATAAGGAAAAATAATATGACCCCCAATTTCAGGAGCACATTTTGATTTTGATTTTTTGTTGACTAAAGATTTCAATCATTATACGCTCGGCCTAAAAGAGTTATCAGTGAGTTTTCAATCACTCATATTAAGCGTCTCTCACAAACATTTCTAACTCTAGAACCATTTTGGTCACCTGAATAAAACCATCCAATCAGAGCAAGGTAATTTTTCACCGACCAATATCCTACTCCATATTTGGAAGCCGACCTATACAACAGATGTAGGTCAAAACCAGAACTTTGAGCTAAAAATCTTCAGGTCGATTTATAAGCCAGATTGGCTTGTACATCGCATTTTGCGGTAGGCCTTTTTATTTATCTGTAAATAATATAAAGACTGATGCTAAGCATTTTTCTTTAATAGCTGAACATTCCAGCTTCATAAAATGAGCTCAAAATGGACAAAAGAGAAAAAATTATTGTCTATGGACAATTGGATGAAAGTAATATTCAGTGATGAATCAAAATCTGCATTGGCCAAGAACATAACGTTGGAATATTTGTCTGTTATCGTTCAAATGAAACATAAAAATGACTGCCAAAAAAAAGAAGAAAAAAATAAATTTTTCAAGTCATTTATGATAAACCTAGTCGGCTGGGGTTATAGAATACACCGACTGCATCTCTGCGGAGGGATAAGACAAACTCCACACACACACCAACTAATGTATTGGTATGACATTAAACAATCTAATGCTGAGGTTTCCAGTAATGCTGGAGTTTCAAGGAAAGAAGGGTACCTTTTCATTGCCATTGCTCCCTGGTCCACTCTGGCCTGGAGTAGTAGCACCTGAAAGGTCAAATAGAACTGTTCGATATTTAAACTGGGTGCAAACAAATGACTTATGCTAAATTGAAATGTTTGAAATAGAACTGATTCATCATCTAACTGTGAGTAAACCATTGACTCATGTTATAATGAATTGTTAATGATACATAGAAATACTTGGAACCATTTATCTGTGTGCAAAAGAATGAACTTAGGGTCGTTTAAAAACGTTATAATCAAAATGTATTTACAAATAATATATATTTAATATATATGTATAAAGAGGATTTGGTATTAAATAACTTATAAGAGTTGATATGCCATAAAAAAAACCTAATTATATATATATATATATATATATATATATATATATATATATATATAAAGAGGATTTGGTATTAAATAACTTATAAGATTTGATATGCCATAAAAAAACCTAATTATATATATATATATATATATATATATATATATAAAGAGGATTTGGCATTAAATAACCGACAATGGTTGATATACCATAAAACAAAACAAAACCAAATCATATATATTTAATATATATATATAAAGTGGATTTGGCATTAAATAACCAACTATGGTTGATGTGCCATAAAATAAGACAAAACAAAACCAAATCATATATATTTAATATATATATATAAAGGGGATTTGGCATTAAATAACCTACTATGGTTGATGTGCCATAAAATAAAATAAAACAAAACAAAATCATATATATTTAATATATATTTATAAAGAGAATTTGGCATTAGATAACCTACAATGGTTGATATGCCATAAAACAAAACAAAACCAAATCATATATATTTAATATATATGTATAAAGAGAATTTGGCACTAAATAACCAACTATGGTTGATATGCCATAAAACAAAACAAAACTAAACCAATCATACGAGATATTGAGTTGCAATTCATTTAAAGAACCAAGGGAGATAACCATCATGACTTCAACAATCAGTGCACTTGTGTACATTGAAATCCTGGATAATTTTCTGACTCCATCGATCGAAGATTTATTTGGTGATTATGAAGTCATTTTTCAAAACGATAATGCAACTTGTCACCGAGCAAAGGGAATTAAAGATTTTCTTTGGGAAAGGTTTATAAAATCAATGACATGACCTGTAGATAGTCAAAATCTAAATCCAGCTGAATATGTATGGTGGAAAATTTTTTATATGGTCCGTGGGAAGGTTTTATTCACTAAAATCTATTAACGGTCTATTACTTAATACAATTCCTGTCGGAAAGAATTTAGGCAGTCATAAAAGCTCCCGAAACAGCAACTAAGTATTAATTGTAATTTTTGTCAATGAATTCAATTTTTGCTTTAATAATGGGTTATCCTATATTTTTCTCAGCATGGCTTTGGAAAAAAATTGAACCATTCAATTAATCTAGTTTGCTTAATGAAAATACGAAGCCAGAATGTTTAACAGTAAAATAAAAAAATCTTTTGTCTTATCTGTTATTAGTTTATTTACTGCTAAGTAAAAAACAAGTTGAACATCATCTAAGTGAGCTAGATTTTTGGCAATGGTATTATGTATAGATGAGCATGTGTATATTTTTATATGAGTAGGTTGGCGAAAATGTATGTATATTCATATGAAGTAGATATAAGACTTTTACAGATTAACGTAAGGGTGTGAATGTATGTACGAAGACGTGTACACGCCGATGATTCCTGTCACAATTACAAATGGATCGAGTTTGCTTCTAGCGTTGAGAACCGCCTCGGCTAACCAAGGTGGACAGTGTCCGAGTTACTGGAGCGAATGTAGCAACGAAGCCGGCTTCAACTGTCAGACTGACCAAGACTGTGCATTCAACATGAAGTGCTGTGTGAGTCACAAGTGTGGCAAGATTTGCGTCTTTCCTATCACCTACCACATCTTCCCGCCATTTCTTCGGTCTTCCTTTCCCAAAGGTAAGATTTTGTCTTGATCACTATCTTCAGCTTCTGTATTTCACATTTTCTAACATTTTGTTTTAAGAAAAAGAGCAAAAATTTATTCAAGTTTTATTAATATTTAATGAAGGGCTGAAATTTGCAATGTGCAGTGAATACTCGATTAATAAACGACTTCTAATAACAGCATTATAAGGCCCAGGGTTAGGCAGTTTAATTCAGTATTTATCTATTGATAGTTGCTAAACAAGTTGAATATCCTTGTAATACTGGAGCTTTGGGGAATGAAGAGTACCCGTTCATTGTTATCGTTCCCAGGTCCACTCTGGCCTGGAGTACTATCACCACATAAGGTCCTATCTATGGGTCAAATAGAACTAAATTGTGTACTTGTGCTAAACTGAACTGTTTGAAATAGAACTGTTTTTGACATTGAGCCTGTGTACTTATGCTTAACAGAATCGTTTACAATAGAACTGTTTTTGACATTGAAACTGTCTCTAAATAAAAAAAAAACACTTTACTTATACGAAACTGAATTGTTTGAAATAGAACTGTTCATAATTATAAAAACAGATTTGGCATAAAATAATCTACAATGGTTGATGTGCCATAAAACCAAACCAAACTAAATCAAGCCAAAAACATAAACAAACATCATCATCATCAAGGCATGCTAACAGCGCGTATTCTTTTTACTCTCTCTCTCTCTCTCTCACTCTCGCCATCCATCCCTATAGGCTATCACTCTTAATGGGTCCTTTAGACGGCATTCAGTATTCACACAGAGTTGATGAATCAGTTTTTGCTGATCGACTGACACTGGGGTGTCCCTATGTAGTAGTCCATTGGAGAACGTCGCTTATGAATTTGTCCTTACTTCAACAGCGGTTCCCAGCATATCTTGTTCGTCTTATTTGGATGTTTTATGAGATGAGACGTAAGTGACCATATAACTGTATTTTTGAAGGGTGCTGCTTCCAGGATTTATCAAAATATCTCGTAGCATCCTTGTGCAGTTCCCATGCACACATGAATATATGGTAACAGTCCCCATTTCAAATGAACATTAAGCAGATTATAGTGCGTGTCGGGCAGTATGCGTATACAAAAGTCTAAAACTGAAATTAATCAGGGTTTGTTTTGTAATAGATAAAAATCAAAAATAGCTTCTCACAAAATTTAAATGAAATCAATCAGCATAATAATTCGTATATCCGTGTAAATATTTCAATGAAATTCCGACGAGTACTTCAATCAGGCGACAACTCCACACTTAACGGTAGATCACTGAAACTAGTAGACAAGTTCACCTACCTAGGAAGCAGTGTCTCATCAACCGAGACTGACTAGCCGATCTTAAGCTTTTCTTATTATTTAGTGTATTCAGAATATTGTCTGCATCTTTATTGTGATATTCACAACTTTTCGATCGATGCGTCCCCTGACCTTCTTAAAGTGTTTCATGTCGAACATAGGGGCCTCCACGGAACTTTGAACCGAAGCCATTAACATGGAACACCTGGAGAAGGCTGAAGGATGCATCGGCCGAAACTTTGTGACTATAACACAAAAAGTGAAGACAATATTCCGAATTCTCTAGATGATAAATGCTTCATCTTAGAAATTTAGACAATGCTGTTATCTGTATCGTCTTGATGCTTCCTCCAATTTTCATTTTCTCAAGTCGCCTTTCTAAGCCTTCGGGGAAAGTTTCAAGCGTGCCAACTACAAGTGATATCACCACTACCTTCATGTTTCACAGTATTTTCAGCTCTCGGAAGGGATCCTTGTATTTATCTAACTTTTTCGTTTTATTTTATTTTTACTCTGTGGACAGCTGAAACGGCCATTTTCACGAGATGATGAGTTCTTTTCTTTGTATCAGTTAACACTAGGTCTGGTCGTATGGCAGGGATTGGGTGATCCGTTTGTATCTCAATGTTCCTGGAAATTTTATTCGTCTCATTTTCTACGACAGATTCTGGTGTGGGCATATATCATTTGTTACTATGGTCTAATTTTAATCTCTTGCACAGTTCTCAGTGAACTACCTTTTCCACCTAGTCATGCCGAGACTTGTACGCCTTTTTTTTATGTCTCCACGAAATCTACATTTGTTATTCTATTGCGTATTATTTATTTTCGCTGTAATAGCATCATCATCATGTCGCGCCATCAGTACGGATCTCTCTGACCCTCTCTTGCCACCCCTCCCGATCGTCCGTTGTTCCCGGCAGGTCTTCAGGGCTACATCCCGTAGCGGCACAGAGCTGTTGCATGTAGGTTCGGGTTGGTCGTCCTGCTTTTGCGCGTCCATGTGAAGGGGCCCACAAGAGTACATCACTTATGAGTTCGTCCCTACTTCTCCAGGAGTGTCCCGCATGTCTGGTTGATCTAATTTGGATAGTTTTCATGATTGGTGGTTGGTGGCCGTACAGCTACTGTTTTGTTGGGTGCTACCTCCAGATCTTGTTCAATATTACTCGCAGCATTTTTTTGTAGTTGCCGTCAAGCTTTTTCTCTATACGTTTAGCTAGTGTCCACGTAGTGCATCCATATAGCAGTATCGACACGACTGCTGTTCGCTGTATCATAGTTGGTCCTTATGGCGTTGTTTTGTGCTGCTATTAGAAGAGATTCAGTTTCTCTCTTAAAGTTTCTCTTTCTTAGCCATATCCAAGTCTTCTCGTGTGAAACTTCATCAGTTTGTCGCTTGAAGTATACATACAGTTGTTTTTCTGCCCATTTTTGTTTCCTTCTTACTGTTGTCCTATTGGTTTTTACGTTGTCTGTGATGTTTCTGTCGCTGTAATAAGTCTTTCTGCGTTTTTTTTAATGTAGTCTTCGAGTCATAGTATTGATTCATTCTTGCTATCTTCAATTTTGGTGAGTCCTCTTCCTCCTTCTTTTCTTGACACATATAGTCTATTTATGTCATCTCTTCGATGTAAGGCCTAATGCATCGTCATTAGGTTTCTTATCCCGGATTTTTGTCCTTTTGATGAGATTCCTACTGCCGACCTTGGTTTCATGAAAGTTTCTCGTTCGTCAGAGATTGTATTTTTTAGTTTTTCTTTCATCTCCACTTGTTCAATGCAGTCTACTTTCCATATTCTCAAGTACCTAGTTATTATTATTTTACTCCTCACGAGTTTTTCACACTATAGGCTTTCACTGTAATCTGAGTGACGGCAAGTCTCCTTAGGTCTCCAGGACTCTTCTCAGTATTCTAGCGAATCTTAACAATGTTACGATCAGGATAGTCCCTATTCTTCCTCTGATTTCCAATTCCTACAGTTTTTTCCCGAGCCTTTGGGGACCGTTCCAAGCCGACTATCTCCAATTGATATCACCCTCACCCACATGTTCCCAAGATTTTTTAGTTCTCTCGCAAGTCCCAGTATTTATCTACCGTTTTGCTTTCTTTTATTTTTCATTTTGTGATCCATCAGAACAGTAAAATTTATTAGACTGTAAGTTCTCTTTTTCATGTTAATTAACATTAGATCTAGTCTCCTAGTCAGGAATAGGTGATTGTTTCGCGTCTCATCCTTTTGGGTGGATTTTGGTTTGTGCATATACAATTTGGTATGTATGTGTCGTTGTTGATTTCTTTTCTTTTTATTCTCTATAACAGTCCACATTACATAATAATCCACTATTCCATTACGGTTCTCGATTTTCTTTTGTATTTTGTCACATCTGATGACCAATATGTTGAGTTTTCTGAAGTTTGGCTTAGAATATCCCAAGCATCAAAGAAAGGAAATAAATATATAAGATTTAATATACGTACTGATTTGCTGTTGATTGATTTTTAGAATTGTTGAGTATGAATTGGTCTGTGAGTTGGCAAAATTGACCGCTTGGAGAGAGAAAGAAAAATAACTATGTCCACAAATGCACAGAAGAAAAATAAAGTTGCAACACCCTGAATTAGTGTTTTAAATTAAAGTTAAGTTTACTCCCGTCAGCTCGGCTGACTGTATTCCCGGCTGAGGGGTAACTCCCTTCCCTTCAAAAATAGAAGGTGTCTTGTGTATGACACGTGACTGAATCTGGTGGTGAGTCTCCATTTCTTGAGATCAGGGAAGTCTGAAGCAGCCTCCCATTACAACTCTGACTTGGAGTGGTTTTACACATTAGGTTGTCATCTATGCGTCAAAACGTTAGACTAAAGAAATATATATATATATATATATATATATACATATATGGTGGAACGATAAAATGGTCATCCTAAAGAAAACAACACTACAGCTTTATTTTAAAACTTTTATTGAAAAAATCAATTCAGGTAACTTGATTATGTAGTAGAGCTGACATCTATTCAATGTAGCCGCCTTCAGCCTCAATCATCGCCTCGATACGGATCCGGAACTGGGAGCATACCTTTTCCACAAGCGCCAGTGGGACCTCGGCGAATACTCAGCGGATGGCAGCGATCAGGCTGGCTTTGGTGTTGTGGGAGGTCATGTGGGTGATGTTCTCGTCGTTTGACCAAACGAAGTAGTCCAGCGGGTTCAGGTCGGGGGGGGCAGTGAAAGAAGGGTACAAAGTCGTAGCACTCCTTCTGAAGCCAAGACTGGGTCTCTTTGGACTTTTGGGCCGACGCCGAGTCCTGCTGCCACACCCAGGGTCTGCCACCGGCCACCTGATTGCACCAGGGGATCACCACACTCTTCAGCACATCCAGGTACACTTTGGTATTGACTTTCAAGCCGACTTCGAAGATGTGAGGTGGCATGATGTGGCCCTCACTTGAAACCACACCAAAGACCATAACTGTAGCCGGAAACTTTGCTTTCATCACCCTGGGCACGTTGAACAGTCCGGATTTGCATTTTGAGGGTGCTTGCAATGGTCCTGTTGTCATAACTTGGATCGGTAGACAACGTGGGTTGTACAGCGGCGCATCTCCGATCTCACTCGTTGAACATTGTGTCACTTTCTGACATGATAGAAGGCTCCTATCGCTCTTGGGATTTGTACACAGCTGGCCAACTATTAGATGGTCTGCAACAAAAAAAGAAAACCGGTTTTCATTAAACGGAAATGGAATCATGTCGTCTTTTCTAGTGCGACAATTTTATCGTTCCATCCTGTATATATACGGAGACCTACAGAATCAGAAGTAATCCATCTAGGTTTCACCAACCGGGTCATAAGGATAATTCTGATGATCTAGAAGATGAAACCTAGGTAGATAACTTCTTGCTCTGTAGGTATCTAAATTTCGCTCTACATAGAGTATTGGGCACGTTTACGTTTTAGCTTATGCAAGTCTGTTGGTGTTTTTTTCTTTTGACAAGGCATTGTTGGATTGGTTGATTATTTTCATGTAATGTGAATGTTTTCAGTCTTTTCTTTTTTATTGAATTTTTTCCCAGGTATCAGTTTGTGAAATATTTTTTTATTTGCAAATTGTATCATCTAGGTTTTTTTCACACCGTCAGAATTATAGAATAGGTATAGAAATAAAAATAATATATATATATATATATATATATATATATATATATATATATTATTATTATTATTATTCTCTTTCTGTCTGCATCCCAATCGGCTGGAGCTGTAAAATATACCGATTGCATCTCTACTAAAAAGTAAGACCCCACCAATAAACGTCTTGACTATGGCACTAAACAATCTGTTGCTGAGCCTCCAGTAATGCTGGAGGTTTGGTGAATGTGGAGTACCCCTTCATTGCCATTACTCCCAGGTCTACTCTGAACCAATCACAATTGGTACAATCGTCACTTCCATGTTCCACAGCTTTTTCAGTTCTCTAGCAAGGTCGAGGTACTTATTCTTCTTTTCACATTCTTTCAGTTTTATTCTGTGGACAGCCGGGACAGCAAAGTCGACAATTTTGCAATTTCTCTTTTTTTGTTGTTGATTATTATAAGGTCTGGTCTTCTGGCCGAGATTAGGTGATCTGTCTGTATGTCAAAGTCCCATAGGAGTATCTCATTCTCTAGGACAGGTGCTGGGTTGATATTATCATTATTATTATTACTCATTGCGAGTTTTTCACACCCGCATTAGCTGGTGTTCTTTCACTTAGTTTATCGCTTGCATTATCCATATTTCTATTAATACTCTGTTACTGGCCACTGTAATCAATCTTTTTTTGTATATAGTTATACTTTTTGCGCGTTTTTTACACTATTGTTTGCTGAAGGTTTTTCACAGGATGTGACGATACCCCCTCGGCCCCCCGAATACATAAACTTCTTCGAAACCATTTCAATCTTGGCCGGTGATCATCTAGTGGTTTCGATAGGGTATCGCACATTTCTATCCGGCACAAGAAATACAATCAAGGGAGTGGGAGAAAAGAACAAAGAACAAACGAACAATATGGCTTGGGTCAGCTCCACGTGCAAGAAGAGAAGTTATGTAACACTGCATTCCCAATGCATAAGTAGACTAACGCTAGCGTAGATTTCTAGCGAAATTTCTACAAAGCTACTAGGAATGCCAACTCATTTTGACTGGTCTTCCCTCACTGATGCTGGACTCTCTCTCTCTCTCTCTCATGCCGACTGGTCCCTTCTGCGGTCCAGTGTCGACTGCCAACTGCCCTTCTGCCTCGCCCGTCGCCAACTGCCTTCTCTCTGAGTTCCTTCTTCCAACTCCTTGACTGGCGTTCCCTTCCTACTTCCGATCACGTCGAGATCTCGAGTCCAAAACCTTTGTCTGGTTTCGCGCTAAAACAGACAAAGGGATCGTCTGCTTGGCGGACCACCTACATTGTGTCCCAAGGAGACCGAGTGACAGTAAGTTTCCTCGGATCTCTTGACTCTTCTCAGTATTCTGGTCGATTTCAACAATCCTGTAGTTTCGATGGTCTCAGCTTATCCTCTGATTTCCACTTCTTCCAGTCCTCTTCCAAGACTTTGGAAACCGTTCCGAGTGTACCAATTACAACTGGTAACACTGTCGCCCACATGTTTCTCTGCTTTTTTCATTCTCTGTCAAGGTCTAATTCCTTGTTTCTTTTTTCGTTTATTATTACTGTTGTTGTTACTGTTTTATTTTTTAATTTTTACAATTATGTTATATCTTGAATCATCATCATCATCATATCGCGCTGGTAGCACGGATATCCTTGACCCTCTCTCGCCACTCCTCCCTATCGTTCATCGCCCTAGGTAGGTCTTCAGGACAACATCCTGTATCCTCACATAGCTGCTGAATGTACGTTCGAGCTGGTCGTCCTGCTTTTGCGCGGCCATGTGTGGGGATCCATAAGAGTACATCTCTTATGAGTTCATCCCTGCTTCTCCAGCAGTGTCCTGCATGTCTGGTTCGTCTAACTTGAATAGTTTTCGTGATAGGGGGCATGTGGCCGTACAGTTGGTGTGTTGTGGGGTGTTGCTGCCAGGACTTGTTCAGGATTGCACGCAGCATGCAGCATCTCCAGTAATCATACGAGTCTGCATCAATCTTATACATAATTCTCTCCGAACACAAGAACAAGACTTATTTCAGCCTCAAAGGGTTAAAGATCAATTAAGATGAGAGATTGAATATTTCTGTTGACGAAGATCGATACCAATTTTCTCTTTAATCATGCCTATCAGAGAATAATGAAATACATTTTCGTCTTTTTCTTTCGTACTTGTCGTTCATATTTGCAGTTAGTTTATTTGTTCCCTTAAGTAATGTCTGAAGATACAATTGTTAATTACTTGCATTGTTAAATAGGACCATTCAACACATTCATCAATATATTTTGCTGGTCTACAAAGATTGTATAAGAGGCTAGATTGACTTAATACCACTGTATCTTTAATACAGTCGTGTGATAGTTTGGGCTTGACATAGTTAAAGACGATAATTTAGAAGTAGAGGAAAAGTCGAAATTAGGAATTCCCAAAAGCAGATATGAAGCATAAAATCCAGATCACTTCTTTCTTTTGAGGGTCAGAATAACAAGATATTATTATGAACCCATTTTAAAGCACTGTTTTGAAAATAAGATAATAGTATGAAGAGAAAGATATATACAGAAGATAAGGTGTTAAGCAAACAGCCTATTTCCTGAGTCCCAGAAAGGATAGGACATCTGGCTAACACCATGTGACAAAAAGTGTTGAGTCACTGATCCGAAGAAAAATAAGTGTCTGGTTTCTTTTTGAGACCGTCTTTTTGCCAACGCATTCTAAAAATCAGATTTGTCATAAAGACATTTGGAACGACCACAAGAAAAGTGCCAGGTGAGAAATAGAGAATGTCGAAGAAATATAGGGACCCTGAGATAGTACCCTGCCAAGTAAAGTGTGAGAGATATTGATTAGAGTAAGTTGGAGAAAAGAGGGTCGAACTAACTCTCTGACTCCTAAAAGGGAGCTAAACAATTCCCCAATTATCCGAATGTGCTGACTTTTGTAGAAAATAAATTTAATGTTATTTTGAACGGATTGCCAACGTGAAATGGGTAAATTAACTAGCCCTTTACTTTTGGCAACTTTTGGATCCAAAAGCCATGTCGTAACCTGATTTTTAAGGTAAATTAGATTGTGACACGATAATGAGCATTAATGTGTGTATATGTATATCCATAGATGAATATATGTGGGTCTAAGCGTGTGTTCGCGGATGAGTGATCAAAGAAGAGATCTTATCTTCGGCATTTTTGACCGGCGTCAGAGTATCTAGATATTCCTTTGTCTATTTTGGCGCGAAGACCTCACAAAGAGCTATGCCCACGAAAACTTGCGAGACCGAAAGAAAGGACGAAGGACGTTGGTCAATTAGGAGTGAGACTCCGAAGTGAGGATCAGACAGTCGGCACTAAGACGTGGGTCCAGAGTAGTCGGAGGGTGCAGTATGGAGTCAGGAACGAAGACACGAAGCAGTGGAGACTATGATCAGATGAGTCAGCTTATTTGATAGCTGTGTAGGATTTTCATTGAGTTCTCTCGATAGGCATGAACACTCATAGAATACTAAAAAAGTACCAACTTTACCTTCCTTCGTTTTGCAGTTCAGAATCCGTGTTCATCTGTTTCTTCCTTTCACTCTCAGTTCGTTGTTTGGTTTTGGGTTTTTTGTTTGGTTTGTTTTGTTTTTTTTGTTTATTTGGGGGGGTGCGTTTTTGTTTTTTTTTGTTTTTTTGCTTTTTGTTTTTTGTTGTTTTTTTGTTTTGTTTTTTTTTGCTTTTTTTTTTTTTTTTGTACAACCCGTGAAATGCCCACACGGCCGGGTGTAAGACTTAACAACAGGGTCCAAACCACTACACGAACGGCCAAACCAACAAAACTCAACGTGTGGATTATTTCATAGGACATAATGCCTTAAATTTGGATAAATACCGTAAAACTAGCGTAAATAACTCGCGAAAAAATATAACAAGCAACAAACCTTAAAAGTACTAAAAGCCATTTTTGTCATATTTTAAAGAATAATGAACACAATGGACTTTTACGAAATATACGGGTGGGAAATACACAAAAACGCTACATGCTTTTTTGTACAAATCCTGGAAGCAGCACCCAACAAAGTAACGGGTGTACAGCCACTTATCTCCTATCTCAGAAACGATCCAAATAAGACGAGCAAGACATGCTGAAGAAGTAAGAACGAACTTATAAGTGACGTTCTCCTAAGGACTTTTATACATGAATACATTAGTCAATCAACAAAAAGTTATATTCATCAGCTCTGCAAGGACACTAAATGCCTTCCAGAGGACTTGCCAAGAACGATGACCAATAGGAACGGATCGCAAGAGAAAGGCAAGGAGATCTGTGATGTCGGCACGGCTTGATAATTATGATGATGCCATTGGCCTAATGAGTAGAGTGTTTGGGGACTGGCGTTCGATCTCACGTCGAGTCATACCAAAGACTAAAAAAATGGTTCTTGATGCCGCCTTGCTTAGCACTCAGCATTATTAGGTGAGTATCAAGGGTAAAGTGGAGCAATCCTGGAAATGGAGTAGTGCCCTTGCCTATATTGTTTGGAGAGTTTTAGAGATAGGAAGTGGGTGGCCGTACCGCTGCTGTTTTGTAGGATGTTGCTTCCAGGATTTATTTAATATAGCTCGTAACATTCTTGTGCAGTTCTCGTCTAGTTTTTTTTCTCTCTACGCTTTGTCAGCGTCTGTGCGGTGCATCCATATAGTAGAATTGACACAACTGTTACTTGGAAGAAATTGCGTTTTATTTTATCGGATAGGTCAGACTTCCGTATGATCGATAACCTATCAATAGCAGTCCATGTCTTCGCTAGGCGCATATATACACATATATGCGTCCACAAATGACATCAAGCATTACAAATAGACTTAAGCGACTACAATATGTATACACATTTACAGATCGACTGATTATCACTAATAAGTAAGTTTGTCCTCAGCATTCTTTTTAATAAAAAGCCAAGTTTCTTCAAAATCAAACATTCTAGGACTTTATTTTTAGTGGAACATTATATAATCAAAACAGACATTATTAGATATTGTGGTTGAAGAGAAAGTCAAATGAAATCCTTTACCCTCCAGTTAATCATTATGCCTTTTTTCTTTTTTTTTTTTTTCATAAATGTTAACTCAAATAATTTGAATGGTTCGGCCAGTGCGGAGAAATTTTTTATCTCTCTCCACTGGCTGAACCATTCAAATTTAAGGCAGCTTCGCTCCAGGGATAACTTATCTTTCTAACCTTTGCTGCTTAGACTTACCCCAACGTCTTTATCAGGATTTTTGCCAGTTACAGAGAAGATCTGACAGATTTTTGTAAAGAGAAAAAGTGAACAGGGAGGAGATTGTTCCTTAATTTAAACTATTATCATTTAACACTGAATTTCGATTATTGATGTTTTTAGAATAGCCAGACCTTTCTCAATTGGATGATTGGGTCTACACAAACTTCTAAAAATCGTGGGGGTGTCCTCGTGGTGTAATGGTAAAGGCGATGGACTGCGGAATCGTAGTACGCGAGTTCGTACTCCAGTCGCGCTATTACGTTCACTTTCGGGCAAATACCCTTGGGAAAGGTATGAACCCCCTTATCCTCCCAGCTATGGGTTAAATAGTACCACTACTATTCTTCTAGGAGAATAGCTTTGGCATTAAATAACCTAAAAAGAGTTGATATGCCATTAAATAAAGAAACCAAACATCTAAAAATCGTTTTTTTTTTTATTGTGATCTTAATATCAGCTTTTTATATGATTTTTATATACAACACAGTGGAGTTTGGTTTGGTTTTGGTTTAATAGTAAATCAAACTTCATGGGTTATTAACATGCCGAAACCATTCTTGTAGAAGGAAAATAATGGTGCCATTTAACCTATGGCTTGGGAATAAGGAAGGGCCATACACTTACGAATGGTATTAATCTGAAAATAAACCTAATAGTGTGACTGTGTAAAATAATGGCCGAGGGATTTCGTTTTATATATCTTGCCTTTGGGTTTAGTTAGGCTGAGAACCTTTCGCTTAACGCATGGGTTAGTTAGGGGCAACATGAGCGCAGGTGTTCACGCGCGCGCGCGGGGAGGATGTGTCATTCCGAGATGTCAAAACAAAAATTCCTTGGGGATGTGAATGACGTCATGCACCGGAAGCGCGCGCGGAGGATTTGGGGGGATTTTGAAAAGAGAAAGTTGAGTTCCTGGCTCGGAAGAAGAAAGTTGACTTTCGCTCGCCGAGGCCTTGTGGCAGGTGTCGCACGTGATGCGGGGGTAGATGGAAAAGCCAGCATAGAAAGATTTCGTACCTGAACTAAGAAGTCGTCAAGTGTTTTTCGTGTTTCGGGATTCCTTTGTTCTATGTATATATGTTATGAATATTCTATGTACGTTTCACATATTCATGTATGGCTATGTTACCACTGGAGTTCGAACTCCCTTACAACGATGGCGCAGTTGCATGTTAACCACTGGGGATGTACTCGTGGTGTAATGGTTAAAGCGATGGACTGCGGAATCGTTGTAAGCGAGTTCGTACTCCAGTCGCGCTATTACGTTCACTTTCAACAAATACCCTTGGGAAAGGTATGAACCCCCTTATCCTCCCAGCTATGGGTTGAATAGTACCACTACTGTTCTGGGGGGGGGGGGTGTCCTCGTGGTGTAATGGTTAAAGCGATGGACTGCGGAATCGTAGTAAGCAAGTTCGTACTCCAGTCGCGCTATTACGTTCACTTTCAACAAATACCCTTGGGAAAGGTATGAACCCCCTTATCCTCCCAGCTATGGGTTGAATAGTACCACTATTTTTCTGGGGGGGTGTCCTCGTGGTGTAATGGTTAAAGCGATGGACTGCGGAATCTTTGTAAGCGAGTTCGTACTCCAGTCGGGCTATTACGTTCACTTTCGGGCAAATACCCTTGGGAAAGGTATGAACCCCCTTATCCTCCCAGCTATGGGTTAAATAGTACCACTACTGTTCTTCTAGGAGAATGGCTTTGGCATTAAATAAAAAACAAAGGTTGATATGCCATTAAACAAAGAAACCAAACCAAACCACGTAAACCACTACCCCACATGGTCTCCATCACCCCCAGTGAGAATAATAAAATAAAAATCATAATGTGTCAATGTTAAAGCTGTTTAAAAAATTCGCAACTTCACAAGTCACAAAACTTCAGACATTGTATGGCAATTTTGCAAGCATTCAGAGAGCAGCTTCATTATTTAGATTGGATTTATTTGGCTGGTCTTGACGTCGACTAGATCAAATCTTTGATCAGTGAAAGTGATGATATCTCAT
Organism: Sepioteuthis lessoniana; assembly: GCA_963585895.1. Classification (NCBI taxonomy): domain Eukaryota; kingdom Metazoa; phylum Mollusca; class Cephalopoda; order Myopsida; family Loliginidae; genus Sepioteuthis; species Sepioteuthis lessoniana. The sequence goes on from OY757920.1 coordinate 84,541,342, forward strand.
AATTAGATGCGGGTTCTCTGACCAAAGATAAAGAGGAGAGTGATTAATGACGGTTGTCGAGCAAGATATGAGAAAAAGTAAGAAAAATAACTATAGTTAGATTGATTATAAGAACTGCAATCAAGAAAATGAATAAATACTAATGCAAAGAAGGAATTGAAAAAAAAAATAGATAAACAGAGAAATAAGAAAATCGATAAAAACCGAGTTATTAAAGAACGATCGTTTTATAGACAGGTAAGAAGAGTACCTTGTTATCGATATAAAATTAAAAAGCTCGCGGGTAAGCAGGTTCGAACTCCATTAGTGCTATTATGTTCACTTTTGGACAAATACCCTTCAGAAAGGCATGAACCTTTTATCCCCACTCCCAACTATTAGTCAAATATTATCGCTGCGGTTCTTCTACAAGGATGGCTTTGGCATTAAATAACCCATGAAGGTTGTTTTGTCATTAAACAAGAGGTGCCCGTGGTGTAATGGTTATCGTCGTAGAAAATGGACACGACGTAGGAAATGGACATGACGACACGAGTTCAAATCCAGGACGAGACTGATTGCATTTCACATAGCACTAATACCCTTGGGAAAGGTATGAATCTAATTATTCTCCCTCCAGCTATGGGTAAATAGTAGGACAGACTGGGTTCTTCAGCCTTGGTGAGGCAACTAATCTAGAAGAAGGAAAACTCTGAATTCAAACCTGTTAAACTCCGCTTAAAAATTGACCTTGTGTCATATCCTTCCCGAGCGGAGGGGTTGGGTAAATATGATTAAACAAGAGAAAGCAGACCAAACCATACGGCAGAATGAGATAGATAGAAATTATATAAAAAGAATGTAGATATTTTTAAAAATCCAAAAAGAATATATCGAGCCATGACAGAAAGTTAATAGTATAGATTTTTTGTTTTTTAATGGTATATCAACCTATGTGGGTTATTGAATGCCAAAGCCATCACTGTGGAAGGAATAGCAGTGTTATTTAACCTTTATGTGAGTGAATGATGGGATTCATACTTTTCATAAGTGTATTGGTGATTATATAGAATCCTAGATAATCAATCGATAAATGAGAACGGTGTGCTATCATTGATAAACATTGGCTGACATAGATAGATAGATAGATAGATAGATAGATAGATAGATTCTGTGGTAGATAGATAGATAGATAGATTTTCATATATGTTTATATTAACATATACACAGATTCTGGTGACATTTCATGCCTCTTCTGTCAAGTGTCTTTTCTTTTTTCTTTAAAGAAGTCCAGTGCCATTCGTAAGAATCGAACTAACAACATTTATTTCTTACCAAGTTTAAAAAAGAAAACCATACTCCCGTCTAATGAATCTTCTTTTTTCCCCGAATATAACGAACATCCGTAACTGCACTGATTAATACTCTTGTGATCGAAGAAAGTGCTTCTTCCTGTAATTCATTGCATAAATTCATTACTCTCCTGTTTATCCTGTGGGTGTATTTTGCAAATCGATTGGCTAATTATATCAGAAATAGACCCATTGATTCTTTATCGTTTGATTTCAGATGTCCAGACTGGCAGAATACTCAGTCAACCGGATCAATTGCAACCGAACGTGGGCAGAAGGCAGTGTCCCAGGTTTTGGAATAAATGTTCGAACACAGCCGGCACGAATTGCAACACAGACCAGGACTGTAGATTTGGCATGATCTGCTGCGAAAGTCACAAGTGTGGTTCGATCTGTGTGTTCTCCGTCAGCCATTTTAGATCTTCGTTATTTCCCAGAAATGGCGGCAAATTTTTACCACCATTGAAAAAGGCACAAAGGCAACTTTAGCCCTGAGGAATATGCGTCTTTTTTGGATCACTTGCTGGCTATAATCTCCTAAAAAAACATGTCTTGATATAAAGAAATGCACAAACACCATTTTGCTTTTTTTAATTCATCTAATCATTGCTAATAAAAATTAATTGCTTTGTTTCTTCTTGAAGTTTTTTTTTTGGGGGGTAGAGAGAGAGAGAGAGAGAGAGAGAGAGAGAGAGGGGAAGAAATCAATCAAAGAAGCAATAAAATCTCATTTTATTCATGAATAAATCCTGTTTAAGAATTCTTATTCTAATGAAGCTGACCCAGTCGGCTGGGACTGTAGAATACACCGACTTTTTCTCTGCAGTGGGGTGAGACTCTCATAAAGAGTATCCAGTGTATGACACTAAAAAATCAGATGGTGACACTTCAGTAAAGCTGGAGCTTTGGGAAATGCAGAGTACCCCTTTATTTCCATCACTCCTAGGTCCACTCTGGCCCAGAATGGTAGTCCCTGATAGGGTCCTCTCTATGAGTCAAATAAAACTAAACTGTGTACTAATGCTAAACCGAATTGCTTGAAATAGAACTGTTTTGACAATTAAACTGCGTACTTACGCTAAACTGAATTGTTTGAAATAGATTGTAGTTAAGCTAAACTGAATTGTTTAAAATAGAACTGTTTTTACATTTAACTATATAAACAAAAAACTGTACATATGCTGAACTGAGTTGTTTGAAAGAGAAGTGTTTTTACATCTAAAGTGCGTAATTATGGTAAACTGAATAGCTTGAAGTGGAATTGTTTGGACATTTTAACTGCATACTTATGCTAAACTGAATTGTTTGAAAAAGAACTTTTTATAGGTATAAAAATGGACTTGGCATTAAAAAAAACTTACAATGATTGATATGCCATAAAACTCAACCAACCAACTGACAATCAAATGAAGCTCGTTTTCATAACTCCCAGGTTCTCTTTGATCCGGTTAGAGTCTCATTTTTGGGTAAAAAAATTTTTTTTTTTTTAACTATACTAAAAATTGGGGCAGATTAGAAATCACAAACAATTTGGTGGCCATAGATCTAGCAATCTTTTCTACCAGTTGGCAAGGCTTACAATACGCTAACTATATTCCCCTGGGAAGGATTAAGACACCCCCAAATAAGAGGTGTCTTGAATAAAAACTAAACCGAAATTGAGGAAAAGGCTCCAGTTTTGGAACTCTGGGAAATATGGAGCACATCTTAATTACCATTATTCCCAGGACTACTCCGATCAAGTCCATCACAAGTTCGTTTACATTCTAATTCACACTCACGTCTTTTGAAAAAGCATAAATCTGTTGTATTTCTTCGTTATTGAAATTATTGAAGAAAACAAAATTTCGATTCAATGATGTTTTATTTTGGTGCGAGAAAATCAGGCCTTTTACATCAAGTTGTAATTAAGCTTTGTTGTAACCTCTTACTTTTTGTAGATACAGGAGTAGAAATCGCTGAGTGATGTTCGCTGTGGATTCTAGTAGTCAACTGACTTGTCCCTTGTGGACTCTAGTCGTGAACTAACTTCTTTCCTCTCGTCTTCCTTTTTATGTCCCCCTACCAAAATTCCTATCCCTAACTCCTACTCCTTCTCTTCATCTCCCACAACCAAAAGAAACGGTTCCTTATTTTTGCCGCGCAATTTTGAATTCTTGGCGTCAGTGTGTCTACATTTTTCTATTTTTAGAACACTCGCCAATCGCCATTTTATCATTCTTAACAAATCCATCTATTCTTACCCCACTTATAGATAAGGCAGAATGGGCTCTTTAGCCTTGGTACAGAAACTGGTCTAAAAATAAAGACACTAAATTATACCCAGCCGTATTCCGCTTTAAAACTGACCCTGTGTTTTATTCTGTCATGTGAAAGTTTAAAGAAGAGGAGCATTTGGAGTAGTAGTACCTGTCAGGATCCTATCTATAGAGCTGTTAAAAATCGTTCCAATTCTAAAGACAAAATAAAACAAAAAACACTTAAACAACAACGCAAAAAAATGTAAATATGAACGCATAAAGTAAAGTTGGCCAACCTTAGTCGAGGTTGACCCAAAGGCTCCCTTTTTAATAGCTACTACACCGAAGCGCAGGGGGTCGTAACTCCATTCTCTGGATTGCTCCACTTTACCCTTGATATTTACCTTATAATGCTGAGTGTTAAGCAAGGCGGTATCAAGTACCATTTTTGAGTTTTCTGATTGACTCGACCTCGGATTGAACCCCGATCTCCCGGACCATTGGTGAACACTATGAATGCAATTCCCTATCTTGTAGAGATAAAATAACCTCTGACGCATTTTCAAGCGATTAAAAACAATTAATCCTAATCCAAATCTAATTAAATTGTTCCTTTTTCGACGAATCACAATTTCTTTTCATTATTATTGCTCTCGGTATTGTGAATGTCAGGGACATTGATTGTAAAATATCAAAGTGGTTGGTAGTTAACAAATATTAATGAGCGGTGAATTTAACTAATTGCTTATTACAAGACGAACCGCAATTCCATTGGGTATATGTTTTAACAGAGGTCCATGATGATACTTATGCTTCTTTTTAGTGAGGAGTTCAATCCTACATAGATGACTAACACTTGCTGTAATCCTTTCAAGTCACTCGAATAAATGAACGAAAGAAAGAAAGAAAGAAAGCAATGGAATGAAAACGAAAGACAAAGGAAGTGAAAAAGAAAGAAAATCAAGTGAAGGAGTGCTGGTCAACATCTAAGACTTATAACATCTCTATGCGGACATCGGATGCCTTTTAGAGGACCTGCGAAGAGTGATGCACAATAGGAACGGAGAGAGAGAATGTGTATGTGTGTGTGTGTGTGTGTGTGTGTGTGTGTGTGTGTGTGTGTGTGTGTGTGTGTGAAGGAAATTGACGAAACCTGAGATTTATGAAAAGTAAAAACCACCAGACGGTAGAAACAAAACACGGAAACGGCTACACTTTAAAAAAAACAAAAAAAACTCGAGTTTATCGAATTTTTTTTCCTGTTCTTTAAGTGATATCAGACTTAAAATGCTTCAGCGACGTATACTTTAGACAACGCAATGAACCGCAAAGATTTGGTTATTTCTTTTTTTAAAGATAATGGATAAATTTATCTTCAAAGAGATAACGTACGAGTTTGAAGATCACAACCTCGTTTAAAAATATTCTATTACGTAAACCTAAAGAAATGTGTATATAATCTTTAGTCTATTACTGTCAACTAATTAAATCCAAATTGTTTATCAAGCGAATATAAGCGGTGCATCAGGTATTTAAAAACATACTTTCAGCAGGACATAAATAGAGGAAGATCCACCATAATGCCATTTGCCTTGTGCCAAATTTTAATCACCTTGTCTGTGAGGTTTTGAATGCAGCGACTGCATTTTCAGCAGAAGGTTTTATCCTTCAAAAGTGGTGTCCAGGTAATGACACTAAACTGCATCTGGTGGTGAGGTTCCAGTTCTGGAGCTCTAGGGAGTATTGGGGGTACTCATTCATAGCCATAACTTTTAGATACACATCGACCCGAATTTAGGGTCCCATTTTTGAGTCAAATAGATATATTCAAAAATTATTTGTATTTGACTGGAATACTTGAAACAATATGACTGAGTACAAACAAATTATTATTATTATTATTAAGTAGTAATATTTACTTAAAAGTTGAGCATAAATCATTAGAATTAAATAGGAATACTTGAAACCATATAACTAGGTGCAAATTATTATTATAATTATTTACTCATTAGAGTTTTTCACATCAGCCTTAGCTGATAGTCTTTCACTGGAGATTTAGTGACAGCAAGTCTCCTCAAGTCTCCAGGACTCTTCTCATTATTCTGGCCGTCTTCAATAATGCTGTCGTTTGGATGGTCTCCTCTCGTCCGCCAACTTCCAAATCCTCCAGGCCGTTTAATAATCCTTTAGTTACCGTGCCAAAAGCACCAATCCCAATTGGTGAAATAATAATAATAATGATAATAAGCAGCAGCTGCAGTAGCAAGTAAAAAGGCATGATTAAAAATTAATTGTAATGGATCCTGACAGGTACTACGATTCGGTGTCAGAGTGGACCTTGGAGTAATGGGAATAAAGGGATACTCCACACTCCTCGAAGGTCCAAAACTAGATCCTTTCTAGAGGATGCAGGTAAATGTCATAACCATTACACTCAATTTTTTAGGATTGGGGAGAATGTCTTACCCCTCAGCAGAAGATCCAGACAGTGAATTTTTAAGCCCCGTTTACAGGACCAGTCTAAAGAACTTCAATTTCAAATTGTATTTGTGACTGTCAAGATTATCATCATAATTACTTGGAAATAAGTAAATAAATAAATGAGGGGAAGTACTCTATTATTAGCATTTAATTGTTATCTTCCTTAAGAAATCATTGTCAGTGAATGGGCACAAACGCCGAACCAAATCTCATCGTGGTCACATAGCAAGTTAATGTCGTTGACATATTTCTACTTGGTAATGAGTTTGATTCTTTCTGGATGACTCATTCTTGTGACCTTGTGCTAATGTCCAAACCATGATTAGTTTTAAAGGAGAAATGCCCGTGGCGTAGTGGCTAATGTGTTGGATTGTAATATCATAGTAAGCGAGTTCGAACACCAGTCGTGCTATTACGTTTATTTTCATTTTTTTACTAATAACCTTGGAAAAGGCATGAAACCCTTTATCCCTTGAAGTTATGGTTGAAATAGTACCACTTCTCTTCTTCTACAAGAAGTGTCGGGAATTAAATAACCCACGACGGTTGATATGCTATTAAACAAAAAAACACATAAAATAAACAAAAATATATATGAAAATACTCATCTGAAGATCGATGGCGTGAGTTTTTTTTAGTGGGGAGATCTGTTATTGTAATTTTAAGATATTTTCCCTAGATTTAAGTTTAATTTTTCTGGTTTTAACTATTCTTTTGAATTTTATCCAACAATGGTATTGATTAATTTTAATTATATATATATACGAGGTGCTTCAATAGGTTTCCAGACTTTTTTCGTATGGGCACTTTTATTGATAGTACCCACATGAAACTTTAGTCCTCTTTGAAGTAATCTCCTCCGGCTGCAATCCACTTGTACTGTTCCAACAACTTCTGGAAGGCACCATGGAAGTCCTCTTGTGTGAGCGTGTCACTGACCTTCGTCACAGCCTCTTTTATCTCCTCAATTGTTTCATAACGACAGCCTCTAAGTTTTTCCTTGAGCTTAGGGAATAACCAAAAGTCACAGGGAGCAAGGTCTGGAATATAGGTAGAGTGAGGAACTGTCTTGATGCCCATCTTGGTCAAATAGTCTGTGACGAGGATGGAGTTGTGGACTGGTGCATTGTCCTGCTGGAAATGCCACTGACTTGATTTGAAGAGTGCTCGCCTCTTCCAACAGAATCTCTTCCTGAACTCCCTTAAAACCTCAACATAGTAACCCTAGGCCTTTGGCCGATCAACTCTGGTGTATTGACTCCTTACTCCCCCAACACCTCTCATCATCCCTCACAGACTCCCTGCCTTCCTTGAATCTCTTATGCCACTCAAAACCTCATGCTTGATTCATGCAAGATGCTCCAAAAGCAGTCTGAAGCATTCCATACGTTTCTGTGGCAGCATTTTTTCCAAGTTTAAAACAGAATTTTATTGCATATCGTTCTTCTAAAGTTTCCTCGCGTCCAGATTGCATTTTTGAAATTCACCAGCTGTGACAATCAGGCTTTAGTAGGGTGTATTCCAATTGCTGCTGTAGCTGTTCATTTGAAGCTGAAATCATAAAAACTGGTCAGTCATCTCATTAGATGTATAACAATAACATAGTGAATTCTCAAGAGTCTACGACAATTTTAAATGCCTGTACAAAAAAAAGTCTGAAAACTAATTGAAGGCACCTCGTATATATTTATGTTGATTTTGTCAAGTTGCCATTTGTATATAACATTAAATATTATATTCGGTATAATCTTCAAATTGACAATAAAAATTGAAAATCAAAAATTATTTCGAAAAAAATGAAATAATTAAAAGGGATTTGGGACATTTTTCTATTAATCTCGTATCTGTGGTCCAATTATTGATATTGTACCCAAAGAAGAGAGGTACTTCATCTAATACATACGTGTGAATATGTATATACATGTGCGTATTTTCCAACACCACAAGATGATTTGATGTAACAGACATTATGGGGCCGAGTCAAGGTGTAATGGTCAACAAGCTAGTCTCGCAGTCCCATTGCTAGTGAATAGGGAGTTCGATCCTTATTGCATGGTTCATATGTGGAAATTTGATAAGGAACTGGTAATCCTGTTTCACCAAATATCAGTAGTCCCTTGGGGTCACGTGGTGTCCACTATAAAAAGAGCTCCATCTGAAGATTCTTCCTCTTTTTTCCACTCCCACCGCCGTTAGCAACAAGTCCATATCGTAGCAGCCCTCGACGGCAAACGTATTTGGTACCTTCATCACTAGCCAGGAGCCAAGACCAACGAACGCATGTGCTGAGATAAAAGGAACCAGGATCACAGCTAAGTTCCCGCAGGCATTTTATCTTCAAACCTTACACCTTATAACCTAACCCTACATAACCTAACTTTACAACCTTACAACCTAAACTTACAACCTCACCTAAACCTCACAAACCTCACAAAACCTAACCTAACCTTACTCTTATACACCTACCACCTATCAGAACATTGAACTCTTACATATTCGTTGCTTGTTCCATTTGATGTTTAAAACCCTGTTTATTGTTTGTTGTATATAAATTTTGAATTCTTTTTGAACTCTTACATATTCGTTGCTTGTTCCATTTGATGCTTAAAACCCTGTTTATTGTTTGTTGTATATAAATTCTGTTACACAAAAAGTCGTTCGTCTCCTTTCTTCAAAAGCTGTTATCCATCTCCCTACTGCGGTTGAAGTACGGTTTATTCTTTACAAAAAGTAGGAATAAACCGGGCTTTTGGGGGCTTATAAAAATTCCCATACATTTTTTGTCTAACCTATGTTTGTTTTTGTTTGTTTTCTTTTATTGCTTTTATTTAGCGTGAATGGCGCAACGGTTATTGCGGTAGGAAATGGCCAGACAAGTTCAAATCGATGAATTGGTTTACATTTCAATTCACACTGATACCTTTGGAAAAAGCCTGATTCTATCTGTTCTTCCCCCACTTATGGGTAAATAGTAAAGCAGAATGGGCTCTTTAGCCTTGGTACAGCAAATGGTCTCGAAGTAAAAACACTGAATTATACTCGGCTGTACTCCGCTTAAAAACTGGCCCTGTGTCACATTCTGTAATGTGACAATTTAAAGAAGGAGCATTTGGAGTGTTCTTTGGAGTTAAGAAGGCAATGAGGTCAGTGTTTATCAGTTTTAAAGGAGTACAGGCGACTTTCTCTAGGGAGTAATCAGGAATGACATAACCGGATTCTTATAACAAGCAGTACTTACCCATATTACATACGTCTTGTAAGATAGTTATTGTTAAAAAAAAATAATGGACGTCAAGTCGCTTTTATTAAAGTTTAGGATAAACATTTGTTAGAAGTACTTACTCGTATTACAATCGGGGTGTTAGGTGTCCATTTAAAAAAAATAAAGGGCCCCAAATCGCTTTTATTAAAATTTACAAGCAGTACTTATTCATATTACATATGGGTTGTAAGATGGTCATTATGAAAAATAAATGACGTCGAGTCGCGTTTAGAAAAAATATTCATATATAAAGGATGTTTTATTTGTTTTCATTGCTATTTATTACGGTTTACTGTTTTGTTAACACTGAGCGAAGATCTTATATTACGTCAAAACCCCCAAAGGAACAAGTTTGAATAAATATTCAACTAATTATTTTTCACTCTTGAAATAGTAGTATCAACCTGAATTTATGGAAAAAAAACAAAGAACATTAGTTTGGTTTCTTTGTTTAATGGCATATCAACCTTCGTGGGTTATTTAATGCCAAAGCCATCCATTTAGAACAGCAGTGATGCTATTTAACCCACAGCTGGGAGGATAAGGGGGTTCATACCTTTCCCAAGGGTATTTGTCCAAAAGTGAACGTAATAACGCAACAGGAGTTCGAACTCACTTACAACGATTTCGCAGTCTAGCGCTTTAAATATTACACCACGAGGACGCTAACACTGTTTTTTGAACCGTTTTCAGAGACCAGGCGATCAAATGAATTCCAAACTGTAATACATTCTATTGATATTTACTAAGTTTAGTTTAGTAAAGTTGAAGGTCAGATAAGGAAGGAATGAAAGTGATAAGATTGTTTTGCACCAATCTTCCAAATGGGGAAGACTTGCTCACTGGTAGGAAAGATACAAATATCTCAGCTATAAAGAACATACATTTATGGCGGTATTCGTGGTTATTGTCATAGAAAATGGACCTGGCAACCAGAGTTCGAACCCTAGACGAGGCTGTTGGCAATTCACATAGCACTAATACTAATAGCATGAATCCAACTATTCTCCCTCCAGCTAGGGGTAAATAGAAGAGCAGCCTGAGCTCTTTGACTTTAGTATGACAACCGGTCTAAGAGAAAAACTTTAAATTCAAATCTGTTAAACTCTACTTAAAAATTGACCTTGTGTCACATCCTGCTTGTGTGCAGAAGGGTTTGGTAAATATAAAGAATATACATCAGAACTGATTTAATTCCTAAAGGCCAAAGAAATCCCCATGCACTAGAACTTATGTTAATTGCTTTGGGACCTAACAAGATATTTTCCACAATTTCAACTTCTCGTGGACGATTTCATTGACCACAACCTCAAGTTCCACAGCTACATCATCAAAGTTTCTATGCACACAATATTGTTTATTGTCATTGGTGAACATCAGTATCCTACACGAGGTTCATCTTGCAACAAGTTCTTGAGGAATTTCAGTTGGATTTTTGCATTTAGCATTTAAAAATCATTTTTTACCTCTGATCTTATCTTTGTCCAATTCTATGATAGCAGTTATCTTTGTTTGTTTGTTTGGGTTTTATGGCATATCAACCTTTGTAGGTTATTTATTGCCACATCCATTTTTATACTAATAAACAGTCCAATTTTAAACAATTCAATTTAGCATAAGTACACAGTGTAATTGTCAAAAAAATTTCTATTTCAAGCTATTCAGTTTAGTAAGTTTAGTATATTTTTGTTCACAAACAGTTGAAAGTCAAAACTGTTCTATTTGAAACAATTCATTTTAATGTAAGTACGGTTTCAATGTCAAAAACAGTTCTATTTCAAAAAATTCAGTTTTGTATAATGTCAAATGTTAAATGTCAAAACAGTCCTATTTCAAGCAATTCAGTTTAGGATAAGTATACAGTTTAGTTCTTTTGGACCCATAGATAGGAAACTATCAGGTGCTACCATTCTGGGCGAGAGTGAAACTGGGAGTAATGGCAATGAACGGGTACTCCGCATTCTCCAAAGCTCCAGCATAACTGGAGCCTCACCATCAGATTTTTTAGTCATATCCAGGACACTCGTGTGGTGGGAGGTTACTCATCTGCAGAGAAGCAGTCATTGTATTCTACAGCTCCAGTTGACTGGGCAAGCAGTCATCTTTACTGTCATATCATAGAGACATGGGAGCAATAGTAAGGCTGTTTGAGCCGTTTCAAGAAGTATTACATGCCTCCAGTTGCTTTGGGTTTATAGCTTCATGCCTATCCATACTTTACTTATTGGACATTATTTATATATAAAATATTCTAATTAAAAAAAGTTTCATGATAAGCAAGATATTATCTACAAGAATAGCAATGGTTTAATGTCTTGTATGAATAGCATTGACACATCTTTCAATTAAACCAAATTTTAATGCAGTTGTGTTAACAAAAAAGAAACTAGCGGAAAAGAAAAAATGAAAGACAAAGTATAAAGAAAAACAAAAAAAGAAAAGAAGAAAAACAAAGAAAAAACAAAAAACAAATAAAAGAAAGAAATAACGAAAAGAAAAAACAAAGAAAAAACAATAAAATAAAAAAGAAAGAAGAGAGGAAAGAAAGAAAAACAAAAAAGGAGAGAAAAGAAAAAGAATGAAAAAAGGAAAAATAAAGAAAGAAAGGAGAAAGAAGGAAAGAAAGAAAAAACAAAAAAGAAGAAAGAAAAAAGAAATAAAAATGAAAAAGAAATAGAAAGAAAAAAGGAAAGCAAAAATAAGCAAAATAGAAAGAAAGAAGAAAAGAAAGAAAAAAGAAAAAAAGAAAACAAAGTAAGAAAAAGAAAGAATAGACAATAAGAAAGAAGAAAACAAAGAACTAGAAAGAAAAAAGGAAAGAAAGCAAAAACTAAAATAAAGAAAAAAGAAAATAAAAAAAGAAAGAAGAAAATAAAGAAAAAAAAAGAAAGAAAAAACAAAAGAAAAAGAACATAACAAAAAAAAGAGAAAGAAGAAAACAAAGTAAGAAAAAGAAAGAAAAAACAAAAACAAAAAAGAAAAGAAAAAGAGAAGGAAAAAACAAAAGAGAAAGGAAACAAAAACAAAAAGAAAGAAGAAAACAAAGAAAAAGGGAAACAAAGAAAGAACAACAAAATAAAAAGAAAGAAAAAAGAAAGAAGAAAGAAAAAACAAAGTAACAAAAAGAAAGAAAAAATAAAAACAAAAGAGAAAGAAAAAATAAAGTAATGAAAAGAAAAAAAAAAGAAAAACAAAAAGAAGAAAAAGAAAGAAAAAGAAAGAAGAAACAAGAACAAAGAAAAAAAAGAAAAAAGGAGACAAAGAAAAAAAAAGATGAAAGAAAAAACAAAAAGAAAGAAAGAAAGAAAAAAGGAAAAAAGAAAAACAAAGTAAAAGAAAGCAAAAACAAAGAAGAAAACAAAGATAAAGAAAAAAACAGAAAGAAAAAGAAAGACAAAAGGAAAGAAAGAAAAACAAATAGAAAGAAAAAAACAAAGAAAAAGAAAGACAAAAAGAAAGAAAGAAAAACAAATAGAAAGAAGAAAACAAAGAAAAACAAAAACAAAAAGAAAGAAAGAAAAAAAGCAAAGAAAAAGAAAGAAAAAAGAAAGACAAAAAGAAAGAAAGAAAACAAATAGAAAGAAGAAAATAAAGAAAAAATACAAAAAGAAAGAAAAAAAGAAAAAATAAGTAAGAAAGAAAAAAGAAAGACAAAAGAAAGGAAGGTAAAAACATATAAGAAAGAAAACATGGAAGGTGCACTTATTGGTTATCATTGTCGAAAATGAAATCAGCAGCTGAAGTTCAAATCTTGGATGAGACAGCTTTTCACTTTGCGTTAATGCCTTTAGGAATGGCACATATTCATCAGTTCTCCCTCCAGTTAGGAGAAAATAAGACAGAGTAAGTTCTCTAGCCTTTACAGGGCAACAAGTCAAAGAGGGGGAAAAATTTTAAGTCAAAACCAGTAATACTTGATCAACTTTTAAGTATTTCAATCAGCTGATGCTTCTGTGTTTTCAATTCACAAACATAAGAGATGACACTATTTGAATGTATAGACAAACTTAGTGATGAAAAATAACAGCCTGAATATGTTCTAATTGGCTCAAGATTAAAAATACAGGTAAAATGGCTAGATTACTGAAAATTACTTTATAAACACAATATTTGCATAGGTTTCTAAATAAGGGTTATAACCTATTGAAACTCTTTTTGAGAACCCAATCAGAAATATTCACTCATGTAAAAACAATCGACCAAAATCTCAACCAGCTCAACACACCCACTTTCAGGATAAACACGAAAGAAAAAAGAAAAACTCATAAAAATATTTTCCAACCAATCAGACACAGTTACATGATTTTCATTGAGTTGATTTCTGAGCTAAATCTCAACCAATCTAACTGTATATAAAAGAGCCTAATTTTAAATACTCGCAACAACCACTTCAAAGAGATGCCAAATAATCAAAAACCATCAGTAAGAGATATTAAACAATCACTAAGCAGCAGAAGCCTCAATGAAAACACAAATGACAGCATTATGCAAAAACAACCAACTACAATCTTTGTACATCAACCAAGATTAAATCTTTTTTTATCTCAAACATATTTCATCTTCCTTGTTGCATTATTCTTGTTTTCCAGTAAGAGTTACAGTACTCCAAGATGACTATTGTCATACAAGGCCTATCCTCAGTCATCTGCACTATAGTTCATACAACTAGTGTATCATCAATACTCAGACTCCATGAACATTATATACTCAGGTTAAAATCAGCATCATATTTCAGGTTATTGCAGCAATACTTCTTGTTCTTAGAGAATTGCCAATCCATAGGCAAATAATCCTATCAGGGTAGCGTAAAGGTTATAGTCAAAGAAAATGAACTAAATGAGCCATGTCAAAATCCTGGATAAAGCTGCTAGTGTTTCACTTCAACCTAATGCCCTTTGGAAAGGCATGAATCCATCTTTTCTATTTCCTGCTATGGGTAAAAATTTGAGCAGACAGGACTTTCTGCCTTGAGTGAGGCAACCAATCAAGAAGAAGAAAAACCTGAAGAGTGTTGTTCAAATAATAATTAAAACATTAGGAAAGGGAAACAATGATATGTGGTGCCTTCAATAAGTTTCCAGACTTTTTTGTACAGGCATTTAAAATTGTTGTAGACTCTTGAAAATTCACTATGTTATTGTTATACATCTAATGAGGTGACTGACCAGTTTTTATGATTTCAGCTTCAAATGAACAGCTACAGCAGCAATTGGAATACACCCTACTAAAGCCTGATTGTCACAGCTGGTGAATTTCAAAAATGCAATCTGGACGCGAGGAAACTTTAGAAGAAAGATATGCAATAAAATTCTGTTTTAAACTTGGAAAAAATGCTGCCACAGAAACGTATGGAATGCTTCAGACTGCTTTTGGAGCATCTTGCATGAATCGAGCATGAGGTTTTGAGTGGCATAAGAGATTCAAGGAAGGCAGGGAGTCTGTGAGGGATGATGAGAGGTGTTGGGGGAGTAAGGAGTCAATACACCAGAGTTGATCGGCCAAAGGCCTAGGGTTACTATGTTGAGGTTTTAAGGGAGTTCAGGAAGAGATTCTGTTGGAAGAGGCGAGCACTCTTCAAATCAAGTCAGTGGCATTTCCAGCAGGACAATGCACCAGTCCACAACTCCATCCTCGTCACAGACTATTTGACCAAGATGGGCATCAAGACAGTTCCTCACCCTCCCTATAGTCCAGACCTTGCTCCCTGTGACTTTTGGTTATTCCCTAAGCTCACAGGCTGTCATTATGAGACAATTGAGGAGATGAAAGAGACTGTGACGAAGGTCATTGGCACGCTCACACAAGAGGACTTCCATGGGGCCTTCCAGAAGTTGTTGGAACGGTACAACAAGTGCATTGCAGCTGGAGGAGATTACTTTGACAGGGACGAGAGTTTCATGAGTGTACTATCAATAAAAGTATCCATACAAAAAAAGTCTGGAAACTTATTTAATGATCCTCGTACATGTTCAAATCCTGAATGTGGCTGTGTTGCACTTCATACTAATGCCCTTGAGAAAGGTATGAATCCATCTTTTCTATTTCCTGCCATACGAAAAAAATCAGGTAGACAGGACTCTTTGAGTGCGGTAACCAATCTAGGAAAAGGAAAACCTGAGGAGTGTTGTTCAGGAGAATCTGTAGCACACTGGTGTACAACTCTTCTGCTATCAGCTCATCCAAAAAGTTGGACTCATCCTACAAAATCTATCAACAGCATTAACAAAAATGACTTGTTTGAGAAGTCGAGTAGATCACATCTTTAACAGTTGAATACAAATACAACTTTTTTTTGTAAATCATTTCCTATCTTTGTGTTGACCACAAATTGCTTTTTTTGTTTTGCTTTGCTACCATGGGAAACAAGAGAGGAATAAGAAATAAGATGGTGACTATTTCTACTTAACAAGGGCACACAACTCCAGACCAAGGGAGATAATCAACAACCATCATGAACAAAAATTACCAGTTTACAGAGTCTAGTAATTGACATCTTTAATACAACTGTTTGGCATTCTTTTCAAATAGGAAAACTTTCATTTTCTTTTTTAAATCATATCAAAAATAAAGAGAGACGATATTTAAAATAAAATAAGCCAAAATACTGAAAATAACTTTTGATAATGGTATTTTCTTTTATTAAAAACATGTTTTTTTTTGTTTCTTTTAATAAAAAGTTTCATGATACAACATTATCTACAAGAAGCAGATTAATGTGTGAGTACTTTCAATTATGCCAAAAATAACTTATATATATATATATATATATATATATATGATTAATACATTGCCAAATATATATATGACCTCTGTCACATAATAATTGATACATTTAATCTATGAAATTCATATGCAAATGTTACAAGCATTATGAGACACAGTATATTTATAATTAGTTCTAGAAAACTGTTTTTAGATTTTTTTTCTTAACCCAAATAATCAATAAATAACACCTTATTATAAGGATGACTCCAGTGGTGAAATTTAATGAGATATTCAATCCATCTAATAATTGTTGCTACATTTAGTGTATAAAATTTATAAACAAATGTAACAGATATTATGAGACAGTAATTATGTAAAAAAAAGTCCTTTACTTGTAAAATCAATACTAATGTTTGGGACCTAAATGTTTGGACCCTACCACCAAAAGAAAAAAAAAATTTAAAAGCTGATTGACAGCATAATTTTTTTTTAAATTCTTTGACAGATTTAAAGATAATATGCTATATTTGGTAGCCCTTAAGACACGATTTACAAGAGGGTTTTGAAGCACACTTAACATAACGGTTATCATTATAACCCTAACCCTAACCCTGCAGCAACTCAATTTCAAATCATTGACAAGGCTGTTTATGTTTCACAATGCATTAATACCCTGAATACGGCTGTTCACCCACCCCCAACAGCTACAGGTAAACAATAGAACAGACTAAGTAATTTAGCCTAGGCTAGGCAATCAGTCGAAAAACTGATTCAAACCAGCTTTACTCCTCTTAAAAGTTGACCTTGTATCACATCATCCCATGGTAGAGGAGTTGGGAAAGTACAAGAGGATTTTGAGGTGGTGGAGGAGTTCTGCTGGGACCACCTATCTAATAATAGTCACTTTAGAAAAGGCCCCAGAACAATATACATATTCCAGCAAGAGAATGTGGAAAACAAACATGCAGTTCTTATACATTTGTTATACTTTAAAAAAATGTATGGTTGAAAGCAATCTTGGCATTAATCAATGGGAGCTCACACATTGCTTCTAGGATAAAATATTAGCTAAGATCCCTTCTCGGCATCTGGGCTTGTTTTCTTCGTATCTGTTTCATTTTTACATTCATTGAACTTATCAAGATCATGATTGTAGACGCAACTGTCTCCAAGTTCACAACGTCCTTCTTTGAACTTCTTGCAAGGATACATTTTTAAATTGCGATCATTCTGAAAAAAGAAAAAAAATTAATAAGCACAAGAATCAAATAGCACAAAGATATTTACATTGATCAATTAATCAAGAACTACTTTGGTTTTTTTAGGGTTCACATCAAAAGTGTTTTTATTTTTCAAAGGTCTTTTATAACAAGGTTTATTTGGTTGGTTGGTTGATTTTATGGCAAGTCCATTCATGTTGAATTATTTAAAAGTTAATTAAACAATTATAGTCTTCAATAAGATATAGTAAAAAAAATTATCTTTTCAACCTTTTCCGACTTCTTTTGACAGACCAGTAAGCTGGGGCTGTAGAATACACCAACTTCATCTCTGCAGAGGGTTAAGACCCCCCACCCACCCATCACCACTGAGTGTCCTGGATATGGCATTAAACAATCTGATGGTGAGGCTCCAGTAATGATGAAGGTTTAGGGAATGCAGAGTACCCCTTCATTGCCATTTGTCCCAGGTACACTCTGGCCCAGAGTAGAAGCACTTGATAGGGTCCTATTTATGGTTCAAATAGAACAGTTTGATATTTAAACTGTGAAAACAAATGACTTATGATTGATAGAACTGTTTGATCACTTAACTGTGTCTAAACAAATGACTATTTAATTGTATTGTTAGTTATACATAGCAATACTAAGAACCATTTAACTTTGACTAATGCTAAATTGAATTGTTAGAAACAGAATTGTTTGATCATTTAACTGTGTATCTACAAAATGTGTTTACAAATCATATATATATATATATATATATATATATATATATATATATATATATATATATAAAGGATTTGGCATTAAATAACCAACAATGGTTGATATGCCATCAAACCAAACCAAATCATACATATTTAATATAAAATTAAATAACCTACAATAGTTGATATGCCATAAACCCAAAGCAAACTTCTTTTGATTCACAGCTGCTTATTTGACAAAGATTTTTAAGACAAAAAGTGTCAGTATTCCATTTTTTGCATCCATATTTGCAGTTGACCATGCCCAGAACATGAAATGTTAGACCATTTTGACGGTATGTGTCATATGATCACCAGAATTAAATCATCAATCACAAATTTCCATGTGGGAATAGAGGTTAAAAAGGTGAACACTTCATTTTCTTAAATAGATCTATTTGAATCATAGATAGAACCTTATCACTGAGTCAGAGTGGATCTGGGAGTAATCAAGGGTTGACTCCACACTCTCCAGACAGCTAGAAATGGAGCCACACTACCAGATACAGTTTAGATTCATACCTAGGATACCCGTTTCCTTAATAGGTGGAGGGGTTATCCTCTCTGCAGGGAATGCAGTTGGTATATTTATACATGGATACTAACTAAATGGCTGGAGAAAAAGCTTGATGGCAACTATACAAGAATGCTGCGAGTAATATTGAACAAATCCTGGAGGTAACACTCCACAAAACAGCAGCTATACGGCCACCTACCACCCATCACGAAAACTATCAAAGTTAAATGAATCAGACATGCAGGACACTGCTAGAGAAGTAGAGACAAGCTTATAAGTGATCTACTCCAATGGACCCCTTCACATGGCCGAGCAAAAGTAGGACGACCAGCTCGAACCTACATACAGCAGCTCCGTGAGGATAAGGGGTGTAGCCCTGAGGACCTGCCAGTAGCAATGAACAATAGGGAGGGGTGATGTGAGAGAATCAAGGACATCCGTGCTGATGGCACGACAAGAAGATATTCAAGACACTACTAACAGGGCAGAAAGTTTACTTCGTGTACACACCTAAAGACTATGATTCCAATATATTATATAAAACATACGCTACCATTTTGTTTCAGATGTAAACATTGACATCCTAGTAATTTTCAGACCGTATTTTAACTCTAGCAACAATTAACAAGAACAGTGTCACTGTAAGAAAAAGTAAAGCAAAGAAGTTCACAATCATCATCAAGGCATGTAAACAGTACAGATTCCTTTGACATTCTCTCACTATCCATCCTTATCAACCATCACTCTTGACAAGTCTAGACGGCACACAGTATCCACACAGAGCAGATGAATGTTTTCGCTAGTCAGCTAACACTCATGTGTCCATGGCGTAGGAGTCCATAGGAAAACGTCACTTACAACTTTGTCCTTATTTCTTCAGAAGTGCTCAGCATGTTTTGCTCATCTTAATTGGATGGTTTGTGAGATGGGGAGTAAGTGTCAAGACATTTGCATTATTTGGGGGAGTTGTTTTTTCGCCAAAGCGTTTTGTTAAATTCCAAATGGTGCAATTATATAGCAGTACTGACACGGCAACAGCTTAGAAGTATTCTAGTTTTATTTTATCAGAGATCTGATTTCCATATGGTCATTAACCTCTCAAAAGAAGTTGATGTCACAAAAAAATTATTTACTAAATCTGTCATCCTTTCGAAACAAAAAAATGGTAAAAGGTCAAAAAATAATTGTTAACTGTTTAATCTTTCGGGTAAACTAAATGTCGGATTGTTTTAAAAACATTTGAATTTTCATATCGACGATTACTATCAACATTTAACAAAATCTGACATCAAAAGAACAGCCTAAAAAAAAAATAAATGGGAAATAACTCATTCTTTTATAAAAGAGTTATCTACCATTAAGAGCTCAAATTTTTTAAATTCTCACTAACTCGCAAATAAATTCATTTTATACGAAATCACAAAATATAATGTGGTCTCACCGGATGCCTTGATGAGAAGGATTGATTTGTAAATATTTTCAGCTTAAAGGTTAACCTTTTTACAAAATACAAAAAAGTTGTTATCTAGATCTCTTTGGTCAGAGCAAGATTCTCCCTTAACAATAAACCTTTGTTTTTTGTTTTTTTTTGGCATCACAACAATTACAAGTCGATTCAAAAGGAGGGAAAAAAAAGGACAAATACTTTCAACTCAAATGCGTCAAAGACATACGAAAAAATATCTATACCTTTTCACGTTTACGTTTTTTGTTTTTCTCTTTCTTTGCATCAGAAGAAGATTCATCAACCTGCTTTGCTCGAGGCCGTGGACCCCAACATGGTTCAGGGTTGATTTGCCAACGAAGCATACCCTGTTTACGTGAAGGAGGATTAGCTTCTGGATGAAGCTCAAATGAGATTTTGTGTTTGGGTTCTTTGTCTGTAATGGCCTTAACAACACTGCCATCCAGTAAACGAGTTTTTTTCACGGGATGATCTTTTATCCAGGTACGCATAATATCCTAAAAAAGAAAAAAAACAAAAATATGATCAGATTTATTTAACAGTAAATCAACCCCTTATGGGTTATTTAATGCTGAAATTTAATTCATTATTTAATTTTAATTAATTAATTTAGTTTAATTTTAATTAATTTAGTTTAATTATAATTATAGCAATATCTAAAATGTTCCATTGTATTTTATTTGCACCTTTTTGTTTGGTACATAAGTGTTATATATTGACCCTTGACCGAGCCGTCAATCAGAGATGTGTTGTATAGCCATGATACAACTATAGGTATACATATACATGCGAAAACATAATCAACAATAATGACGAACGAACACACTTCTTTAGAAAAATATACCTCTCACACTTTATTCGCGAAAGGGTTGATGTTGGTTATGTGTGAGAGGTGAGTTGGAGACGGGGACAGACTGCCACATACTGACCCCAAGTTCCTCTGTATTATAGCAGCACTTCTTCCTCATTCTGCTGGGCTGCTCAACCGGGGTCCTGAGGGCCCAAGCCCTCTGTCAGGCGCTAGCTCTCACTACGGCATCTTGTCCCAACAGCGACTGGAACTCGAACTGTGACTGCAACTCAAACTGAACCCTGCCTGCCTCGAATTCCAACTCACTCAAACCGTCTGTGGCACCTGGTTATATAATTGTTTGACGCCCTCCTGCTTCCTTTGGGCATCACATGTACACCGAATTCAACCCGTCCACAGGTGAAGGTGATATTCTGATATCTTCGACCAGATGTACCTATTTCTTGATTGACGGCTCGGTCAAAGGTCAATAAGTTACAGATGCACCTATGTAAATAAGCGGAAGAAGATCATGTGATCTAATCGGAAGTGGGCGTTATGAAATGATATATGCAGATGCCTGCAGCAGTTGAGTCATTTGGAGAAGGCCAGAGTGAGAACCAGTTTGCAGTCAGTGAGAGTGCCCCGCTGAGGGCGGCGGCCTCCAGTTGAGAGAGTTGGAGTCAGTGAGGGCCAAGTCAAAGCCAGCTTGCAGTCACTGAGAGTGTGCCCGCTGGGGCCTGTGGCCCATACTAGGCCTCCAGTTGAGCAACCCTGGCCAAGGAGCAGAAGAAGTGCTAAGTGGGTCTTGAAGATAACACAGCGTGCTATGGTCAAGAGGAGAAGTTATGGGTTAATATGGCAATCTGTCTTGTCTTCCCCCGTCCGTCTGTCTCACAAACCACAGAAACTTCAACTCCTTTCAAAAGAATAAAAAGACGTATATATTATTTTAAAGAGAGTTATGGTCATTCTTCATCTATGTATATTCCCTCATTATGGCTATACAACATAAGTTTATTGGTTTGGTTTGGTTTGGTTTTAAGGTATATCAAGCATTGTATGTTATTTAATGCCAAATTCTCTTTATTTATTAGTTGTCTAAATTTCTGAGATGAAGCTTGAGGATTTTTTATCATTAAGTGTTATGAGTAATGTCCAGCAGGACACATAGCATAATGGTTATAGGCATTGGTTCCCTAAACTTCTAAGGAGACAATCATCTGGGGGTTGCAGGTTCAATCCTAACTGCAGGCGAGTAACAATACAGGAAGACTTAACACTTGTACCCGGTTATGGCTAACGGAATCAAAACAGGTGACCCCCGTGGATTCAATAAATGAGGTAGTTTTATACCCGGTATCAGAACTTAACACTTATAACGGTATCAGAACAGGCGACCACCGTGGATTCAATAAAGGACGTAGTTCGAAGTTCCGTGAAGGTTCCCGAGTTCGACAAACACCTGAAGAAGGCCGGAGGACATATCGGCCGAAACGTTGTGGAAATAACAATAAAAATGAAGACAATAGTCCAAAAACCCTTAATGATAAAAACCTCTTTATTTATATATATATGTAGGAAAATTGATAACAAGGTAATCCAAGTGGAAGGAGAGATTTATTGAGAAGTCGACACTATAGCGTTTCAGTTCTACTGAACCATCATCAGGACCTTGAGGGGTGATATTAGCAATATTAAGTCAAAGATGGATGTTTAAAAATACATTTTTAAACATCCATCGTTGACTTAACAGAATTGAAACGCTATAGTATTGACTTCTCAATAAATCTCTCCTTCCATTTGGATTACCTTGTTATCAATTTTTCTACATATTGTCAGATTACAATCTTTTATTTACTTTCATATATATATATATATATATATATATATATGATTTATTTTTATGGCATATCAACTTTTAAGGTTATTTAATGCCAAATACTGTTTATAAATACACTAAATATATGATTTGTAAACACATTTTGTTGATGACATTTTTAAATGAGCCTGAGCTCATTTTTTTCTTTTTTTTGCATATAGTTAAATGGGTTCAAGTATTGAAATACAACAAGTTTAACATCGGTCATTTGTTTTGACACATTTGAATAGTCATACATGATATGTAAGAGATGAATTTGTCTGTAACTTCACTTTTAAATGACTTAGAACTAATTTGTTTGGTTTTGTTATTGTTTAATGGCATATCAACCTTCCAGGATTATTTAATGCCAAATCCATCCTTCGAGAAAGACAGTAGTAAACTAATTTGTTTGCACACTAGTACTGCTATTGTTTCTACACAATTAGATGGTTTCAATTATAGCTATCTATGCAATATTAAACATTTGTTTGCACACAGTGAAGTGGTTACAAGTATTGCTATTAAATACTAATTATTCAATTCAACAGTTAAATGGTTCCAGGCATTGTTATTTATCACTAACAATTCAATTAAACATCAGTCATTTATTTACACACAGTTAAATGAACAAACAGTTCTATTTCAAACAATTCAATTTAGCCTAAATACACAGTTTAAATATCAAGCAGTTCTATTTGACCCATAGATAGGACCCTATCTGGTGCTACCACTCTGGGCCAGGGAGGACCTGGGAGCAATGGCAATAAAGGGGTATTCCGTGTTCCCCAAAGCTCCAGCTGGAGCCTTACCATCAGATTGTTTAGTGTCACATCAAGGACACTCATTGGGGGAGTCTTACTCCTTTGCAGAGATGCAGTCAGTGTATTCTACCGCCCCAGTCAACTGGGCTATATAAGTTTATAGTTTCAATTATTCTTATGCAATTCAAATAATTTATACACAACTATATGGTTTTTAGTAAAGTTTGGTTTGGTTGGTTTCATGGCAAAACAACCATTGTAGGTTATTTAATGCCAAATCCATTTTTATACACATGAACAGTTCTATTTTGAACAATTCTTTTTAGCATAAGTACACAGTTTAAATGTTAAAAACAATTCAATTCCAAACAATTCAGTTTAGCATAAATACACTGATTAGTTCTATTTAACCCATAGATAGGACCCTATCAGGTGCTACCACTCCGGGCCAGAGTGAACCTGGGAGCAATGGGGTACTCAGCATTCCCAAAGCTCTAGCATTACTGGAGCCTCACCATCGGATGGTTTAGTGTCACATCAAGGACACTCATTGGGGGAGTTTTACCCCTCTACAGGGATGCAGTCAGTGTATTCTGCAGCCCCAGCTGACTGGGCTATGTTTAAACTAACTAATCTTATTTAATAATAATCATTTGTAACAACATGATTATATGGTATCAAGTATTCATATTTACCACCAATAATTTACAAGCAATTATATGGTTTCAAATATCTAATTATAATAATGTTTTAGTGAACAATTGTAGCTTCAAGCAACCTTTGGGGAATGTGGAGTACTCATTCATTACCTTCACTCCCAAATCTACTCTGACCTGGATTGATAAAACCTATTTTGGTCCCATCTATCAGTCAAATAGAACTGTTCAATCATTTACAAAGGATTATTATTATTAGTTATTTGAACCCATATAACTGCTGGACAGATAGGGTCTCATCTATGGGTCAAATAGAACTGTTCAATCATTTACAAAGGATTATTATTGGTTATTTGAAACCATAAACCTGAGTGCCCGTGGTGTAATGGTTATCGTCGTAAGAAATGAACACGGCGACACAAGTTCAAATCCTGGACGAGACTGATTGCATTTCACATAGCACTAATACCCATGGGAAAGGTATGAATCCAATTATTCTCCCTCCAGCTATGGGTAAATAGTAGGGCAGACTAGGTTCTTCAGCCTTGGTGAGGCAACTAGTCTAGGAGAAGGAAAACTCTGAATTCAAACCTGTTAAACTCTGCATAAAAACTGACCTTGTGTCATATCCTGCCCGAGCGGAGAGGTTGGGTAAATATGATAAACCTGAGTGTTGATTATTCATATTACAGAGGAATAATTGATAAATAGAATTGTGACAATATTCGTCTGTGGCGGTGCGTGAGGGGTTAACCAAAAAAAAAAAATTTGAATAGCCAATTATAATTGCCAAGAAGTGTGGAGTTGAAATTCTGGGAAAAAGAATCGAAAATGCTGTGACCGAGTTTTTTTTTTTTTTTTTTTTTTCTTTTGTTGACAATAGCCAAAATTGAAACAAAGAAGTTGACAGGTACGGAAGATTAAGTTGTTTACAGAACTCAGGCAGAAATCGAGAAAGAAAAATATTGTGATTAAAAAGGTGAAAAGAGTAACGATACTAAGATAATTTTCGAGCCTGGAAAAAGTTAATTTTTAAAGGATTTGACAATCAGGGAAGATAACCTGTGACCTGTGACTCTCACCTGATTGCAGTGACATGGAGATACCCCAGTTAGAGGATAGACCTTAGAGGCAAATAAGTACAAACGGAAATTGAGGAAGAAAAGAGGTTGGTGGCAGAGAGAGAGCGAAGCAGTTGGTACCAGACGAAGTAGACGTAGCCGACGAAGACCAGGCAGGGACCAACAGATTGGAATTGTGCTTCGCGCTGCCAACTCAGATATCGCCAGTTCGCCGCTGGAATACACTGTTGTTAAGAAAACTTAGACCTTTGTAAGTTGGTGGCAGGAGAGCGAAGCAGTTGGTACCAGACGAAGTAAAGCCGACAAAGACCAGGCAGGGACCAACAGATTGGAATTGTGCTTCGCACTACCAGCTCATATATCACCAGTCCGCCACTGAGATACATTGTCGTTAAGAAAACTTAACCCTCGTCGGGCCGCCGCCTTAGACTATTATATGTCACACCCGCAGATTTTTTTTTGTCGCCATCTGTGACTTTGAAGTTTTATAAACCCTTTTCTTATCTACTGCAGAAACCGGAGTTATTATTATTTTTTTTTGTTCTGCAATATATGTGCCCCTTTGGAGTCCAGTCTTCAGCTGCCAGTAACCCCTCTTCCTTTCAGACAGGGTCATCGGCCTTACTTTTAAAGAATCACAACGTGGGGCAGGGCTGTGCATGGTCACTTTCCCTGGAGGGAACTTTTGATCTGTTTTTTCCCACGCTGTAGCAGAGAGATTGGAGGGAGGCGGACAAGGTTGTGGCAAAGAGTTACCATAATAGGTATAATCAGCGCTGTGATCGAGGACGGGGCGAAGAGGGTGGTATAGAATTACTAACGTCAAATAGCAATAATAAAAAGCATTTGATACATGATTATTATTAAATAGAATTATTAGTGTTAGATTAGAATACTTGAAACCATTTAACATTGCAAACAAATGATTGATAAAAAAAAATTTAGAGTTAAATAATGCTTGTATAAAAACTGTATTTGGCATTAAATAACCCACAAGTGTTGATATGCCATAAAATACCAACCAACCAACAGTTATATATTAAGTATTCCTATCTAATATGAATAATTTTCAAACAAATTAACTTGATTCGTAGATGGGACCCCAACAGTTACAACAACACCGGGCCAGAGTGGACCTGGGAGTAATGGGAATGAAAGATACACAACCAGCTGCAGTTCAGTGGTGGGGTCCAACTCTTTTGCAAGGGATACAATCAGTATATTTTAAGCTTTACTGATAGAGCTGGGGATATAATATGACTTTTGATATGTTTTTCAAACAATGTGACAACTATTATGGAATGTAGGTAGCTATGAATTTCTACATCCATCCCAGAATAGTTGATACATCTGTATATAAATTTTATACACTAAATGTAATAAATATTATGAGACACTGGATGGGTTTGGTTTTATGTTATATTACCCATTATTGCTTATCTAATACCAAATCTATTTTTATGAATATCAACAGTTCTCTTTCAAACAATTCTGTTCAGCATAAGTACAGTTTCTTGTTTGCACATATTTAAATGTAAAAACAGTTCTATTTCTAACAATTCAGTTTAGCATAAGTAAAACAGTTTAGGTCTATCTGACGCACAAATAGGACCCTATCAGGTACTACCACTCTAGGTCAGAGAAGACCTGGGAGTGATGGCAATAAAAGAGTACTCAGCATTCCCCAAAGCTCTAGTATTACCGGAGCCTCACCATCACATTGTTTAATGTCACAGCCAGGACACTCATTGAGGGAGTCTTACCCCTCTGTGGAGATTCAGTTGGTGTATTCTACAGCTTGAGCTGACTGGGCTAACAAGACACAGGGAGCCATGAAGTACTATCTCTATTCCATAATAGGTGATGCCTGTTATGTTTTGACCTTTTGACCCAGCCAAAAATGCCATTCAAGGTGATGCACCGGAAGGAAGTGACACATTCTAGTGGCAGTTATGAGAGGAAATCGCGTGGGCGGAAATTGGCTGATGAAATGGGACAAGGTAAAAAAAATCCCATTATACTCTCATAGACTGACGCACCGGAAGAGAGCGACCTCTGAACTGCATGACAGTTATTTCCACTTGATGACGATCACACAGGCCATTCCAAAGATAGCGGAAGTGACACATCCCGGTCGCCAGATATCGGAAGAAGTTGCGGAGGCGTGTCCATATCACCGCGTGGGAGTTTGAAGGTAATATAAGGCTGACAAATTGAACAGAAGACAGTTGAGTTGAGTTAAGGACAGGCGAGTAGTACTGGAGACGGAGATAGACGAGATGTAGTAAGGAAAGCCAGCACCCAGCAGAGTGGACTCCATGGCTCCGGTTGAGCAGCCATGGAGAATGAGAAAGACACAACGCTGACGGCCATAACTTTGGGGTCAAAATATTTCAGTTATGTTCGGTCTCCAGCTCCCTCTCACATGCAAACCTTTGATTAACCCTTTTCGAACCCTTACAAATAAAGTGAGAAGTAAACATTTTGTTAAAGAAGACTTCCTGTGTCTTGTTCACTGCGTGTGTCTGTTTATCATCGCATCGGTATGTATCCAGTATATATATATATATATGTCTATTTCTGCATGAACATGTATATGAGAATGCAACAATGCCTTTGTATATATATTTCTTAGAATAATTCTACCAACTATTATGGGGGTGGAGGAAGCAATTAATCCTCACATCTGTCGTATAATAGTAAATACATTTGTATATATATATATATATTTCATGCAATAAATCTAACATCTTTTATGGGACATTAGAAACAATAAAAAAGCCACAAAAGATATCCATCACTTAGGTATTGAAATGACCATGATTATAGAGTTAAATTTTCAAGGATCTACTTTTTGTGGATTTGATTATTTTACAAATTAGCATCAAAAATAAAATGAGAGTGATTTTTTTTTAGTTTTGCCATGCCACAAATGCAGTCATAAATATATAAAATATATGTATAATCAATTTTATCTTTTACAACTGTAATTGTATGTACAGTATATTGTTTTATATCTCTCATTCTTTAAATGCATGAAATATACTGCCAAACTGTAAAAAAAAAAGAAAAAGAAAAAGCACCCTCCAACCAAAAGAAAAAAAAATCTATTGATCTTGATCATCACTCACCTTGTATTTGAATTTAAAGAAAACAAACTTACCCAAATAAATTCAGCTGGGGCATCAGTTTTATGTGAATTTTTGGCACAATGGGATAAGGAAACCCTATAACCTCCATTCAATATTGCTGACCTGAAAAAAAGTAATCATATCCCATAATTAGGTTTATATGTATAAAGAAAATAGAAAAACTAAGTAATCCAAAAGTGATGAATCTATTATCAAGGAAACTCAATGTTAAAATTTTTCGGTTTTAGTAAACCTTCATCAGGACTTTAAGATGGTGAAACAAGTGTTGATAGAACAACAAAGGCAATTTTGATAAAATACAATAAAAAGGGAAAGAAAGATCCTGTAACCATTCAATCATTTAATTAGCGTTCTTTTTTTTCTTTTCTTTTTTTTCTCTTTCCTCTTTTTCTCTTCTTTTCTGAAGAGTGTTTCGGCAATTTTTTTGCTTTTATCATCTTTCAATCTGTTGTATCTTCTAGAATTTCCATACATCTAAACATTATTGCCTGTGTCTATCATGTGTACAGAAGAGGAAAATCTTGTATTTTGGTTTGGCGCGCAATTTAATTCAACACTGAATTTCACCCAATCAGGATGACTTATCCTATTCAGCCCGGACCTTCATTTCTGGCTAGCAAAACGGGTGAGCGGCCAAACCCAGTCTCTTCAGCATGAGACGGCGACCAGAACAGACGTTCGTCTGATCGTCCCTGCTTAGCGATGCTTTTTAGCTAGACAAGCCACCGAGTGTGGACATTTCACTGTGTCTTTAATACTAGCAGCAGCAACATGGACACTCAATGAGGGAACAATCTAATTTATGGATTTCTTACAAGGAATCCTAGTTGAACATAAATTAGAAACATACAACATGCCTCGGACAGGCCCAACTTTGTACTACCCCAAAAATTGGCTATGTCGATCCGAGCGTAACTCCGCTCTCGACACACTAGCTACCATTTCACCTCTGGCCCACATTAATGGAGATAACGCATACTCTCCCCAAAAATACCAGACACACAAAACTACACAGTGACTCCAAACACAATCCTTCACACGTCCGACAACACACGCTGCTTTATCAACACCCCGCTAAGCCATTTCGTCTCCAACACTAACAAGCCTAAACTCCATGAGTCTTGGAGCACCAAGAGCAAACCATATTCAAAGCTGCAAATAAAGAATTTTCGTTGTTGTGTTGTTAAAGCAAAGTTTCGTAATTCATTTGTGTTGCCTAAAAAAATATAGTGTTAGGGAAAATAACTAATTCCCCGAAACAACTATACATGCAATAGTTTTTCAAAAAAGAATGCAAATTAAATGATTGAACGATAATATGATCTTTCTTCGTATGTATATTTTTTCCTTTCCCCTGTAAGACATCCATTATACTAGCAACACAAGTTTCACCATCTTAAAGTCCTGACAAAGGTTAACTAAAACTGAAAAATTTAAATGTCGACTTTCCTTCATAATAAATTCATCACTTTTCAATTACTTTGTTTTTCATCCTAAATATGTTTTATAAAAAAAAAACTAAAGTTTAAAATCATTTCCAAAAAAAATGCAACTACTTTTTAAAATATTCATCAGCAAAGAATCCAATTTTACTGGCGGCTACAAAAATTCTTATACAAAGACACTCAATAAAATAAGTTTGTTTGTAAATCCGAACGTTTAGCATGAGAGGAAGAACCTAAAAACGAGCAGAGTTCAGGTCGTGGAAAAGGTGCTTCACTTTGTACTAATGCCCCTAGGAAGGCATAAATCTATCTCTTCCTCACACTCCTGCCAAAGTTTAATAGTAGGAAAAATTGGACTCTTTAACCGTGGTATGGCAACCAGTCTAGGAGAAAAAAAAACTCTGAATTCAAACCAGCTGTATTCTACTAAAGAATGTAAGTCGTCATCATAAGAAAAAGAATCAGAGACTCAAGTTCAAATCATGGACAAGGCAGTTTGCATTTCATTTTGTGCTAATAGCTATCTTCTTAGCTTTGGTTTCTTTGTTTAATGGCACATCAACCTTCATGGGTTATTTAATGCCAAAGTCATCCTTGTGTTAGTATTTAACCCATAACTGCTGGGGGGGGGGGTCAGGGAATTCATACATTTTCCAAGAATATTTGTCCAAAAGTGAAAGTAAAAGCACAACTGGAGTTTGAACCCACTAACTACAATGTCAAAGTTCAGCACATTAGTCACAATGCGATGAGGACTTCCCGTTATGAACTTATCAGTTCTCACCCCAGCTATGAGTAAATAGTAGGCTAGACTGGATTCTTTAGACTTTGTTAAGAAAACTTACCAAGAAAGAAAACTGAATTCAAACCAACTGTAGTAAAAGTTGGCGACCTAATCAAGGGTGACCCGAAGGCTCCCTTTTCAATAGCTACCACACCAAGGTGTAGGGGAGGGTGCTACTCTTCTTCCCTGGATTGCAACACTTTACACTTGATTACTCTTACCTTATAGTGCTGAGTGCTAAGCAAAGCAGTATTAAGTACCATTTTTTGAGTCTTTGGTATGACTTGATCAGGGTGGCCTCCCGGTGTATTCCACTTAAAAATTGTCATATTTTATCTAGTTACATCCTGCTTGTAGTAGAGAGGCCAGATCAATAAATATAAAGGGTACTGAAAAGTTTTGACCCCAACCAAGAAAAGAAAAAAATTTTTTAATTTTTTAGATGCGTTTTGGAAATGTTTTGAATAAACCTGAGAAACTGTTGGTTGATTGGTAGTTTTGTTTTACAGTGTATCAACCCTTTTCGAGTCATTTAACGTCAAATTAAGTCATTTTTTTAAAGTTTCAAACAATACAGTTTAGTATAAGTATAGAATTTTGTTTACACATAGTTAAATGTCAAAACAGTTCTATTTCAAACAATTCAGTGTAACATAAGTACACAGTTTAGTTCTATTTGACCCATAGATAGGACCCTATCAGGTGCTACCACTCTGGGCCAGAGTGGACCTGGGAGTGATGGCAATGAAGGGGTATGGAGGTGCCCGTAGTGTAATGGTTATCATCCTAGGAAATGGACACGGCGACACAAGTTCAAATCCTGGACCAGGCTAATTGCATTTCCCATAGCACTAATACCCTTGAGAAAGGTATGAATCCAAATATTCTCCCTCCAGCTAAGGGTAAATAGTAGGATAGACTGGGTTCTTCAGCCTTGGTGATGCAACTAGTCTAGGAGAAGGAAAACTCTGAATTAAAACCTGTTAAACTCCGCTTAAAAATTGACTTTGTGTCATATCTTGCCCGAGCGGAGGGGTTGCTAAATATGGATGGCAATGAAGGGGTACTCCACATTCCCAAAAGCTCCAGAATTACTGGAACCTTACCATCAGATTGTTCAAGGACACTTGTTGGGGGAGGGGTCTTACCCGTCTGCAAAGATGCAGTCAGTGTATTCTACAGCCAACCCCCCAGCCAACTGAGCAAGAGGAACATTGTGATCTTCAGGACAAATACCAAGAATAACATACACTGTATATATATATGTCAGTAATGAACTATTTTATTTAATGAATGATCACCAATTTTAAGCCTCAAAAAACTGGGTTTTATCTTATATTGTATGTAATGAATAGCTCCCAAGTTTTAGGTATGCTTGTGTCCAAAGAATATTTTTTCAACATTCAATGGCATGAAAAGAAAACATTCATACTTTGAGAATTACTATAATACAAGCAAAATCTGTGCAAGACTATAAATAAACAATTGTTTTGTTTCATTTCTTTGTTTAATGGCATATCAACCTTTGTCAGTTATTTAATGCCAAAGCCATTCTCCAAGAAGAACAGTAGTGATACTATTTAACCCATAGCTGGGAGGATAAGGGGGTTCATACTTTTACCAAGGGTATTTGTTGAAAGTAAACGTAATAGCGCGACTGGAGTATGAACTCGCTTACTACGATTCCGCAGTCCATCGCTTTAACCATTACACCACGAGGACACTCCCAGAACAGTAGTGGTACTATTCAACCCATAGCTGGGAGGATAAGGGGGTTCATACCTTTCCCAAGGGTATTTGTCCGAAAATGACCATAATAGCGCGACTGGAGTACGAACTCGCTTACTACGATTCCGCAGTCCATCGCTTTAACCATTACACCACGAGGACACTCCCAGAACAGTAGTGGTACTATTCAACCCATAGCTGGGAGGATAAGGGGGTTCCTACCTTTCCCAAGGGTATTTGTCCGAAAATGAACATAATAGCGCAACTGGAGTACAAACTCGCTTACTACAATTCCGCAGTCCATCGCTTTAACCATTACCCAACAAGGACACCCCTAATAAATAAACAATGTAGTCTAGACCTTTAAGTAGCTTACTGTGTTTACATGGATATTTCAAACAAACTAAACACCACTACTGATACACAATAGTATTGATAATATAATAATTAGGTATATAATTGATTGAGTTCACTTGAGAGGCATAATTTTTTTTTTTTTTTCGATAAACAAAATCACAGAAAATTGTCTCAAAAGTTCTAAACAACGCTCAATTAATTGCAGTTTTGTTTATTATTCATGATATTTGTACATCTTGTATAGTTTGGTTTAGTGTCTTTGTTTAATGGCATATCATGGGTTATTTAATGCCAAAGCCATTATTGTAGAACAGCAGAGGTACGATTCAACCCATAGCTGGAGGAATAAAAGGGTTCATGCCTTTCCCAAAATAATTAGTGTAATGGAATATACCACACTCCCTCTCAGTCATGTGGAGAGACTATATATATATATATAGTGAACATAGCAGTATACCTGTCCTTGCTTCAGGGATAAGGCCAGCTGCATTAATTTGCTGTCAGCTTTACACACACCCCCAGCTTTTTATTCAGGCCGTCTGGCGTTCATGTTGGACGGAGCATTGTCCATTTAAGGTAGACTCAAGGCCAAAAGGCCTCCGGCTTCAGCTGGATCACCTTCAGGTGAGCGAGCCGCATCAATGACATCTTTGTATAGCACTGGAACCCGTTGTTCAGTTTAAGCTATAATCTGGCATTCATGCCTAGACTATTGTTTGAGTCCATGTCCAGCTAGGCTCATCAGCTCATGTTGCACCAAGTGAGCCGATGACCAGCATAGACCAGCAGGGCTCAAGCTTCGGCTTGGTTCCGACCTTCCCTTCCCCTAACCCCCACTGTAATCTGATCTTAGATCAAGTATTGTCTGGTGGAAGGCACAGACAAATACTGTCCTTGCTTCGGAGATTAGAAGCATGCTTCATTATTCCTTGTCTGTCTTATTCAATCCCTTTTACAATAAAACTCTTTCTTTATTCTACGTACGTGTTAACCGTTCCTTTCCACTCAAGTACCACCTTGTCCGATTGTATCCCTTTTAAGGACACAACAATTAATCCAAAAGTGAATATAATTGCACAACAAGAGTTTGAATATGCTCACTACAATATTGCAGTCCAGCTCATTAGCCACAACACCATGAAGACTAACAACCATATTATATTCAAAGGTGTTATAAATAGTAAACAATATTAAGTAAAAACTTTATTATCTTAACAAATAGTGTTCATTTAGGTATAAGCTATGCAGAGACACTTTGGGTCAAACTTACAGCATTGGCAAAGTTAGGCCGAGAAACAAGGTCAGCTTTGAAATTTTTAAAATATATTTTGTGTAATGAACGTTCACTTGTTCTTGAAGTTTAAGATTGGTCTTAAAAAGTTGTTCATTACAAGAATATATACTGTATTTTTCATAAGACAAGGTAATTTCCTTCATGGTAAGACCGAGAACTTTTAAATACCTCCATATATATTAATCATTCATTCCACACAATGTATTTTATAACTTAAGTCTCACCACTATAGAGGGCGTCCTCGTAATGTAATGGTTAAAGCGATGGACTGCAGAATCGTAGTAAGCGAGTTCATACTCCAGTCACGCTATTATGTTCACTTTCGGGCAAATACCCTTGGGAAAGATATGAACCCCCTATCCTCTCAGCTATGAGTTAAATAGTACCACTACTGTTCTTCTAGGAGAATGACTTTGGCATTTAATAACCTACAAAGGTTGATGTGCCATTAAACAAAGAAACCGAACCAACCAAACCAATCACCACAATAAAATAATATCATATGCAACATACCTGACTTGCAGCAAGCTTGGTGCAACACAGTGAAGTCTATCACAGATACCATCACCAATATAGTATAATGGAACATCAGGAAGTTCTTCATATGCCATAGACAGCATACCTAAGATGCGGTCCTTGGTGTTGAGTTTAAAATCTTCTTTCTCCACAGATGCAATCACCTTCTGTAAGAAATCCTTATCATGCAAACGGTCAGCCCAAATAGGGCCCCCAACATTGTGACGTGACCCACAATGATTACATGTGGAACTTACAGGTGGGCCGACTGCCGGTGTGTATTTGAAATTGTTTCCCTTTGTTGGAGTTTTTTCTCCTAGTGGCTGCAGGCTGAAGGTCCCACAACCAACGCAACAGTAGACCATAGCCATCTTTGTAACTGACTGCTTCACTTTGTTCTGTCCCTTAAACACACGCACAAACACACGCATATAAAAATCTGCACTGATCGAGACAAGAGGCTGAATGTAGCGGGAGTACGAATTGGCATGTGTTTCGATAGCCTGAAGAATAATCCGGAGACCCATCTCATGGCAGAAATTAGCCTTTAGAGACATGCCCCGATATTTGGAGAAACATGTTTCTGGAGCGTTACCACAGAGGATAGCTGTGTCTGTACAGGTGACACATAAAAGGCCTCCATCCGATACTGCTTGAACTGCCCCGTCCAGAAATCGAGCAGGGCTTCCATACGGGTCAAGATCGATCACATCAAATCGTTTTTCATACTCACGATTCTCATACATAACCATTGAGGCATCACCACAACTGGCTTTAACTAATTCTTTCAACTGGTTCTTCTGAATGTTTTTTTCAATGTACAGGACAGCATTTTTGTCAAAGTCATTAGCAATTATCTCCCTTAAACCAGGCACTTCTAAGCCAAACCGTACAGAGCGAAGCCCTGAAGCTGATAAACCTTCAAGAATACGAATTCCATTCTTGCAAACTTTACCAGCTTCCAAGGTTGCTATTTCACTTGAAAAGCCATTATCTGTTTGAAGGGGATCATGTGCGGCACCAGAAGAATTAGTGTCATCATGCTGGTTTTCTTGACTTGAGCTGGCATCGTTTTTGGTCCTTTCCTTCTGGAGTTGGTGATGCACAGCAGCCACTTGTTTTAGATGCAATGGATCTTGATTAAACTGGCGAGAAAATTCAGATATCACAGCAACAGTCAAGTCTCGGTTGAACTCTTGAACTGGATTGTAAAAAACGGATTTTGGTTGTAAAACTTGGGCTTTTCCTTCTGACACAGTATTAACATCCTGCAATGAATCGTCAGATGTTTGGTTCAAGGTGCACTCCATTGATGTAACAGATGATGAAGACATTTTACACAATTTAGGTAAGGGACAAATGCGGCTGGTGATGTGATGAGGGGGTCTACTTGAAACTACCCGGCAGAAACTCCATGTGAGGATCATCCAACTGAAATTGATTTAAATAAGAAAATATATATATTTTTATTTAACAAAACATTGTCAAGATATCCATATATAACTAAAATGTTCATCAACGCTCTCTCTCAATATATATATATATATATATATCAGAAAGAACAAGTTTTTTGAAAAATAAAAAAGCACTCAATACCGACTAGAACAAGATAAAACCTAAAAAATAAATTGTCCACTTATTCTAGTTTGGCTGACCCATAACTGTCAGTCTCATGCATTTGGGAAGGAGAGGAAGAAAAAATGCAATAATCAGATTAGAACAGGCAGAAAAAAAGGACTTTCCTACTTCCCCAAAAGAATTCATGAAACTGATATTTATAAGACAGGGATAAGTAAACAAAATTTTATTTTAGGTTTTATAAGGCACAAGGCAGAATGTTTTTGAATCTCTTCTATAATATAATTTAAAAATTCGTAAAGAAAGCCCAAACAGTAGTTTAGAAGAAAAAGAAAAAGCCTAAAACACCTAATGCTACCACAGCCCCCCCCCAAGAGAAAGGGAAAAAGAAAAAAAAAAGAAAAAAAAAAAAATGAAATGAATTCCCCCCCCCCCAGTAGACCGCCTCCAAAGCTACCTAAAATTTCAGTAGTAAATAAAAGTCAAAACGAAGAAGAAGCATTTGAACTCAGGAGCCAACTGGAAGAAATATATCAATATTGGTCAGTATGTCTTTAAGTCCGATCAATTTAAAATGCTGAATTTTACAAAATGTTATGCTGTATTTTGTTTGTGAAATAATGCTTAAACTATGCGTTTTAAATGTAAAGACACGCTTACTCTACTATAAAGCCAAATTGATGTTAGTCTTTCCAAATGTCAGCGAACAAGGCAGAATGTTTTTGAATCTCTTCTATAATATAATTTAAAAATTCGTAAAGAAAGCCCTAACAGTAGTTTAGAAGAAAAAGAAAAAGCCTAAAATACCTAATGCTACCACAGCCCCCCCCCCCCCCCGAGAAAGGAAAAAAAAATTTTTTTTTTTCAAGCTCTATAATTCCTGAAGCCTGCTAGGTTCCCAACTGTAGTAAAAAAAAAAATAAAAAATAAAAAATAAAAAGCCTAGGAAAAGTCCCAATACAGCGCAAAAAAAAAGTGAAAGTCATACGTAAGCACCTTAATCTTGGACTTTAACTAAGTTAAAACTTAAAACTTAAACCAAAATTACACCCCCCATTTTTTTTTTTTTTTTTTTTTTTTTTTGCGTACACATGGGAAGCAGCATGATGTACGTAAAGGTATTTGAATAAACCCATGGACGACCAAACTCAATACCTAAACGGGTCCTGGACGTGAGTTTGACAACTTTACGCTCAGGATCGTTAGTTCGATCGGGGAACTACTGCTGCTCCTCTATAAGAGTGGCTTCTATAGAAGAGAATAAAACAGCCATCGAAAGATAACCATGACCTACACTCAAACCACATACACAAACCGCATCGCTCTTCGCGCAGGTAAAAAAGGGGCACGTCCTGCTGAGGTTGGAGCCCTGGCCTCAGTGTTCGAAAAATCAACTACAGAGCTCAAACAATCAAAACTACTAAAATGCAAGCAAACACTACAAATAGCCACATTTAACGTAAGAACCTTAAATAGAATAGGACAACTCCCAGAGCTAATCGCATTGGCCGAAGAACATAAGATAGACATAATATGCATACAAGAACACAGATACACGCACACCGAAGATATCAAATATCACGAAACTGGCAATGGCTGGTCGCTCGCCACTGTATCCGCATGGAAAAACTCTGTCAACGCCGCAGTAGGAAGGGTAGGATTACTTATAGGACCTAGAGCATTAAAAACGCTTAATAGCGTTGAGAAAATACAACCTAGAATGATGGCAGCTACATTTAACGGAAACCCCAGAGCAACAATCATCTCATGCTACAGCCCCACCAATGTTAGTGAAGAAACTGAACTAGTCACCTTCTACGATGAGTTATCCTCATTAGTGCGTAGCATCCCGAAACACAACATGTTAGTCATTGGCGGAGACATGAATGCCCAAATCGGGAAAAACGGAAACAACAAATACAGCCTCCACAACACGTCAAATAGGAATGGGCAACATCTAACAGATTTCATGATAGAAAATAGATTAGCATGCCTCAATACAAACTACCAAAAAATGGAGGGCAAACTATGGACATACACGTACGCAAACAATACTAAAGCTCAGATAGACTACATCCTTATAAACAAGAAATGGAAGAATAGTGCATTGAATTGCGAGGCATACTCCTCTTTTGAGGGTGTGTCCACCGATCACCGAATAGTCACGGCGAAAATACGGTTAAGCCTACGAAAAAAACGCCAAACGAACAGCAACCACCAAACACTATGACTGGGCCCTATTAAACAACAAAGATATAAGAGATAAATATATATTAGAATTAAGAAACAGATTCAAAACACTACAAGAAAAGACGGAAAAAAGTACACCAAACGACGAATACGAAAATTTCGTCAATGCACACCTCGAGGCAGCAGCAAAATACATTCCAACAAAAATTAAAACTAAATATAGAGTCCCATGGGAAACTTTAGCGGTGAGAGAAAAACGTGCACTAGTGAAAACAGCCTCCAAAAACTATCGAAAAAACCCAACAAACACAAATGCCTTAAAACTAAAAACGGCACAATATCAATTAGCAGGCATATATATAAAGGAACAGACGGAATACATTAAAAATCAGATAGATAAGATTAGAGACTCGGTGGAAGATAGACAATCTAGAATAGCCTGGCAAACGATAAACGAAGTGAGCAGAAGAAAGAACACAGCCAAAGCAAAACTTAAAGCAGCAAACCAACAAGAAAGAATAAAACTGTGGAAACAGCACTTCGAAAACCTACTTGGAAACCCACCAAAAATAACGCATGAACCAATCACCAGAATAATTAGCAAACAATTAGACATTAAACTAGGACCGTTCACACAAGAAGAACTCGACTTGGTTCTCAGAAAAATTAAAAATAGGAAAGCTGCAGGGCTGGACGAAATTCCCCCGGAAGTATGGAAGACCAGACAATTCGACGACATACTGCTCCGACACTGCAATGCAGTATACAATCAAAATCCGATAGATAGATGGATGAAGGGATGCATACTCCCCTTCCCTAAAAAGGGGGACCTCGGATTAGCCAAAAACTACCGAGGCATAACACTTACATCCATAGCTGCCAAAATCTACAATGCCCTACTACGAAACCGAATAGAACCCAAAATCGACAACATACTTAGAAAAAACCTAAATGGCTTCCGAAGAAATAGATCCACGACCTCACAAATATTAACCATCCACAGAATCCTTGAAGGTGTACGGGCAAAGAACCTACAAGCGACATTAATATTTGTCGACTTTACCAAGGCTTTCGACTCCATTCACAGAGGAAAGATGGAACAAATCCTACTAGCGTACAGCATACCTAAAGAAACCGTAGCGGCAATAACGATTCTCTATAGAAACACTAAAGTAAAAGTATGATCACCGGATGGAGACACAGAATACTTTGACATTGTAGCAGGAGTACTACAAGGGGACACGCTGGCCCCGTACCTCTTTATCATTTGTCTAGACTACGTACTTAGAACATCGATTGACAAAATCAAAGAGAATGGCTTCGAACTGACGAAGAAAAGAAACAGAAGATACCCCGCAACAACAATTACCGATACCGACTACGCCGATGACATAGCGATACTGGCAAATACACCTGACCAAGCTGAAACACTTCTGCATAGTTTGGAACGAGCAGCAGCAAGCATAGGCCTCTATGTTAATGCACACAAAACGGAATATATGTGCTATAACCAAACAGGGGACATCTCCACTCTAGAAGGAACCCCACTTAAACTAGTAGACAAATTCACGTACCTAGGAAGCAGCGTCGAATCAACCGAAAAGGACATCGAAACGAGGTTAACGAAAGCATGGACAGCTATCAATAGGCTATCGATTATATGGAAATCAGACCTAACCGATAAAATGAAACGCAGTTTCTTCCAGGCAGCGGTCACATCGATACTGCTATATGGATGCACTACATGGACGCTAACAAAACGACTGGAGAAGAAGCTAGATGGCAATTACACAAGAATGCTGCGTGCAATCCTGAACAAGTCCTGGCAGCAACACCCCACAAGACACCAACTGTACGGCCACCTGCCCCCTATCACGAAAACTATTCAAGTTAGACGAACCAGACATGCAGGACACTGCTGGAGAAGCAGGGATGAACTCATAAGAGATGTACTCTTATGGATCCCCACACATGGCCGCGCAAAAGCAGGACGACCAGCTCGAACGTACATTCAGCAGCTATGTGAGGATATAGGATGTTGTCCTGAAGACCTACCTAGGGCGATGAACGATAGGGAGGAGTGGCGAGAGAGGGTCAGGGATATCCGTGCTACCAGCGCGATATGATGATGATGATATATATATAGGCTCAGCTCCTGGGGGGTTGAGCACTCTGGCAAAGGAATTAACGACTGCCACTTGTGTAATGTGAAAGCTCTTCTAACAAATTGACCACTCCGGAATCCAATGATGTAAAATGTTAACAAATGAAAGCTTATACTTAATGCGTAAAATTCCCGGGGCTACGCAGGTCACCAAAATGGCTGAGCAGTAAAGATATCAGTCTAGTGAAAGGTTAGGCAGGTTTCGATCCCAGCTTGAAGCGTCCAGTGTGTCTAGCCACACTGAAGAGTTGTGATACAATAAAATAGTCTGTTTATGGATAACTATAAATAAATATATATATTGTTACCATCTAAGGACCCTTTTTCAACTTGACCTTGGGAGCAGACTTCATGTCTCCTGTGAACTAGGAGTGGAATTTTCAGTGCACCTTTATCTGGGTCCTTTTGAGTACTATCATGCATGGCCCTCATTGTTGTAGTCTTCCAGCCCCCTTCAGCTTTGTGGCCAGGCAGGGTTTCAGACTATTGCTGTTGGTCTTGTGACCCCACACCCTGCTGGTTAGGAAGAATAAATCCTGCCGTTGACAGAAAAAGACGTGCCTAAATTCTTCTCCTGGGTCAAGGAACTAACTGGTAATCCTTTCTTTTTACTTACTGCATTCAAACTTTTATTCAGGTCTTGTTGCGTTTGTTTTCACTAGCCAGACTTAAGGAAATCTTCCAAACTTTAATCCAAAATACATTTCATGTTGGTCTTAGCCCATGCATTACTTTCACCCCTTCTTGCTTACATTTTTCTGTCTATTTTTCCCTTTGTATGCCTCCTCGTCACCTGTTCATTCCCCTGT
Organism: Sepioteuthis lessoniana; assembly: GCA_963585895.1. NCBI lineage: Eukaryota > Metazoa > Mollusca > Cephalopoda > Myopsida > Loliginidae > Sepioteuthis > Sepioteuthis lessoniana. The sequence continues at coordinate 84,582,482 of OY757920.1, forward strand.
AAATAAACTTAGTTTAGTATTTCCAAACCTTTGTTTTACTTGACTATTTTTTGTTTGCGTCTTATTTTTATGTTATGATTGCTGGGGGACCAAGTCTACCCCTAGACACTTACCCCTAAATTTCACTGTAGTTATAACATAAAGTCATAACAATATATATATGTATGTATGTATGTATGTATGTATCTATGGAAATGAATCCAACCATATGGAGAAAAATTAAAAACCCAAGTAATTCAAAGAGAAGATATACACAGAAAACAATTTAAAAAATAGGCACACAAAACATTTTCTAGACACGTATGGGACCACAAAAAAATCAAACCAGAACACCAAAACAAAATAAGTAGCATCAGCTTACAAAAACGCCTCAAAACACCATATCATTTGCCTAGAAGAAAAAATAGCCATGATCACTTTCCCGGTACAAAATAAAATTTATAAATAAACCCTTGGGAAAGGTATGAATCCAATTAGTCTCCCTCCAGATATGAGTAAATAGTAGGGCAGACTAGGTTTGTCAACTAGTCTAGGAGAAGGAAAACTCTGAATTAAAACCTGTTAAACCCTGTTTAAAAACTGACCTTGTGTCATATTCTGTCTGAGCGGAGAGGTTGGTAAATATGTATAAATAAACAATCAGAATATATATATAAATGCAGACATGAAAACAAATTCCTATGAAAAAAAATCAAACCAGAACACACCAAAAATAACCACCAAAACAAAATAAGTAGCACCAGCTTACAAAAACGCCTCAAAACACCATATCATTTGCCTAGAAGAAAAAATAGCCACGATCACTTTCCCAGTATTAAAAAAAACTTATTAATAAACCCTTGGGAAAGGTATGAATCCAATTAGTCTCCCTCCAGATATGGGTAAATAGTAGGACAGACTAGGTTTGTCAACTAGTCTAGGAGAAGGAAAACTCTGAATTAAAACCTGTTAAACCCCGTTTAAAAATTGACCTTGTGTCATATTCTGTCTGAGCGGAGAGGTTGGTAAATATGTATAAATAAACAATCAGAATGTATATATAAATGCAGACATGAAAACAAATTCCTATAAACCCACCTAAAATTTAATGACTCCAAAAACTAATAAAAAAATAAAATATGAAAATAATATAAATATAATAAATAATAATACTAATATTGATAATAATAAATGAATAAAAACCCAAATAAATTAACTACAACAGAGTAAATGAATAAACAAATCCCAAAGCTGATATAATATAGCCATGTAAATAACCATACAGTATAAACTAGACCAATCTTCCCAGAATGCCACACAAACTAGATCACCCTTCTCATCATGCTCCACACAACAGTACATAAAGGGATACCTAACATGTGGGAACCATTGGGTCTGATGATCATATAAGCGAGAAACTGACAGTCACCAAGCACTGCTCACTCTGTGACAACACCATCTTAATTTATACATATATACTATGATACGTATATATAGTACTGTTCATAAATATGTGTTGTATAGCCACATAATACATACAGATATGCAAGCAGAATCATAACGACGACACAATAATGACGAGCAACACAGTTCTTTAGAAAAATATACCTCTCACTTTATTGAAAGTGTTGTGTGTGAGAGGGAGTTGGAGACTGAACAAAGACTGAAACATATTGACCCCCACTATATTGGCCATAACCGCGTTTCTTCCCCGTGGGCCTGGGGGCCCAGCCTCTCTAGGACATGTTCCTCAATCCCGCATCTTCTCTTCAACTCGTCTGATCTCCAACTGCCTGACTTCCTGTCTTCCCCCGGGTTATATAATTGTTTTAGGCCCACTCAATCTCTTCCCATAACTGGGCAACAGAGTATGCAACTTCCACCGTCCTTGGAATGGCATGTTTGATCGTCATTGAGCGGAAATAACTGTCATGCAGTTCACAGGTCACCCTCTTCTGGTGCATCAGTTTGTGACTGTACTGTGGGATTTTAACCCTGTCCCATATTGTCATTCAAGCTCGCCTACGCAATCTCTTCCCATCACTGGCCAACGGAATTTGCAACTTCCGCCATCTTTGGAATGGCATGTTTGGCTGGGTCGGAGGTCAATATACAACATAAGTACCCCATTACAAACTTTGTTTATAAATGTTAATTTTCTTCTAAACTAAAGTTGCCTAGATTTTATTTCAAATGAAACATTAGTCAAAATGGATATTATTAGGGAGTACTTATGACCAAATATTATAGCATTAAAACTGAAATTGAAAATAAACATTGCAGCTATTCTGTAATAAAAACTAAAACTACATAAATACACAAAGAGTGCACTTGTTTCTCAATTGCAGCATATTCCTATTTCATTTACAGAATTTGATAATAAATAACACCTAATAATATAAATTTTAACAGTATAACATCCCACTAGATATTTTTTTTTGTACCGGCTCATTGGCCAAGTGGCTAGAGTGTTTGCCAATGGTCCAGAAGATCTGATTTCAGTCCCAGGTCGTGTCATACCAAAGACTTTAAAAATGGTACTTGATACCTTCTTGCTTAACACTCAGCAATATAAGGTAGGTATCAAGGGTAAAGTGGAGCAATCCAAGGAAAGGAGTAGCGCCCTCCCCTACACCTCAGTATAATAGCTATTGAAGAGCGAGCCTTCTGGTCGCCCTTGACTACGGTTGCCAACTTTACTTTTTACTTACTTAGATATAAGAAATTCTTGCGATCTTTAGGTTTGAATAAAATCAACTATGAATCAAAAAATTGCTAGAAATAGAGATATTTTTCAATAGGTGATACTGTAATTATATATAAGAAAAAAAAGGCACACCATAGCAAAATTCTTATAAAGATAATATACTTATAATGCTCTAACTTAGAGAATAAAGAAATTCCCAGACTAATTTGCAACTTGATAATTATTCGGGGGTCAATGTAGACGCTAGATGTTTTCTTAATCATCCAAATCTTCAAAATAACAGCAATAACTGAGAAATACTAATCAGAATTTTTTCCTTTCCTTCCTAAATAGAAGCATCAATATTACCTTGGACTTGTAACAATGAGGGCCCAAAAGGTTCTCTACAATGTCTGCAGTCTAGTTAAATGTTAACCTCCCACCTAGATAGAACACTAATAGGTACTATTATTCCAAGTCAGAATGAACCAAGGAATAATGACAATGGGAAAGTCCTCCACTCTCTCCAAAGTTCTAGAACTGGAGCCTAACCATCAGATGCAGTTTAGTGTTCTAATCAGGACACCCTTTTTAAGTGGGTGGATGGGGAGCTTACCTCTCCAAAGGGGATACAGACGGAGTATTCTAAGCCCCACCAATAGGGCACTTTACAAGTTAGTATAAATCCAAGATAGAAAAATGAGTTGGATGTTTTTATACATAAATGTTTTATTTGGTTTCATAGCATATCAACCATTTCTGGTTCTTTAATAACAATTCCAATTTTTACATACATGTAAAATATAATCTGTAAACACATTTTGTAGATATACATAGTTAAATGATCAAACAGTTCTATTTCTAACAAATGAATTTAGCATAAGTGAATAAAGTTAAATGGTTCAAATTATTGCTATGTATCACTAACAACTCAATTCAACATCGGTCATTTTTTTACAGACAGTTGAATGACCAAAAAGTTCTATTTTAAACAAGTCAATCAAGCATAAATCATTTGTATTCAAAGTTTAAATGTCAAACAGTTTTATTTGACTCATTGATATGACCCTATCAGGCGCTACTACTCAAGACCAAATTGGAACAGGGAGTGATGGCAATTAAGAGGTACTCCGCATTCCCCAAAGCTCCAACATTACTAGAGCCTCGCCATCAGATTGTTTGATGTCATATCCAGGACACTGCTGGAGGGGGAGCTCTTACCCATCTGCAGAGATGCAGTCGGTAAATTCTACAGCCCCAGACGACTGGGCTATAAATAAATGTTCGCCTGCTGTATTATTGATGGCATCATGAGCCTCAAATTCATATCATTTGGATCGTTAATTTATCTAAATTTAACGAATAACTATTTCCAAACAAATTCTCAGTATAGGTCTTCATAAAATATCAAAGTTGTTGACCAATATTTTATTTGTGTCGAAGTCGCAACAGTCTGCTGACCATTTGTTACCCTATTCATTCAAGAAACTTTTTTAATAAATAAATACAAAAAGAAGATTGAAATTCGATAATCATCACCAAGTGATTTATTAGTCAAATTCTAACAAAAATAAAAACGACAGAGAAGCATAAGAAATAATATACATTATGTAGTTAGAAAGCCTAACGCAAATTATAACTAAAATAAAATTGTAGGATAATTACATTTCAAATGAATTTACTGAGACGATTTATACACAAATGTTAACCATGTGTTGTATGTGAAGAAATACGTAGACGATAATTCCGAAATTAATTTTGAATGTTATATATATATATATATATATATATATATATATATATATATATATATATATGAAGAAAAATTGATAACAAGGTAATCCAAGTAGAAGCAAAGATTTATTGAGAAGGAAAGTCGACACAATAGCGCTTCGATTCTAGTGAACCGTCATCAGAACTATGAGGGATGATATTAGGGATGCTAAATCAATGATGGGTGGTTAAAAGTGCAAAATACAAAAACATAGGGAAATTATATATATATATACAAGTATATGCTTGGAGAGTCAGAAAAAAATCTACCTTGGTTTTACCAAGACGGATCATCAGGACGTATATATATATATATATATATATATATATATATATATATATATATATATATATATATATATATATTACGTCAGAAATGTATCTGAAAGGAAATAAAAAGTTTTACCTTTTCTTGTCTTTCTTCGTTTTCGTTTAACTAGAGAGTCACTAGACGTAAGTCGTCATCGCACATGGCCTACTCACTCAGAGCCGGTGTAAACCCAAATAGTTACACTGGATTTATTAGTCTGTACACAATAAAATAATAAAGAAATAGAATCTTTTGTTAATTTTATCAATGATGATATTTCCAAGTTGTAATTTTGTAAAACTGAGTCAGAATTCGTGGAGATCTGTAAGTTTAATTACTCTGAATAACAAAAATGTGATTATTTAGAAGAAAAATGGCTATTTATCGTTATCAAAAATTCAATTTGATAAAAAAGAAAACGATGTGTACGGAATTGATATAACTTGTTACAAGCTTTAATTATTATGTATTTTGTTTAACTATTATTTACTAACTTATTTCGTTAATTGACTAATTCTTCAATTAATTCCAATTATTATTTCCATTTATTTATTTTTTTTCGGTTACTTTATTTATACAGGAATTATTTCAAGAGCACCGTTAGAGGGTTTATTTTTAATTTCAACGACTGAAGAGTTGCTCATTCATTTGTCCACATGGCTACGCCCGAAATTGTGTTTGTATTTAGCGGCAAGCGAAAATCGGGGAAAGATTATGTCGCTGAGTTACTTCAGCAAAAGTAAGAATGTATTTATTTATACCAGAAATAATTCTGAGTATGATTAAGTCTCATCATGGCTTCTATTCTAAACATTTTAAAACTTGAAATGATTATTAATTGATGACAGCGAGTTTAAATTTTTAGTTCTTGTCCAGAATACTCCTCTTAAACGACTGCTGGTAATGTACGAGAAAAAAAAAAACTTATATAGAAATACAAGTCTTATATTCTCCATTTAGATAAGAATAACTTTCAGCAGTTATCTTTATCTTCTTTTTACTGAAGTTACGTTTAAAAACTACTCTTTAACTGGCTGCAATTCATCCACCCTCTATATTTTTCTTCTCCAACCACTTACTATCTAATGCTGAGATATAATTTTTATTCTAAAATTTGTTTAGTAAGACAAAAATGAAGCAGATGACTGCGACCTAACTTTATCTAGATAGGGAATATATATATATATATAGATATATAATCGCAGATATTTCCTTTGCGGGGTAATCTGGATAAGTAGAATTTTTTTTCTTAAATCTTTATATTTAATGGGTTTACACAGAAAATATTCATTTATGTAAAGGTGAAGTATTTAGTTGATTAATGTCTACATAGACGTCGTAGCCAAACTTCAGTATTAAATGAAAATAAGTTTCGGTGTGGGTTTCAGATTCTACTTTCTGTTTTTAATTTTAAGTTTTATTTTGGATACTATGAAATTAGCTGAAAACATTATCCTACGTTTGTTTGGCATTAAGAAGGTTTGATTTTAATTGACTTCATTCAAAGATATTGCTTTTAATTGTATAAATATTAATATTGTATTTTTCTTTATTGATTTTAATATCGAAAATGGAAAAAAATGAGTGACATTTTGGGTGTATTATGTTCATTTATTTTGTTTATAAGAAAATGTGACTAAGATGCACAAAGATTTGTATAGTTAAACAGAGTTTCCGGCTGGAAAAATAGCTGAAAATAGAAAATGTTCTAATCCGTTTTTAAATTTTGGTTTGGTTGGGTTTTATGGCATATCAACCATTGTAGGTTATTTAATGCCAAATCCTTTTTATACATTTATCAAAGATTCAATTTCTAAACAGATCTTGTAGATAACATTCTTAAATGAACCACAGCTTTTTTTTTTTTTTTTTTTTTAATACATTTAAATGATTCCACTTATTTCTATCTAATACATTGTAGAGAAGAGGAAAATCTCATATTTTGTTTTGGCGCGCTATTTAATTCAACACTGAATTTCACCCAATCAGGATGACATATCCCATTCAGCCCGGACCTTCACTTCCGGCTAGCAAAACAGGTGAGCAGCCAAAACCACTCTCTTCGGCTTGAGACGGCGACCAGAACGGACGTGTCTCTGGTCGCCCCTGCTTAGCGATGCCCTTTAGCTAAACAAGCCACCCAGTGAGGACAACTCACTGTGGCTTTAACCCTAGCAGCAGCAACATGGACACTCAGCGAGGGAACCTTCTAATTTATGGATTCTTTGCGTCTAATATATTTTAGAACAAGGAATCCCAGTTGAATATGAATTAGATACGTTCAGCATGCCTTCCACAAGCACCACAAAAATTTACTATGTCGATCCGAGCGCCACTCCGCTCTCGACACAAAACTACACTGTGACTTTGAATACTTCGCTCACACATCCAACGACACGCTGCCATTTCAACATCTAGCTAAGCCATTTCGTCTCAAACATCCAACATGCCTAACCACCACGAGTTTTGCAGCACCAAGAACAAACCGCCTCAAAGCTGCAAATAAAAACTTTCGCTGTTGTGCGTTGTTAAAGAAAAGTCTCGTAATTCATTTGTGTGCCTTAAAAAATATAGTGTTAGGGAAATTAATTAATTTCCAACAACCGCTATAACATCATCATCATCATGTCGTGCTGGTAGCACGGATATCCCTGACCCTCTCTCGCCACTTTTCCCTATCGTTCATCGCCTCAGGCAGGTCTTCTGGACAACATCCTGTATCCTCACATAGTTGCTGAATGTATGTTCGTGCTGGTCGTCCTGCTTTTGCACGGCCATGTGTGGGGGTCCATAAGAGTACATCTCTTATGAGTTCGTCCCTGCTTCTCCAGCAGTGTCCTGCATGTCTGGTTCGTCTAACTTGAATAGTTTTCGTGATAGGGGGCAGGTGGCCGTACAGTTGGTGTCTTGTGGGGTGTTGCCATCAGGACTTGTTCAAGATTGCTCGCAGCATTCTTGTGTAATTGCCGTCTAGCTTCTTCTGCAGCCGTTTTGTTAGAGTCCATGTGTCTCACGTCCTCGGTGGCGTCACTGCTATTAGTGTTGCAGTAGCTGATGCTATAGCATTGTAGTGGTTGATCGTTGTGTCTAATACAAATAATCTTAATTACGATTAATCATTTGTTTGCACACAGTTACATACTTTCAAGTATTCCTCTTAAACATTAACAATTCAATTAAACATCAGTCATTTGTTCACACACAGTTAAAGTATCAAACAATTCTATTCCAAGCAATTCAGTTTAACATAAATCATTTATTTGCTCTCTTGCCAATGGTCCAGGAGACTGGAGTTTATGGCCTGTTGGTTGGGTTTGGAGTGTTACAACATACAATGAGAAAAAACTTCATTTAACACAAGACAAACAAGGAACATCTAATATTTAAACAATTTTTATAAAACAAAAACGTCAACTTGGAAAAACGTCAACTTGGAAGAACGTCTTTGTGGTATTTACCATTCAATTCCTTTGTGTGAAGGGTTAGGGTAATTTAAGTACGAGCTCCTGGCTAAGTCAATGTGTCACTGATTTATTATGCTTGTATGCTACTTTGATATCTTTGGGTTCTAGGAGCTGCTGACAAAAAGTGTCTTTCCTCAAACGAGGCTGATAGTAAAAATAACAAGTAGAAAAATGACAGAAACAAAATCAACCATTCATATATGATTATATCCTCAAGTCCATTTAAAGCAACTATAATTCTAAAAAAAAAAATAAAACCTGATACAACCACCTTTGCATATCAGAGGTTTTAAATCCTTTTTGTGACTAACAAGTTGAAAAACAAAATGAAAGGGGGTGGGCATAGTTCTTGGCTGGAAATTTGGAACTCTGAGTTCAGGTGACCAAAATCTCTTGTAGAATGGAAAAAATGTAAATTAATATTTTTTTTTTTTTTTATCATTTTACTTTCTTTGGTTGCATTATTTTTTCTATACCACCAAACGGTCTGTTCACTTGTTGTGGGGTTAGTAAATCTTACAAATTTTTAGAAATGAATGAAGTGACAAAGAAAAGATAAACCTGACAAAGACGAGTGAATAAACTTAAAGCCAACTTTTATTTGACAATGAATTAAAAAAGAAATTGTAACAGAGAGAAGGTTATGGTTTTGTCAGCATGAGCTGTGTTATCTACTTGTGGACTGATGTCATGAAGCTAGCAGTTCACAGGACAGGTAATATGGCCAGAGTTGCTTGTGAAGTTGACGGTAGTCCAAACAGTGTCTGTTAGTGAACTGGTATCCTGATACTAACAGTTTGCAAGGTTAGTGATATTGCCTGAGTTGCAAGCTATAGCTACTCTGCTAGAGAAGTCAATAATAGTCCAAGAAGTGTTGTCTGTTTGTGGACGAGTAGATTACTCTGTGTGTTTTCTACATCTGGCTAGCTGTTTATAATGTATTGTCCTCGTGGTGTTTATCTGGATGTTATTGACTACTACAAAAGAGCAGTAGTAGAGAGATATGACCTGTGTCTGTAAAAGGACAGTTGTGTGAATAAAAAAAGACTTGTGCCCTAAAAAGACAGTTAAAACATATAGCTGAACTGCTGCATTCACTGCTTGTGGCGGAAAGCAGGAACTGCTGGAAGATCCACATTCAACCTCTCCCTGCAAGGCCAAATGTAGTCTGATTTTTTTTACCACTATTTATTCTCCGATATGGTTATGAGAATTCAGTGTTTTCTTTTGCTAAACTTCCGGTTTCTAAAAAATTAGGAGTAACTTCAGGGTACAAGAAACTCAGACTGTGTTTCATATTGAACACAATATAGTGTGGCATTATACTATCTTTAGTAGATTTCTTCACATTTCTGAACAGACATCAATTCTGTATAATGTCATACATTCTTGTGTACATTTCTGAACAGACATCAATTCTGTATGATGTCATACATTCTTGTGTACATTTCTGAACAGACATCAATTTTGTGTGATGTCATACTTTCTTGTGTACATTTCTGAACAGACATCAATTTTGTGTGATGTCATACATTCTTGTGTACGTTTCTGAACAGACATCAATTCTGTATGATGTCATACATTCTTGTGTACGTTTCTGAACAGACATCAATTCTGTATGATGTCATACATTCTTGTGTACATTTCTGAACAGACATCAATTCTGTATGATGTCATACATTCTTGTGTACATTTCTGAACAGACATCAATTCTGTATGATGTCATACATTCTTGTGTACATTTCTGAACAGACATCAATTCTGTATGATGTCATACATTCTTGTGTACATTTCTGAACAGACATCAATTCTGTATGATGTCATACATTCTTGTGTACATTTCTGAACAGACATCAATTCTGTATGATGTCATACTTTCTTGTGTAAATTTCTGAACAGACATCAATTCTGTATGACGTCATACATTCTTGTGTACATTTCTGAACAGACATCAATTCTGTATGACGTCATACATTCTTGTGTACATTTCTGAACAGACATCAATTCTGTATGACGTCATACATTCTTGTGTACATTTCTGAACAGACATCAATTCTGTATGATGTCATACTTTCTTGCGTACATTTCTGAACAGACATCAATTCTATATGATGTCATACTTTCTTGCGTACATTTCTGAACAGACATCAATTCTGTATGATGTAATACTTTCTTGTGTACATTTCTGAACAGACATCAATTCTGTATGATGTCATACTTTCTTGCGTACATTTCTGAACAGACATCAATTCTGTATGATGTCATACTTTCTTGTGTACATTTCTGAACACACATCAATTCTGTATGATGTCATACTTTCTTGCGTACATTTCTGAACAGACATCAATTCTGTATGATGTCATACATTCTTGTTTACATTTCTGAACAGACACCAATTTTTTTTGATGTCCTACTTTCTTGTGTACATTTCTTCATATTTCCAAATAGACGCCAATTCTATGTGATGTCATAGTTTCTCATGCTCATTTCTTCATGTTCCTGACCAATTCTATATAATATCATACATTCTTGCATATATTTCTTTACAGACACCTATTCTCAACAAGTAACAGCATCAGAAATAAGATGAAATAAAGTCAAATCAAAAAATAAAAATAGTGAATGTGTTTCATAATATAAACTTGGACATCTTTTAGTATTTATTTTATCTAACTTCAAACAGGATTCCTGCAAATAAGAATTCTTAAAACATAGAAAAAACAAATATTTTGAAAAAAAACCCCAAAAAACAAGATTCTATTTGTTGTCTACTTCTCTCTTCCATTTCAGAGTCACCAAATTCAGATGTGGGATTATGCGGTTGTCAGCTCCATTGAAAAAACAATATGCATTGGTAAGTTGTGGTATTGCTATGGTTAATGCTAAAGACAATATTTAGTCGCGTCATCATTCATCCAGGATTCATATAAATGTTAGTATATCTCTGATGTACCAACACTGAATACCTCATCATCAAGGTGTTCAAGCGGTGTGGATTACCTTCTACTTTCTCTCACCATCCCTCTTTAGCAAGTATTGCTCTTAGTACATCCTCCTGATGGCACACTGAGCTGATGAATTTAAGTTTTTGTGGTCAGCCAACTCTGGTGTGTCCATGTGTTAGAGTCCATAGGAGAATGTCACAACTTCATCCTTATTTCTCCAACAGTTCCCTGCATGTCTTGTGTTTCTTACTTGAATGGTTTATGAGGTGGGACGTAAGTGGCCACATATCTGCTGTTTTGTTGGGTGCTGATTCTAGGATTTATTCAAAACATCCTGTAGCATCCTTGTGTTGTTCCCATCTAGCTTTTTCTTCAAGAGTTTTGTTAGAGTCTTTGTGGTGCAACTATTCAGTAGTATTGTCACAACTACAGCTTAGAAGAATTCCTGCTTTACTTTTTTAGAGAGATTAGATTGCCATATGGTCAATATCTTTTCAATAGCAGTCCATTGTTTCAAGCTGAATCTCTGCTAAATTTTCTAGAACAGCAAGCAAAAGACATTGGTCTCTTCACGAGAACATTTAAACTTTTACATACATAATACACCAATGGTATTAAGAAGAAAGAATACACAAATATGTCCCAACAGCTAGAAATATACGCATTACTCCATGAACAAGCAGTATGTAAAAGAGGGTACAAAAATAGAGAAAAATGCTTACTTGGTGAAGGAAAGCAAATTAGCTCCATGATTTTTTTTATTCCATGGCATAAAAGAATAGAAACAAGAGAGGTTGAGAATGGGTTTCTGAGACTGTCATATGACACCCTCCTCAGAGGGGCTTGGTTTATCGCCTGACACCTCTTTTGAGGGGAATGCCTGGCATGTCTGGGCTACGGTCCTGTGCCCGGACCAACCTTAAAAAAGGCCTCGTGCCACATTTGCCCATTTGATGGGATGTCTGACAGATGTGGCACAATAATGTGCATTCATGTGTGTATATATATATATATATATATATGGATGTGGGCATGTGGGTCTCTGTATTTATAGATGGGTGGCCAAAGAAGGGACCTTATCTTCAGGATCTTTGACCAGCATTAGAGTGTCAGGAGGATCTTCCTTTGTCTATTTTGGCACCAAGACCACACAAAGAGCTGTGCCCACATGAACCTGCGAGACTGGAAGGACAAAGGACATTGGTGAGTCAGGAGTGAGACCCCACAGCAATAGAGAGTCACATATTCAAAGCCTAGGATGCAGGGCTGGTCAGTTGACTCGAAGACATGGGGCCAGTGAGTCGAGGTTAGGATGCTAATCCAAGCAGTCACGCCCAGGACCCAAGGCAGTGGAATCAGAAGCAAGACATTGAGTGGTGAAGACAATGACCAGAGATGAGTCTGCATTTTTGGTAGCTGTTGGGGGTTTCACAATGCCTTTGCGATAGCCAAATGTATACATATACACAGAGTGTCTAAAAAAAAAAATCACCTTATATTTTGCTGTTCTGAATCTGTGTTTCGTCTTTTCTTCCTTCCACCCTCTGTTTGTTGTTTGTTATTTTATTTTTTGTACAACTTGTGAAATGCCCACTTGGCCGGATGTGAGAAGAAATAACGGGGTCCACACCATTAGACGAACAGCCAACCAAACCTGCCGTGTAGGTTATTTCATACAGATACATGTGGCGGTTTTGCAGACTGTTAGTTTGACAGTCAGACAGAGCGGACAAGTGAATTGATGCAACATGTGTATAGGAAGGTAAAGAAGACAAATCTGATTGCATGTTGTGACAGTTGGGAAAGCGAGCACCAGAATCTATTTCATTGCCATTACTCTCAGATCCACTCTGACCCAGTTTGGTTGTACTTTTAAGGGTCCCATCTATTGGCCAAATAGATCTGTTTGAAAATTGTTTGTTTGTTTGGGTTTTATAACATATCAACCTTTATAGGTTATCTAATGCCAAATCCATTTTTATACAAATAAACAGTTCTATTTCAAACAATTCAGTTTAGCACAAGTATACAGTTTAATTGGCAAAAACATTTCTATTTCAAGCTATTCAGTTTTGTCAAACAGTTTTATTTCAAACAATTCAGTTTAGTATAAGTATAGTTTTTGTTTGCACACAGTTAAATGTCAAAACAGTTCTTTTTCAAACAATTCAGTTTAGCATAAATACAGTTTCAATGTCAGAAACAGTTCTATTTAAAACAATTCAGTTTAGCATACAAAAACAGTTCCATTTCAAACAATTCAGTTTATCAAAAGTATGCTGTTTAAATGTCAGAACAGTCTTATTTCAAGCAGTTCAGTTTAGCATAAGTACACAGTATAGTTCTATTTGACCCATACATAGGACCCTATCAGGTGCTACCACTCTGGGCCAGAGTGGACCTGGGAGTGATGACACTAAAGGGGTACTCTGCATTCTCCAAAGCTCCAGCATTACTGGACACTCACTATCAGATTGTTTAGTGTCATATCCAGGATACTCGTTGGGAGGCTCTTGCTCCTATGCAGAGGTGTAGTCGGTATATTCTACAGCCCCAGTCGACAGGCCAAGTTGGAAAATTACTTCTATTAGATAAGAATATTTGATAACTTATAACTTGATGGAAACAAATGTTTATTATTAAATAGGAATAGTTACTTGGAACTATATAATTTTGTATAAATTATTAATATTTGACAGATGTGTAGGATTGAAGGAAATGGACCCTGGTACTCGCTTTTGCAACTGTCACAACAGGCAAATGGGTCTGTCTTCTTCACCTTCATATTTACGCACCACATCAATTCACTCATCCACTCTGTCAAACATGAAAATATTCCTTCTTTATGCCAGATTTGGCTGGCTGAAATTTGCATATGTTACGAATCTCCTCTCGCCAAAGACGAGACAGGTGACTTATAAATTGCACCTCCAAAAAAGGCCATGTTTCTTACTGTCGGCACCCTGCACACAAGACACATTCACACTTGTTTCGAACTCTGAGGCAAGTCATTTCTCTTGCTACAAGTTGTTTTGTTTCAAGTATTCCCATGTGCAAATCATTTGTATTTGATGTAATCATTTTCTATGTAAGTGTGTGCAAAAAAATTATTATTTTTAAATAGAGATAGTGTTGTAATCTAACAAAAGGTTACTGAATGAGGAATAACCAAAACTGAGATTGAAAATGAAATGGAAATCTTTATAACATTAACAAAGTACAATACTTGTCAGCAGCGTGAACAAGATAACCATTGCTAGTAGTGACTATGAAGTATATTTTCACCCTCTCACGATAGTCTCCAACTTATTTATGAGGAATGGTAAGTAAGTAAAGTTGGCAACCTTAGTCAAGAGCGACCAGAAGGCTCCCTTTTCAATAGCTACTACACCGAGGTGTAGAGGAGGGCGTTACTCCTTTCCCTGGATTGCTCCACTTTACCCTTGATACCTACCTTATATTGCTGAGTGTTAAGCAAGAAGGTATCAAGTACCATTTTTAAAGTCTTTGGTATGACGCGACCTGGGATTGAAACTAGGTCTCCTGGAACATTGGCAAATACTCTACTCACTAGACCAATGAGCTGGTTTAAAGTAAAGTTGGCGACCAGAAGGCTCCCTTTTTAATAGCTACTACACTGAGGTGTAGGGGAGGGTGCTTCTCCTTTCCCTGGATTGCTCCACTTTACCCTTGATACCTACCTTATATTGCTGAGTGTTAAGCAAGGAGGTATCAAGTACCATTTTTAAAGTCTTTGGCATGACGCGACCTGGGATTGAACCCAGGTCTCCTGGACCATTGGCAAACACTACCAATTAATGTTCATTGGTAGGGTATATAACAAATAGTTATAAGAACCTATAGAATTGTTTATAAATTATTATCTTTAAAGAAGAACACTTGAAACCATACAATTGTGTGCAAATTATTTGTATGAGATTGGAATACTTGAAACTATACAGCTGTGAGCAAATTATTTGTATTGCATAGGAATACTTGATATCATATTACTGTGTGCAAACAAATGATTAAAAATGAGCAATTAAAAAAAACAATGCAATGGAACATTCGAAAAATACTTAGATATTACAATCAAACATTTACAAATGAATAAAAGTTTGGCATTCATTATTATCAAGACATACCAACAGAACAGGAAGACCACTCAGCTGCGGCTGTAAAATACACTGACTGCATTTCTGCAGAGAGGTAAGACCCCCACCAATAAGTGAACTGGATATGACACAATCATCTGCTGATGAGGCTCCAGCCTTGGAGCTTTGGGGAATACTCTGACCTAGAGGGAATGCACCTGATAGAGTCCAATCTATGGGTCAAATAGAACTGTTTGACATTTAAACTGAGTGCAAACAAATGACTTATGTTGAATTGAATCATTATAAATAGAACTGTTTGATCATTTAACTATGTGTAAACAAATGACTATTATTCAATTAAATTATCAGTGATGCATAGCAATATTTGAAACTATTTAAGTGAGTGCAAACAAATGATTTATACTAAATAAATAGAATTATTTGTGTTAGAATACTACAAACAATAGTAATACATGTGGTGCTCATGGTGTAATGGTTATCATCGTAGGAAATGGACATGGTGACACGAGTTCAAATCCTGGATGAGACTGATAGCATTTCACATAGCACTAATACCCTTGGGAAAGGTATGAATCCAATTATTCTCCCTCCAGCTGTGGGTAAATTATAGGGCAGACTAGGTTCTTCAGCTTTGTCTAGGAGAAGGAAAACTCTGAATTCAAACCTGTTAAACTCTTCTTAAAAATTGACCTTGTGTCATATCCTGCCCAAGCAGAGGGGTTTGTAAATATGAATACATGTGGGCAAACAAATTAGCTGTGACTCATCTAAAAATAAGATTACCTACAAACTACTGACTTACAAATCATTTGTATAACCATTTAACTATATGCAAACAAATGAGCACTGACTCTGTTAAAAATGTTACCTACAAACTATGTGTTTACAAATCATATAAATGTTTAAAGAGGATTTGCCATTAAATAACGTACAATGGTTGATATACCATCAAACCAAACCAAACCCTATATATTTAATATATATGTATAAAGAAGATTTAGCATTAAATAACCTACAATGGTTGATAAGCCATAAAAGCCAACCAAACCAAATCCTATATATTTAATGTATATGTATAAAGAGGATTTGGCATAAAATAACCCACAATGGTTGATATGCTATAAAACCCAATCAAACTAAATCCTATATATTTAATATATATGTATAAAGAGGATTTGTCATTAAATAACCCACAATGGTTGATATGCTATAAAACCCAGCCAAACTAAATCCTATATATTTAGTATATATGTATAAAGAAGATTTGGCTTTAAATAACCAACAATGGTTGATACGCCATAAAACCCAACCAAACCAAATCCTATATATTTAATGTATATATATATAAAGAGGATTTGGCATTAAATAACCTACAATGGTTAATATGCCATAAAATCAAACCAAACCAAATCATAAAATTCTAATATATAAAGAGGATTTTGCATTAAATAACTTATAAGAGTTGATATACCATGAAATCCAACCAACAGCACAGGATCATTTGACTCTCTTTTTATCCTTATCAACCATTGCACTTGGTAAATCCTCTTGACAGCTCTCAGTGTCTACACAGAGCTGATGAATATAAGTTTTTGCTGGTTGGCCAATACTGGTGTGTCCATTTGTAAGAGTCCATCGGAGAACATGGCTGATGAGTTCATTCTTCTCCAGTAATACCCTACTGGCATTCATAAAAAGTTGATATATTGCTTAGTGAATAATAGGAGATGCCCGTGGTGTAATGGTTATCATCGCAGGAATTGGACATGGCGACACGAGTTCAAATCCTGGACTGATTGCATTTCACATAGCACTAATACCCTTGGGAAAGGTATGAATCCAATTATTCTCCCTCCAGCTATGGGTAAAAAGTAGGGCAGACTAGGTTCTTCTGCCTTGGTGAGGCAACTAGTCTAGGAGAAGGAAAACTCTGAATTCAAACCTGTTAAACTCCGCTTAAAAAATTGACCTTGTGTCATATCCTGCCCGAGCGGAGGGGTTGGGTAAATATGATATTGCTGATTGAATAAAGCAAACCAAACCAACTCAGTAGATTTAGTACAAAACCACAAGTATAAGGTACCAAGTGAGTCTCATCAAATTCCCTTAATAATTCTGGTAAAAACCAACATGGAAATGGCTTAGGATGCTTCAACTTAACATACAAGGGGCATATGATAAGTTGCCAGACTTTTTTTGTACGGGCATTTAAAATTGGCGTAGACTCTTGAAAATTCAGTATGTTATTGCTATATAACTTATGAGATGACTGACCAATTTTTATGATTTCAGGTTCAAATGAACAGCTACAGCAGCAATTGGAATACATCCTACTAAAGCCTGATTGTCACAGTTGGGGAATTTCAAAAATGCAATCTGACACTTTAGATGAAGGATATGCAATAAAATTGTGTTTTAAACTTGGAAAAAATGCCACAGAAACAGATGAGATGCTTCAGACTGCTTTTGGAGCATCTTGCATGAATCAAGCATCAGTTTTTGAGTGGCATAAGAGATTCAAGGAAGGCAGGGAGTCTGTGGGGGATGATGAGAGCTGTGGGAGGAGTAAGGAAGTCAGAACACCAGAGTTGATTGGCTAGAGGGTTAGGGTTACTATGTTGAGGTTTTAAGGGAGTTCATGAAGAGATTCCTAGGGAAGAGGCGAGCACTCTTCAAATTGGGTCAGTGGCATTTCCATCAGGACAATGCACCAGTCCACAACTCCATCCTTGTCACAGACTATTTGACCAAGATGGGTATCAAGACAGTTCCTCACCCTCCCTGTAGTCCAGACCTTGCTCCCTGTGACTTTTGGTTATTCCCTAAGCTCAGAGGCTGTTGTTATGAGACAATTGAGGAGATGAAAGTGGCTGTGACAAAGGTCATTGACACGCTCACACAAGAGGACTTCCATGAGGCCTTCCAGAAGTTGTTGGAACGGTACAACAAGTGCATTGCAGCCGGAGGAGATTACTTCGAAGGGGAGTAGAGTTTCATGTGTATACTATCAATAAAAGTGCCCATGCGAAAAATCTGGAAACTTATCAATTGCACCTCGTACAAATGGAAATTTTCATTACATTGTAGTGAGATGATGTTGTGTGACTAATTGTATTATATTTTATATATAAAAAGATAATTATTATGATATCCAAATAAGCATATTTACTCTTGTATTTTTACAGGAAAATAATTTAGCTTATGAACAGCTTCTCAATTCTTCTGCTTACAAAGAAGAATTCCGATCGGCTATGATCAAATGGGGTGAAGAAAAACGTAACAAAGACCCTGATTATTTTTGCCGTCTTGCCACTTCCTCCAGCCTGACAAGCGAGGCCAACAAACCAGTTTGGATTATCAGTGATGCCAGACGACCCACAGATATCGACTACTTTCACAAAAGTTACCCAAACAAAGTTCGAACGGTGCGAATTGTTGCTGATGAAGGTGTTCGGCAGCAACGAGGCTTCCAATTCGTAGCAGGTTGGTTGACATTGAAATGCAAATATTTGTGTTCTTCAAAGAATGGATTATTATCTGCACAGATTTGAAGAATATTAATTTGAAAAAAATTACCAACATTTTGAGGTCTATAGAATTTTTACTGAACTAAATAAGAAATATCTAAAATATGCTATTTACTGTATGTGCATGTGTGTTTGTTTATAGTGTCTGTTGGTGTGTGTGTGTGTATATATATATATATATATATATAGTGTGTTTATATATATATATATATATATATATATATATATATATATAGTGTACATGTGTGTGTATATATATATATATATATATATATATATATATAGTGTGTGTGTGTGTGTATATATATTTATATATATATAGTGTGTGTGTATGTGTGTATATATAGACATTGATTTGATAGGATGCTTTAATGGTGGGGGGCGATGTCCAAATAAAACCGTAGAAAGGAAGGCCTCAAAATGGTGCACATTCTCTCCTGATGATCCCAAAACAAGCATAGAGTTAAACTGCTCGGTGGAAATGAGAATGGCTAAAGGAGCATTTTCTATCCACTCACTTTTTTTGTCAGTTTCTGTTACTTGGTAAGTAACTTCCTTCTTCAGACCTATGTATTGTCCATTGACTTTCAGGAACAGACTGAATGGCAACTGGGAACAGACCAGTTGACCTGGAAAGATAGGGGACGCTGGGAAAGACCAGATTTTCTTACCGGGCCAGCAACCCAGAGATTATAGTGCAATAGCTACAGACAAAACAAATAGAAAAGGCCCTCAGGATCCACTGAAAGGGAGGGAGGATGATGGATCCAAACAGAACAAATGACAACAAACACTGAACGAAAAAAGGATTACGATTAAAGAAAACTGTATGCACTTCTCATGTGTCTGCGGTCGGAAATTCAGCTCCATAAAAGGATTGAAGATTCATAGAACAAAAATGGGTTGTGCTTCTCAGGAGCAGCGTTCTGTCAATGCAGATAAGACATCGGAAAACTAAAGCCAGGAAGCAAACCATAGTGCTGAGGATACCCAAGCTGTTGTATCGAAGGATGAGATGCAACCCAAATTGCCAAGAATCAAATTTCCGCCAGTGTGCAAGTCAGAAGCTTGGAGCATGATTGATTATGCCATAAGCAAGACACTAGATAAAAACCTGGGAAAGAAGAAGTATAACCAGTGGCTAAACGAAAGCGGTCTTGTCATCTATGAGGTCTGTAAGGAAATCTTTGGTGTGAAAGAAACAATTAATAAGCCACCAGCCAAAGAGAATAGATGTCAAAGAATGATGAAGGATTACAGGAACAAGAAGAAAAACCTAAAAAAGCAACTCCGTTTAGCCAATTTTGATAGAAAAGGAGAGTTTGCTCTAGATTTGGCAAGACCTCAAAGAAAAACACAACACTCTTAACAGGGTGGAAAACCAGAGAAAGAGACGAGTGAAATGAAAGAAAGAGCAAGGGCATTTCTTCCAAGAACCATACAAATATGCAAGGAATATATTTGATAAACCGAAATCAGACATGCCCTAAACAGAGAAAAATCTTCTCGAAAAATATGTAAAAGATATGTACTCTGACACCAGATGACATATTCCCCTAGAAAATAATAGCAACCTGGTTTTGCTAGCCGGTCCTAAAGTGGAGTTCGATATGAACCCTCCCACATCTTGATGAAATAAGACGTATAGTGAACAAAAGCAGAACAAATCTACTCCTGGCCCAAATTGAATACCTTTCCTGTGATATAATAAATGTCCCAATGTGGCTACATGCTAACCTAAAGTTGGCATGGAAAAACCGTCATATCAGCGACAAGTGGATGATAGCTGATGGGGTATACATACCCAAAGAACAGAATTCGAAGGACATCAACCAATTTTGTCCAATCTCTCTCTCCTCAATGTAGAAGGAAAGATATTTTTCACGGTTTTGACATCAAGACTAACCAAATACCTTCTCACAAACGAGTATATCGATACCTCTGTACAGAAGGGAGGTATTCCCAGAATAGTTGGTTGTTTGGAACATGGAAACATGATTTGGGAGGCTATTCAAAAAGCTAAAGTTAACAAAAAAGATTTGGATGTCATTTAGTTGGATTTGGCTAATGCCTATGGATCGGTATCTCACTAAATGATACATTTGTCTCTTCAAATGTACAATGTTCCGGCAGAAATATCCAGTATGCTAGGCACTTACTTTGATGGATTCCGCATGCGATTCACCACTAAAGATTTTACAACAAACTAGACTAGACTTCAAGTGGGAATTGCGAGGGGATGTAGTCTCACCAGTACTTTTTGTCTTATCAACGCAGCTGTTTCTTAAAGCGACAGAGAGCAAATCAAATTTTGTTGAACTTGGTAGAGGCTGTCAGATGACACGACAATTTTATCATCCAAAGAATCTACAACACGGAAGCTAATAAGCTTTATGGATGAGCTGATGATCTGGTGTAGAATGAAATTTAAACCCCAAAAGTCCAGAAGTCTCTCCCTAAGGAAAGGGAAGTTAAATCAAAATATTAATTTTGAAATAGGTGGTCAAAGAATTCCTACTGTGTCTGATCTGCTGGTAAAAAGTTTGGGACGTTGGTATGATGAGTCTATGAAAGATACCAACCAAGTAAAAGAGACATCCAAAACATTACAAGAAGGTCTACTTAAGATCGATCGCTGTCCCCTGCAAGGGAAATATAAATTATGGTGCCTTCAGCATGTATTTATTCAAATTTTATTGTGGCTGCTTCTTGTATATGAAATTTCGACAAGTGCAGTTGAGAAGATGGAGGTAAAGATAAATAGATATACTCAAAAATGGTTGGGGTTACCTCCAGGTTTGTCTGATGTTGCAATGTACTGCAGACAAGCAAAACTGAATTTGCCACTGAAATCGATTATGGAGGAATTCAAATCCGGTAAAGTCAGACTTCAAATGATGCTAGATGACTCCAAGGATAAGGTGATAAATCCTTAAACCCTACGTTGAAAACAGGAAGAAAGTGGAAAGTCAAAGACACTATAGTAAGTGCTAAGGAAAACCTAGCTTTCAAAGAAATAATTGGTCTCACTCAAACAGGGAGACAAGGTTTAGGAGTGAATGAAAAGAAATGGTGGTCACAAACTAATGGTAAAGATCACCGCGACATGGTCATTCAGGAAGTAAGAAACAAAGAGGATAACAAAAGACTCATAAAAGGAGTACAACAGTCCCAACAAGGTCAATGGGCAAGCTGGGAGGAGGCACTGCAAAGGTCTATTACTTGGAATGACATTTGGCAAATGGCTCCACTCAAGTTGAGTTTTTTAATACGTTTTACATATGACCAGCTTCCATCAAAGAGCAACCTTGTCAAATGGAAGAAAGAAAGCGATCCAACGTGTCCCCTGTGTAATGAGAAACCTCAAACATTGGAACATGTCCTCAGTTCCTGTAAGACGGCTCTTGCTCACAGAAGATACACTTGGAGACACAACAGTGTATTGGATGAACTGGTCAGAATTATACGGAACTTGCTGATGCCTGAGACAAATAAGTCAACCCAGAAATTTGTTACTGAGTGGGGGGAAACATGTTGGTTCAAAGAAATCGACTTACCATCAAGCTATACCTGGTCAAAATCTTCTTGGATTAGGTGTCAATTGGAAGGTATCTGCAGGCCTCCCTGGCTGGCATAATGGTTACCCGAAAATAATATCTAGTAAGGGTCTGCGACCAGACATTGTTTTATTTTTGAAAGAGAACTCAAAGGACATCCAGGTAGAATTAACAATACCATTTGAGAGTCAACTAGAACAAAGCCACGATTACAAAACAAGCAAATACGAAGATCTCAAAAAAGAACTGGAAAAGGAAGGGTATAGTCTTATCATTAAAGCTGTGGAGATTGGAGCAAGAGGTTTCATTGCAGGCACCCTGTACCAATTTCTGGGACAAATTGGAATCAATCAGCGTAATAGAAGCAAAAGTATGAAATGCCTTACAGAAATAACAGAAAATTGTTCAATGTGGATATGGAATAAAAGAAACATCCTGTGGAACATTTCAAAATAAACACGGCATAGTATCACCTGCTCACGAATGCGTAACAACACGAGCAGATTTGAAAATTTACATTTTGTCATTAGATATTGATTTGATAAGGTGCTTTAATAGGGCTTCATGTCAGTGAGGGGGGCCGATGTGCAAATAAAACTGTTGAGAGGAAGGCCCCGAAATGGTGCACATTCTCTCCTGATGACCCTAAAACAAGCATAGAGTTAAACTGCTCGGTGGAAATGAGAATGGCTAAAGGAGCATTTTCTATCCACTCACTTATATATATATATATATATATATATATAGAGAGAGAGAGAGAGTTTGTGAATATACATAGATATAGTGTGTGTGTATGTGAATATACATATATATATATGTATATATATGTATATTATTCTGGGCCATTGGACTAATGAGTAGAGTGTTCACCAATGGTCCGGGAGACTGGGGTTCAATCCCAAGTCGAGTCATACCCAAGCCTCAAAAATGGTACTTGATGCTGCCTTGCTGAACACTCAGTATTATATGGTAGAGATCAAGGGTAAAGTGAAGCAATCCAGGGAATGGAGTAGCGCCCTCCCTCTACACCTCAGTGTAGTAGCTATTAAAAAACGAGCTTTGGGTCACCCTCGACTAAGGTCGCCAACTTTACTTACTTACTTTTATATATATATATATATATATAGTGTGTGTATGTGTGTGTATATATATATATATATGTATGAATATAGTGTGTGTGTGTGTATGTATGTATATATGTGTATATATATATAGTGTGTGTATGTATGTATATATAGTGTGTAATGATTGTCGTTTATAAAACGTCATGAAACCTGAGATCGCAGACAAGCATCCATGGTATTAAATACTAGATGCCTTCAATAAGCATGTTTCATTAAATCATTAAGACAATTTTGTCTGTATAATTTATTTAAGATCCTTTCAAGTTTTCTGATAAGTGTATTAGTTTCAGGTTGGAATTGGTAGATGAATTTACCAAAATTGTCCCGAGTGCTTTTGAACTGTTCATAGGCCATCATCAGGAGTTACTTGCTTGTGTAAGGTGTGTTTGTTTTTTGAAAGTTTAACCATAAAAAAATATGGGAATGCAAAGTTGGATAAAACAAGGTAGCTGATGTATTTAAAAAAGGGAACACTATCAACAGAAATATAATACTGTAGGAATACAGGATCAAAAAAGTTATATATGAGTATATATAAAAACTAACATATATTTACATATATTTATAGTTTGTGTGTGTGTATATATATATATATATATATATATATATATAGTGTGTGTGTGTGTATTTATAGTATGTGTGTATGTATATATATATATATATATAGTGTTTGTACATATATATTTTATATGATACCTTGTCAGTGGGTTTTAGAATACAATGTTTCTCCTGCAGAGGATTATGACCCCCACCAAAAAAAAAAGGTAAGTCCCAAGTATAATACTAAACTGCATCTGGTGGAGTTTTAGAGCTCTGGGGAGAGTGGTGTCATCCCTTCTTTGCTATTACCATTAAACTCAATCATTCATTACCATTACTTCAAGGTTCACTTGGACCTGGAGCAGTACTACCTGTTTAGGTTATATCTATGAGTTAAATAGATTTGTTTTGAAAATTATTCATATTGAATGGAAGTAATTGAAATCATGTCACTGTATAGAAATTAGTTCGATCAAATAGGAATGCTTAATAGCTTATAACTGTGTGCAAACAAATAATCATTATGATTAGATAATTGTTGCTTGGAACCATATAACTGCAAATAAATGATCTTTATTATGAAATATGAATGGTTCATATATTTTCTTTTTTTAGTAGAGGAAAGAAACCGTAGCAGCAATAACAATTCTCTACAGAAATACCAAAGTGAAAGTACGTTCACCAGATGGAGACACAGAATACTTTGACATTGTAGCAGGAGTACTACAAGGGGACATGCTAGCCCCATACCTCTTTACCATCTATCTAGACTACGTACTTAGAACTTCATTTGATAAAATCAGAGAAAACGGCTTTGAGCTGACAAAGAAAAGAAGCAGAAGGTACCTCGCAAAAACAATTACCGACGCCGACGACATAGCGATACTGGCAAATACACCCAACCAAGCCGAAACACTACTGCATAGATTGGAACAAGCCGCCGCTGGCATTGGCCTCCATGTCAATGCACACAAAACTGAATATATGTGCTATAATCAAACAGGTGACATCTCCACACGAGATGGAACCCCTCTGAAACTAATTGACAAATTCACCTACCTAGGAAGCAGCATCTCATCAACAGAAAAAGACATCTACACACGGCTTGCGAAGCATGGACAGCTATCTATAGGCTTTCGATCATATGGAAATCAGACCTAACCGATAAAATGAAACACAGTTTTTTCCAGGCAGCGGTCGTATTGATACTGCTATATGGATGCACTACTTGGACGCTAACTAAATGGCTGGAGAAGAAACTAGATGGCAATTACACAAGAATGTTGCAAGCAATATTGAACACGTCCTAGTGGCAACACCCCACAAGGCACCAACTATATGCCCACCTGCCTCCCATCACGAAAACTATCCAAGTTAGATGAACCGGACATGAAGGACACTGCTGGAGAAGCAGGAACGAGCTCATAAGTGATGTACTCCTATGGACCCCCACATATGGCCGGGCAAAAGCAGGAAGACTAACTCGAACATACATACAGCAGCCATGTGAGGTTATGGGATGTAACCCTGAAGACCTGCCGGAGGCGATGAACGATAGGGAGAAGTGGCGAGAGAGGGTCAGAGATATCCATGCTAGTGGCACGACATGATGATGATGACCAATACACAATGTAATTCCTCTACTTAAAAAAGAAAAAAATATACATCTATATCCTTTGCCCTTAAGGTCATAATAATTACTCAGATGCGTATTTCTAACTCTCTTGGAAAGACGTGGCTCTGGAGGTGACCGTGTCCTCTGTAATGAGTATGGATATAACTTACACACTTAGGTTAATTGGCTGCGCAATTACCATGACTAGTTAATTTGGCGTCACTTGTGTGTGATATGGACTGATAGCTCAGTTGTAGAGTTCCAGCTCTGCAATCTGTGGTCGCTGGTTCAATCTCCAGTGGTGGAGATCACAGTATACACTGCTGATGAGACCTAATAAGTTCGAAACAATTGTTCTGTGTTTTCATGTTATGCATAAGTGTTCGCCGGATTTTCTGGTCATGGTGGTTCAATTCACAATAAGAATGGTTCCTTGAAATGACATAATAGTCTATAGATTATTAGTATTATGTAGGAATACTTGAAACCATATCATCATCATCATCATGTCGTGCTGGTAGCACGGATATCCCTGACCCTCTCTCACCACTTTTCCCTATCGTTCATCGCCTCAGGCAGGTCTTCTGGACAACATCCTGTATCCTCACATAGTTGCTGAATGTATGTTCGTGCTGGTCATCCTGCTTTTGCACGGCCATGTGTGGGGGTCCATAAGAGTACATCACTTATGAGTTCGTCCCTGCTTCTCCAGCAGTGTCTTGCATGAATGCAAATTATCAGTATTAGATAAAATATTTGATATTGTGTAACTGTGCGAACAAATTATAAGTTTTATAGTAAAAAACATGCAATTTTTAAAAAGAATGATTGCGATGGAACATTGATGATATAAATCAAACTAAAAATGAACTAAATTTCAGTATCATATAAACTAAATGAGTTGATATGTCATAAACTAAACAGAAATAAACCTTTCCAGGTTTCTAACTTTTCACTCTTTTGATGGCTATAAAAATTTTACTGAATTAAAGAAGTAATATATAAAATATTTCATAAGATACTCTGTCAGCAAGACTGAATATACACCGTCTATTATTGATGGTGATCATGTAGCTCAATGTAGCATCTTTTTTTTGTTTATATTAAGGTTAATTAGAAAATAACTGAATTACAAGAATGAGGAAACATTCACAGACTTTGCAAAACAAAATAAAAAGTATGTTAACAAAAACTATCAATCTAAAGGAACAGAACACTTTTTTTTTCTTAAAAAAAAAACAAAAAAATCGTCTTTTTGTTAGATTCTGGTACACTTCAGAATTTTTCTGTTTTTCTTGTTGAGTTTTGGAATTTTCCACAAAGGTGAGTGTATAACGAGGGTTTAGCAACATATTTTTGTTCTCCTATTTAAATTCTAGTTGGAAAATAATCTGTCAATCAAAGGTTTAAAATAGTAAATCTGAAGATGATTGATTGGCAAAATTTAGTTCATTTTTTGTATTCCTGTTTATCAATGACAAATTCATGATCAGTACTGCAGTGGAAACTCTGCACCCTTCCCTGTCAAAAAATAGTTTTAATTACTCTTATTATAAACCAGGCCATTGGCCTAATGAGTAGAGTGTTCGCCAGTGGTCCGGGAGACTAAGGTTCAATTCCAGGTTGAAGACTCAAAAAAATGGTACTTGATGCCATCTTACTTAAAACTCAGCATTATAAGGTAAGAATCAAAGGTAAAGTGGAGCAATCCAGGTAATGGAGTTGTGCCCTCCCCCTACACCTTGGTGTAGTAGCTATTGAAAAGGGAGCCTTCGGATCACTCTCAACTGAGGACAACTACTTTTATTATGATCCACTCGCATGGTAAAGACTTTTTTTTTAGCCTGGTCAGCTTGGGCTATAGAATACACCAAATGCATCTCTGCAGCAAGGTTAGGACATCCTCCCCACAATGAATGTCCTCATTATGACACTAAACTGTATCTGATGGTGAGGCTCCATTCCTGGGGTTTTAGGAAATGTGGAGTACCCCTTCATTGCCACCACTCCCAGATCTACTCTGACCTGGAATGTTAGTACATGTTAGAGTCCCATTTTTGGATCAAATAGAACTATTTAATCATTTACGATACTTGAAACCATTCAACTGTGTGCAAACAAATGAGTGATGTTAAATTGGACTATTAGTATTACTTAACAATATTTGAAACCATTTAACTGTCTGCTAACAAATGTGCTCTGGCTCATTTTAAAAATGTTACTTATGAACTTTTCACTTGCGTTGGTTGATGTTTGGTTTTATGGCATATCAATCCTTTTCGGGTCATTTAACAACGAATTAAATTTCAAACAATTCAGTTTAGTATAAGTATAATTTTTGTTTACAAACAGTTAAACATCAAAACAGTTCTGTTTCAAACAATTCAGTTTAGCCTAAGTACACAGTTTAGTTCTGTATAAAAAACAGTTCTATTTTAAAGCAAAACAATTCAGTTTAGCATAAGTACACAGTTTAGTTCAATTTGACCTATAGATAGGATCCTATCATGTGCTACTTCTCTAGACTAGAGTGGACTTGGGAGCGATGGCAATGAATTAGTACTCTGCATTCCCCTAAGCTCCAGCGTTACTGGAGCCTCACCATCAGATTGTTTAGTGTCATATCTAGGACACTTGTTGGGAGAGTCTTACCCCTCTGCAGTGATACAGTCCATCTATTTTACAGCCCCAGCTGATTGGGCAAACAATTCACTTGAAAATCATGTACAAACAGGATTTGGCATTAAATAACCCACAAATAAAACACAGGCACACACTTATCATCAAGGCATGCTGACAGCAGATTCCTTTGACTTGTCATCCCTCCTCATTGGCCGTTGCTTTTAGCAATGCCTCTGTTATATAATTAGGGATGCAGGGTGATTGTTTTAGTTATAAGTTGTTTCCTAGCAACATTTACATGTCGGCCACAGGATGGTGGAAAAGGAGAGACATACATGAGAAAGAGATTTGAGGCAGTTACAGAGAAAGAGAAAGGCTATAAGGAAGAAATGAATAGGAAGGTGAATGGGAGGGAGTTCCTCAAGTCTAGGTCAGGATAGCAGCAGATGCCCGGGTTAAAAACAGAAATATATCAGTAGCAAATCGTCCAGCAGGCTCTGATTGGCTGGAAGAAGCTGAAACAGAAAAGCCATTAATAGTTGATGCAAGATATAAAAAAAAAAAAACAGGAAAATAAAGTAGTTGGGGACTAGTCACGATGATATGAAGACTGGTCAAAAATTACGGCACCCATTTTCAGGGTGAGCTCCACGAAGGGGACCCACACCTGCCACCAAAGTTGTGACCATTAGCGCTTGTGAGAACTAAAACAGGAAACAAGAAAAATAATATCAAGATCTGTATCTGTTCTCTCTCATCTCATGATAGTTTATTTCTCCCTGTCTATTTAAAGTGGTTGACTCCATTCATGCTCTGTTTTCTCTCTCTCTCTCTTCAGTGTCTATGAATGGAGGGTAGTAGTGAATAAACTTTTGTATTATTGAACCAAGACGGTGTTTTGTATGTTCATCACTATTTCTCACGACATGGTTACAACGAGGGTCCAACTGAAACTTAAGGTGTAATGATACACTCGTAGACCAGTTTGATGGTTCAATTGTCTATGTAGTTCTGTAGCACTGTAAGGGCCTGCTGAGAACCATGGTGGTGCATCTATTTGGTGTTGGAACAAATCAGCTTCTAGACGGCATCCAGTGTCTGCACAGTGTTGATGAATGTAAGTTTTTGCTGGTGAGCTATCACTGGTGTACTAATGTGTACGAATAAAAAGGAAAATGTTGCTTTTGAGTTCATCCTTATTTCTCCTGCACATCTTGCTTGCATGGTTTGTAAGATGGGAAGTAAGTGGTTGTATAGCTGTTGTTTTTATAGGGGGTAGCTTTCAGAATTTTTCTAAACAGCCTACAATATCCTTGCATCATTCCCATCTAACTTTTTCCCCAGATGCTTCATTAAAGTTCCAATCATACAACAACAATATATATATATATGATATATACATATATATATATATATATATATATATATATATATATATATATATATATATCTGATAACAATGATTCAAGTGGAAGGAGAGATTTATTGAGAGGTTGACAATATAGCGTTTTGGTTCTACTGAACCATCATCAATATATTTGCATTTTTAAACATCCATCATTGACTTAAAATCGCTAATATCACCCCTCATGGTCCTAATGATGATTCAGTAGAACCAAAACGCTATAGTGTCGACCTCTCAATAAATCTCTCCTTCCACTTGGATCGTTGTTATCAATTTTTCTACATATTGTCGGATTACAATCCTTTATTTACTTTTCATATATATATATATATATATATCTGTATTGTGTTTTTTTTTGTTTTTTTTATAGAAGTAGAGGTGTTAGATGGGTTATGTATATTGCTTGAAGTTTGAGAGATGTTTGTTCTCATGTCTGCATTTGGATAGAATTTTTGAAAAACAAAACGCAAATGACACCATACCACACCTAAAGCACCATAAGTACTGTTTTCCTCCATCAACCATCACATCCGTTGCAACGTATGTACCAACTTCCTCCATTAATCCCCATATCCTTCTTCATGCGCTACCACAATTAATAGGCCTCAACATAGTATATTTATCATATCTCCCACGTACACTCCATCATTTATTGCAATAACGTATAAGTCATATAACGTTAACACAATACAGATAGCTAATAAGAATAACCATCACAACACCCCACCTATTACCAATACGTCCCAATCCTATATCATATATATCATATATATATATATATATATAAGATCGTTTGGAAATTAATGTCTGATTTCAGAATAAGCTTTTTGTTATGTCCTCATAAAAGAGCATAAAATATATAAGACAAACATGTACTTAGAGAGAAGAATAAAAGTTATACATTTCAGAAAACAAGTAATACAATGTCACCAGTACAGCTTTGTTACTTAACTCCCAGAGTGGATTACAGTTAAATGTTATATCTTTATTGGAAGAGTCCATTGTGTATCAGAAATCAAGATGATACCATAACACTTTTATTCCTAAATTAATGAGTCCAAAAAGTGTTTTAATCTGTCAAAATAGGATCTCTGTATGTCTATGCATTTCAGCCATCGATTAACAAAGTTATGCCTGTAACATTAAAACCTCGAAAGTTTTCATACCAAGAAATCTTAAAATGCAGTTTCTATTTCTCCTTTGGAATGGAATTTTGTTTGGTGTTAAAAGATGTCCAGATACCTGAAAAAAATGGTAATCAGTCAGTGGGAGATTGAGAGAATATGGTGAATGTGACCAAGTTTCATATCCCAAGTCAATGAGCTTCTGCTGTGTCGTCTTGGCAACATGTGTTCAAACATTGTCATGAATAAAAATTATGACCAAGTTTGAACTCATGCCAAAAAATGAATGCATCACTTCTTTTTTTTCATGTTCATAAGTTGTAAGTAAAGTTGGCAACCATAGTCAAGGACAACCTGAAGGATCCCTTTTCAATAGCTACTACACCGAGATGTTGGGGAGGGCACTACTCCTTTCCCTGGATTGCTCCACTTTACCCTTGATACGTACCTATTAATGCTGAGTGTTAAGTAAGGAGGTATCAAGTACCATTATTTGAGTCTTTGGTATGACTCGACTTGGGATTGAACCCCAGTCTCCCAGGCCATTCATGTTCATTATAGGGGTATATAACCTTCAAAATCAAATTCTGAAAGAAGTGATAGAAAATTAACTAAATCAGCACTTTAACCATTAGGAATGTGAATTTTTTTATACAACTATTATTAGAATAATAGGTTAGAACAACATTTAAACAGTTTATACTAACATTGGAGAGAATTTTCAGAACAACCTAATATATATATATATATCGAATGATGGGCTTATGAATCAGGATTACCCCCACAGTATTCACAAGCCCATTGCTGAGCGTCAGCATCCTGGAGACATTCCTGGCAAGCCAAGAATTTAGTGGCCCAAGAGTAAAAAGATAGGTACTTGGACAAACCTAGACCAGGAACTTTCTTTTTACTCACCACCCATCTTAAGGGCCCCATTGATCAACAAATAACATCTTTCAGCAGAATTATATATGACGTTTGTGTAGTAACGCATAAAAAAAGATAAAACTGAAGGAAAACAAACCGAATAGATGACGGATATAGAAGGGATTTCAACATGAATGAAATACATGTGGAACCACTATTTTCATGTAATTACACAAAATCAAGAAACGGTTGCTATGACATCAATGGCCAAAAGTAAACATGTTTTTAAATCACAAACTGCACTAAAATGAAGATGAACAAACGTCCAATGTAATGTCTGCTTTTAGTTGATCTGGCGTATATATAGATATATATTTCTTTTAAATACCCTGTCCAGTGGCAAAAGCTGCTTGGTAGTGCCAGGAGTGGCAGTACCATCTTGAGCTACCGAAACTGGTATCACCCCTGGTTGGTGGCTGATGAGGACAGGGTATCGCACATGCTTTCACACGTTGTATGATGAAAAAAAATATATATATAAATAAATGCCATATTGGCTAACATGCTAGACTGCAAAATTTTAGGAAGCAAGTTTGAACTCCAGTCATGCTATTACATTCACTTTTAGAATAATACCTTTGGGAAAGGCATGAACTCCTTATCCCTCAAGCTATGAGTTAAATAGTACCTCTACTTTTCTTCTACAAGGATGGTCTTGGCATTAAATAATCCATGTAGGTTGATATCCCATTAAAACAAATAAACCAACATCAAAACCTCCACGTGTTCGTTGTCTCATTGATAAAAGGAATCAAGAGCTGTGTAGAATACCATTGATGATTGCAATTAGGAAATAATCCCCTGTCAATTGAAGATGAACTAAGATATTTTCAATTTTCTGAAAATTATCAAGTAAAGAAATGTCTTTTTCTTGACAGTTATTAAACAAAAAAGAAAAATATTCTTGTGACAAATTATCTGAGTTTTATTCTAAAATATCCTTACAGGTGTTGATGATGCTGTATCTGAGTGTGGATTGGATGGATTCCAGCATTGGGACTTTACCATTCATAACAATGGTGATGCATTGCAACTAGATTCACAAATAGATACGATGATTGAATCCCTTCCATCTGTTGCTAAACTTTGATAACTATCATCACCAGCTGAAGCATTCTCCAGTAACCAGTAGGAAGCCAAAACTTGGATCATGAAGATATAGCGGAACTGAAATACAAACACCAAAAATCATCTCTTCTTGCCTGAGGTACTTGTAGTGTAATGGTTGTCACCATTGACACAGGGACCTGAGTTCAAAACCTGAACAAGGCTGCTTGCATTTCTCATAGCAAAAATAGCCTGGAAAAGGTATGCATCTAATTATTCTCCCTCCAGCTATGGGTAAATAATAGGACAGACTGGGCTCTTTAACCTTGGTATGGCAACTGGTCTAGGAGAAATAAAATTCTGAATTCAAACCTGTTAAACTCTGTTTGAAAACTGACTTCATGGCCGAGGATTTGGTAAATTCACATTTATCCAAGTTTTCTTGGATTTTTTTTTTTGATATTTTAGACAGACTATTTTCCTCTATGCTTAGAAAATATAGTTTGCCTATTCTCCAGCCATCTTCTGGGGGTACTTTCAGTCAAATCATCCTGTTGTATCGTGGTAAGGAAAAGATACACAGTGAAATAGAGTTAATTATTTATCAACTCAAGTGGTACAGTCCGACTAGTATTATATGTCTTGCGCTGTTGGTGTTACGTCCGAAGTTGGTCTTACTACTGATTGATGTCCTTTTAGAGCTATCTCTCTGCTTCTGCTACCTCGTACTTCAGAAACACATCTTTATACTTCTACCAGACTGGCAAAGGGTTGACTCCAAATGTTTAATTATCTTCGTTTCTTCTTCGTGATTCTTTCACAAGACTGGTACATGTCAATTCAACTCCAAAGGCCTTCACTTGGCACTTCTATTTTCTTCTGGGAGCATGTTCACTTTCAACTTAGGGAGTCTCGAGTCTCGTAACTCTCAATTTGGAGCCATCTGACCCATGGTCAGCACAGCATGATGTCTAGTCTCTGTCTCACTCGGCTCTGGGGTCAAAATTTTCTGTCATTATATATTTTTCAAACGCCCACATATTTTTTGTGTCTCATCTGTTGGGATTTTCTTTCACTGTAAACAAACTAAGTAAGCATCCTCTAAATGTGCCAGTTCCATATTTTTTTGCCTAGGAAAGTATGTGTACACACATTCTCACTTTTACCTTTCAACTGAGATATGTATGTTTATTTACTTTCTGGAAGGGGGGTCCTCATAGTGTAATGGTTAAAGTGCTGGACTGGGAAATCATAATAAGTGAGTTCGAACTCCAGTCGCGCTATTACGTTCACTTTCGGACCAATACCCTTAGGAAAGGTATGAACCCCCTTATCCTCCCAGCTATGGGTTAAATAGCATCACTTCTGTTCTTCTGGAAGGATGGCTTTGGCATTAAATAAACTACAAAGGTTGATATGCCATTAAACAAAGAAACCATTTACTTTCTCTGCAGATATCGCACAGGTCACTTATAGATCATACTACCAATTCCAAAAGGAAAATTTACTAAAGACAACAATTACAATGATATCGCATGACAAATATACAAGAACAGCAATAGATTAAGAATGAATTTAATCGATTCACACTAAAAGTACCAGTTCCCACCACATCACCAAAGTTAAGGTAGTGATGAGCCTATTCATTACTTAGATGGGTGGCTAATTTAGAATGAGGAAGTCCCTATAGCGCATCTTGATTGTGTGCAAATTGTTTTAGGAATGCTTAATTGAAATGATATAACTGTACAAAAAAATGACAATTATTAAATAGAAATAATTAACTGAAACTATATAATTGTGTATAAATTAGTATTTGATAGGAATACTTGAAACAATATGGTGGGGGGAGTCTCTGTTAATTTTTTGTCTAAATTTCTGAGACGAAGCTTGTTGATTTTTATTAGTTAGGGTTTTCGGACTATTGTCTTCATCTGTATTGTTATTTCCACACTGTTTCAGCCGATATATCCTCCGGCCTTCTTCAGGTATTTGTCAAACTCGGGAACCTTCACGGAACTTCGAACTTCCTTTATTGAAACTACGGGGGTCGCCTGTTCTGATTCCGTTAGCCATAACTGGGTACAAGTGTTAAGTATTCCTGTATTGTTACTCACCTGCAGTGAGGATTAAACCTGCAACCTCCAGATGATTGTCTCCTTAGAAGCTTAGGGAACCAACACCTATAACCGTTACACCATGTTGTTATATAATAGCCGAGGGATTTCGGTTCATGTCTTTGAGTTTAGTTAGGCTGAGAACCTTTCGGCGCAGCACATGGGTTAGTTGGGTGCAACATTGAGGCAGGTGTTAACGCGGGTGCGCACAGGCGGATGGAGGTGTCACTCAGATGTCACAATACTCCGAGACAAAACGGGTGACGGAGTGGGAGTGACGTCACGCACCAGAAGCGCGCGGAGGTTTGTGTGAGATTTGAAGAAAGATAGTTGAGAATTAGACGCCGGACGGAGAAAGATCGACTTTTGGAGCTCGCAGATGCGAGGCGAACTTGCGCCCTATGGGGGCCGCTCGAGATGGGGGCCAAATGAATAAGACAGCATAGAAGATTGTGTCTCTCCTCCTTACGTCAAGACCTTTAACTCAGAGTTAATAAAAAGGTTTCATACCTGAACAAGAAGTTGTTACGTGCTTTCGAATTCCGAGATTCCTATGTTCTATCGTTATGAACATTATATGTCCATTTCGCACATAGCGTTAATTGTGAATATGGTGCAATGTGTCCTGCTGGATAATTCAGAGTGAATTTTGGGGACTTATAAACTTAATGTTCTTACTTGATTAGAATTACTACTGTTATGTATGATTTTTTAGGAGTCTCTGTTAGGTAACGTTTTTATGCTTACTTTCAGGCTTATGCTTTTGGTAATGGTATGAATACACTCATCCCTTCCAGCTATAGGTTAAATTGTACCGCTACCTTTCTTCCATACAGATGGCTTTGGCATTAGATTGTGACACTATGTGGGTGGTCCGCCAAGCAGACGATCCATTTGTCTGTTTTGGCGCAAAAATAAACAAAGGCCTGAGGTCGAGATCTTTGACGAGACCGAAAGTGGGCAAGGGAACGCCAGTCAGAGGTGTTGGAATAAGGAACCCAGAGAAGGAGTTGGCGAAGGGAGACGCAGAGGGGCAGTCGACAATGGTCAGCAGAAGGAAGCAGTGAGGAAAAGCCAGTCAGGATGAGTTGGCATTCCTAGTAGCTTTGTAGAAATTTCGCTATAAATACACGCTAGCGTTAGTCGACAGATGCACAGGGAATGCAGTGTTACAGAACTCCCCTTCTTGCACTTTGAGTTGACCTAAGCCCTTATTGTTCTTGGTTCTTTTTCTCCTGCTCTCTCAGTTGTATTTCTTGTGGCCATAAAGAAATGTGAAATGCCCCGGTGGAAACCACTAGATGATTCACTGGCCAAGACAGAATTGTTACAAAACGTTGACAAGTACTGGGGGCCGCGAGGGGTATTGTCACAAGATAACTCGCAAAGGTTGGAATGCCATTGAAACCGAAACCAATTAGGAACACCAGCTACTGTAAACAAACTGTATATCAGACTAAGCAAAAAGTTTAGTATGTATTTTCCCAATTCTTCAACCACTGGCAGTTTTGAATGGACTGCAGCTGGTTTGTATTATGAGATTTCCTTTTCCTACATCAGTGGCATACCAAGGCTAAAGGGCCTCATCACTCATGTGAAGCGTGATTGATATCAAAACAATATTCCACTTAATTTGACACGGATAGCGCCCTCCCCTACTCCTTGGTGTAGTAGCTATCAAAAAGAGAGCCTTCAGGTCACACTCAACTATGGTTGCCAACTACGGTTATCCACAACATTCACTAATTTTGTATGTACTATTAAATTATCATCTATTTTTAACAACATTTTACTTCATACACAAGGGAGAGTCCCCATGGCATAACGTCTAAAGTACTGGTCTGCGGCTTCAAAGTAAGTGAGTTCAAAGTTCAGTCATGTTACTACATTCATTTTCAGACTAATACCCTTGGATAAAGAAAGGCATGAACCCCCTTATCCCCTCGACTATGGGTCTAAGTATCACTGCAGTTCTTCAACAAGGATAGCCTTGGTATTAAATTCCCCACAAAGGTTAATATGCCATCAAACAAAGAAACCAACTAATTTCATAAAATAAAGTTGGTAACCTTAGTCAAGGGTGACCTGAAGGCTCCCTTTTCAACAGCTACTACACTGAAGTGTAGGAGAGGGCACTACTTCATTCCTTGGAACCAATTTCCTACTCACCAGTAATTATTCCAAATATTTTAATTCATAGCATTATCATCTTGAAAAATTACTTTATCATCATCAAATGTTCTTCAATTAAAAATGTCTTTGCATCTTATCTATTATTTGTTTATTTCCTGTTAAAATAAATTCCTATGAGAACATTCTCTTAGTAAAAATTATGGAATTAGCACACTAAGGGTAGAATTTTGAAAATATCTAAAAGGTAATGTTACATAGTAGTTTAGTTGGGTTTTATGGCACATCAACCATTGTAGGTTATTTAATCTTTTTTATATACATATATTAAATATATGATATTTTTAAATGAGCCTGAGCGCATTTTTTTCAAATGGTTTCACTTATTTCTATCAAATACAAATACACAGTTAAATGTAAAAACAGTTCTATTTCAAACTATTCACTTTAGCATAAGTACAGTTTAAATGTCAAGAGTTTAGCATAAGTACACAGTTAAATGATCAAACCGTTCTATTTCAAATAATTCAGTTTAGCATGTCAACAAAGTTAAATGGTTCCAAGTGTTGCTATGTATCAATAACAATTCAATTAAACATCAGTCATTTGTTTACACACAGCTGAATATAAAAACAGTTCTATTTCAAACAATTCATTTTAGAATAAGTACACAGTTTAAATGCCAAACAATTCTATTTGACCCATGAATAGGATTCTATCAGGTGCTACCACCCTTTGCCAGAGTGGTCCTTGGAGTGATGGCAACAAATAGGTACTCTGCATTCCTCAAAGCATTACTGAAACCTCACTATCAGATTGTTTAGTGTCATTCAAACAGTTATATATAACAGTTCAGTTTAGTATAAGTACTAGAGTGTTTGCCAATGATCCGGAAAACCTGGGTTCAATCCCAGGTTGCATCATACCGAAGACTTTAAAAATGGTACTTGATACCTCAGCATTATAAGGCACATATCAAGAGTAAAGTGGAGAAATCCAGGGAAAGGAGTAGCGCGCCCTCCCCTACACCTCGGAGCCTTCTGGTTGCCAACTTTACTTACAGTTTCAATGTCAAAAACCATTCAATTTCAAACAATTCAGTTTAGGAATTTTTTTCAAATCCCATTCTTGCCAGAAGCAATATAGGAACACCCGAATAAAAATTTTGGTTATACATCTGATGATGGTTTTACAACCAGAAATAAATTTATAATGACACTAAGGAATTGAATTTTTTCTTTTTGATTTTGATATAAAAAGATTCTTTTTAGCTCTGCACGTTGAGTGTCGATGTATTTTTAATCCCAAATTAATCATACATAAATAGCCGTTGACATTGAGCACTCAAATTGGATTCTCCTACCCTTTAGATTTCCTCCTCGGATTATATAAAAATATATCTAATATTATATATAAAGAGGATTAATGAAGATGAATGAACGTCCAATGTAATGTCTGCTTTTAGTTGATCTGGTGTATATATAGGTATATATTTCTTTTAAATACCCTGACCGGTGGCAAAAGCTGCTTGGTAGCGCCAGGAGTGGCAGTACCGCCCTAAGCTACCAAAACTGTGTTATCACCCTGGTTGGCGGCTGATGAGGACAGAGTATCGCACGTGCT
Source organism: Sepioteuthis lessoniana (assembly GCA_963585895.1). NCBI lineage: Eukaryota > Metazoa > Mollusca > Cephalopoda > Myopsida > Loliginidae > Sepioteuthis > Sepioteuthis lessoniana. The sequence goes on from OY757920.1 coordinate 84,621,115, forward strand.
TTCACATGTATGATGAAAATGTTTTTTTTAAATTATCTAATATTATATATAAAGAGGATTTGGCATTGAATAACCTACAATAATTGATATTCCATAAAACCCAAGTAAACCAATTCCTTGGCAGTAACATCTCATCAACTGAAAATGATATCAACATATGCCAAGCAAAGGTGTGGAATGTTATTGATTGGTTATCAATCATATAGAGGTTTGATCTATCAGATGAAATAAAATGGGATTTCTTCCAAGCTGTTGCTAACACAAATGAAATGCACTGAGAAAAATCTACAGAGCCTACAACATTCTAGTGTAGTTCCTATCTTGAAAGAATCCTGGAAGCAACACCCCACAAAACACCATCTGTAAAGAATCTTGCCTCCCTTGTCACAAACCACTAAGATGAACAAGACCTGCAGGGCTCTACTGGAGAAGCAAAAACAAATTCATAAGTAACATTTTCTCATGGATACCACTTCATGGATGTGCCAGTGTTGGCCAACAAACAGACTTATTTAAATTGGCTTTGTGTGGACACAGAAGACCTGCCAGAAGCAAAGGATGATAGGGATGGATGCTGAGAGAGTCAATCAACTCTCCACTGATGATGACAGCAACGGGAATTCTTACATTTGTCTTCCTAGCTAATGTTCAAGATGTTTTAATGATAGCATTGATGGAAACTTTCAAATGCCTTCTGATCTCAAGACTGAATCCGAAAAGTTAAAGACGCTTACCAAATAAGATCCAACACCCAGAAGTACATGTCAATGATCTCTACTTCACCAAAAGCTTGAGGATGACAAGGTGTGGTCCAATTTGAACTGACCCCCACAAATTGGCTCGATATATAATTAAAGAAAAGAAAAAAAAAGAAAAATACAGATCTATTTTTTTCTTCTTCCACAGAGTCCAGCAAAATGATCTGGACGTAAAAGAAAAATTTGTAACTGCAGAGGATGCTAGTAACACTGAGTAGGTGGAAGGCATATTTGTGCAGCAGTGGGTATCATTTTAGTTGTCATCATGGTATGCAGTGGTGAACACTGTGATTTAAACTCATCTTGACATTGAGTAGCTGGCTTGCTATCCTCATTCATCCCCTTGTGAATACTTCCATTTCGAGGAAAACCCGAAGGTTTAAAGTCTTTAAATGTTGACCACAGACATTTTATTCATCATAAAATTGCAGCAATAGCAGATGCCATTCGCTAGGTGTTGCTTCAGGTTAGTACAGTTCCTAAGGGCAAGCATATAGACAATATCTTCCAACAAAGTGATCATAGGAACAAAACAAAACAGGATATATTTTTTTTCCAACTTTAGATGTGTGACATGATGCGTAGCAATTCATTTTCATTTGTGTTGGTGCCACTCAGACGATCTCTTTGTCTGTTTTGGCGTGAAACCCACACAAAGGGCCTGAGGACGAGATCTCCTGCAAGATCAGAAGTGGAGGAGGGAAGGAAGGTCCGAGAGAAGACAGTTGATAACTGAGGGCAGAAGAGAACAGTTGGCTTGAGATAGCTGTCCAGAGAATGAGACAGTCAGCAGATGGAGGGAGGGCAGAGAAGAGTCAACAGAAGACAGAAAGGTGACTGCTAAAACCTGTTGACCTATAGAGGCTGGGTTAACCAATGCGAGAAGATGTCAGCATGGCTAGTGGCTTTTGAGAAAGTTTTGCGCAAAATATTCGCCCGCAATAGTCTACAAATGCATGGAGAGCTGCACAAAAAGTGTCACACAGACTCCTCTTTCTTGTGCTGGCAGCTGACCCAAGTCTGTTTGTTTGTTCATTCTTTCTTCCGTCTCGGTTGTGCTTTGCGTATCTGTAATGAAATGTGTAATGCCCCTGGTCAGAAGCCACTAGATGAATCGCTGGCCATGAGTAGTTTGGTTTAAAGAAGCTGATATAGTGAGGGTCACCCAGCCAGCCAGCGGTGTTATCACAGATGTTCCAAACCCAAGAGATCATTCAGATGTACCCTGTATTTACCCAACTATAAATTTATTGCATAATATTCAATTTCTCCACCAGGAAAATTCCGGCAGCAATTATATTAAGATCATTTTTCAATGAATTCTTACTTCAGTGGTACTATTGCAATTATATTTTCATGAATAGAATACTGGTATTAATGTTTGATATGTCACTGCATGTTTCAGTTTGGGACCAAACTGTTAACTTAGCTTATTGCATGTTGGCATTGTGTATTGGAAATTTAGACTCGGATACCATTAGCGTCTTAAAATGTTTTCTCTAGCTCACAAAGTTTTGCTGATTTTTGTGTACATTCCTTACTGAGTATATCTATCATATAATAAGGATACTATCTCAGCACCTGTTGATATTTATTTTGTACCAAAACATTAGTAAACACTACCAACTTTGCCTTTTATGTTAATGAAATATGATCTATGTCTTGATAATGATGTTTCAACAAGTTGAAACAGGAAGTGATCAACTACACCAACTGATATACAAGACAGACACAAACTTTAAAATCAGCATTTAGAGCCGAGGCAGAAATAACTACCTTCTTTAATTAAAGTACTTAGTTGCAGACAAGGACAAACACCTATGCATTGTGTGGAACACAATTTCTTTGTCTGCTAAATTTGTTGCTAAATTCTGAATCAGTGCTTTTAAGAATTTAATAAAAACAGTAAGTGAAACAGCAAAAACTAACATTCTAGATAGCATAGATTCACTTGACTAGTTATCAGCATGGCTTGATGATGGGTAAATAAAAAAAAAAAATAAATAAAATAAAAATGTACACATTACTATATGAAAGATCTATTAAGTTTTGCAGGCAGCGCAACATTTTTTGTTGGTTGCACAATGTAAGGCTTTTTCCTATTGGCTGCTTATCTAAATCATAGAAACATTGCTCGGTAGACCCCATTTTGGTGTAGGATGGTAAAAATATAATTAAAACTGAGTGAGTGCTTCATTTTCATGCTGCAAGACAATTGTTGATCTAATTAATCATATATATAATAAATTGTTTGATCATGCGCTCTATTTTGCAAATTTTCTGAAAATAATTTGCCCACTCTACAAGGATTAGAAGAAACAGCGAGGAATAGAGTACAGAACATTTTAAAATGCCCCTGCTCCCATAAACTTTTTATATGAATGGGGGAGGGAATGTTGAATAAGTTCTTCAACTCCATAAAAAGCAAGAATTGATGGAAAATAAAAATGGAATAAGAAAAATAACAAGAAAAATGGTTTACATCCATTAATTTATGAAGCATTATTTCATGGATTTTCTGTGAACTGACTGGTCCACCAGAATCAATTCACCCCCCCACTTTCATCCCTAAAATATGCAAAGTTGACAACAATTCAAATGATGTTAATAAGCATAAGTCAAGCAGAAAACAACAAGGCTTGAACTCGCAGGGTTTTTTTTTTTCAATTTTATTTCTCCAAGAAATTATTTCTTGGTACATAAGAAGGATGGAGTTTAAAAGAATGGACATGACAGATTTTTTTTTTCTTTAATTTATTTATATATATTTTGTAATGCCCCAGGGTTTATTTGTTGTAACACTTTTTTTTTGTAAATATCTTAGTACAACTTTGATCTTTAAGTTAAAAAAATTCTTTTACTGTGTCTAGTAAATTATTAGTGGGTAAATCCAGAACGTAATCATTGCTGAGAGAAAAGTTATGGAAAGCCTATAAAAGAGCAATTAATCTGGTATGAAATAAATTTACTGAGAATCCTTTTATACCTCATAATTATTAAACAATCTATTACTGTTTACTTATTTGGTAATATAAAAATTAATGGCAATTGTATCACAAAAAATTATAGGATAAATTTGGTTGAGTAGGGACCCTAATTAAATGTATCCCATGATGCTCTGGTTTAATCATATTCTATGCCTAAAATCTTTCCACCTATGATACTAATTGCAGAAAATATAACAATATTCCTGGCATATTAATAGTTGTTGGTCAACCATAGTTAAAAGGTGGCCCAATGGCTCTCCTTTCACTAGCTTCTACACCAAGTTGTAGGGGAGGGTGCAGCTTCTTTCCCAGGATTGTTCCACAGCTTATAAATGCTGAGTGTTAAGCAAAGAGGTATCAAGTACTTTTTTTTTTTTAGTGTTTGGTATGACTTGACCTGGAATTGAACCCCAGTCTCCTGGGCCATTGACAAACACCATAATGCTGATCGAGCCCCGGAAAAGTTCATACAAATTAATTGTACTTTGTTACATTGGTTAATACCTAATTGTATGTGCACCTTTTAAGAAATTCCAGTTATAACCATATTTCAAATTATAGAGCTCAATATTTTGAAATTGAATTTGTTTTGAACCTAAAATGGGAAAATGCATTGACAATAAAAGTCTGTTTTTATATATATATATATATATATATATATATATATATATATATGGATTTTACAAAGTAAATTTTTTTTTTCTTAGTCTGGCAAAAGGTTCTATTAGTAAGAAGTGCCTCGAGATAACTATTATTACTTGATACAATCTTGCCATTACATGCTGAACAAACATTTTCAAAAGTCTTAGAACTAAGCTGGAAAATAAAACTACAAGTGAATAAAATTCAACTATTTTTTTTTCAAGGCACTGGGAAAAGGTTGACCTTGTACCTTTGAAATAATTCCAAACAACAGTAAATGAAAATAAGATAAATAAAAAATGGCCCAGCGGTTAGAGTGTTCGCCAATGGCCCGGGAGACCTGGGTTCAATCCCAGGTCGAGTCATACCAAAGACTTTAAAAATGGAACTTGATACCACCTTGCTTAACACTCAGCATTATAAGGTACGGTTCAAGGGTAAAGTGGAGCAATCCAGGGAATGGAGTAGCGCCCTCCCCTACACCTTGGTGCAGTAGCTATCGAAAAGGGAGCCTTCGGGTCACCCTCGACTATGGTCGCTAACTTTACTTTTATAAGTAAAGTAGGCTAATTTTTTTTTTTTAAACTCCCCTCTTATAAGATTCCCATAAAACAAAGTCAAGATGGCCACTAATCAGTAAAGGGTTATAACATGACAATTAAATTCAATATAAAAAATGAAGTAAAAGTAAGCAGGACTAAAAGAATACCCAGTGAGGATTGAACTCACTATACTAGTAATACAAGCATGCTACAAACCCCCACCCCCAATAGTTATCAAGATAGCTGCATCAGCAGAGCACTTTGTAGGATTTACTACTAATCACTTGCAAGGCTAAGTCTATAAAGATTTATCAAGAGCACTCACAACTGTTAGCAATTTAAGAATGAAAGCTATTTTTTCTGCCAAGTTTATTTCTCACTGGGCATTCCATTATCAAAACCTTGTACCAAACTAAATATCTACTCCCACCCCATATAAATAAAAATTATATTGCATAATTAACTTTATATCAAAGTTATACTAAGACCAATGGGCTTCCATTCTTGTTTAGGCAGGATCCTTAATTTACATATTTCATATTTATACTTTTGGTGATTTTTTTTTTTTTTTGACATGCTTCATATTGCAAAAAGTTTTTATTTAAAATATTGATAGCATTAAGTCTTAAAGATTACAGGTAAATATATTTATAAGTAGAAAGATAAAAAAGGAAGAGTTTTATATAATAAAGCATCTAACTACGGTACTTTAATTCATGTCCTTTTTAAGTATATAGATGAATATTTCAAAAAATTCAGACAAAAACAAAAAACTAAAATTTGTAATATATTTTAGAAAAATTCTTTAGACTATTTTCCAAAATATTTTCTCTTAAAATCCACTATTATTATAGCCATTCACTGTAACCTAAAAGAAGACTTAATGCTATCAAGAAACTAATTTGCAATATGATAAAAAAAATTTAAAAAAAAAAAAAAAAAAAAAAAAAAAAAAAAGGCAATTTCTACAACATTCAACTAATACAAGCAAATGAAAATATGATTTTTTTTAACATTCATTTTTTTCTCTTACTTTTTTTAATAAAATATACTGATTTTCATTTGTTTTATGTAACACACAAAAAAAAAAAAATTAAAAAAAAAAGTGTTGATGATAGGACCTAAGTTTACTTTTTGTGTCCATTTTAGGAAGAAGTGGGATGAAGCCTCAATAATAAATTTCCCCATCTTCAAAGAGGCAATTACTGAATGAGACTAAGTCGTAAGTAAATTCTTAACAGGTTAATTGTACAGTGCAATTAAAGAAAAAAAAATACTTAGCTATTTCTAAGTTTTCATTAATTTTATGGATAGATATACAGGTCGTTCTAAATATCCTCCAATTACATCTAATTTGACAGGTAATCAGTAAAAAATAATCCTTTGATTTTTTTAATTTTATTTTTGCTTTTCAAAGCAACTGAGCAATCAGATAAAAAAAAAAAAAAGTTGTTTAAAAATAACCAATTCTATTCCACATTGAAATGATAAAATAGCAGCTGACTATTCTATATTCAAACAGTAAAATAGCAGCTGACATTTTATTCATTTAAAAAAGGTATAGATCAGCCATCATTTTTCAAGCAACTTAAAATATTTTTTTTATTCTAAAAAGTTGACACACTAAGACCTGATAAATTCATGAGAGATTGCTTTTCTCCTATACATAAATATTTTTACACTAAGAAAATCTGTCATTAATAAGAACTATATATAGATAGATGGAGGCTTTAATTGCAGTTAAGGATGAAGGAGCATCAGATAAAAGAAATCCTTTCAAACCATTTGAGTCAAGAGAAATCGGAGGAAGAACACAGAAGAGAGACAAAAAAAAAAAGTGATAACGATATTAAGTCATGTAGTCTACGAAATAATTTACCTGGGCAGGGGAAATGGATATATTCCAATTTCTAAAATGTCCCATATTGTAACAGGATTTCTCATTGCTCTCTGTGTGTGGGGGGGGTCCAAACTAGTTTATGATACTTATTTATATTGCATTTTTATATAAGTAGATATTTCAGCAAATATTTGGAGATTTATTTGTCTGTTTCTATGAAATAAAATAAAATTTTTAAAAAATCATTCAACAAAAATGAATTAGAGATAAATATCTGATGCAAATTCTGACTCAAGCAGGCCTTCCTCCTTTTAAAAATTGGCTCAATCTAATATTTGTACCACTATTTCCTTTTATTTGGCTTCTGCTATAACTAAGCTTACTAAATATCAATTTATTTTTAAAAAAGTTGTAAATTTAAAACATTGGCAGCCCAACTGGTGGGAGTTTTGATTTTTAAATTAAACAGTAAAACAAAAATGTTTTTGAAAAAGCAACAGTGACTTTTTATGTTTGAAAGTAAATTTTGAAAAATTCATTAAAAACTGAATGAAATGACATTTGGCAAAATAAACAGACCTAACATGTTTTACAATAAAAACTTCAAATGAATCCACACTGGATACAAAGAGAAATTTGATGTTTAATATACAAAATCATGAGATGAGCAGTCACCATACATTCCTTGGAAGTTTTTATTTTGGAGAATAATCTAACCACTTATTCACTAGCAAATCAAAATTAACAAATTTTATACAAGAGTGAGTCAAAGTTTTCCACTGATGATTTTTGGCATCTTGTGTACCTCCATATTATATAATTATTTTGATACAACTTGTTATCCAATCGTTGCTGAAGTGCCTATTACTTATTTTACACCTTTGATAATGAGTAGTGAAAAAAAAAAATTTAATTTAGAGCCATTTTATGCTTCCTGTAAGGGGGGAGAAAAAAAAAAAAAAAAAAAATTAATCATGTAGAAGTCCAGGAATTGTCAACAAACATTTAGCACAAAAGTGATACAGACATTTCAGGGAAGATGACACCAAGATCAGGGAGACCTTGGGTTGTGGAAAATAAGGCTTTGCTTGAAGTGGTTGAACAACAGCCAAAAACTTGTATATTGTTAGCAGAACTTGCTCCTTCACAAAGCACTATCAATCAACACCTCCATAAGCTCGGCCTTGTGATCAAATGCTGAAATATTGCAAAACTTTTGACTCACCCTATAGTATATATAAAGATGTGATCTTATAACTGAGCCCTTAGCCCTTTGGTCCTCAGATAGCCTGTACAGAGCTTGAAAATTCTCTCTCTCTCAGAAAAGAAAAAAAGACAAACACTTCATTTCAGTGCATTTTTTGTTTAAAGCAATCCTCTCATTCCATTAAAAGAAAAGGCTGTGAATGGTCATTATTCGGAGCCTTTTATGTGATTTCCCCAACCTCAAAATGTTGAGCTTATGGTGTACAGTAAAACAGCACCCAGTCTGAAATATTGGGTTTATTGGTTCAAAAGGGGGGTAAGGATAATATTAAGAAGCTTAACATCTCTTATAAGTCAGTAGACTCAACAAAATCATCAGAGGAAGATCAGTGATTGAATCAAAAATTAATTTTTATGCTAGCCAAACCCAAAATGAATTCATACAGTAGGCATAATAATATTCAGGGTTGACATTTTAATAAAAGCTAACGAGATGAAACAATGTACTTGTATTACCCCACCACAAAATGCTCTGTTCCTCTGAGCACCCACTGATATTTTAACAATAGCATTTTTTTTATAATTAACAATTCATATTTCAAATGTTTCACAGATATTTTACAAAATTTTAACCCCTTACAAATGTAGCTTGATGGACAAGAAAAAAAAAATTGGATGGATATTCTAACTCAGAGCTTGTTTGTTTTAATAACAAATATGAAAAGGCTCAACTCGATATGAAATAAATGATGAGAGGCGGGGGATTTGCGGGCAAATACATTGAAATGAGAAAAACAAATGATCAAAGACAAACAAGTCTAATCCAGACAAAAAATACAGCCTACCCCAAAACACTTGTTATATGTGTACATAAAATTCACTAACAAAATGGAACTTATGGGACAGAGGTAGTTACAATATAAAAGTAAAATAATACAACACTATCATTTTTCTGTCAAATTTTTTTTTTTTTAAATCAATATATAGGCAATACCATATTGTGAAAAGGCCTTTTGGAAAAAGGAAAAAAAAAAAAAAAAAAAAAAAAAGCTCATTCTTAAGCATTTTAAAATTCAAATAAAGTCGCAATATGGTAATTATTTGTGTATAACATGAACTTGTGTATGTCACTCACCTCAATGGACTTTGGACGATGAAATTTTGAAGAAAAAATTTAGCATTTTGTCAACTTTTTTTATCAATTTGTACTAAAACATAAGAATTTATAAAGTTTGGAGCAAACATTTGGGCATGTTTGCACAAAAATGCAATGAGCTTGTAATGAAAATAAGCTCACATTAGGATAAACAAAATTACAAAAACTTTTCGGGGGATATTTCTCTGTAATGGCATAAAACATTAGTTTTGACAATAGATATAATGTGCTTTCAGTCATCTCGACATGAATATGATGAAGCATGTTTATTTTATAATTCTCATGTATAATATACATCCCTAAGTTTTGAACTTAAAAAAATATGGAAAAAAAATAGTGAGCCTTACACACATAATTACGATAATCTATTTGGGAAGTCTACCAAGAAACTGCTATATATTTACAATAGATGAAGTGTTCATGATTTATTGAAAGAGAGAATTTACAAGTGCACATGGAGAGAGAAAGAGGGGGGGGAAACATGACTGAGTAGAGACGAGAAAAATTCCCCTTTTAATTTGGCATGCCAAGAGGCATGCTAAGACAAAACTATCTACTCAGAAGCTCGGGTGTAGTAAGGATCCCCTAAGAAACTTTTGCATGCTCTATCTTTCTGGTTACTACAGTAAACTGACAGCTTATAAGATGCACTTGGAGGAAAAAAAAAAAAAAAAAAAAAGGCCCAGATTAAGATCATTTGTGTTATTGGCCAATATAGTTCCAGTGCTGCAGTGGCTCTCCAATTAAACTGCAAACATTTCTGCAAATTTAAGCAAGGTAACAACTGCTTCTACACCAGCAGGAAGAGCAACAAATGTCAAGAGAAAATTCTTCACCAACATTCTAGTTTAAATCTATTTATTTAAACGCCTGCCTGATATATATAATAAAAATTCGCAGAAAATAATAAAAACATTAAAACTAATTGAGTAATCAGGTGAGAAAGATAAATACCAAAAAAGAAAAAAAATTTT
>OY757920.1:84636219-84668719 GCA_963585895.1 Sepioteuthis lessoniana
TCATCTGATTCAAAATCTGAAAAGAAAAAAAAAGAAATGGTAATATAATGAACAGTAACTAGTGGGTAGAGTGTCCACCAATGGTCTGAGAGACCTGGGTCCAATCCCAGGTTACGTCATACCAAAGACTTTAAAAATGGTACTTGATACCTCCTTGCTTAACACTCAGCAATATAAAGTGCGTATCATGGGTAAAGTGGAGCAATCCAAGGAAAGGAGTAACACCCTCCCTACACCTCGGTGAAGTAGCTATTGAAAAGGGAGCCTTCTGGTTGCCCTCGACTACGATCGCCAACTTTACTTACTTACAGTAAATATAATTACCAGCAATAATAGTATTAATGTTTATTTAAAAAAATAAATAAAATTAACAGCAAAATAAAAAGTAATTAGGAGTAAAAATGGTGAAAAATGTAAAAACAAAACAAAATGGTAAAAACAAACCATAAAAACAGTAAAAATCATTGACGGAAAAATAGTAAAAATAACTATGAGTAAAATAATTAAGATCGAGTAGAAAAAAATAATTAATAAAAATAGTTGTTCAAAAGGATTCAAAAATTGTAAATCTCATTTAATATCTAACAAGTTAAGATTGAAAACTTGTGTTAGAGTCATTTAAGATAGAATTGGTCTAGAGAGACAAAATTACATACATAAATCAATTCCAATTTGAGCAAAACTAAAAATCTTTTTACTAACAGGATCAGTGGACCAACGATTAGGGATGACTGGACGTTGTTGGTCAGTGCAGACAACTTTTCTCATATCTTCAAAGCTAGGGTCACTTGGTACCACATCCCAAAATGGAGGCTTATATTCTTCAGAGATTCCTGTAGATAGAACAATTTACAAAATAAAATTTAGGCAAAAGAATTTAGAGTAAACCTTTAAAAAATTTATAAACACACACACACACACACACACACACACACACACTATATATATAAAAAATGGTATATTGTTAGATTGATTGGGTTGGATTTTATGGCATATCCAACCTTCTAGATTAATACCAAATCTACTTTATACATACGAGTTGTAAATGCATAGTTTGTAGATAACATTTTTTAAACAAGCCAGAGCTCATTTGTTTGCACAGTTAAATGGTTATACATGATTTATAATTCAATAGTTTGTAGGTAATTATATATATTTTTTTAAATGAGTCACTGCTAATTTGTTTGCACACAAGTTTTACTATCATTTTTACACAGTTAAAATGGTTTAAAGTATTCTAACACTGATAGTTCTATCTAATATAAATCATTTATTTGTACTCATTTATATGGTTTCAAATGTTGCTATATTGCTATCTAACATCAATAATTTTAATTGTACACAGTAAAGTGGTTTCAAATCCTGGACGAGGCTGATTACATTTCACATAGCACTAATACCCTTGGGAAAGGTATGAATCCAATTATTCTCCCTCCAGCTATGGGTAAATAGTAGGACAGACTGGGTTCTTCTGCCTTGGTGAGGCAACTAGTCTAGGAGAAGGAAAACTGAATTCAAATCTGTTAAACTCCGCTTAAAAATTGACCTTGTGTCATATCCTGCTCGAGCAGAGGGGTTGGTAAATAGGGTAATGTGGTTTCAAGCATTGCGATATAATACAAATAAATCAATTTAGGCACAATGTTTAAGAATTTCAAACATTGTTATGTAATAATACTAACAATTCAATTCAACATTACTCATTCATTTGTACAGTTAAACTGTTCCAAGCATTGCTATGTATCCCAAACAATTCAATTAAACATTTGTTTACACAAAGTAAAAATGGTCAAACAGTTCTATTTCTAACAATTCGATCTAACAGAAGTCATTAATCTGCACACAGTTTAAAATGTTAAACTGTTCTATTTGACCCATAGATAGGGCCCTATCAGATGCTACTACTCCAGGTCAGAGTTGACCTGGGAGCAATGGCAATGAAGTCTTGCCATCAGATGGTTCAAGGTCATATCTAGGACATTCGTCAGAGTATGGGGGGTGGGGATTACCTATCTGCAGAGATGTAGTCACTGTATTCAACAGTCCCAGCTGACAGCTATATTGTTTGGTAATCAATTAACTACATGTAGAGCAGAAACTGTAGCCCAATCATCAGACATTAAAAGATGACACAGAATAATTACTTATTCAGTTTCTATACAGCATGTCAACTTTCATTAGGTTATTAAATGCCAAGGTCAGTTTACCTTTTGCAAGCAATAATATAGGTTCCAGTAACTGATAATAATTTGTAAACAATTACTGCTTAATGATCGGTTGGCTGTGTTTTACAGCAGCCTATCACAACCCTTGTAGGATATTTAGAGCCAAATTCATATTGTGTTTTATGGTATATCAACCCTTGTAGGTTATTTAATAACAAATCCTGTTTAAACATATGATTCTTAAGTTAATAAGTTCAGAGGTGAGATTTTTTCAAAAACAAGCCAGAGTTTACTTGTTTGCACACAGTTAAATGGTTTCAAGTATTTCTATTTAACACTAATAGTTCTATTTGTACACGGTTAAATGTTTTTAATCTTAAACTGGGCCATTGGCCAAATGAGTAGTGTGTTCACCAATGTTCTGGGAGACCAGTGTTCAATCCCAGGTTGAGTCATACCAAAGACTCAAAAATGGTACTTGGAGCACCCTTGCTTAACACTCAGCATTATAAGGTAAGCATCAAGGGTAAAATGGAGCAGCGCCCTTTCCTACACCTTGGTGTAGTAGCTATTGAAAAGGGAGCCTTTAGGTCACCCTCAACTAAGGTCGCCAACAACTATCTTTATACTGTAATACTAATAGTTCAATTTAATAATCATTTGTTTGTCGAGTTGAATTATTTCAAGAATAGTAAGTAATTAAACAGTTCTATTTGAGTAAGATAGGACGTAAACATACGACCCCTTAAAGATGGAGTGAACCAATAATTGATGACAGTGAAGGGGTATTTCACATTCCCCAAAGGTTCAGGACTGTAGCCTTATCATCAGATGGTTTAGTGTCATATTCAAGACACTTGTTGGAAAGGAGTGGGGGGGGTCTTACTCTTCAACAGAGCGGTAGTTGGTGTATTCTACAGTCCCAGCCAACTGGGCTTGATTATAGTTTAAAGTAACTATTTCTTAATACTAATGGTTACATAGGGTGTTTACCAATGGCCTGGGAGACCTGGGTTCAATCCCAGGTTGTGTCATATTCGGTTGGGCCACCTTCGGGTGGGCGAACTGCAACCTTTGTCCACTATGTATAGCACTAGACCTTGTTGTCTAGTTTAAGCTATAACCCGACATACGTGCCCGGATCCAAATTTGGATTTGTGAAACTGCTTGCCTCATTAGACCCACATTGCACTTAGTGGGTCGATGAACAGCACAGACTAGCAGGGTTCGAGTCTCGGCTCGTTCCCGACCTTCCCCTCCCCTTTATCCCCACTTTAATCGGCCTTTTGACTTTGTGTCAAGTCCTGTCTGGTGGGAGGCAGCGACAAATACAATACCAATGACTTTGAAAAAAAAAAAAAAAAAAAAAAAAAATCGTACTTGATAGCTCCTTGCGGTCGCCAACTTTACTTTTATTCCTATTAACTAACCATTTACAAACAATTGTCGTTCCAAGTAAATTAGTCTTAATATGTTAGGGGAGACATATATTAGAAATGAACTCAACAAGCCAATTTCAAATTCTGTACAAGGTTGATTGCTTTCTACTTAGGACAAATGGCCAGGGGGAAGGCATGAATGTATCTCTTACCATACCAGCTATAAGTAAACAATAGGGACAAACTGGATCCTTCAGCCTTAGTAAGGTAACCGGTCTAGAAGTAAAACACTGAATTCAAACCAGCTGTACTCCCCTTAAAAAAAACTGATTTTGTGTCGCATCCTGCTCATAGTGGAGGGGTTGGGTAAACACATTCCGTACAATGGCAAAACTTTAGTATATTTGATAGAAATTTACAACAAAAGAAAAAGATTACCATTAACAACACAACATCTTGTGATCTCCCAAAGTACCAAACCAAATGCATAGACATCTACACATTTGAAAGATTCAAAGAGATTTGGATTAAGAGTCTCATCAAGAATTTCTGGTGCCATATAACGCTTAGTGCCAACTTTTGGATTGTTGCCAAGATCAAGATAATTATTTTCACGGCTATGAATAACAGCCAGTCCCAAGTCTCCAATGCAACAAGAACCATCTTTTTTAACTAAAATATTCTTGGATTTTATGTCCCGATGCGCAATTGCTGGTTTTCCTTGCTTGCCAAGGATTTCTGTATGTAGATGCACAAGGCCAGCTGCAGCCGAGTAAGCAAGTAAGAGCATTGACTGATGGTCAAGCACAACATGCTGCAAATAATCATAGAGAGATCCATTGACATGGAAGTGCATAATCAGCCATAACTGTGTACAGGAGTTCCGACTGGTCATGTCAGAGGCCAAGTAACCAAGGATGTTGTCATGACGTAAAAGAACCGTGTTATAAATTTCTGTTTCACGGTCCCAGCTAGCTTCATCTCTCGAAGAGAAAGTTTTTACAGCAATGCACTCTCCATGGTACATTCCTTTCCAAACTTCTCCATAACGCCCTTTTCCTGAGGAAGAAAGAAAAAATAAGTAAATGAATAATTATCATATACAAATATTCATTTCTTTATAGGAAAGAGAAAACATGAAACAATTAGGAGTTAAATAAAAAAAATAAAAAACAAACTTTATTTCTCCTTTCCTTCAGGCATTAAGTAATGTTGAAATTTAAGTTTCTTCAGTACCAATTTAAAAAACAAAAAACCCTTAAACATGAGTAAATTCCAATTGATCAATTTAAACAGCAGGTCAACTAATATAGTGTAACCCGGATATAAGAGAAGTTCTCTGGTCCCAAATTAGAGCCTGTGTTACCTAAAAATAGATCAAACCCGGATATAAGATACTTATTGTCCGGGCCCTGGCAACTCTTATATCTGGGTTACTGTAAAATTTTTTTTTTTTTTTAAATGGCATATCAACCTTTGTAAGTTATTTAATGCCAAAGCCATTCTCCTAGAAGAACAGTAGTGGTACTATTTAACCCATTCATACCTTTCCCAAGGGTATTTGTCTGAAAGTGAAAGCAATAGTGCGACTGGAGTACGAACTCGCTTACTAAGATTTCACAATTCATCGCTATAACCATTACATCTCAAGGACACCCCGTCAACTAATATAAGTTTATTTTATGTCCAGAGGGCAAGGAACTGCGTACATTGTATGTTTATATTTACATTCTGTGTGTACTTTTTTGGGGACATAGAAGGTATTAAGTATTTCTATCTAATACAAATAATTTGCACAATTGCATGATTTCAAAAGTTCCTATATAATACTAATAATTTTCTAACAGATCTATATGACCTATTGATAAGATTAGCAGGTAATACCACTCTGGGTCAGAGTGGACCAGGGAGTAATGCTGCGATAGCGTACTCCGCACACTCCAGAACAGAAGATTCTCCCTCAGATGCAGTTTAGTGTCATACCCATGACAAAGTGTTAGAAGGGTTATGCAAACACCATCAGTATTATATTGCAAAGCGCTATTGAATTCTAGTGGCCTATAAAGTCAGACATAACCAGCAGCTGCCTAAGCTGTAGTATCTTGCCAAATGTTGGTTGCAAGTTGGAATCTGATTTGTTTAGAGTTATCTCCCCTACCATTGGTCTTCCACAATTAACTCACATTGGCAAGCTGACAGTGGTTGATAGAAAATGATACATGTACCTTTGGGTCCTCCAGCAGTTCAAAAATCTGACTGGATCAACCTGAGCGAGTTTTGTTTAATGGCATATCAACCTCTGTGGGTCATTTAATGTTAGTTTAAAGGTTAGTTTGTTAACATTTTCCTAATAGCATTTTTAAATAAACCAGAGTTTACTTTTCTTCACAATTAAGTCCTTTCGCATACTTCCATCCAATCGGAATCTTATTTACTTTTAATGATTTGTTTGCACACAGTCAAATGGTCTAAAAAAAAAAAAAAAAAAAAAAAAAAAAAAAAAACTGCTATGAAACAGCAACAATTCAACATTTATTTGCACACATTTAAATAAATAGACATAATTATGTAAGTTTAGTTAAAAAGAAAAAGAAAATTACAAAGTGGATGGTTGATAAGGAAAATTTTAAGAGATTGGATTCATCTGTTTGTGCACAGCTAAATTGTTTCAAGTATTTTAGTTATTTGTTATACCTTCCAGATCAAGGCTGGCAACTCTGTGGTCTGTTTCACTATCCATGCTTTCTACACTATGGGATCTTTGTAGGGATTTTGTTGATCCCTGAGCATGCACAGTTTATTTATTCCTATTGGTGACTTTCTTCTTGATGCTGAGGGTACTGTATAGAATTTGGCGGGGGTGGGGAGGCAGCTTGAATGTGTGGATCAACCTGAGGTTACAGGAGACTCAGTTACTGGATTATAATTTATTATGGAAGAGGATTATTAAATACTAATGTTACTTTTTAGCTGTGATAAATTCAATAAATAGGATACAAAACCACTCCCGTTTTATCATCAAATCATGCTGATAGGGTAAGAATCCAGGGAATTCGTCCTATTGGCCATCACTCTTGATAAGTCCTCTAGACTGCATCCAGTGTCCACTCAGAGCAGATGAATGTAACTATTTACTGGTCAGCAGTTGTGTGTATGTGAATGAATCCACAGAAAAACATTGTTTATGAATTTGCTTCTTGAGCAGTATCCAGTATGTCTCCTCAATCTTACTTGGATAGTTAGTGAGATGAGAGGTAGGTGACCATACAGCCCCCATTTTGTTGGCTGCAGCTTCCAAAATAGTACAGAGCATCCTTGTGTAAAGTCCAGGAGGTGCCAACATAATTGTACTAACACAGCAACAGTTTGATAAAATAAAACAAGAATTCTTCCAGAGAGATCAGATTTCCATATGGTTGATAACCTGTCAATATTAATCCATGCTTATGTTGACATCGCTTTCAGTAGATGAGAGATTCCTACCAAGACATGTGAAATGGTCTAATTTCAGAGGTTTTCAGTTCAATGTGGATGTTGTGAAATTAGACTTCTACAGGGGAGGACTTATTCCTGGACACCACTTTTGTTTATTATTTAAGAAATAGATCTTAAGTTTATGTTGGGTTGACTCAGTTTTTATGTTAAAGTACAAGGTATGCATTCTTTCTTTTCTTACCGCACAACAATGGAGATGACATCATCTTGTTTAAAAAAGCAAAGTTTTATCCAAGTTCACGTAGAGGTCAGTAACTTATGCTACCAGCTGCACTCTATGCAACTGGGATTCAGCTTGAGCAAGTTTATTTTCAAGAAGCACTAGATCATCCGCATAGTCTGCATCCATAATAGTTAAATAGTGTACTTTCTACTTCTTGCCATTTTTAGTGCAAGACCATTTTTTTTCCTGAGGCCTATTCATAGTATGAAATCAAGATAGATTATAAATAAAAATGGTGATAACTTATCTCTTTGCAAGACTCCAGGGACAATGTCAAAGATAGAATCACCACAGGGTGAATAAACCATTGCTTTCATGTTTTTGTAAAGCATCATTATAATGGTAACTTTTTTTCTTAGTGGAAATTTTGCTCAAAAGTATTTGCTCCATCTTTTTTCTGTGTATGGAATCTAAGACCTTAGAGAAATCTACAAACACAAATGCTGCTTCAAGATTTCTTGCACATATTTCTTTGAGGATTCAATGAAAAGTCAGAAACTGAAATGTTGCTTGATTTCTCCAAAAACCATTCTCAACTTCAGATTGGATATGACTGAGAAGCAGAGCATTATAAACCTTAGCAGCTGTGGTAGTAAAAATTTAAATCTCTGTAAGTGCTTCATGTATCTGAGGTTGCCTTAATCACCACAAAAGGCAACTTTTACACAAGTTTTGATTAAATAGATTTTCTTTTTAAACTAAATGTAAAAAGTACTCAAATAGTTTAGCTGAAGAAGTTTTGTTTATAATTAATTGTTAAGTCCCAATTGGAGTTGGAATACAAAAAGTAACAGAAATACAGTTAAATAAATACTAGTTAAACATAAACTAAAAGATAATACAAAAATTGAGTCCATATCATATAGATTATTGCAAACCTTTTTTTTAAACCTACAATTTACTAGATTATACAATAAGATACACAGGTCTTTAAGCAGTAAAAAAAAGTTAAGTCTTAGGAGGCATTCCATTTTATACAGAAGTCTACAGAATAAAAGTGAGCAGCAAGATGATACTTACCTATCATTTCTACCATCATGACTTGTCGAGCAACAGTACTTTGAACAAGAAATGGCAATCCCGAGCCACTTCCAGATGTAACAGACTGCTCGTACAATTCCTATAATGAAAATAAGGAGCAAGATATTAAGTTGAAAATATTTATACTTTAGCAGTTATAACTAATGGAAATAAAATCTTCCAAAGACTGAGAAAATATTAAATTTAAGCCAGTAGCATGTTCAACATGTTTATTATCTCTACAAGAGAAGTGGCATTAAGAATGTGATTAAGTTTACACATTTGATTAAATATAAATAGCAAAATTTAAAAATGAACAAGCAAATGTGTAAAGCTGCAAATTTTGGTGTTGAGAAAATTTTAAATATATATTATATCAAAAAAATAGAAAATGGAAATATTACGAGCATAATTCTTAACCAAATATTGAGAACTAATTTTCAAAGAGAAAACATTTTGACTAATTTTATACTTAAGTTTCTAACTGTCTGAATCATACACAAAATATTTCTAACTATTGGGAAGTAAATGGCAATGAAAGATCACTCGAGACTTCCCAAATATTGACAATTGAAGTTTCACCATCAGATACAGTTAGTGTCATATACAGGACGCTTTTTTTTTGAGGGGTAGAGAGTCTTATCTCATCACAGAGGATACAGTCAGCATATTTTAAGCCCTGCCAGAAGGACATTCAAGCAACTTTTGTATATCTTACCAAAAAAACAAAAAAAAAACTGAAAACAAAAAATTTCAAACCAAAATTAAATGATTCATTAGTACCTTTAATGAGCTTTTTTCTTCTTTATTTGATTTGCTGTCACAATCATCTAAGAGGCGTCGTTCCCGAGCACAAAGGTCATCCATTTGTCTTTTGTACTTCCATCGAAAATAACAAATAACGACTACTATCATTATTACTGAAATGAGGATTGGAATCAGGATACCCATAAACAATGCCATGTTAAGTGGTGGGGAAACAGCTGAAAATAGAAAAGAAAAAAAATGCTTATTTGATAAAGAAAAATTTCAAGAAATATTGAAGTGAATTTTTTTGCCAAATTAAGGGTGAGAATCTGGCCCAATGATAGCATAAAACCAATTAAAATACATCAATTTATTTGGTTAGTAGTTTCCAAACTTTTGTTAGGTGCAAAATTTTAAAAGAATATTTTGGCCTACTGCAAAAATGTAATATTAAACAGGTTTGATATTAAATGTGAATGTGCGCACACACACACACACACACACACACAAATGTATTTTTAAAAAATGGTTATTTATATATCTTATCAATTAAACAAAGATTTTCAACAATAAAACATTAGTAATTACTAATTCATTCAGCAAATTAGGATGAATTATCAAAAATAGACAATTTTGGTTTTCCTTCACAATATTTTCTGTTAGAATGAGACAGAAACTAATTTCTTCATCTATATAAGTCTTAAAAGAACCCAGGGAAGAAAATCCAAATTACCTTATATATAAACAGTAAAATAGAAACAAAATAGTTCAAGCATTTCTTAACCATTTTTTTTTTTTTTTAAGTAATTTTTTTAAGCTTGATTTGAAGTCTCAATGCAGTAGAGTTTGGTAATAAATATTACTGCATAATAGTCAGTTTGATTATGTCCCTTTAGAAATAATAAAATGCTGATATTTACAAGAAAGTAAAATTTTGATTTAAAAAAATTTGTACAGTTGTACTAATCTATGATAATGTATCAATCATGATGAAAAAAGCAACCAATCCACTGATATATAAAACAAATTGCAATATACTGTATTTTATTTTACAACTTAATTAAATTTGAATAACGTGCTATTTCTACATATTTGTCACATTACATTTAAGTAAAGTGACATTCATTGATTTCTGTTAAGTGTTTAAGAAAAAGCACTAAAACTATGAATATGTGACTGGAAAAATAAGTCGCCAAGATTGTGCACGCGGCCAAAATACGGTTCCTTCCTAAAATCAAACAACTCTTACAAAACTTGTACGTATCAAAGATAGAATAGGGAGATACACACACAATTTTTGGTTACAGAATTGTTTTAATATTGTAGAATTTAGTTATAAACAATACCTCCCTTTCTATAAATAAACCTGCTCAAGTCAAATCTCTGCTGTACAACCTAGAGTAGACTGAAAAAGTTCATTAAAACACCAGAAAAGTTCCTTTTTTTTTCAAGGGATTAAATAGTCATAAATAACAATTCCTTCCTTCTTCCAGAAAATAATTCCAGCTTCAAGATATCTTACAGTCTGCCTTTTCCCCCAAATCAACAGTCCTCAACTCTTGTCCTTTGTAAAATCTCATCTCTCAAACTGATCATCCGTCTTTAATCGAATTTTCTCTTCTTCATGTTCATTGTTTAACTTAATGGTTCAAGTGGGGGCAACTCCTTTTTATTTTAATTTATGATAAACTATTTAAAAAATATAATTATCTTCCTCTTCCGCTTTTAACTTTTTTTTTTTTTTTTTTTTTTTTTTTTAACAAGTTAAGACAGTGTCATGCCCAGAACACTTTTTGAGGAGGTCTTACTCCTCAGCAGGAGTTACTGGCAACATATTGACTAAGAACAAAGTTTGTTTTAATAAGTAAAATAATTGCAAAATTACACAAATATTGTACTCAATTTTTAACAACATAGGTTAACTAATAACAAAATGTATAACCCAAAAAGGTAGACAGATAAGTAAAGACTGAGGAAAGCAAATTGAATTTTTCCATCTATCAACTCAACCACCAATCATTGGATTTTGAAATTTACCCGTTTACTGTCTAAATCTGAGATTAGATATTTATATTGATTACACAATTCATACTATTGTGCTAATCTTCTGAAAATTGTCTAATTTAAAAGTGCTGTCATCTGGACAATTTAAAATCTGTCTCAGATTTCGAGTGCCAACTATTTTCCAGGACCCAAAGGTTCAAACTATGATTGGTATTATGGCTATTTTCATGTTCCATAATTTTTCAGCTCTCTTCCAAGGTCTCGGTATGTATTTAATTTAGGTTTTTTCCTTTTTCTTTAACTTACTGGAAAAGCAAAGTTCTTGTTGACGGCTACAAGGTCTGGCCATATGGTCAGGATTTGGTGTACCATCTGTATCCCAAAATAACAATTTCAATTTTTTGTTAATAATTGAACGAGATATACTAAAAATTACTAGAGTAAAAATTCTTACATCACATACTAAAATTTCTTTATAATAAAAGAAATCCTGATTTCGAACTCCAAAATAAATTTAAAACTGGAATACAATATCAGCCATAAATACACTTCTGACAAGTTTTTATATAAAAATTTTTTTTCCTAAAAGATACAGGGATTTCATCTTTTGATTAATTTTAACAGCATGTAAACCTGCCTAGGGTTATTTTATGCCAAGAGATTAAGGAATTATATTCACTCTAAGTCAATATTTACATATTTGTGTAGATTTTTTAAATCTATTTGCATAGTCTTATTGAATACAAATAATTTTTAAACAGACCTATTTAACCCATAGGTAGGATGCAAGCAAGTACAACCACTCAAGATCAGTGGACCCCCAGGAGCAATAGCAATGAAGGAATATTCCACACTCCCCAGAACTGTAACCCAAAATATGAACACATAGCAGTGTGTGTGTGTGTATATATATATATATATATAAAAGCATGTTTATTTAAATAATAAAGACATTTTGTCTATATAATTTTATAGAGATCCTTTCAAGTTTCCTGATAAGTGTTTTGGTTTTAGGTTGGAATCGGTAGATGAATTTACCAAAATTGTCCTGAGCACTTTCAGAACTTTCATAGGCTATCATCAGTTTGTTTGAATGTGTGGAAAGCATTTCTTTAAGAGGTTTTTTTTTGGGGGGGGGGATTACAAAATTATGTAAACAGTAAGTTGGATAAAGCCAAGATGCTGATGACATCGAATGTATTTAAAATAGAATGCTATCAATAGAAAATCAAGAAAAATTGAATATTATTGAGAAAAACAAACACTAAAAGGCATTTCAAAACATTGTTATTTTCAAAATTAATTCTCTTGATAACAATATGATCTCTCACACACAAAAAAAAAAAACTAAAACTTTTGGCAAAATTAGATTCATGATAGAAGAAATAAATATAAACTAATGTGTATTCCAATGGTTATTTCTCTGTAATGGTATAAAACAAGTGTTTGTTACATATTAGTGAGTTTGAATTATTGATATAACTAACTTTTTGTCATGCCATCCCAAAGATGGTGGCACACAGGGCCAAAGTTGGGGGTAATATTTAGTCCTCATGTATAATATGCGCTACTAGCTTTAAGGCTTAAAAATGGAGAGGGTTGTATATTACAACTGAATAATTAGAGTAACCAATATGAAGACTACAGTTTGAATAATATAAACAATCTAGTTTACTCACTTTTTCTATCCACCTAAGAAATGATTAAACACAATACAAATATACTTACTTTGCTTCCTATCAGAATGTAATGAGACAGTGATGTTCTGATTACACCAGTCAGTGTTGCAGCACTTTATATTAAATATAGATTCCACTTTTGGAGAGCATGTCAAAATCTCTGGACGTTTGGTGCAGCCTTTCTGTCGATTGATTTGGCCCTTCTCATCACGCAAGATGGAAGCATAACACTATAAAAAAAGTAAATGAATGATTTTTTTTTTTTTCAAATTAAAAATTTAAGGTACAAATTAATCATATAGAACACTGGGGATTTGATTTTAATGGCAAGTCAATCCGTATGGGATTATTTTGTACATAATGGATAGGGAATCATGTATGCTGCAAGATTTTTTTTTTTGCATTTGTTGAGTTTTTTTTTTTTTTTTAAATATATAAAGTTATATCAAGTATTCCTATCAAATACAAATAATTTGCACATATATGGTGCATTTGATAATTTTCCAGACTTTTGTGTACAGGCATTTAAAATTGTCGTAGACTCTTGAAAATTCATTATGTTATTGCTATACATCTTATAAGATGACTGACCAATTTTTATGATTTCAGCTTCAAATGAACAGCTACAGCAGCAATTGGCATACACCCTTCTAAAGCCTGATTGTCACAGCTGGTGAATTTCAAAAATGCAATCTGGACATGAGGAAACTTTAGAAGAATGATATGCAATAAAATTGTTTTAAACTTGGAAAAAATGCCACAGAAACGTATGGAATGCTTCAGACTGCTTTTGGAGCATCTTGCATGAATCAAGCATCAGTTTTTGAGTGGCATGAGAGATTCAAGGAAGGCAGGGAGTCTGTGAGGGATGATGAGAGGTGTGGGAGGAGTAAGGAAGTCAATACACCAGAGTTGATTGGCCAAAGAGTTTGGGTTAGGGTTACTATGTGGAGATTTTAAGGGAGTTCAGGAAGAGATTCCGTTGGAAGATGCCAGCACTCTTCAAATCAAGTCAGTGGCATTTCCACCAGGACAATGCACCAGTCCACAACTCCATCCTTGTCACAGACTATTTGACCAAGATGGGCATGAAGACAGTTCCTCACCCTACCTATAGTCCAGACCTTGCTCCCTGTGACTTTTGGTTATTCCCTAAGCTCAGAGACTGTCATTATGAGACAATTGAGATGAAAGAAGCTGTCACGAAGGTCATTGACACTCACACAAGGGGCCTTCCAGAAGTTGACGGAATGGTATAACTGCATTGCAGTCGGAGGAGATAACTTTGAAGGGGACTAAAGTTTAATGTGTGTACTATCAATAAAAATGCCCATATGAAAAAGTCTGGAAACTTATTTAATGATCCTCATAGTTGTATAGTTTCAAGTATTACCTAATACTATAAGATTTATTTTTTCAATAACTGTTTTTATTTATTGTTGATCATGTTTGTATAGTTAAGATTTCAAGTAACTGATAATACTTGGCAGATATTTATCATTTCAAGTAACTATCAGTACAAATAATTTACAGTTATATAGTATATGTATTCTTAAGTTATTGTTAAATGGATTTATTTGACCCACAGATTGGTCCTTCAGAAGGGACACAGCAAATTCTAAGCTCACTATCTCACTGAGTAACAAAGAAAGTAATATTTCACATTTGTGCCAATAGTTTTTATAGATGCCTGAATAAAAGCCCACATTTCAAATGCTGATTTTCCAAGCAGGTAAAGTCTAACCTCTTCATAGTTGGTTAGTTTTACAGAATGTCAACCCTTCTTCGGTTATTTAATGGAAGTTTTTTTGTTTTTTTTGCAAGTTATATTTTCATATAATTATTCCTATTTAATATTACAAGGGCAAGTCAAAAGCTCTGCACTATCTTGGTAATCTGATGATTTTGCCAAGATTCCAAAAGGTGACGAAATGCACAGACCTGAGATGCTGAACATAGTGAAAAATCACAACTCACCTCAGCGCAAACATTAGCGCACATGCTTCATGTGCAAGATATATTTTTTATAGGAAAAAATATGGCTGCTCTGAGCAAACTTATATTGCTGGCAGTCACATAAAGCCAAGGAGAGCAAGTGAAGACATGCATGCAAATGAGGACAGGCAGAAAAGAACATAAAAACAACGAGCGTTGTCACTCGGGGTCTCTGGTGTTTTTGCATTAAACACGAATTGATATAAAGTATAAAGAGACGGAGAGGATAATTGTTGAATACGAAAGGAGGTTTCTGGTCAGACATCGCAGTTAATTTTGTTGTTGTGAGACACAACAATAGCTCTACCAGGCTCTTCTGATAATCTGAGTGCTACTCATCAGATTTGCCTTTATGACGACTTTGAGCATTGCCCTTGGAATCCATGTTTTTAGGCCCACAATATTCTTGCAATTTACACAAAATTTCTCAAAATCATCTAATTACTGTACCAACGGTTCCATCACTTTCTGGGTCAAAACATTTTTGATTGCTTCCGTGACGTTATGGTCCAGTTGGAACTTGTAAAGCATAAGTTCCCAGATTAGACTACATTGCACATTCATCAATGCAGCTTTCAAATTCTTCCAAGTGAAGCAATGCACAACGTGTCAGCATACCAACTAACACGATACTACCAACAACAGCAGATACATTCCACATCTTGAAATGCTTTAGTCAACAACTACATACCAAAATATTGCAAAACTTGGCTAAATCGACTAAGAGAGACTTGTATAAACCAAGTTATGCAAAAATAACAGCTCTATTTACAAGGAATTACATAAATGTACACTTGTAAATTCACCCCCATGGATCTGTATGCTTTTATTCAACATGGCAAAATTTTTGTTGCCCTCAGGGGTCTCTATACGAAGTATTTCAAAAAGCATTGATATAA
This sequence comes from Sepioteuthis lessoniana, assembly GCA_963585895.1. Classification (NCBI taxonomy): domain Eukaryota; kingdom Metazoa; phylum Mollusca; class Cephalopoda; order Myopsida; family Loliginidae; genus Sepioteuthis; species Sepioteuthis lessoniana. The sequence continues at coordinate 84,651,826 of OY757920.1, forward strand.
GAAATTGTTAAATGTGTTAAATATTTAACTGTTCATGAATCAAAAAATGTTTCCCCCCCCCAAGTAATTTTTGCATAATTAGCCCTAAAGATTAAGCCTCCACTTAAAACAGCTTATCTCATTAAGTCACATTCCTAACATTCATTAGATCTAATAAATAGATAATCAAATTCACTAAATATACAATTTGTCAAATGTTAATTCTCCGGTTCCTGCCATAACTATCCAATTGCATTAAAAAAAATAAATAAAAATAAAATAGAATAAAATTTTTTAAAAATGGTATGGTCAGCGAGTTGACTAATAACACCCACATTGGTATAGTTGCTCAGGCCTTGGTCACCAACTAACCAAATGCATACATGAAGATCCACTTTTAACTGGCCTTGTGTAATACATATAATATTCAATCTATAAATCTTCCAGTTTGAATTTAATGAAATTACCTATTATTATTCTCACCATCAACTGTAACAGCAAGTTGGATCCTCCAGATCACTTCAGTAAGAACAGGTGATTGGGCAATTTTAACAATGTTGACCTGGGTTTTATTTTTATGCCAAGAGGTTAAGGAATCTCATTCATAGAACTTCATATTTAGATATTTTATGCAGTTTTTTTATTTTTTGCAGTTATATGGTATCAAGTAATCCTAATAAAAATAATTTTCATACAGTTGTATGGTTTCAAGTAACTAATAATAAATCCCGAGTAAATCACTCAACAGATTATTTGACCCATAGATGGGACCCTAACAGGTACAACCACTCTGTATTAAAGTGGACCTGGCAGTAATGGCAATGAAGGTCTAATCCACACTCTTCAGAACTGAAGAGACTTATCAGATGCAGTTTAGTGTCATTTATGTCACATACACATAAGATAAGAGAGCATAGATAGGTCCGATGAACACAGGTGAGAAACTAATAGTTACAAGGTACCAATAATTATGTCTATGCCATTATAATTTAAATATATGCTCTATCAATGATATTGAGCCATCTTTATAAATACAGCAAACTATATCAAAAATAATTTTATATAAATACAATCATGGAGACTGTGTGTCCAATTAAAAGTCACCACAATTCCCTTATTTACATCACTTTCTTCAATTTTATTTAAATCTTGATCATTAAAAAAAAATTATCAATATTAGTACTGTTGGGCTTATCGACAAACAAATAACATGCAACTGTATAACATTTCAGAAATAATGTAATGCATTTGTTTTAATCTTTAATTACTGTTAATTATCTTTAATTTCCCCAGCAAGATCAGAACAGTGTTATTTGTTTACCTACCATATATTTTAGTACATATTATTGAATATATATATATATATATATATAAATAATGTGTGTTAGAAATATTTCTATCATACTATCAGATTCACTACAAATCTATTTTTTTCAACACACACACACACACACACACACACACACATATATATATATATACAAATTTTCATATTGCTCAACTTATAGATTATAAGTCACGTTTTTAGCTTTAACTTAATTTTCTTTATCTTTATAAAAAAAATAAAAAAATATTAATGGAGAGGGCCACTGACAACTACATTGTAAGAAACTATTTCCAGATCAGTGAATGAAAATGTAAAGTTATCTTAACCTGACAATTTGAGGCTACAAACAGAATGAAGTACTGGAAAATACAAAAAGAGGGGGGAAAAAAAAAAAAAAGAAATGAAATAAGAAAAATTTTACAAAAATAGAAAGTCATTTCCTAAGGGCAAAGGCCAACATTAACACTAGTTTGAACTGTAACAAAATCAGGATTTCTGAACAGGTGGCTCACAATACCCCTGCCCTCAGTCTTTGGCCTTTTTAAATATCTTGATTTGTTAACAGCAAACATGTGTCAAATGTAATTCTTTACTCCTAAGGTCATGCATTAATCATTATGAGAGAGGTCAGTTTAACCTTAGCCTAGTCTATACAAAACTTACTGTAATATTAGATTAATGACATACAGGCCTTCAGGTATTTGAAATATATATATATATTAAACACATACATACACACACAGGGTATGATGGCTCAATTGTCTAAATAACACAAAGATGAAAATAACACCGACATCTTTATCAGATATTTACCAGTTACATGAAAATATCCAGAAATACTATAGATAAAATTTATTCAAAGAAATTGCTACTGGCTTCAACCTTAGTCTCCTTGTTTAAATTGGTAAATGCTGCTGTTATCATAGCCTTCAGTTCATCTTTTATGTTGCACAGAATTTGTTGGTCTCTTGCTCAATTGTACCCCACACATAAAGGGGATTGCAATAGGAAGGAGTTACGCAGCCAGCAGTACAACATGCAGTTTCTAAATTTTGAGAGGAGTGAATTGCATTCCTCACAGTATCCGACTAACTAGTCTGCTGCACGAAAGACAAAATCAAATTGAGGATTTAAAAATGGTGACAACTTACCCCTCACACACAGATATAAATATGTATAGGCTTACATACTTTAAAGTACACAATGAAAATGTATTAAAACAGAATTTCATTTTTTTTTTAAATTGAAAATATAATGCTCAGCTGAGCCACTTATGAAATAAAGGAACAATTCTTGATACTTTTTTGCAGTTGTTAGTGTAACACAGGATTGTGCAAGTGCAGCAGCACCTTCTTGATTTACCAGACCTAGCTTCCATTCACATTTTCTCCCTAAATTGAAAATACATCAAGGGTAATAAATTTGATGATGTTGATTTGTTTGGTTGGTTTTTATGGCATATCAACAATTGTAGGTTATTTAATACCAAATCCTCTTTAGACATATTGAATATGATTTATAAAGACATTTTGTTGATAACATTTTTCTAAATCATTTTTTTAAGATGTCAAACTTTTCTATTTGACCCATAGATAGGACCCTATCAGGTGTTACCACTCCCAGTCAGGGTGGGCCTGGGAGCAATGGCGACGAAAGGATACTCCCAATTTCCCAAAGCTCCAAAACTAGAGCCTCACCATCAAATTATTTAGCGTCATATCAGGACACTCATTGGGAGAGTTTTATCCCTCTGCAGAGATGCAATCAGTGTATTCTACAGCCCCATCTGACTGGGTTGTGATAATATAAAAAATGGCAACTTCACAATGCTTACTATATCCAAAAAGTGATTTTCCGATGTTTCAATCACAGAAAAGCTGGAATACATGTGCTAAATGACAAAGAGACATTTCATGCATTGTTTATTGCTACCTTGGTAAATACGACTTCAGTTTTGATAATTTAGCAAAACATTTTTATATATACTTTCAAAAATATATCCCCTCTGGGTATTAATGTCCAAGTTTTAATGTAATAAAATATATCAAATTAGAAATAAAACAAAACTAGCAGTGCATAAAAAAGAGATTACATTCAAAAATGAAAAAAAATATTTTAATTGATCTCAAATAGTACATAAGATTGCTTTTAATACATTTCAAAGCATAAAAACTGATTTTTAATATTACTAAGAAATTATTAAAATTGGTTTTGTTAAAACCAATATGCAAATTATTCACACCCTATGTATGATGTTAACCTTTCTTTCTTAATGATATAAGACACAAACGGCAGGATTTTAAAAACAATAGTTTAGGCTGCTCCAAGACAAATCAATCTGACTTTAATTGAAATATAGTCAAAAAATAAAAAAGGTCATTAAGATTGAATTATGATAAATAATTATTCAATAATTATTGAGAATATAATGGAAATATGGAAGTTTCAATTATAAAAAGATATAGAATCTATTATGATAAGATTGCTTTTATATATATCTTAAAGTGCTTGTGGTGTAAGGTCTATAATAATAGGAAATAGACATGGCAACCCAAGTTCAAATCCAGCACCAGGCTTTTTGCATTTCATGAAGTGCTAATACCTTTGAGAAAGGTATGAATTCAAATACTCTCTTTCCAGCTACAGGTAATTAGAAGGGCTGACTGGACTCTTAAATATTGGCCTAGGAGGAGGAGGAGGAAAACCCGAATTCAAAACTTAAATTCTACTTAAAAATTGACCTTGTGTCACATCCTGCTCAAGCAGAGGTGCTGGTATATATATATATATATGAGAGAGAGAGATAAGTAGATAGACATATGATATTAGAGGGTGACCATTAAAAGGTTTGTTTCTCTTCATAATGACAAAAAAATTTACATGAAATATGAATTCATAAAGTTTTATCTATTTTATATACAGAGTATTTCTGAAAAATTGATATAATTTTGTAATCCAATAATTTGACAAAATACAGTTCAAATGATCCCAAATTTTAACTGAATGTGTAGAAACAACTCGAAATTTTATATTTAGTTTTTTCTTCTTTTCTTCTGACAGAGAAATACTTTTCACTAAAAAAAAAAAAAAAGTACTTGAACAATAAGCATAGAAGTTGGAGTTGTTTCTATAAGTGCTGTTAAAATTGTAAATCATTTGAAAAAGAATTTTTCAAGTTTACAAAATGAGACACTCTGGACGCCTGAAATGATATCAATTTTTTTGAAAGCTCTCTATAATAATTTACAGACAGGTTCTTCATATACAATTATCTAATTATTTAGTCACAGTAATACAAGATTTTAGTCTTGGTTCATGTGTTAACAAAGATGTCTCCTCAGTCCTTCCAGAGGTTCTGTAAGACATGTAACATGTCTTGCAGAGCCAAGATTTCTGCTTTACTGATAGTCTAGATACCTACTCATGGGATCTATGGAGATTATATATAATAAAAACAAGGTTACATTTATAACTGCTGACCTATTTTGTAAAGATTACATCTTAATTGCTTTCTTCTGATATAAAGTATTTTAAAAAGATAAATAAAAAAAATGAAAAAAAAAAAAATGAAAATAAAAACAAAACTTTTTATATTAATGATAAAAATATGTAACTATTCATTATGCCTGTATTCATATGCTTTGATAGGGGTAAGACAATGGCATATTGTTAAAACATTTTTTTAAACAGTGAATTTCATTTCCTCAAGTGGCATATATATGTGTATATATATCACACAAGGTGAGCAAACAGAAGCTTGAATAAAGCTAATCATTTAGTGTCCACCTTCTTCTGGCTCACAACATGTGTATAATTTTTACATTACTCCTTTTTTTCTAGAGGGGAAAAGATAGATATATATATATATATATATATATATATATCTATATATATATATATATATATATATATATATATATATATATATATATAGAGAGAGAGAGAGAGAGAGAGAGACACATAGAGAGACACAGAAAGAGAGAGGGAGGGTACTAGTTTTCATCATAGAAAATGCACATAACAATCAAGGTTCAAATCTTGAAGTATTTGCATTTCTCAGTGCTAAATACTCTTGGTAAAGACATGAATCCAACAATTCTCTCTCAAGCTATTGGTAAATAGTAGAACAGATTGGGCTCTTTAAAATTGACCTTGTGTCACATCCTTCTCATGTGGAGAGGTTAGAGAGAGAGAATATATATATATATATATATATATATATATATATATATATATATATATATATATAGTGTGTGTGTGAACATGATTCAAGAAAAACAGCACATCATAGTAATAAGTTTTATGATGAGAGCAATAAATTTAAAATACTTAGAGAATAAAGCAATTCCCAGTCCAAGCTGCAACTGAATAATATTTTAAAGTTAAATGCAATTTTTTTTTTTTAAATTATATAAATTTACAAAATAACAATGAAATACTAATTAGAATCCTTTTATCATCAGATCATACTGATAGCCTGGATTCCCTTGACTGAAACTGTCCCTATTGGCCATCACTCTTGATAGGTCCTCTAGTTTTCACACCGAGCTGACAAAAGTAGGTATTTGCTGGACAGCCAACACTGGTGGGAGGCGACAGAAGCATGTTGACCGAGTTTGTCCTTACTCCTTCAGCAGAGCCTGGCATATCTTGTTTATCTTGCTTGGATGGTTTGTAAGATGGGAGGTATGAGGCTATACAGTTGCCGTTTTGTGAGGTGCTGCTTTCAGGATTTGTTCACAGCAGCACACAGCATCCTTGTGTAGTTCTCATATAGCTTTTTCTCTTTCAGTGTTTTGTTAAGGTTCAGGTTGTGCAGCCATACAATAGTACTAACACAACTAAGCTTGGAAGAATTCCAGTTTTATTTTAGAAAGATCTGATTTCAATATGGTTAATAACCCGTTGATAGCAGTCAAAGCCTTATGCCTATAACATCACTTTCAATAGAGGAGATATTGCTACTGAGGTATGTGAAATGCTCTATCATAGAATCAATCCTGGGATCTACTGTTACAATGGGTTTAGTTCATTTAACTGCATATTAATCCATTTATGGGATCTTTAATGCCAAAATTTAATTCTTGTGTAAATATTTGATTCTAATCAGAACAATGTAGACAACATTTAACATTTTTTTTTTTAAATTAAAATTTTTTGCAATTGTCTGGCTGCATCTATTCCTATCTTATACAAATAATTTTCAAACACTTATTAGGATTTTCTAATGATTTATACACAATTAGAAGTTTTCACATGAGTATTCCTCTTTAATAATCATTTGTTTGCCCACAGTTATAAGCTTTCAAGTAACTAATAATAATAATAGTCCTTGTAAAACAATTATAACTTCAAGTAACTTTTTAATACAAACAATTAACAGTTATATGGTCTCAAGTTTTATCTAATAGAAATAATTTTTAAAAGATACATTTGACCTATAAATAGTTTGGTTAGGTTTTATAGTATATCAGCCATTGTAGGTTATTTAATGTCAAATCCTATTTATACATATATATCAAATGTATGACTTGCAAACCCATTTTGCAGAGAACTTGTTTTAAACGAGAGTGTTTTTTTTTGGCACATAGTTAAAACACATGGCAATACTAGAAGCCATTTAACATCAATAGTCTTATTTGCACACAGTTAAATGGTTTCAAGTATTACTATGTAACACTAGCAATTCAATTTAACATCAGTCATTTGTTTGTCAAATGGCTAAACAGTTCTATTTGACCCATAGATAGGACCCTAACAGGTACTAGCACTCCAGGTCAGAGTGGACCTGGGAGTAATGGCAATGAAGGAGTACCCCACATTCCTCAAAGCTCCACAACTGGAGTCTAACCACCAAGATGGTTTAGCATCACAAGCAGATCACTTATTGGGATGCATTCTACAGCTGACTGGGCCGACCTGTAAATAGGACCATTAATAGGTACAACCACTTCAGGTCAGAAGGGAATAGGTAGGAATGGTAAAGAAGGAGTACTCCACACACTCCAAAGGTCCAGAACTGAAGCCTCATCAAGATATAACTTAGTGTCATACCAAGGAGGGGGATAAGTTATTGCTGTTTATTATGTCCAAAATTGTTGGCCCTAGGACAGTCTTATTAAGTGAAATGCAATGTAAATCAATTTACATGTTTATATAACCCTTAACATCATAGGCAGGATTTATTAAATCTTAAAGACAGATACATAGCAAATTATGAGATGAGGAAAACATTGTTGCCAACTGAATTTATTAGTACTTGTTTCACATTAGACGTCAACATTAGTCATTGTCAGTACTAACCAACTAAATTTGATATCGGGATATATATATATATATATATATATATATATATATATATATATATATATAAAAAACACACAACTTATTTAACCATTGAATTCTACAATTCATTCAAATCTAAAGTCTAAGTTTCAGTGTTCAATTTCTATACTTTGAAAAACCAAGAAAATATTTTACACTATATGAATAGAATCTCTAAAATAAGTCAAAATAGAGTTTCTGAAAATAATTTGAAATCTGACACTTTAAAACGTCAAAAGGTTTACTTTTGTTTGTTTTCGGATTTTTTTTTTAAAACTTAAAACCAATTCCAATACTTATTGTGAATTAATATACTAAAATTTCTATTTAGCTTCCAGACCGAGAAAAAGAGAAAATAGTTTTTTAAAAATTCAGTAGACTTGTTAATAAACTCGAGTCATTCATTTGGTTAATGAATTGAAATAATTTTCCTAGTTGGGGAGGGGTATTGGGGGAAAAAAAAAAAGACAACAAAAAAAACAAACACACAAACTGAAGTTTTTATATAAATTGAAAAAACTTCAACAAACCGTCATTTGGCTACTATAAATTTATTTCAGCTGGCCACTCCACAAGAGAAACCAACCTCTACAGATAGCCATTACACAATATAAAGAAAAATTTTTTTACTCTATGAAATTTATATATTAATTATACATTGAGCACTACTAGAGATTTATAAGAACCTTCATATAGGATCATTCCCAACTCTAAATATATATTTCTTTAATAAATTCTCCCCTGTGATGTTAAAGGATATATATATATAAGCAGTTTGATTTACACTGTAATTCATTCAAGAATTTTGGGCCTAATAATCAACAATAGCTTATCTCCTCCTGGCTATATATATATATATATATAATTCTTTGCTCTGAGGCAGTCTTAAATGAAATAGCATGTGTGTGTGTGTATATATATATATATATATATATATATATATCATTAAGAAAAAAAACAACAAAACCAATCACAAAGGATTATAAATTTATTTCAATCCTGTTACGCATTTTTGAAATTTTCAAAAACACGAAAAAAAATTAACAGGACTTCATCAGATCAATTAGATTTTTTTTTTTTTTTTTATCTAATTGATCTGATGAAGTCCTGTTAATTTTTTTTCGTGTTTTTGAAAATTTCAAAAATGCGTAACAGGATTGAAATAAATTTATAATCCTTTGTGATTGGTTTCGTTGTTTTTTTCTTAATGAAATTATTGCTCTGTATAATTGATACATTGAGCTCTTTACCAGGAAGATTTAAATATTCACGAATATTTTCTTGTCCTGATGGAATTACTCCTAACTCCGGTTTAACTGGACTAAGTATTCTATATATATATATATATATATATATATATATATATATATATATATATGTGTGTGTGTGTGTGCATATTCAAGCAGCAGGTTTTCTTGTAGAAATATTTTTTAAGCCTTTTCATATTCACGAGTGAAATAATACAACTGAGGATAAAGGCCATGTAATAACTGTCTGAAGTTCTATCCCACATACACATACTTTCCACTTTCTTTGAGGTGATGGGTCTACTAAAAAAAAAAAAAAAAAAAAAAAAAAAGTTCCAATACGTAAATGCCTCTGACAAAGATGCATAGTTCTACAGTCTTGGTGATTCATAGTCATGTGATCCTGATTTGTGAATTTCTCACATTCAAACCAGTACAAATGGATTGTATGTTCAAACATTAACTGCATGCAATGAATGTTCCAATTCAAAATATTCATTAATCACATAAAACATCTCAGTACATGTACACAAGATACAGATATTTCAGACAATTATTACACAATCCTCCTCAGTTATGACATCTTGATCACAAATATGAAAAAAGTTAATTAAATATTCAACTCTAAATCCTTGTCTCATCCTAAATATTTTTGTGGAGGGGGGGGGTGTATGAGGGTCGTTCAAGAAGTTCTAACCCTCATCCAGAAAAAAAAATAAGGAGCCATATCTAATGTTTAACATTATTATCTTCTGATTAGACAAGAAAAACTAATTCAGATTTCCGTCTAAATTTTTGTGCAGTTCAGACCTGCACAAAGGTGAGAAGAGTGACAGATAAAAAAAAACAGAAGTGAGTAGTCAAAATATCTGCAAAAGAAAGGTATAGCACTCTCAGAAATCCATGAGGACATGGTACAGATATTTGCAAGAGATTCCCCCCACTCCCCAACACAACTGTGAATTCAAGCAAGGTAGGAACAGCACAGAAGATGACCTTCGGTTAGGTTATCCAAAAACCTCAACCACTGATAAACAAGTTTATGCCATTTTATCAAATGGTTTTGGATGATGGACACCTTACTGTCAAGCAGACATTCAAGTCAATATACAGTAGTTCTGGTTTGGTCAACGTTTTGACAAATCTTGTGGATGAGGGAGCTGTCTGCAAGACGAGTCCCAAGAATGCAGAGCACAAGCTAAAAAAGGCTGACTTTTCTGAATCACTCAGAGGATAACTCTAAGAATTTCATCAGCAGATTAGTAACTGAAGACAAAACCTAGGTTCACCACTTCAAAACAGAATCAAAGATTCAAAATCAAAGAGAGGAAATAATAGTTCACCACCCCTGAAAAAGTAGGCAGTGTTTGTTAACAAGAGGATGGCTTCTGTTTTGGGATTCAGAAGGCATAATCATGATAAACTACTTACAAAAGAGAAAAAAACTTGATAGAACAAATGCATAAAAAATAAGACAACTGAAAGAAGAAACAATTGTCAAAAAGCAGGTGAGCTCTTTCTCAAGATAATGCACCCATTCATACACCTTAAGTTGCAGTAGCTGAAGCAGCTCAATCTGACTTTTTTTTTTAACTTTAAAAATCCACTTGCATAGTTGCAATTTGGAAAACAATAATAATGTCATATGTGCAAGGGAGGAGTTTTTGGAAGCTCAGAATGACACCTTCAATGATGGGATATCAATACTTGAGCATCATTGGATTAAGTACACTGATGTCAAGGGAGACTATATGAAAAAAAGATGATCAAAAATTGTCTTGATTCTCCGACACCTGCGTGAGGGTTAGAACTTTTGAACTATCCCCATATGTGCACATTTATAACAAATACAGATAAAACTGCTTGATGGCATTATGGTAAGGCAGGTCAATCAAAAAAGAAATTAGATCTAATTTATGAACTCTTAACATCCATTACACAAGTGATAACTTTCTTTAGTATAGAAATAATTACCAACACAGGAACATGTATCATACATTAAAATGAAGCTGGTCATCTATGGATCACATCCCAACTTCTCAACATTGTTTCTCTCAATAGTAATGGTCCACATTCAAGTGAGAGCATGTATCCCTGCCTAGTAAAATACTGTTGACTGTTCTTTGAGCCACTTCAGTACTGTTTTCACTTCCTCATCACTGGCATAGTGTTTGCCTCTTAAACCCTCTTTTATGGAGCCGAAGAGATGATAAATATTATGCCAGTGACAAGGAAATGAAAACAGTACTGAGGAAGTGGCTCAAAGAGCAGTCAACAGAATTTTACAAGGCTCTTATTCAAAGGTACAGACATTGCTATTGAGAGAAATGGTGACAATGTTGAGAAGTAGGGATGTGATCTTCAGAAGACCAGCTTCATTTTGATGTACAATATATGTTACTGTGTCAGTAATTATTCTTGTACTAAAGAAAAAAAAAGCATTACTTTTTGACTCACCCTCATTATATATGATAGAAATATGTGGAAGGTTGGATAAATCAAACACTTAACACAGGTTTAGTAGGCGCAATATTTTATACTTTTAAGAACTTTTTTAGGCTAAACCATTTTCTGAGTTTTTCTATATATAAGCAAATGTGGAACATGATAGAATGACAGAGGATAAAGGAGTAGCAGGAAGAAAGAGAGGGTTTAGAGTTAAAATTATCAGGTTTCATAAGAGATTTTTCATCATATGAAAGTGGAAATAATTTTAGTGAACAGACGGGAAAGAAATAGAGAAAAATAGGAAGGGGTTTTCAGCATATCCTGTTTCGAAGACATCGACTATAATATGATGTCTAGATCCACCTTTTCCCCTATTTCTTTCCCTGTCAGCTCACTGAAATTATTCCCTACGAAACCTGTGTTGAGTGTTTGATTTATCCAACCTTCTACATATTTGATTCACTACAATATATATAAGTGTAATCGGAAGGAAAGTCAAACCTGGTTAATTCGTCATTATAAATTTATTTTGGCAGAGGATATTACTATACTCTCCATCTTGTCAGATGACTTTTTACATGCTTTTCTCGCAGTTGCAGAAAATGACGACTTAACCAGGTTTGAGATTCCATCCGATTACACTATATACACTCTGAATGTGAATTTTTATTCAGCCAATGAATAAGGGATTAAGAATACCCATACATTGAGCACTCACATAGATTTAAATGATATTCCCTATATATTCTATAAAAAAATATTCCACACCCACTGTCTTTGGACGCTGACTGGATATTATATTACACACACAGAGTTCATGAAGTCTGCTAATAGTTTTAAATTCTATCAACAATGAAGGTAGTCATTTCAAAGTCCAATAACCTTCAAAGTGAATCAACATCTGTGCTTTACTAAATGATTCTTTCATCTGTACAATCTGAGAAATTAAAATTTAAAACCACAGCAGGACCTTGTATATTAATATAATCATAAGGTTTAATATATTTCTGAAAGGAAGAGTGCACAACATCAGATAAGTTTTAATAGAGAGAGAACAAAAAAAAAAAAAAAGTTTTCAAATATTAATCAGTCATGCTTTTTGAAAGAATGCTATTAATAATAGAATGATAAGAATTCTCTAATTTCATTTGAAATTAATTTTTCAGATGAAACATAACATCGCCCTGTAAATGGTTAAAATAAAAAATAAAAGGAAGGGTGGCACATTACTCATATAAATAAATAAATCCTGTGAATACTTGCCTTTTTCATATCCCACCTCCCACAAACATGTAAGAATTTTCATAATAAATGGTTGTTAATAAACCATTTATTAGAATAAATAGTTTCTATTAAAATATGTGCTAAAAATAAGTAATAAGTCTTGAGAAAGTAATGCTGCAGCAAGGAAAAAAGAAAAATTTTAAACCATCCAGTAATCTATAAAAAGAAAAATTCAACTCAAGGAATATCAACAATTTAAAACGTCAAATAATTCAAGTCTATTGTTTTTCATTCCCCCACCTTAGGAAGTGAGTAGTGAAGCAGGAGTAGTCTATAACAACAACAACAAAAGTAGCTATATTAAAAACTGGTGATGATGTCAATGACCAGGCCAGTCAAATTATGAAATGAGTTAAAACAAATTCTAGAGAGCACTTAGAAGAAATATGAGCCATTCTAGCAACCAATCCACTCATCAAAATGAAGAAAAACAATTTAGATTTTTTTTTCATCTTGTAAATAAAATGTATTCCGACCAAGTCAGAAGATATAGTGGTTCATTTATTAATGGTAGACGAGTAGTGTTTTTTCTAAAAAGCCTTTGAGTTTAGAAAGAGTTCATTTAAAACATGGGGGAGAGGGAAAAAAAAAAAAAAGTCAATAAGATTTATTTTGTTTTAAAATGTTACTCATATCTACCTCTTTAAAAGTTTATACATTTTATTTTCTGAAAAATTTGTTCTCTCTCACATAAGTGTGAAAAAATTCACAGTGAATGACAAATATTGAAATAAGATTTGTATGGCTTATGTGGTGATTGTTCCAAATAAATGGATTTTGCCATTCCAGCAGACCATATAGTCAAAGTGGAAAAAACAAAAAAAAAACAAAAAAAAAAACAGGACAAATGCTAGAAAGCTAAAAATTTTGTGGAAGATGACATTGATACCGATCATAATTGGAGCCCTTGGAACAGGGGTCCAAGAACCTGGAAAAGAGGGTGTAAAAGAAAAAACTGAATCTATCCAGGCCACAGCACTACAAAAATCAGCTAGAATACTGATAAGAGTCCTGGAGACCCGAGAAGACTTGCCATCACTTTGGGGGGGAAAAGCAACCAGTTAAAACTGGCATGAAAAACTAACAAGGAGAGAGAGAGAGAGAGAGAGAGAGAGAGAGAGAGTCTACAACAGAATGGTAAGAATTTTCTAATTTCATTCAAAAGTAATCTTTCAGATGAAACATATCACACACTAACACCAACCTGAAGAGGATTTTTTTTTTAAATTTGCACATTATACATACATAAATACATCTAAATATCTTGCTTTTTCATATCACCCCCCCATACACACACAAGAATTAATTCTAATAAATAAATGAATAGGTGACTTACCGCTACAGGTGTAAAACATGACAATGTGTCGCAGACATCACAGTAACACTGGATGTTTTTAAATCTGCTACTCCTCATTCTTTCTGGAAGAAAAAAAAAAAATAAATGAACAATGAAAGAATATTGAAATAAATATAGCGCTGGAAACCGATTCCAGTGCAATTTAGTTTGGTTTATTTAATGGCATATAAACATTAGAGGGTTATTTAATGCCAAAGCCATTCTTCTAGAATAGTAGTGGTACTATTTAACCCATAGCTGGGAGGATAAGGGTGTTCATACCTTTCCCAAGGGTATTTGTCCGAAAGTGAACGTAATAGCATGACTGGAGTTCAAACAGTTCAATTTGATAGTTTATCATTTCCCATGTCAACAACTACACTCTTTCATGGATTGATTTTACAACATGTCAACTTGTTGGGTTACTTAATTCTAAAGCTTTTGTTTTGTTTTTTTTTTGAAAAGAAAAAAAAAAATCATTTCAAGTGACTAATTATTTGGAACATGAGCGTGACAGTGAAACCAATGTAGATGGTGAGCTTAGAATGGCCCCCAAGGGTTTAGAAAGGAGACTGAAAGAATTAGATATCAGAGGAAGAATCAAGACTATGAAATAACCATGTGGGCTGGGCTGGCAGTTAGATCAATCATTGTCTAGTGAGGACCCTGTTATTTCTTACACCCAGCCGAGTGGGCATTCCACAAGTTGGGAGGAAAAAAAAGAAAAGACAAAACAATTCAAGACAAAACATAAGACAAGGTCTGTGGCATTTTTCTGGTACTCTGTGTGTGTCTAGGCATTTGACTATCACAAGTACCTTGTGAAACTCCCAGCAGCTACCAAAAATGTGTCCAGTATTTGACTGCAGTGACCTCATGCTCTCTTTGCTAGCATGGCCATTCTGACTACTAGTCAGACTGCCAGTCTCAGAATGTCAGTCTCTTATTTCAAGTCTTAGACTGACCAACATGCCTTGGTCCTTGCCACCCCTACTTCTGGTCTTGGACCCTCATACAGGTTCACATTGGTATAGCTTTTGTCTTTTTTGTCACAAAGACCATCCAAAAGCAATTCACAATAAGAAACTTCTCCAGATAATCCGATGCCATCCAAAGATGCTTAAGATAAAGTCCTTTCTCTAGCTATCAATGCATGAACAGATATCCACCGGCCAATTAGTCTAGTGGGTAGAGTTTGGCAATGACCTGAGAGACCAGGTCATTAAATAAAAAAAAATTTTAAAAAAAAAAAAAAAAAAAAAAAAAAAAAAAGTACTTGATGTGGCCTTACTTAACACTTAGCATTATAAGGTATGAGGATCATTAAATAAGCTTCCAGACTTTTTTCGTATGGGCACCTTGATAGCACACACCTGAAATTCTAGTCCCCTTCGAAGTAATCTCCTCTGGATACAATGCACTTGTACCATTCCAACAACTTATGGAAGGCCCCATGGAAGTCCTCTTGTGTGAGGATGTCAATGACCATCGTCACAGCCTCTTTCATCTCAATTGTCTCATAACAGCCTCAGAGCTTAGCGAATAACCAAAAGTCACAGGGAGCAAGGTCTGGACTATAGGAAGGCTGAGGAACTGTCTTCATGTCCATCTTGCTCAAATAGTCTTGGACAAGGATGGAGTTGTGGACTGGTGCATTGTCCTGGTGGAAATGCCACCGACCTGATTTGAAGAATGCTCGCCTCTTCCAACAGAATCTCTTCCTGAACTCCCTTAAAACCTCCACATAGTAACCCTAACACTAACCTTAACCCTTTGGCCAATCATCTCAGGTGTTCTGACTTTCTTACTCCTCCCACACCTCTCATCATCCCTCACAGACTCCCTACCTTCCTTGAATCTCTCATGCCACTCAAAAACTGATGCTCGATTCATGCAAGATGCTCCAAAAGCAGTCTGAAGCATTCCATACGTTTCTGTGGCATTTTTTCCAAGTTTAAAACAGAATTTTATTGCATATCATTCTTCTAAAGCGTCCTTACGTCCAGATTGCATTTTTGATATTTACCAGCTGTGACAATCAGACTTTAATAGGATGTATTCCAATTGCCACTGAAGCTGTTCATTTGAACCTGAAATCATAAAAATTGGTCAGTCATCTTATAAGATGTATAGCAATAACAGTGAATTTTCAAGAGTCTACGACAATTTTAAATGCCTATACAAAAAAGTCTGGAAACTTATTGAAGGCACATATCAAGGGTTAAGTGGAGCAATCCAGAGACAAAAATAGCACTCACCTACACCTCAGTGTAGTAGCTAATGAGAAAAGAGAAAAAAAAAAAAAAAAAAAAAAAAAAAAAAAAAAAAAAAAAAGATCCTTTGCTAACTAATTATAACAGACGTGTGTGTGTAATACATCTCTCACACATACACCAGCTTATATCAGTAGAGTTGGCAACTGTAGTCGAGAGCAACCCAAATGCTTTCTTCTCATTAGCTACTACGTTGGGTGTAGAGGAAGCTTGACAGCAATCACAAGAATCTTGTGAGCAATATTGAACAAGTCCTGGAGGCAACACCCCACCAGATAGCAGCTACATGGCCACCTACAACCCATCATGAAAACTCTCCAAGTTAGACGAACCAGACATGCAGGACCCTGCTAGAGAAGTAATGACGAACTCATAAGCAATATACTTCTGTGGACCTCTTAACATGGACGAGCAAAGGCAGGACAACCAGCTAGAACCTATACACAACAGTTCTGTTGCCGATGCAGAATGTAGCCTTAAGACCTCCCAGGAACAATGGACAATAGAGACAGGTGGTGAGAGAGGGTCAGGGAGATCAGTGCTGGTAGTGTGACACACACACTATATATGAAATTCACATTGTGTCTGTTAAGATCAGTAAGAATACTTAGAATCCTGAAGAGATTTGCTGTCACTCAAACTTCCAGCAAAACTGGAATGAGAACCTCCTAAATAT
>OY757920.1:84673719-84923719 GCA_963585895.1 Sepioteuthis lessoniana
ATGTTAAACTTATTTGAAACAAAGGATGTATAATTGAGAGAATGAAAACACTTAGATGCTAACTCTTTCCATCACTCCCAGTTTTCATTGCTAATGTTTCCTATTAAACCAAATTAGACAGTAAATAGAATATTTTTTTTAAAGATTTATCAAGAAAAAAAAAAAAAAAAAAAAAAAAAAAAATACATTAATAAATAGATAAAGTCAATAATACAAAGCAAATATTTATCAAATAAAAAAAATAAATAAAAAATAAAAAAATGCAAATTATCCTTCCCATTCATACAGGAAACTGCTTTTTGGATGTGTATAGAAATATAATTGCATGTTATTAATATGTAGAGAACCTCAACAATATTGATAATATCAAAACAATTTTCTTCATAATTGGGATTTAAATAAAAATAAAATCATGGAAAAAGGTGATGTAAATAACCGAGAATTATAAGGGCAGTATTGATAACAAATAAAAGCTTGTGTTTATTCATACACCTTTCATGACATAATAGCTTAAGTGCTGGACCCACTCCTTGAAGTAAGCTTGTTTGAACTTCAGTCCCACAGTTAAGATTCAACTTCCAAATGCTCTTGGGATTAAATAATACCTCAAGGCTGATATATCATTAAACAAAGAAACCATATATAAGGGAGTAAAGTTGGAGACCTTAGTAGAGGGCAACCAGAAAGCTCCCTTTCCAATAGCTACCAGACCAAGGCATAGGGGAAGGCACTACTATTCCTTGGATTGCTCTACTTTATCCTGGGATAGAACCCCAGTCTCCCAGACTATTGCCAAACATGACTCATTAGGCCAATATATATATATATATACACACACACACTTCATTTTTCATAATTGTTTCCATTTACTGCGAGGTTGGTTGATTGGGTTTAATGGCATATCAACCTCTATAGGTTATTTAATGCCAAAGCCTGTTTACACATATGTAGACAATTTAATCATACCATACTAAAACCATACAACTCATTTACTCGCATACGAGTAAGTATTTGCAAGTATTTCTATGTGACATTAGTTTATTTAGTGATGATAGTGTGATTTATTATTATTATTTCTCACTACTATTTCTACCAACACAAGCATAATTCTATTCAGCAATAATTTGCTTTCTGTTGATTACTTTGTTGTTTTCAGGATTGTAACCAAGTCTATATTTTCTGGTACAACCCGGTCTCTTTCAAGAACGACAAAACATTTACTGCTAGGGAACACGATACAAGATCAAATTATCTTAATCAAATTTTAGTTTTGTTTAAGTATCTGTACTGATTATAAAAAGGATAATTCACAGTAACATCAAGTTTCTGATATTTGAAAAAGGAATTATTTTTAGATTCCATAGATAAACTAGTAATAAACAATTCTAAAATTTAGCAAATTAACAGCTTTAACAGGGTTTGAAATTTTATATTCAATGAAACACGATATTTTCTCATTGAAATGAGTGGTGATTATTGAATATTTTATACCAGGATGAAAAAAAAAATTGTAAAGTCTTAAGAGGCTGCAGCTTATTTATTTTGTATATAAAATTATATACAACTGCAGCAATATTGTAACTATCTTTTGGTATATACAGTATAGCTCCTAAATAAACGCTCCCAACCATTTTTATAAAAAGTTAATTTTCTTTAAAAGAAAAAAAAAAAAAAAAAAAAAATAAAATTAGAATTTTATCATTTCTCATGGAACATTATTACACAATCAAAACGGATTAGGTTTTACTTAGAATTAAAACCTACAACCAAAAATATGGATACCCCAACCCCCCCAAAATTTTGTTATCAATAACACCTAAAAATATTTTTTATTACATGATGTTCCACAAGAAAAAATTTCAGTATCTGATCATGAAGAATTGTTTCTGGTATATTTATTTATACTTGATACTGTATAATTTGGGAAAATTTTAAACCTATTTTGTGATTTGGTTTGGTTTGGTGAATTTTATGGCATATCAACCTTTGTAGGTTATTTAATGCCAAATCCATTTTTATGTAAATCTGTTCTTTTTAAAACAATTCAGTTAAGCATAAGTACAGTTTAATTGTCAAAAACATTTATTTCAAACTATTCAAGAAGTTATTTGTAACAATTCAGTTAAGTGTAAATACAATTTTAATATCGAAAAACAGTTCCATTTCAAATAATTCAGTTAAGCATAAGAATGCTGTTAGTTCTATTTAGCCCATAGATAGGGCCCTATAAGGTGCTACCACTCCGGGCCAGAGTGGACCTGGGAGCGATGGTAATGAAGGGATACTCAGCATTCCCCAAAGCTCCAGCATTGCTGGAACCTCACCATCAGATTGTTTAGTGTCATATCCAGGACACTCGTTGGGGGGGGGGGGGGGTCTTACCCCTCTGCAGAGAAGCAGTCGGTGTATTCTACAGCCCCGGCCGACTGGGCATTTTTGTGATTTGATTTTAATGACATGTCAACTAGTCCCAGGTTATTTTATGCCCAGAAGTTATGGAATCTCATTCATTGTATGTACATATTTACATTTTGTGTAGGTGTGCTTTTTGCGCACAGTCCTATAGAATAGAAATAATTTTTAATCTGATCTACAGGAGCCATAGATTGGACCTTAAGACACTCCCACTCTAGGTTTGAGTGGACCAAAGAGTAACAGCAACAAAAAGGTACACCACACTCCCCACATCTGAAACCTCACCATCAGATGTATTTTAGTGTCATACTCAGCTTACCCACTTTTTTATTGGGGGTAGGAAAGGGTCTTACATTTTTGCAAAGGATACATAAAACCCATTTCATAAAACAAAAACTATATAAAAATAAATACACATGCACTATATATATATATATATATATATATATATATATATATATATATATATATATATATATATATATATTTCATTCCATATAAGTACATCTGATATAAGCATTAAAAGTAATTGATATACTATAATAACAGCCAATCAATAATAATAATAGCAGCATGATTAAGATCTGCTAGAATACTCAGAAGAGTCTTGAAGATCTGAAGAGACTTGCTCTTACTCAGATTCCTGAGAAATACCAGCAGCTGTTAAAAAAAAAAAAAAAAAAAACCACACCAAGGAGTAAAATAACAATGAAATAACTGCTAAATTGAATTAATGATTTAAATGAGCAAATTTAATAAAAGCAATAAATACTCAAAATTATTAAAACTATTCTAAAACAGTTGCAAAAATGTTCAGTAAATAGAATTGGCAACCCAAGTTCTAATCCTGGATGAGGCCATTTGCAATTTATTTCTTATAAATAGTAGTGAGGACAAGATTTAAGAGACCAGAGCATAACATAAGATTCCTATACAAAAATGCTGGAATGCTAAAAGCAAAGATAGATTTAAGGATCATCTAATGCTCAGGAATAAATAAGAGTCAAAATTTTTTTCTATGAAAATATGGATTGTGAGTTTCAATATCTAAGTTTGTTTCTTAAATATATTTTTTAAACTACCTTATATACTCTTGTAATGAACAACTAATTTTTAGCTACAGGTGTTTATGACATTACGTGTACAGCAGTAAGATTTAAGCGTACAAAAACTCTTAAAGCAAGTAAGAAAAAAAAAAAAAATAAATAAATAAATTAGTCTTAAAAGTCAATAATTATATATATATATATATATATATATATATATATATATATATATATATATGTGTGTGTGTGGTTTTTATTAGTATCCTTTCAAGTTTCCTGACAAGTGTTTTGGTATTAGCTTGGAGTTGGTAAATGAATTGGACCTTTCATAGGCCATCAACCTAAAACCAAAACACTTGTCTGGAAACTTCAAAAGAGCCTAATAAAATTATGTAGACAAAATGTTTATTTAATCAAACATGGTTAAATGAAGGACCGCTACCCAACTACACACAGTATATATATATATATATATATATATATATATATATATATATTTGTTAATGTTGATTTTTGAAAATTATGCTTTATATAGTTCTTTCCTCTGATCACAGAAACTCAGGAAACAAAAAAAAAAAAAAAAAAAAAAAAAAAAAAAAAAAAAAATGAATTAAAATAAAAAAAATTAAAAAAAAGCAAGCTAACCTTAAGTTTTTCTTTGACAGCCCCAAGCAAACAGGAATAATCAAATAGTAAAAGACAAGACAAAAAAAAGCATTGTGGGGAGAACAAGATTGTCTTGGGTTCTTTCTCTCAGTGGGTTTCTCAGGAACTGCCAGTTGCAATTTCCCCCCACCCTCTGTTCAAGCAGAGTCTATTCAAAAGAGCAAGACACCCCTCAGTCTTCACCCCTATTCCACAACCAGCCTGTCATCAAAGGTGGCTAGGGGTCAAAATGCAACTGGTGAGAGTTTCAGCAGCCCAGTAAACTCTTCCTTTACCCACACATCCACTTTTGGAAAGAGAAAAAAAAAAAAAAAAAAAAAAAAAAAAAAAGGGAAAAAAAAATTAGGTAATGGGTTGGGGAATAAAAGTCCCCATAACTGACCAATTAATCATTTGCCAACACTTATGGGAAATAATGGAGGATGGAACAAATAAAAATTGAACAGACTAGGAATAAAGATAAAGGCATGGAATGTGGGGGGGAGGGAGAAAAGAACCGGTTTCTATTCTACACAGACCAGATTTTAATAATAAATAAGTTTTGAATCACCACCAAAATTCTTAGATTGGTTTTAGACATTAACACCATTGGTACATTACACTGAAAAGCTGATATATTCACTTACCTCTCTGTTTGGCTATTCCATTACTACCACTATCATGTAATCTTTGAAGCTGTTCCCATCTAAAAGACTAATTTTTTTTCCTTTCCGTTTTAAAGATGGCATGGAACTGGTAGAAATGAACCAGCCAAACAGGGATAAATGAACTAAATTTATTTTTGGATTTATCCTGTTTAACGGGCTGGTATTGAACCAAAGATTGTTTTCATTATTAATCCTAAATACACAATATATTAGTGAAAAATTGGTTTTAATGGCATGTCAGTTAATCCAGGTTAGAGAAGAGCATTCATATTTACATTTTTGGGGTAGTTTGAGTTTTGATAAAATATAATTTTTAAACTGATCTATTTGACCCATAGACGGGACCCGAATAGATACAACCATTCCAGGCCAGAATGGACCAGGGAGTAATAGCAATGAAGGGGGATTTTACACTTCCCAATATCCAGAAAAGGAGCCTCACCATCAGATGCAGTTTAGTATCACACCCAGGACACCCCATTTTGGGAGGTTGAAGATTTTACCCTTCAGCAAGGGATGCATTCAGCATATAAGCCCCACCAACTTGGCGGGGGGGTTAAGAAATGAAAGAATCCTAATTAAAGCAAAACAGTAATATTACATCAACATCAGGCAAGAGGCTGAGAACTGAACTCCTGCAAGTTATGACAGTGAAACAATTTCTTAGTAACTGACAGGGAAAACAGATTTTCAAACAGACAAGTCAAGACCAATGAGAAAGGAAAAAAAAAAACAACTTATTTTTATAAAAACGTCTATTTTACAATCTCCTGGAACCAATAAGCATACATAAAAAAAATTTTTTAAATAGAAAATAAGAAATGTGTAGTCATTAACTAAATTAGACAAAATCAAAAAGTATGGCATATGTTGATTAAAGAGTAACAGCTTTTGTTCCGACTGTCATACGTATGGTGGAAGAGATTTGCTCATTTACTCGATTTTTTCAATGACAACCATATGCCTCGAGTAATATAAGGGCTAATGAACAAGGCTAGCAAGCCATTGTTAGCGAGTTCAATTCTTACTGGATATTTCATATTTCTGGTTGGTTATATTTTATGACATAACCACCCTTGTGGGTTATTCAATGCCGAATCTTGTCTATACTTATACAGACATGTATGATTTGGAAATTAATAGTTTGTAGGTAACCTTTTCAAAAAAGCTAGAGCTCATTTGTTTGCACACAGTTAAATGGTTTCAAGTATAGTAAATTATTAGCTATTCCTCTTTGACTCATAGATGAAACTCCAACAGATGACCACTCCATGCCAGAAGTGGCCTAGGAGTAATGGCAATGAAGTGGGTACTCCATATTCCCCATAGCTCTACGACTGGAGTCTCACTATCAAATGCTTCAGTGTCAGTTCCAGGACACTCATTAGAGAAAGAGTTTTTCCTCTCAGAGATGCAGTCAAGTGTATTCTACAGTCCCAGTTGACTGGGCTGATTATTAAAAAAAATAAATGAATTTAAAAAAAAAAAAAAAAAAAAAATTTTTTTAGAATCTAATCATTTTTTTAAATAGAAAAATTTGTTTAAAATAGAATTGTTTTTAAACATTTTTAGCAAAAACTTGTTGAAAAATCTGGATCTTTTTGGTCACCACTAGATTGTTCCTTCATTTAAATAGCCTGTATGTTTTAAACAGATTGTATGTAAACAACACATCACTCATGGCTATTACACCCACTCAACAATTCTCTTACGTGTATGATATTTGGCAACTAGTCTACATTATCCAGCGATTTTTTTTTTGTGCCCTAATAAAAGGGATTTATAAATGCAAACTATTAAATTCACCTCTTGTGAACCATTATGCTTTTATTCAACCAGCCAAACTTTGAGAAGCCTTGATTTAAACAGATTTGAATGAATAAATAAATAGATATATGAATACCTGATAGATAAGATATGAAAACCAATTTGGCAATGCTTATATATTTATTATTACATATGTTTTGCCTGTAAAAGATCTGTCAATGATTTAGACAAATCATTAGGAAAAATGTTTGGAATGTTACAACTGTTAATAAGGTTGTTATAGCAAAATGTTTAGGAAATGTTGAAAAACAAAAAGGTTGTATTTAGTCATTTAAGCTATTAAGATTTTGGAAAATATGATCACTGTTGCATGTGAAGCAAAATATTGTAATTAAATTTAATGCCAACAATATTTCACTTAAAAGTTGTTTCCTTTGTTTAATGGCATATCAACCTTTATGGATTATTTAATGACAAAGCCATTCTTGTAGAATAGTAGTGGTTGTATTTAACCCATAGCTAGTGAGGGGGGACTAGGAGCTCATCTCTTCCAATGGTATTCGTCCAAAAGTTAATATCTAAGATTGACTGGATTTCTAACTTGCTTACTATAACGTCACAGGATGCATGTTGTAATTTACAAATCTCTTTGCTTCAATGTGGCACAAGGCCGAATGAATGGGGTGCCCAATGAGACTCGAACTCATTCGTGTAGTACACTACATAGTCCTAATATTCTGAATATTTTTTCATATTTTCCAAATCATTAGCTGATAAAGTTTTGATAGGCAAAATTAATATATATTCATAACTATATTAAACAGATCTATATGCGCATGAATCTGTGCAAACATTCTATTGTCGTCATCTCATGAATGTAAATAGGACCTGTTTGTTTTGTTTCTCCCTCCTCCCTTTTAGTCCAACAAGGAGCGGCTGTCATCTTACAAAAGACTAAAAGTAAAATGAGTTATTTTGTCTATAGCATAAAATTGATGAAAAAGACAAATTCCCTGCATAAAGGAAAATTATGAGAAATTCATCTTAAAATACAAATTTTATACAAGTGTAAATAATATTAAATAAAAATTAAAACTCAAAAATAGTTATTCAATACTCAGATATTGATCACAATGTATAAAAAGTAGGAATTTATGTTAATTGATTGACATTTTACTTTTTCTTATAAAATCAATAAGGTGGGCCAAATACAACTAAGTAATAGATAGTTTTAGTTCCTTTTGATAAATAGGGATGTAAACCCTTGATAGATAAACTCAAATTTGAATTGGACTCATACAGGTGATATATGTACACCTATGGATTTTTTTTAAATGCACTGTAACCCCCTTGAATTAAGAAAGCTGTTCTGCAAATGGAAGAGTGTTTTCCAAAGACAATAGTAGTTAACACGTTTTAAAGGTGAATAAGTCTCAAAGACTTT
This sequence comes from Sepioteuthis lessoniana, assembly GCA_963585895.1. Taxonomy (NCBI): domain Eukaryota; kingdom Metazoa; phylum Mollusca; class Cephalopoda; order Myopsida; family Loliginidae; genus Sepioteuthis; species Sepioteuthis lessoniana. The sequence goes on from OY757920.1 coordinate 84,681,705, forward strand.
GAAATTGTGGTGCATGAAAATTCAGACCTTTACAGTTGAGATTTTCACAATTTCTAAAAGTGGTCCATTTTCATTTGGCCCAAATAAGATTTATTTTTAGATCTAGACTCACTGCCAGATTTACTTCAAGAAAATATATATGTTTAGATGTTTCTATGACAAGTTATTGAGATCCAAATATTGAAGAATTAAGTATTTCACAGGTTTTGATTTTCTGGTATTTTAAGTCCTATTCGGGATGAAAGAGGCTGCTAATCAAATTGATTTCAGGTGTTCACTTGACTACTCCAAGCCTAGAATCAGTTCGGAATAGATGGGGGTACTTGAAATATATGGTCATAGAATGAGAGCTACTTAAATGTTGAATTTTTTTTTTTTTTTAAATTCAACTCGTGAGCCTGTTTAAGTTTGACAATTTTCTTCAAAAAGGCATTCAAGTTAAAACAATTGGTTCTAATTAATTTTAAAACAATCTAGGTGATAAGAAAAACAATCTTAGTAAGGTTAAAAATGCAAACCTCCAACATTAAGCAAATGGAGGAGGGAAAAAAAAAAAAAAAAAAAAAAAAAAAAAAAAAAAACACCTTTAAAAAAGTGGAAATTTTCAGAAATTCCCTAAACCTTTGAATGGCTATAAAATCTATAAATGAAATTGCATTGAAATTTTCAGGATTCACTTCTCACAGGGATACAAATAAATGGTGAAATTATTTTTAAAGTTTTGTAGACCTTTGAGATGGACCAGAGGTAAAACTGGCAAGAATGATTCCTATGGAAGTTTTAAGGTTCAAGTCATGAAATCACAGTAATACCAGAGGTAAGACAAGGCGGGTCCTGTGAGGTTTAAACAGTGTATTATAGCTCAAAAGAGCAAGTAAATTGGACAATATAATCTTCAAAAAGGAAGTGTTAACAAAATGACATTGCTTTCTTATAGTAAAATTAAATTTTGAAAAGAATCTATGTTCAGAGGCACAGATATAGTTTTTTGTTTTAATTTACATTCCAAACCCAAGAGATTATTCTGCAGAACACTGTATTTATATTGTAACTAGGTTCTATTGTGTTTTCTTTTTAATTGTAAAAAGTTCCTACTGGTTTTTAGGGTTTTAGACTGGGGAAAATGTGCAGTTAAAAAAAAAAATTCCAATTTTGACATGTTGCCTGATTACTAAGCAACAAAAATTAGGGAATTTTTTTTTTTTTATAGGTGGGGCCAATCTAGTTCAAATATACCCAATTCTTTTTGAAGGATAATGTGATAACTTACTCTTTTCTTTAATTGGGGTATCTGTTGTGTGTTTGTCCAGCATTCGACGCCATCTGTGTTTTGATTCTTTCCTTCTCATGTCTAAAAGGTTAATAGGCTCAGCTCCAAGCAGAGCTGGTAAGTAGAGAAACATCCATTTAATAGTAGTATGGTTAACTCTTTATACAGATGTCAAAATGAAGATCCAGCTGAAATAAAAAAAAAAAAAAAAAAGGCAAAGAATTACTTTAAAACACACGTGGCAATCAACTAGAAAAACAGAACCAACTTATTAAAATAAATCTAAGAAAGGATATTTAATAAAAAATTAAAAAAAATAAAAAAGGGGGGGTACTTACAATAAATCAAAAGAACACCAATACAAAACAGATCTCAAAATTTAAAAGAAAAAAAAAAAAAAAAAAAAAAGATATTCATGGTAAGTATATCTGTATACTTGTGGGGAAAAAAGAGAAAAAAAAAACCACAACAATAACATACAAGGGAGAGTCAAAAGTACTAGTTAGTGGTTCATATATCATGTAACTAAAGCCACTCAAAGCAGTGTTAAGTACCCACTGTGATTGGCAGTATTGTGGTAGTTGGTGTGTTGACATGTTGAGCATTGCATCAATCCACGTGTAATTCGAAAGCTGTACAGATGAAAATGCAATATCATCTGATTCTGAGAGTGATGGTTTATGAGTTGCAACTGAGCAACAACACCACAGAAGCAAATGAAAACATTTGTTGAACAAAAAGGTGAAGGTCCAGTTCTTAGATTAGACAAGAAATTTCACTTGGATCACAAGAACCTTGACAGTAAGGCAAGGTCAGGTAGACCTAAAACTAGATTCTAAAGCAGTGCTCTAAGCGATAGAGATTAATCCAGCAAGAGAAACCAATGAGTATCAGGCATAGTCAGCATCTAACCGATGAGAGCTGCCCAATTATACATTATGTTACCAAAATTCTGAAACACTTTTGACTCGCTCAAATATCTACAAACGAGCAAGTCATTGTAAAGAACTTATTTCCAGTTTGAAATTCTCTGTATAAGATTTTTTTTCTGTTTAATTACGAAGAGAGAAAAAAAGAAAAATGTGAGGGAAAGTTTTGTATCCAACTCCCCACAAAGCAAGAATGTGACAAGGTCATTTTAATACAGACAAAGCCTCCTGCAGGACTTTTGTTTTTTTTTTTTGTTTTAAAATCACTTAGAATCTATCAGCATTCTCCTTCAGGAGCACCTTGGACACTAGACAATAAACAACCCTAATCCTTTTAAGACACTCAGCAAAGCTCCAAAGTTGAAGCCACATCATCAGATGTCAATTCACTGTGGTGAACTAGGGTTAGACATTGGCTATTTTTTAAAGATTAATTTAACAGAACATGTGAATATTTTTAATTTTTCTTTTTAGATAAACACATTTTTAATATTGTTTTTTTTACTGAAAAGTTAGGGTGTTTTGAAGTTTTATCAAAAAATTAAAATGGTGCTGCAAACAAATTTATCAGAAATTCAGGAACTGTCAATAAAATGGCTTTCTTGCTGAGGTATATGCTAATTTCACAACAAAATAGCTTTATGCTTTCCAGAAATGTTAATTCTTTGGGACTGAAAGGTTTAGGAATAAATTTTTAATGACCATTTTAATAAAATTTTACTTTTTATTACCAGATTTTCAGGTAACACTACTCAAAAATACTTATTTTGGGAGGTATAAAAAAATTCTGTGCCTTGAAATATAGAAACACTTTAGAAGATACTACACATTCTAAAACAAAGACCGACAAGCTATCTCTTTAAAATGATTTCATTCAGTTCTACTTAGCCTATTTGGAAAAGAATTGATAATCAAAATTTGGTGTCCTAATTTCAGATAAAACTTATTTTATTTCAAGGCATTTATAAAAACACGATCCAAAATTATCAAAAACAACTGTTAAATAGAACAAAAAAGTCACCTGTTTGGATTTTAGTTGATATTACATGTTGAATGCATTGCTAACTCTTTTCTTGAGCTTATATGCATTGCTAACTCTTTTCTTGAGCTTATATGCTTGTCAAAATTAATAGTCAATTCTTTCTAAAGACAGGGCTATCTAGAAGTCATAAATGGATTCCAGATAAAATTCTGGCCCATAAACATTTGCCCATGGTATGGTTTATCATATTTTTGACAAATGTGTCATGTTCAATCCAAATGTAAAAAAAAACAAAAACAAAAACACTTCAGCCCACTGAGCTTAGTCTCATACCCCAGACAGAAGAAAGCATGCGTACGGGTACGGGCGCACACACGAGAAAATAAAGCAGAAGGAAATGGGGGAGAACTTTAAAATGGTCACCAGTGACTCAATAGTAAGTAAGTTGGCTGACCATAGTTGAGGAAGACTCAAAAGGCTCCCTTTTCAATAGCTTCTACGTAGAAGTGTAGGGAAGGGTGCTACTCCTTTCCTCAGATTGCTCCACTTACCCTTGATCCATACCTGATAACACCGTTAAGAAAGGAGGCATCAAGTACCCATTTCTTGCATCAGGTATGGCTCAACCTGGGATTGATTCCCAGTCTACCAGGCCATTGCTGAATACTCAAACCATTATGCCAATGGGCTGGTATAGTGACTCAAGACAAACATCATCATTATATATGTATCATGGTGGCTTAAATTTCCAACATTCTTATTTTTGACACTGTTCATCTTCATGTTTCTATCTATGATGCCTGTTGCCTAAATTTTATACAAATTAACTTTTTTTTTTTTAAGGATTAGAATTATATATTTTTAAAAGGCGGCACTAATTTCCGGATGAAAATTTCTAGACATACCTCATTTACCATAAGGATTAACTCGAGCAATAAACCATGAATAAAAAAGACACTAAAGAGTAAAATATCCTTAAATTCCACTATTTTGTATGCCATAAACCAATTGCTTTTGTCTATATCAGTAAAGGGTGTATTGTATCTACACAAACAAGATAGCTTTAAATGCTCTAAGATGGAATTGTAATTAAAGAAACGGAAGATAGCTCTCAGAAAAACTGGCATAAACAAACATAAATAATATGCAATCTCTGCTGAAAGCACAAGTTTCAGATGATGGGAGGGGAAGGGGCTAACAAATAACTATGGTCACACACTGGCAAAAAATTCCATCGATTTATTATACAAAAAAAAAAAAAAAAAAAAAATCACCAAGACTAATGTCTATTTGCGAAGTGTATGTGTGAAAAGTAAAAGGTTTATTACTGTGCAAAATGTGGTGAACCAATTCAAATTCTGAACAATACTGTGCTTGTTTCACTCCAAACTAATGCTCTTGGGAAAGATGGTCTAATGAGTAGAGTGTTTGCCAGGAGACTGGAGTTCAATCCCAGGTTAAGACTAAAAAAAAAAAAAAGAAAGTACTTTATGCTGCCTTGCTTAACACTCGGTATTATAAAAAGGTAAAGATCAAGGGTAAAGTGGAGCAATCCAAGGAATGGAGTAGCGCCCTCTCCTACACCTCAGTGTGATAGCTATTAAAAAGGGAGCTTTCAGGTCACCCTCGACTAAGGTCACCAACTTTACTTATTCCTATTTAATAACTGTAACTAATCATAATTTCAAACACATATCTACCCAACCCCTCAATCATAGTAAAATGCATCACTAGGTAAATTCAAGTGTAATACTTCTGGGTCTTCTCTATCAGCTGCTATAACAAGGTTAAAGAACCCAGTTTGACAAACTATCTACCAATAATGGGGGGTGGGGAGAAGAATGTACCTTTGCCTCATCCAGTGTTTGAACTCATCTTACCAATTCCTACAACAATAACCATTACGCTAAGCATGCTGTATGATTTGAAGTATTCTCTAATATTAATAATGATAATCTAGATCTTTCTTCCCCACTCTCTGCTCAACTATGGTAAATAATAGTAGGGCAGACTGTGCTCATTATCCGAGATAAGATAACTGGTCTAGTAAAAGGAAAACTTAATTCAAACCAGCTGTAACAAGTTTAGCAGACAGTGGAATAAATTTTTTCAGGCAAATGGCAGTTCAAAAGCTTTAATTTCCCATGAAATCTTCTTGGCAGAAATGGTTAGAAGAAACCAAATTCATATAAAGATTTTGTTAAAAAAAAAAAAAAAAAAAAAAAAAAAAGGAGGGGAGGGGCGAGTCAAAAGGGAATGTCTTTCTTTAGTATAGGAATAATTACCAACACAGGAACATGTATCATACATCAAAATGAAGCTGGTCCTCTATGGATCACATCCTTACTTCAACAGTCACTGTCTCAATAGCGATATTCCACCTAGAAATGAGAGCATGAACCACTGCCTTAAAATTCTGTGGATTGTTCTTTGAACCACTTCATCCTATTTACCAACCCCTCCGCTCGGGCAGGATATGACAAAATCAATTTTTAAGCGGAGTTTAACAGGTTTTAATTCAGAGTTTTCCTTCTCCTAGACTAGTTGCCTGACCAAGGCTGAAGAACCCAGTCTGTCCTACTATTTACCCATAGCTGGAGGGAGAATAATTGGATCCATACCTTTCCCAAGGGTATTAGTGCTATGTGAAATGCAATCAGTCTCGTCCAGGATTTGAACTCATGTCGCTGTGTTCATTTTCTACAATGACAACAATTACACCACGGGCACCTCCACTTCATCACTGGCATAATGTTTGCCTCTTAAGCCTTCTTTGATGTGGCCAAAGAGATGATAAACATCATGCCAGTGATGAAGTGGCTCAAAGAACAGTCAACAGAATTTTACGAGGCAAGGGTACCTACAAATCAGTCAAAGGTGGAACATTGCTTTTGAGTGAAACAGTGACTATGTTTAGAAGTCGGGATGCAATCCATAGAGGACTAGATTCATTATCTTTCTATATTTCTGAGAGGAGGTATTACGTACATTTACATTTTTCGAACTGAGATAAAAGCATTGGTTAGATCCAGTGATATACCCAAAAAGAATAAGTTCAATACCTGGTGAAGGTAGTGGAGAACTTTCAGAGGGAAAATTAACAGGAGATAACTGACATCCATTAAACATGGCTCGTGCAACTAGAACAGTCTATCCCAGTGAGCGAAATAAAGGGTTAAGTTCGATATTCCAACCACCTGAAGAAGGCCGGAGCGTACAACAGCTGAATTGTTGTGATAAACATGGCGACAAAGATGAGGACATTGGTCCGAAAAATATGAATAATGACCAGCTTCATTATGGTGTATGAAACGTGTTCCTGTGTTGATAATTATTCCTATACTAAAGAAAAGGACATTACTTTTTTGCCTCACCCTTGTATACATATTTACCAACCCCTCCGCTCGGGCAGGATATGACACATTGTATAATTTATATATTTTTACACAAACTGAATCTTATGAAAAAGAGAAACCAAGCAAAAACTTAAAATTTACAAAATAAAAAATAAAACAAAATGATTAACCATATGTAAATTTGGATCTTGAAATCTTCCAACTTAAAGATCAAATAATTAAACATAAGAAAAATCTAAAAGGTTTCACTGATGAATTCACAAAATTGAATATTTAACTATTATAAATCTAAACTTCACGAATTATTTCAATGAAATAAAAATGGAAAAATGTAGATTACCATAATTAGTGTGTGTATATATGATAGAGAGAGATAGCCAAACGTGGTACGCTTGTTGGCCGAGTGGTCGGAGACTTAATCTAACTTAAAGTTGGATGGGTTTCGATCCCGGCTTCGAGCGTCCTAAGTGTCTAGCCACACTGAAGAGTTCTGATAGAACGAAACTATATATATATATATATATATATATATATATATATATATATATATATATATATATAAATAAGAGAGAGAGCGATAATAAATAAAACACAAATTTGTATATAATACATATTCCTAACTTTTGGTTAAAAAATTCTGAAAACAAAAATACACGTTTACTTTTGGGAATTTATAGCAGCTGAATTTATCCTAAATTTAACATTTGTTTAACTTATCTGGTTTGTATTGAGTAAAAATAAGAATTTATGTTTTGAAACACACAACTCATAGTATTTAGGGCAAAAGCAAAGACATGTTCACATAAAAACGAAACAAATTTTCAGCAAAAGTAAGTTCACAAAAGAATCAAATTATAAACAAAATATTCATTTCAGTGACTATTTCTCTGCAGTGGTTTAAAACAAAATATTTGTTGCCCATTAGTTTAGATCATAGATAAAAGTTATTTTCTTTCAAGCTGTCCCAGATAGAGACACCCACGGCAAAAAAAGTTATTTTATTCTTGTCTATAATATGTACCCCTAACTTTTGGTCTGGTGGTAAGGAAAAAATAATTATATATATATATATATATATATATATATATATATATATATATATATATATATATATGTGTGTGTGTGTGTATCTTAGACATAATTACAGTATCTATGTTTGATAAAATAAACAGGCATCAGTAATTATATAAAAATACTTTATTACTAAGTAAATCTTTCGACCCCCATTTAATGAAGTACCAATCAATTTTGATGAGTCCTGTTGATTAGATTACAAGAGTTAAAGTGGACAATGATCAGCAAGATGTACTGCATCAGCCACTCAACTATACTTGTGTCAGTACAAGAAAACCTTTTCTATCAATATTTTGAAGTGATGTGTAGGCTAATATTCCAAGATCTTTGCCAACCCCAAGATCAAAAAATTATTCTAACTAATATTGATCGATATAAACCAAAGATGAATTCACTGGCTCTAAAATGTCAATGTATCATCAAGAAATACCAACAAGATGGATTCTCTTGACACTTGCCATCCATTCCTATCGGTCATCATTTTTGGCAAGTCCTCTAGACAGCATCTAGTGTCTGAACAAAGCAGATAAATGCAAATCTTTGCTAGTCAGCCAACACTTTTGTCCATAAGAAAATGTCATTAATCAATTTTCCCTTACTTCACCATTAATGCCCAGCAGGTTTTGTTTATCTTGGATGGTTTGAGAGATGGAAGGTACATGGCCATACAGTTGTTGTTTGTGAGGTTGTGCTTCCAGGATTTGTACAGCATGTAGATTACTTGTGTTACAACCATAAAGTAGTACAGACATGACTACAGCTTGAAAAAAATTCCAGGTTTATCTTTGAGAGGATATTTCAATTTTGTGGATTTTCTAACGTTTGAATGAATTTAATTTAGAACAAATTTAAACCAGACCCACTAATAGGAAACTTCTAGAGTTACTACAGAGAATGGCCATTACCTCACAAAACACGTTACTTAAGCCTCTCTAGTCATATTCTGGAGCAGAGTGGTGGTGTGCAGGGTTTGGTTGATAACCCCGGAAGTTTTGATGCCAACATTTTAGAAATACTTTGAAAGATTCAGTAACCCTCAGGTAAATAGTAATACCACTGATAAAGCGAGTACATGTCTTGCTTAATTTTATATATAAACTGATTGTTTGGTCGATTAATTTTACAGAATTTCAGCTCTTGTCGAGTGATTTGATAAGTTTTTTTTTTTTTTTAGGCGGGGGAGGGGCATCAACCTAAGGATAATCATTTATAAATTATAGCTTAGATATTCTTCAGGAATAATTTGCATAGTTATGATTCAAATATTCCTATCTAAATTGATAACTTGCACAAATCATTTCAAGTATTCTTATTTAATACCAATCATATTTACCAACCCCTCCGCTCGGACACGATATGACACAAGGTAAATTTTTAAGCAGAGTTTAACAGGTTTGAATTCGGAGTATTCCTTCTCCTAAACTAGTTGCCTCACCAAGGCTGAAGAACCCAGTCTCTCCTATTTACCCATAACTGGAGGGAGAATAATTGGAGTCATACCTTTCCCAAGGGTATTAGTGCTATGTGAAATGCAATCAGTTTTGTCCAGGATTTGAACTCATGTCGCCATGACCATTACACCACGGGCACCTCCAAATTATTTAATACTAATAATTCATGCACAATTAGATGGTTTCAAGCAACTATTCCAATTTAATGATAGCTGTCATTTGTTTGCAGAACAGTTATGATTTTGTGTATTACTATTGAATACAAATAATTTTCATTATATTGTTTCAATTAATAAACATTAGTAACATCGATAGCTACAAATAAGTATTCTTAATACAAATAATTGATCTGATTTAATACAAATAATTCTCATACAAAATTATTCCACCTAGAGGAGACTAATATAAGATCATGCTAAGTCCAGACCTAGTTCCTTTTCTTGCTTCTTAAACTGAAAATTCATCTCAATAAGATTTAAGGTTGATGATTAAAAAAAAAAAATAAATAAAAACACACTATATATATATATATATATATATATATATATATATATATATATATATATATATATATATCTCCAACAGTATAGGAGAGAGAGAGAAAAGAAAAAAGCAATCTAAAAGTGATGAATTTATTATGAAGGAATGTCGATGTTACAAGGTTTTAATGAGCCTTCAAGGCCAAGTTGGTGAAACAAGCATTGATAGAATAATGATGGATGTTTAATAAAATACAATATTTTATCAAACATCCATTGTTGTTCTATCAACACTTGTTTCACCATCTTAAAGTCCTGATGAAGGTTCATTAAAAATCAAAACATTTTAATATAGACTTTCCTTCATAATAAATTCATCACTTTTGGATTACTTTGTTTTTTTCAACACGCACTTTGTTATATCTATAAATAAAAAGAGTGCTCAATATCTGTGATAGAGCATATATCTGTACAGGACATAATGGTGACTTACATATACATTGTCTTGCTTACCGTGTAGATTTCAGTCATAACTTGTACTCCAATGTTCTCACTCAGCCACAAAAAAAAACAAACAAAAAAAAAAACACCTTGCCATGTCTACTTGCCAGTTTTTTTTAAAACAAGTTTTTGCCCTCATATAAATGAACCTGCTGTATGAAATAGGCAGGTGTTTTTTGTAATACACGTACACCGGACTCTCCAAATATAGAGACTTGACAAGTGAGATAGCACATTTGACATTCAGGGAGTCACCATCACAATACCTAAGAATAATGTAGAGCCAACAGTATTTGGTAACTGTTTCTTACCTATGCAATCATTGGCCCTTGGTGAATATATATATATATATATATATATATTATATAAAATTGACCAAGGAGTAAAAGCAATGAAAGGCTGACTAGACTCTCCCCCAGAGTTCCAGAACTAGCACCTCACCACTAAATGCAGTTTAATCTCATATCCAGGACACCACAACAGATCCTATATTTGGTCTATGTTACACACAGAACCCAAGTTAATCTGTAAGACAGTTTAATACTGACTTATTTAATGTTAATACAGAATTGGCAGGCATAAAATCTTTATGTCTGCAAGCAATTATTGGCGCCAATGTGTTAGCTGCTCAAGAAGCTGGATGTTGGTTTATCATTATTACAGCAGCATTATAGCAGGGAAGATTTAACCAAAGCTAAAGCATTCTACTCCCTACACCTTGTCACATGGTTGAAGCATTAACGTTTATTTTCTGCAGAAATATACGATTTTATTTTTCCATAGATTTGGAATTCTAAAATGATTCCTCATATGCACCGTTTATAAATTGATCTTAGCTAAGAGTTCGGAAGAATTAGTTTGTATGTACTAAGGGAATCAAAAGTTTTGGTATCATGAGGCATAATTTAGCAACTCCAGACGCTTTTGCCAAAGTTGTAAAGGTGAAGAATTATACTTAACTGCATGATGTGCTCGCCTGATACTCTCCAAGTTCTACTCACCAGATTTGCCTCTATGGCTTAGAATACAACCTTGGAATCCATGCTTTTAGGCCCACCCGATTTTATCTGATTTTCAAAGTTCTTGCAACCCAAGTGAAATTTCTTGAACCATCTGATTACTGTATGATGATCAAGTGCAGCTTTATTGTTCAAATATTTTTTAGTTGCACCTGTGAAATCATGGACCAGTTCACAGTCAAAAAGCACAAGTTTCCAAATTAGACTACGTCACACATTCATCTGTGCTGCTAAGCAATGCAAGGTGTGTCAACACACCAACTACCACAATACTACTAAACACAGCATCAGCCATGTGATATACACACCACACCCAAGCATGTAACAAGACATTACAAAATGTCCGATTCAACCTCATTTTTACTCAGCAAAAAGCAGGATGCACTACAAGGTCAGTCTTAAAGCAAAGTAGAACTGGTTTAAATTTAGAGTTTTCTTTCTAGATTGGTTATGGTACCAAAGTTTATTTACACATAGCTGGAAGGATAACAGATGGATCCATACCTTTCTCAAGGACATTAGCACAAAGTAATGCAAACAGCCTTGTCAAGGATCCAAAATTAGCTCATCAATTCCATTTCCTACAATATCATTACCATCTACTCATATATAACGTACAACTTCGGCTTGATGCATAGTTTTAATGCCCTAGTATAACCTAATGATATAACTGCTTTGTTGGTGTTTTTCTGTCACTGGTTGCCATAGCAAAGTTAAGAGCCCAATTGGATATATACCATTCCTAAGGGCCGTAGCATGATGTGAAATGCAAACAGCTTTGTCAAGGTTCTAAATTCAAGTCATAGAGTCCATTTTAAATGACAATAACAGTTACACCACAAGATGTGAAGAAAAGGAGATAAATTCAAATTTTCAAAGACATGATCATGAAGTGAAATACAAACAGCTCCATCCAGGCTTTGAAACCGTCTACAGAGTTCATTTTCACCAACAATAACCACCACACTCACACACCCCTATCAGCCAAGTATTTTAGAAAAACAATTCATTAATCATTTTTTCCCCCCTCTGAGTTTAGAAATTTACATTTTGTATGATTAGTTATATCTTACAGTAACACAGCTTCCTACTGATTATAATATGATATACACACACTTTTTATTTAATTATTTTTATATTTGGTTTTCTCCATGTCTAATAAATATGCTAAATTTCAAAGTTCTATATTAACGTGTTTGGCCATCACTAGGATAAACATACAAACTTCTTCCCAAGTAACACTGACCTCCAGCACATATTTCTGAAGGAAAAAAAAAAAAAAAAAAAAAAAAAAAAAAAAATCAAAAAATCTCCACCTAAAAGTGGAATAATCTTAAAAATGTTAATTAGACTGGCATTTGGTATTTCCAATCTCAAACAAATTTACATGGTATAGATAAGAAATGTAATAAATGAATTGCTAATGTAGCATCTTTGACAACACCCCCCACCCCACAAAAAGTAAAAAATATTCAGTGGATGTATTTATCTATCTATATGATAATACACCACATTTAATGTTTCGGGGCTTTTGTTAAACCACCTTCAGAGAAATGTATTATCCAAAAAAATATTTTGTATACTATCCTATCAAAAACGTTGATCTATTTGACCCATAGGTCTCCAGAACTGGAGTCTAGCCATTAGATGCAGTTCTGTATCATCACACCCAGGATACACCTTTTTTGGAGGAGTCTTACCCCTCTGCAGGAGATACAGTGTATTCTAAGCCCTCAAAGTTTAGCAGCACCGAGGTTGGTCAGTACTTAGATGGGTGAACACTAAGGAACAGTAGGTATCGTAAGTAGGTTAAAGCCAATAATTAGAATTTGTGAAGTGTATTACTGACAGAATAGGTTTATTATGATGCGTGTGAACAACAACAACACTCCTTAAAATGGTCAGGTTTTAAAACAAAGAAACAACTTGGGCCTTTGCATGCACAAACACCATTAAGACCAAGAAAAAAATAGGTTAGAAGACAAATTAGATGCTTTCTTTTATAACTGAACTAAATTTGTCAGCTATAAAAAAAGTGGTAATAAAACACTTCAGACTTATAAATTTATTTTGATAAAAACTAAAAGAAAAAAAACATTTTGTTATCACTGTTTACTCAGCTTACAATATAATTTCCTCATTCATCAACCCTCAAGTCTACACACATTTTATAAAGTTTTTTTTTCTTTTAATTCTTAAACAAATTCTAAGAATTTTCAAAACATGAAATCAAGAAAAAACTTTTTCTCCTTTAACATTGGTAGATATTTCAAAATTTGCTAACATCAGCCTTAAAATGAATTGCAGAATCAAATTCAAATGTCAGAGTTTTTTGGCATTTTTTTTCATAAGTAGACAACTTTACGTAGTTAAGAAACATTAATGATTGCACACACTTATATACTTTTAAGTATTCCTTGATTTTCAGATCTATTTATCCTATAGATGGAACCATAACATGTGCTACCAGTCAGGGTTAAAGAGGACCTAGGAGTAATGGCAATGAATAGGTAATGCAATACAACCTCACCACAAAAAGCAGTTTAATCTATACCAATAAACAGCTTTTTTTTTGGAGGTGGGGTGTAACTCCTGGCAGAAAATCCAGTCAACATTCTAAATCCTGCCAATAGGATGGGATGACAATGTAGAATAGTATAGGCACAGCTCAAGCTCATTCCCTTCTCATTTAGGTTTTTTTTTTTTAAAAAACTCCATATAAAATATCAAAAAAATTATCCTGTATTTTATTACGTCCAATAATTTCAAAATATTGAACTAGAAGTAAAAGTAAATAGAAATAACAGGCAATCTGCCGTCTTCTCACTGCAAATGAAAACCATATATATCACACACACACACACACACACACACTTGGAATGAAGCAGATTTGTCTTGATGGTTCAAGATCTGAGTATCCTTTGTAAATTTATTTTTAGCCAGAAATTACTTGAAAGAAATGAAAACTATTTTCTTTTTATATACAAAAGCCCAATAGCAGTGGTGGAGGCAGAGGAACCCTAGCCAAACTTTTTTTTTTTTCCTCCACATTTTCAAAACCAAGTTGGTAGTTAGGCAAAGTGAACATTGCGTAAAAAAAAGATCAAAGACATTTAACAATAGGGATATAATGTACTCAATCATTAGTATATCATTTATGATACTCTCCTATATTTAAAAAAATTTTGATATGGAAACTTTGTAATGAATCAAACAGCCAATATCGAACATATCAATTAGGCTGCTGATTAGCTTGAAAAAGAAAGAGAAAAAAAAAAAAAAAAAAAAAAAAAAAAACAAACAATCCCTACCTGCATAATCATTTCCCTATAAACTATGAATCCAATACATCAATAATGAAATATCTGATTCTTCTTGAAGCTGGTAGAGAAATATTTTTAAATATAGTTTCTGATTGTCCCATATTTATTCATACAGAACCATAACCTAACAAAAACAGCACATTATGACAATCTCAAAAATCATCATGTCGTGCCACCAGCACAGATATCCCTGACCCTCTCTCACCAAGAGATTTGGGAAACAAGTCCATTGAACATATTTACAGGTTTTGGTAGATGTTTGAGGGTTTTTTTTCTTCATCTATTGAAAAATGAATTTTTAAAAATTATTTGACCAATAGATGGAACCCCAACAGGAACTACCAATATAAGTCCGAGTAGATTCAGTAGTATGGGAATGAAGCGATACACCACACTCCCCACAGAATGGGTGCCTGACCAGATGCAACTTGATTTTATAGCCTGGACATCCTTCTGCCAGAGATATGGTCGGCATATAATTAAGCCCTATCAAAAGAAGAGAGTTCTTACAATGGATAATTAACAGGTTCATGGGTCATCTAGTCAACTTCTAAAGGGGGGGGATGTCCTCATGGTGTAATGGTTAAAAGCAATGGACTACGGAATCGTAGTAAGCAAGTTCGTATTCCAGTCGCACTATTACGTTCACTGTTGGGCAAATACCCTTGGGAAAGGTATGAACTCCTTATCCTCCCAGCTATGGGTTAAATAGTACCACTACTGTTCTTCTGGGAGAATGCTTTGGCATTAAATAAGCTACAAAGGTTGATATGCCATTAAACAAAGAAATCAAATCAACTTCTAAAATGCTCACGAAATATCTCGAACCTGCTTTCAATTAAGTCTGAATCTAAGTATTCCTTCCTTAATGTCAATGAATTAGATTTCAATTACAATACACTTAACTGAAAATGCTGGATTTGAAACCCTAACTAGTTCCAAAGTCTGTTGCCAACCATAAATACCCAAAAGGTGCACCCTATATTATATTTCAGGTTCTCCAGGTCTTTTTGCCTCCCTCTTCTCTATATAAACCTTAGCCAAAGAAAAGACATAGGTTGTGGCTGTGTAAGTTTCTCACATGCAGACAAGAGATTAGTTTAAAAGAAAAACAAGGTGGGAAGTAAAGAGGAAGTAGAGAGAGAGAGAGAGGAAAAAAAAAAAAAAAAAAAAAAAAAAAACACAGGAAAAATGATAGGATGAAATGAAAAAGAGTAAAAGCAGGGAGGGGGAGTTGGGGGTGGAGAAAGAAGAAATTGAAAATGCCAGCTGTGTCCACAAAGGAGTAAAACAACTTTTCCTTGACATCAGCTTCTTTCAGCTTCCTTCTTTGGGTGTTGAGGAACAACTAGGCTGGATGACTTGCTTGCTTGCTTAGAAAGTATAAAAACCTATTGGGCGGACAATTACACAAACATCTGAAATTTTTCATAGATATCCGTTATGTTATATAGGACTCAATGTACATCCGAGAGTAATGCATGTATGTTTGTTACATAAGTATACAGTTATATATAATTCATAAGTGTACATGTTAGTGTGTAAAAGAGAGAGACACATTTTGAATTTGTATGGTGAGAGAGATATAAGCTAAGATAGAGTAGACAGAGTCAATGGAACTAAATAACTGTCAGTTTCTCCCCTGTGTGATTGTCAAACCACATGGTTTGGGAATTCCAGAGGTGAGAAACACAGTTACCAAACTCCTTTGATTTGGTCTATGCTATCCTAATGTAGGTATATATGCTCTATCACTGATATTGAGCACTATCTGTAAATATAGCAAACACGTGTGTGCACACATGCAGTTTACATGTGTGTGCTGAGGTTTTTCAAATTCTTTCTCCTACATTGGTTGCCATACCAAGACTAGATAGTCCAGTCTACCCATCTATTTTATCCTTAATTGATGGATAAATAACCTTCCCAAAAGAATAAGTACAAAGTAAAACACCAACTGCCTCAGCCAAGACTTAAACACAGCAAGTTAAGACCATTTTCTACAACAATAACAATTATCACACACACTATATATATTATATATGGCTCTAAGTATTCTCTTCTTGGTTAGGCTGGGAACTTTTCAGCAACACCTGCATAATGCATATTACTTTGGAAAATATTGTGGATTACAGTAGCAACTACATTCTCTCAAAACCATGATAAAAATATTTTAAGAGATAATGTAGGTCCGAGAGTCTCGTAAGAGATACACCCCACTCGACAAAAATATAAGACCACCCTCAAAAACGGAAAAATGTTTACAATTTTTAGATTATGAAAATCAGATATATGAAAAGATAAGGCATAAAGACAAATTTGAAATGTGAAAAAATTTCAATTAATCATTTATGCTTAATTTTAAAAAATTTGACAAATATAAGACCAATGAGCAGAACTATAAAATATAAAAGCAAACTTTATTTAATATTTTGTAGATAGGCCATTAGCTTTGATAACCTCAAAAATATAGCTAGGCATACTATCAACTAGTTTCTGAAGTTGAAACAAAAGTCCCCCCCATACATCTAAGATTGCGTTTTTGAGTTCAGAAATTGCTGAGTACTGTCAACCTCCTTCATAAACTTTTACAACAATCAATCCCCACAAACTTTATGATTGAGGTCTGTAGAGCACACTGGGTGGTCAAAAAGTCTTATTTTTTGTTCAAGTGAGTACTTTGTTATTGATGCATTGTGGACAGCAGCATTATCTTGCTTTAAAAATTAATTCTTCTCCACATAGACAACATGCTTCTTGTGCAAGAGATAAATCGTCTAGCATCATCACATGATATGCTGCATTTTGTCAACCATTGACAAATTGTAGAGTAAGTTTTCCTGAAGATGAGAAAGTTCCTCAGATAATAAGCAATCCTCCTCCACTATTTCTCGAGTAATTCTCTTCTGGAAATTTTTTTGCATGCCAGTACTTCAGAAAGCCATCTGACATGTTCAAATTGAATTTCTTTTCATCCAAGAAAAGAACTTTTCATCATGGTTTGATATTGACGAGCATATTCCAATCGTTTCTCTTCGTGCTTCATTGTTAACCTTGGATGATGAATTCTTATGCTTAATTTTTTTCATTTAAATGCCTTCTAGTTCTAGTACTGTAAGGACCATCCCCTGGAGATTTCAACATCTTTGATGCTGACAGTTTTGTTTTTTCCACCCCTTTTACACTTTAGAACAATTCTTCTTGAATTGTGGCGATAATTTTTCTGGCTTGCCAGTTGATTTTCTTCCATACTTATTTGGACTTTTCAAGTAATTGCAGATAATGGTTTCCCTGTGTTCTAAGGCCTTCAAAATTTGAGATTTTCTTGTTAGTACAGTAACCTTGCCTTTTTCCAAATTCAGATAAATTAGTTCTTTTAGCCATTCATGTTTTTAGTATTTTAAGTATTACAGTTTTAAAAACTTTTATATTACGTAGACTATATATAATAAATTTTTCAATTAAATTAAGTCTTTTCTTTAGTTTTTATTGGTGGTCTTATATTTGTCAAAAATAATTTTTTAAATTTAGCATACATGCTAACATACATAAAGTATTTAAATTTCTTCATATTTTAAATTTGTGTTTATGCCTTATCTTTCATATATCTGATTTTCATAATTTAAAAATCAGAAACAATAACTTTTTCTTCATTTTTGAGGGTGGTCTTATTGTTGAGGGACGTGTGTGTATTATATATTTATTACACACATACACAAAAAAAATACAAGAGCTCTATATAAAATAGAATTCATAGATATGTGGTTATCTTAAATATTTTGTACATTTATTTACTTAACATTTAAATAACTTTAATATAAATAGCACTGCATCATAGACAAGATAATAAAAGTTATAATCTAAACAGTGACATTATTCTACTAAATTAGAAATGATTAGACAGTGTGATGAGTTTGCACCAGTTTATTTAACTTAATACCAACTGGATTTATCTGAAGGGGAAAATTTTTAAAATTTCACCAGTATAGACGCCTCCCAAAGTGGGGGAAAAAAAAAAAAAAAAAAAAAAAAAAAAAGTATTACAACCTATCTATGGAACATTATTTAAAATGCGAATATAGAAATTTATATAATTATTCCATGAATAAGATGATGGCCGCATGTTGGGTTACGCAAAAACTACATGTAAATGTTTTTTTAGTACCACTGACATTTTCATTTTTAAGTTGCTCATAACTATGCCCCTATTGTTGCTATAAATAGTGTACATAAATGTCGAACCTTGCTTCTACCTCCTCCCCATTTCAGCTGCAGCAGTGAGGTTACAGGGTTAAAAATAACCTTTTGTCATCTCTAGAAACATTCGCCTCAACTGGTCATTTAAATATTAACTGTTTCTAAACATGTTCTTTAAGCATTTTCCAAGTCTGAGGGACAACATAACTTTCAATCTTTAAAATTAATAACATGGTGAAAATTCATTTCCTTCTAAAACATTTTTATATTTCATATACCCTTGTGTGATCTCAAACATGAGGTTTACTAACAAGTCGTTTGGTAAATCCTAGTATATACTTTAATGATACTCGTATTATTGCAAAAATGTTTACACATTCTTAAATATTTGTATTCTTGAAAATATATCAGTATTGTCATATTATGAAATCCAAGGGGTAGGAGCATCCAATTTGAGTGCTCAATATTCACAGCTATTGACGTATAATTAATTTGGGATTAAAAATGCATCAAAACTCAACTTGTAGAGCCAACAAATCTTAGAAAAAAATAAAATAAAATAAATAATTCATTTATATTATAAATTATTAGTAACATTAATAAAATATCTTATTACATTAATTCTTTGCTTATTATGATTAACTTAACATTTAAAATGTTAATTTTTTCCTAATATAGATAACATGAATTTTTATGATAATTTCAATAATTACGATTAGTTTTTGTAAAATGAAGATCAGCATTGAATTATGATTTCCTGATAACACAAATAGTATTATCTAGCATTTATAAATCAATAGTTTCAACGGAAGCCACATGCTACCATCTAATTTTTCTTGAATTAGATTTTTTAATTTTAAGTAGTATTTAAATTAGGAGTAACTGTTTTTTTGTTTTTATACAATTGCATAAACATTGTATAAATAAAAAAAATTTTTTTAAAAAAAATAGATATATTGCCACCATGAAAATTTTTATTAAAAATAGATTATTATAATTAAAAATTAAAATTTTCTTCAAATATCATTCTCGCTGAAAACAATATAAGAACACCTCCCTATCCCGAATGTTTTTTTTTCTTCAAGCTACATCTGATAATGGTCATCACAACCACAAATAAATTTATGCCACCAAGGAAGCAACTTTTTTTTAAACACACAAAATATATATATATATATATATATATATATATATATATATATATATATATATATATTATTCACTCACACTTATTGGTTTATTACTTTTATGCCATGTAAACCCTTACACAGAGGGCTAGAGCCAGACATTGTTTCACTATTTTTTTTTTAAAACAGCCAAACAAACCCTGTGCACATGCTAAATCTTTGATTTTGTTTTTTGTTGAAAATCTATATTTTCAAGTTTTATCAAAAAATTAAGAAATGGTCAGATTTCTGTGTGTAAATTTATCTGAAATTCTAGTGCAGTCAAAAAATTGGCTAACTGAAGTATCAGCTAATTTCAGACAAAATACTGCTATGCTTTCTAGAAATGTTCCACTTTTTTTTTTTTTTTTTTTTTTTTAAACCAAAAAGGTTTAGCGATATATTTTTATGACTATTTCAATAAAATTTTACTTTTTATAACCAGATTTTAAGATGACACCCTACAAAAATGCCTGCTTTTGGGGAAAAAATATTTTCTGTATATCTGGAAACATGAAAATGCCAAGGAAATACATTTTTTAAAATCTAAAACAAGAACCTGAATGCTATCTCTTTAAAGTGATTTCATCCTATCAAAATTTTTCAGATAAAAAATTTCAAAGCATCTCTAACAGGATCATAAATAATTAAAATCATTAACTAAAATGAAAGAACCCTCTACCTCTGGGTTTGGCCTATAGTGAATGTTAAGTGAATAATGTATGGTATATATTGCTAAAAGGTCAAATAATATTCAAATCTTTCTAACACAGGACAATTTAGAGATCATAAATGGATTCCTTGTGAAATTCTACTCTATAAATATGTGCCTATTGTATAGTTTATCTTTTGTTATTTTTTTTTAAACAAATTTGCAGTGTTCAATCCACTAAACAGATAACTTAGCTAAGTTTAGATTATTTCATACCGAATCCAGTTTATACAATTATGGTCCATTAAGGTATTAAAATAAAATAAGTATCATTTTAAACCCCTCACACTTAGTTGCAATATCAATATTTTAATTACCCAGTTGGCTGGGGCTGTAGAATACACAGACTGCTTCTCTGAAAAGAGGTAAGACACCCCCCACCCTACCAACAAGTGTCCTGGGTATGACACTAAATTTGCTGGTGAGGTTTCTATAATGTGGGAGCTTTAGAGAATACATAGTACCCCTTCATTGCCATTGCTCCCCAGTCCACTCTCTGCCAGAGTGGACCAGGGAGCAATGGTAGTACTTGATAGAGTCTTATCTATGGATCAAATAAAACTTAACTGCATACTTATGCTAAACTAAATTGTTTGAAATGGAACTGCTTTTGTATGTTAAACTAAATAGCTTGAAATAGAAGTCTTTGGCTAAACTGAATAGCTTGAAATAGCTTAGTTGTCAAAAACCCGTCAGTGTTCTTATGCTAAACTGAATTATTTGAAATGGAACTTTATTGTATAAAAATGGATTTGGCATTAAATAACCTACAAAGGTTGATATGCCATAAACCCAGACAAACAATCTTTTTGGAGCAAACATAGTTCAAAAATCACTGAATATTAACTCAAACAGATTTATCTAAGCCATAGACAGTAGAATATGCTATCTCTTGCAAAAGAGTAAGACCAAATCCCTAAAAGGGGTGTGTCTTGATGATAAAAATCCAGTTTGGGACCTCAGGGGAATGTGGAGTATAAATTGCCATTAATCCCAGGTCTACTGTTCTGGAGTGGGAGAACCTGTGAGGGCTTCATCTACGAGTCAAATAGATCTATTTGAAAATGTGAAGTATTAGATATGAATACTTAATACAGATAATTTACACACAGTTATATAGTATTAATAATATCTACTCGAAGCTGCTATTATTTACTTAAAACTGTTTGCAAACAAATCATCATAAAACAGAAATAATTATTTGAAGTTATAATTGTTTATAAAACATTTAATAGGAATACTTTACTGATTAAACAGCCAACTCTTTCTCAATATAGAGGTTTTCCCAAGGTTTTTGTATTCTTTTAAACATCCATCTTTGATTTAACATTACTAATATAATCCTTCCTAGACCTGATGATGGTTCATTAAAACTGAAACAATAGTGTTGACTGTTTCTCAATAAATCTCTCCTGCTTGGATTACCTTATCAATTTTTCTCTATAGGAATACTTAATATAACTGGGAAAAAAAACTCAACACTAATGTATATATGAATGTACAATGTGGCATAAAATAACCCTACACAGGTTGACATACTAGAAGGAAAAAAAAAAAAAAAAAAAAAAAAAAAAAAACAGATGAAACCCTAACAGTTAATACTATTCAAGGTAAAAGTGGATCAGGAAGTAATGGTAATGAAGGCATGGTTCCACACTGCCCAGAAATTTAAAAAATGGAGCTTTACTATTAGATAGTTCAGTGCTATACTTAAAACATCCTAGTAACTCAATCTGCAACAAAGCAATACTTGCACAAGTATTCCATTGCGTGGATCAATTTTCTTTCATTCTTTCTCTTAAAGTTAATAACATCAATCTCATTTCTTTTGTACAGTTATGTTTTATGCAATGCCTACATCCTCTGCAAAAGAGTAAAAGTGTTCCAAGACTAAATTATACCTAATGATGAAGCTTCAGTCTTAGAGATAGGATGCGTGTGGAGTATACTTTCATTGCTATTATTCCCAGAGCCAATCTGACAGGGTTTTATCAATGGGTTAAATAGACCCATTTAAAAATTATGTATTCAAAAGAACAGTTAAAAAAAAAAAAAAAAAAAAAAAACTATGCAAAAATGTAAATATGAACATTTAATGAATGGGATTCCTAACCTCTAGGCATAAAATAATCCTGAACAGTTGACATGCTGTTCTTAGCCAAATGAGTAGAGTTTGCCAATGGTCCAGGAGACCGGGGTTCAAACTAGAGTCATACTAAAGACAAAAAACACTACTTGATGCTGCCTTGCTTAACACTCAACATTATAAAAAGGTAAGGATCAAGGGTAAAGTTGAACAATCCAGGGAATAGAGTAGCACACTCCTCTACACCTTGGTGTAGTAGCTATTGAAAAGAGAGCCTTCAGGTCACCCTCAACTAAGGTTGCCAACTTTACTTAAAAAGTAAAAAAAGTAAGATATTGCAAAAAATTGTGGAAGAGAGGAAACTCATTTTTAAATGTAAAATCTTTGAACCACACAGCATGGACACTGGGTGCAGTCTAGAGGACATGGTAAGATGGATGGTGAGAGTCAAGAGATTCCATGCAATCAACACAACTTGATATATTACAAACCACAACACAATAACTATTGACTGGATAATTAATGATACTGCTTTTCTGACTCATCCACAACATATGCCTACTCAATCAGAAATCATTTATTTCCAATAAAGGAACCAGACATTCACAGAAGGAAACATTAACTCAAAACAGAAACAAACATACATACACTGATCATAAAGCTGCTTCAAGATGTTGGAATGACAAGGAAATCACTGTTTTTCATGTTTTTTTTTTTTGTTTTTTTAAAAAATGGCACAGTAGCAGTAACTCAAGCACTCTCCAGGTTAGTCACTCTCCCCCATCTCTTCACTCTCTATCTAATGTTACAGGTTGATGTTAACAGGAAAAATAAGGAATAAATAAATTAGAAAAAATAAATAAAAATAAAAAAAATAAAAAATAGTGAGTATACAGTAGTGAAGGTAGGAGATACTGGGTGGGTGCTAGAGCAGGCAGCACTACTCAGACATTCTGTCTCCAATGAGGCAAGATGTAGAGTAGACATTAAAAGACTCTAAGAACCATGGAATATGGAACATTCAAAAGAACATTGAAATAAAAAGGAAGAGAAGAAAAAAAAAAAATAATAGAAAGCTTCCTTCTCAGCCAAGAGAAGTTATATATACAAAACAGAGGAAAAGATGGTGACAGTAAGAGTTCAGATATAGGAGAAAAGAAAAAAAATGTTTTTTTTTTTGTTTTTTTTTTAGTTTTATTTTTACCTATTTGTTATATAAACTGGATTTTTAATAAAAAAAATCCCAGGAAATGATAAATTCAACTGCTTGCTTTACTGAATAAGTCGAACATGGAATATTAGAGTTTGATGCAGATGTACAACAGAAGAGAAAAAAAAAGTGTCAACTAAAAGAAAATACTTTAAACCATTTTGTTGTTGTTACTTGTACAACTCTAAAGTGGAAAAAAAATATCAATTTCTATTCTATACTTTTAGAAATATACAATGGAGGCTGTAAGTAATCGTACAGCATGTAAAATTGAATAAATTTATTCATATATCATCTCGTAGAAGTCACACACATTGTGGGGGAAATTGAACAGTTTATTTTCCATTTCCACAAAGCTAGCTGACACTTGTATTTGAAAACATAACATACTTCAATAAAATTATTTACTTGATATTTTGTAGTTATAATTGCTCATATCATATCTTAGCGGCAATATAATTTGAGTAGACATAAAGAAATTTATTGGATGAAATGTTTACTAACAAAAGTGTATAAAGAGATTTTTATTCCCAGGAAAAGGTAAATAAATTTATCTGTCTGCTTTGAGTAAAACAGGAAATATTAAGGTTTGATGCAGGTGTACAACAGAAAAGAAAAAAATGTAATCAGAAAAGACCTTTTCATTATTTGCAAAAAACTAAGATGAAAAGAAAAAAATATTCATGCTGTATACTTTTTTTTTCTTTAGAAATATATAGTAGAGGTTGTAAGCAAAAAAAAAAAAAAGTTTCATCTAATAACTTTCTTCCTACACATTTTCATAAATTATAAATTGGATGAACTGAATATACTTTATTTTCCATTTTAACAGAGCTATTTGATACACTCATGACAACACGTAACATTATCCTTAAATAATATAAAGGATTTACTTCATACAGCATGGGTATAATTGCTTATATTATATCTTAGCTGTGGCATAATTTGAATTAAGAACATAAAAAAGTTATTGGATGAAATATTCAATGTTTCATACCAAAAGTGAACTTTGTATATATTCCACACACAAGTTTATATAAAAACCACAGGAAATGGTAAATAAATATAACCATCTGTTTTACTGAATAAGTTGAACTTGGAATATTAGGGTTTGATACAGGTGTGCAAAAAGAAAGAAAAAGAAAAACAAAAGATCTAAGAAAATACTTTTTGCTATTATTTGTGTAAATCTAAAGCTAGAAGGGGGGGGGAAATCTGTCCACACACCACTCCTCTACTTCATAATATTGTCAGAAAGGAATAAGCCATATGATCCAACATATCTTGCTGACCATAGTTAAAAAAAAAAAAAAAAAAAAAAAAAGGTGATTGAAAAAGTTGTCCTAAATAAAATAACATATCCCAGCATGCACATGCTCTCACACACTTTCCTATTTTATGATTAACAGCATGACAACCCATTTAGGGTTATTTCATACCTAGAGGTTAGAGAATTGCATTCATTGTACATCTATATTTTTAGTTTGGTTTCTTTGTTTAATGGTATATTAACCTTTGTGAGTTATTTAATGCCAGAGCTACCCTTGTAGAACAACAGTAGTGATATACATTTTTTTTTTTTTTTTTTAAATCATAGTTGGGGTAATAAGAGGGTTCAAGTCTTTCCCCAAAATTTGAAGTCAGAAAACATGACTGAAAACAATCATCCAATATACACTATGAAGTTCAAATTGTACCACAACAAAAATACAGCAGAGGCAATGCACAGAAAATATGAAGTGCGTGTTTACCTGCCACAAAAGAGACATGACACAAGGTTAACTTTTTATAAGTGAAGTACAGCTGGTTTGAATCTGAAGAGATTTTTCCTACACGAGTGGCCTTACCAAGATTAACAAACCCAGTCTGCCCTACTCTTTACCTAGACTTAGAGAGAAAACAGATGGATTCATGCCTTTCTCAAAGGCATTAATACAAAGTGATGCACAAACAGCTTTGTCTAGGATTTGAACTCTGCTTGCAGATTTCATTCCCTATTCAATGAATTTGTTTATCATTGAAAGAGTTATGGAATAATACTTTCCATTTGGAATAATTTATAACTTGATTGATTGATACTTTTGGCAATATAACATTAGCCATCAATAATAAAACCATTTAATATTTTATGCCATGGGAAAGGCATGACTCCATTGCTTCTAACTATGGATGTACTCTTATGGATCCACACATGGCCGCGCAAAAGCAGGACGACCAGCACGAACATACATTCAGCAGCTATGTGAGGATACAGGATGTTGTCCTGAAGACCTACCTAGGGCGATGAACGATAGGGAGGAGTGGCGAGAGAGGGTCAGGGATATCCGTGCTACCAGCGCGATATGATGATGATTTTCTGCATAAGAGCTAATCTTTAGTCATTCTTCCCATAGTGAAGGGGTTTGGTAAATAAATCCTGTAGCTTTATATATAAAAAACAAACATTCTTGTAAAATGTGCACCAGTAACTTTTGGCTTGTATATTCAGGTGGGGAAGAGTACCTCATAATATACATTGACTTCTTTCAAACAGCTAAATTTTAAACTAAATCTAATATTTGTTTAACTTTTTATTCATTTATATTAAATAAAATTAAGAATTTATGTTTCAAAACACAAAATTTACAGTATTTAGGACAAAGGAAAGGATATATTTACACAAAAATGTAACAAACTTTCAGTGGAAACAAGTTCACAATACAAGAAACAAATTATAAACAAACATCCATTCCAGCAACTATTTCTTTGTAGCGGATTAAAATAGAAGTGTTTGTAACAGTTCAGACCATAGGTAAAACTTACTTGTGGTCAATGCCATCAAGCGGTCAGGAAAGAAAAAAAAAAAAAAAAAAAAAAAAAAAATTGATATTTAGTTCTTATGTATAATATCTACCCATATCTTCCAGGCTGGAGAAAAAAATAGAGCATCTTATACACTAACAATTATAGTACTTCAGATCTTGCTTGTATCATTTTCATATTTTGTATGCATCATTAGTTAACCTTAATTGTAAAACAGAACTTAGCCGAGCACAAAGTTATTTGATGAAATGTTCCATTTTTCCTCACAAACACTTTCTGCCACCTATTGTAGATTGAAATCCCAACTGTAATAACAGAATTGTATTGGCACTCCTTTTAAGTTTATTTATTATAGTCAAAGAACCACAAGAGATAAAAAGACAACACACTTTCCCCTGGTCTTCAGACAGAAATTATTTATTTGCTCTGTTCCAAGAGCACATCATATAAACAAGGCAAGTCTGGTCTCAGTGTTTCCAACTTGTACATCAGCACTTCCCATACCCAAAAAAGGATTATAATAATCATTATACTGATCACAGGGAGATGGATTATTTACCACTTTGCTCATGCAAATAAACACAAGCTTTAACTTATGGCGCAGTCACACTGAAAGCACCAGTTCCAATTAGATTATAGAAGTTAAGCAGCTATGAGTTTGCTCAGAATTAGGATAAGTGATCACTTAGAAACAGCAGGTATTGTATGTAACCTCAGACCCATGTGCTAGATTAAGTAAAACTCGGTAAATAAAAACCAGTTGAATAATCCCAGGAACTAACTCTGTGGCAGCACATTAAAGAGGGTCAGAATAGACTGACATTTGTATGACATGGGTATGAGCCAATGTAAAAATATTCAATTCATGTAGATTTTTCAGAAGTCACATGCAACCAAGTAATCTGCGATCATTACAAATGGGTTTTCTTAGATGCAGTACAGAAATAAAACAAGAATAAGGAGAAATGTTATGTGATAAAATTCAATGAACAAGTTTTTTTGGCCACAAGGAATCTTCCTTTGATACTACAGCAACTTTACTATCCTGATTTCATGACTTACTTCCTGTTCCCAAAAATCAGAACTTTAGCTACGTGATCAACATTTGCAAACTGTTGAGAACATGCAACAGACAAACCAACAAAATAGAGTCAGTTAAAAACTTTCAGCATTTTTTCTAAGATTGAGAAAAAACATGTTCCGTGTGTAACTTCAAGAGAACTTGTTTGAAGATTATAAAAATCAATCATTTGAATCTGCTTTAACAGCATGTCAACTGGTCTAGGATTATTTTATACGTAGAGGTTAGGGAATAGAGTTTATTTTTATGTTCATATTTATATATATATATTTTTTTGGTTTAGTTGTCAAAGACTGTTAAAAACAGTCGCATTGAATACGAATAATTTTAAAAGTATAGATGGTACCTTAAAAAGTACTACCACTCTGGGTTAGAGTTGACCTGATGGTTGATTATTTTACAGCATATCAACCCTTTCCAGGTCATTTAATGCTGAATTAAGTCATTTTGATAAAAGTTTCAAACTATTCAGTTTAGTATAGCTTTTTTATTCACACACAGTTAAATGTCAAAACTGTTCTATTTCAAATAACTCAGTTTAGCATAAGTACATAGGGTTCTATCTATGGGTTAAATAGAACTAAACTAACAGGTGCTACCACTCCAGGTCAGAGTGGACCTAGCAGCAATATCAATGAGGGGGTACTCTGTATTCTCCAAAGCTCCAGTATTACTGAAGCCTCATCAGATTGTTTAAGGTCACATCCCAGACACTTGGAGGGGGGAAGAGTTAACCTGAGAATAATGGCAATGAAAGGGTACTATGCATACACCCAGATCTGGAGCCTCACCATCATATGTAGCATAATATATTCAAAGACTTTGAATTAGTAAGGTCTTACCCTTCTGTAGGGTATTACTATCAGTGAATTCTAAGCTCTACCAACAGGGTAGAAAACTGATTAAGTTGGAAAATTTTTTAACACAATTAAGGTCATCACTTTCTAGACAGATCTCATACACTGGAGAAAAAAAGTTTTATAAAATATAAGAAAAAACACTAAACTTTTGCATGTACCAAATACCTAGCAAAAATATGAGAAAAAAAATTTTTCTTTTAAAAGCAGCCATCTCCACAGAAAATCACAGGATAATTGCCTCACTACAAACTACTATTAAACCTAAATAACCACTAATCTTCAACATAATTACTACAGCTTGACATTAATTTATTGAATAGGTGTCAATCTTTAGGTTTTTCTGGTTACATCTTGAAATTAACCAAACTGGCATTTAGGCTTCTATAGCATTTGAGTGACCCCACCCAGGAAATCATGGTTAATTTTGGAATGTCAGAGTAAACAGAGACCTATTCAAACCTTAAATTTCAACTTGATTTCCCTTTTTCAACTACTGACATGCCAAGCATTTCATTTACAAGTTTCCTCAGAAAAGCCTCAAGTACAGAAAGCTGCAGATATTATATTAATATAATTTTATTAGTGAACTTTTGAACACAATAACTCTAGTATAGGTCATGTATCACACACAATATATAAAGAGAGATGGAGAGAGAATGGCACACAGGGAAATAAAGAAGGGCAGGCTAAAAGGTTATTAGTTCAACCAAGAAGGAAATAACTTAGGATTTTTATTGATTTTTCATTTCATTTATTATTTCATTTATTATTTTTAAGAAAATTGAGAAATGGTGAGTCAAATTAGCTAAACTGAAATAGCATGGCTTTAAAATCACCTATGTAAGGCCAAGAACTTTGCTTTTACACATACCCATCAATAGTTTAAGATGATTGGCATATCAAGTTTCTTAAAACCATAAAAACACCTTCAACTGGTAGTTTAGTGTGTGTGTATATATATATATATATATATATGACAAAAACAATTATCAGACAGGTTAGGATATATACAAGTTGGCCAGCCATAGTGGAAGGAGACCTGAAGGCACCCTTTCCAACAGCTACTTTTCCTAGACAGCTCCACTTTCCTTTGATCTGTACCTTATAATGCAGAGTGTGAAGCAAGGAGGCATTAAGTACCATTTTTTGAGTGTTTGATATTACTTGACCTGGGATTGAACCCCCAGTCTCCCAAACTATTAGTGAACCATAATTATGCCAATGGGCCAGAATATTATATATGTATGTGTGAGTTGGTAATAAATTCATAAAAAACAAAAAAAATTTTTTTAGAAACCGTTACCCAACTCCTTTCACTCAAACAATGGAGAAAATTAGTGAAATACTATGTAAATTTTTAGCTGAATGTCATTTCCTTCTATTCAGCCAAAAAACTACACACACACACACGTTTGTTTCCCCACTACCATTTTTTCATGCTAATAGAAATTTATTTTAAAGAAAAGTAATCAAAGAAAGCTCCTTGGTGAGTAAAAGTAATAAACTTTATCAACAGGGTTACTAACCTTTATGATACGTCAACAGAGAAGCCAGCATGTGAAAAGAATCAAAATTAAATCTTTTGAAATATTCATATTTTACATTTTTTTCTAAACACATTAAAAAAAAATAAATAAATAAATAAATAAAATAAAATAAAATAAAATAAGTACTATTTTTAATAATTACATATTGAGTAACACAGCCATTTTTAATATGAAACCATAAGACTGAAGTGTTGAGAAAAAGATTTCTATCATACTTAACATCCTTATAAAAAGCACCCATTCAAGTCTGGGACAGTTAACCCTTTCATGGCAGTATTCAATTCTGGTCAAATTCCTTACACTATGATGTGTGCAAATATACTCAAATTACATACTACATTCCATGTGCAAGTTTGTTTTCTACCTACAAAAGTTAAACTAATCATGATTCAAATATGGAAGCATTGAAAGTTCAGAAGAAAAAAAATGGTTGAAAAATGTTGTTCCTCTGTTCCACTCTTCCTATCCAAAGAGGAGTCCCTGAGAAAGTTTAAAGAATATGGAATATTACCCTATCATGTTTCTAGACCCCTCCCTCAAATACAAACCTAACTGTGTGCCTGTCCCATTCAAGTTAGAAGCTAACAAAGTATGGATTTATGGATTTACTTAACTAGCAGGATCAAACTAAAGCAAGTTTGAATTCAGAGTTTTCCTTCTAAACTAGTTGCCTTACTCCAGCTAAAGAACCTACTCTGCCCTAGTACTTATCCACAGCAGAAGGAAAGATGGATTGATGCCTTTCTCAAGGCTATTAGAAAAAGCAGCATCAAAAAAGGTTTAGAGCCCTTTGACTTTTGTTTAAAAAAAAAGAAAGAAAGTTAAAACGATGAAATTATCAAACAAGTCCTAACTAGGAGTAAGAAACTAGAATGCTTAAAAATTTAAATCCCCACCCCACAAGTTGGACAACTAAAAAAAAAAAAAAGTTGTATAGTTCATGGCAGTATTACTAAATTTTATTACAACCTTATGTTTGTTTTTTGTTTTTTCTTTTAACTTGAATCATATATATAAGTGGTTGTAACAAAATTCCCCAAGTCTTTTACCCAAAGGTGGTACACTTAAATTATATCAAATTTATGATTTAGAAACTGTACAAATGTGATTAATTGGTTCAGTTTGGTTATTTAATGCCAAATCCTGTTTTTATATATATATATATATATATATATATATATATATATCTCAAATACAAGATTTGTAAACATTTTGTAGAGACAACATTTAAATGATCAAAGTTCTTTTTGCAACAATTTAATATAGCATGTCATTTGTTTGCACACAGTTTAAAAGTCAAACTGTTCTATTTGACCCATAGATAGGACCCAATCAGGTGTTGCCACTCTGGGCCACAGTGGACCTGGGAGTGATAGTAATGAAGGGGTACTCAGCATTCCCCAAAGCTCCAGCATTACTAAACAATCTGTAGTGAATCTTCAGTATCATATCAATGACACAGTCATTGGGAGGGGGAGTCTTACCCTTCAGCAGAGATGCAGTCTGTATTCTACAGCTCCTGTTGGCTGGGCTAGTGATTAATTGATTTAATGGCATGTCCACCTGTCTAGAGTCACCTTATGCCTAAGGGTTAGAGAATTGCATTCATTGTATATTAATATTTATATTTTTGTTTGGTTTGGTTTCTTTGTTTAATGGCATATCAACCTTTGTAGGTTATTTAATGCCAAAGCCATTCTCCTAGAACAGTAGTGGTGCTATTTAACCCATAGCTGGGAGGATAAGGGGGTTCATACCTTTCCTAAGGGTATTTGCCCGAAAGTGAACGTAATAGCGCGACTGGAGCACGAACTCGCACATTACAATCCCGCAGTCCATCGCTTTAACCATTACACCACGAGGACACCCCCTTATATTTTTGTGTACTGGTGTAAGTTTTTTTTTTAAGCATAGTTGTATAGTCCTATGTATCCCTATCTCATACTAATACATACATGTTTTCAAGTAATTATTTCAATTTATGAAGTCATTTGTTCACACATATGGTTTCAAATATCTACTTATTAGTAAACTAGAACTACTATAGTAACTATTTTTAACACAAATAATTTACAGTTATAAGGCATCAAGTATTCTATCAAATACAAGTAATTTGAAATAAAAAAAATTAAAAAAATTTTAAAAAAAAAACCTATTTGACCCATAGATGAGATCCTAATAAATACTAGGACTCCAGATCAGAGTGAACCTGGTAGTAATAGCAATGAAGAGATAGCCCTCACTCCCCAGAACTGGAGCCTTATTTTCAGATGACATCAAGTATATCCAGGACACTCTAGGGTTTTTGTTGCTTTTCTGCAAGTGATACAAATCACCATACTCTAAACCCTAAAGAAAGGACAGACTAATATTAGTTACTTGAAACTGCTTTCATATAAGAAAATGACTTCAGCATTAAATAACCCAACAAGGCCTGACATTTAGAACCAGCCAAAATCCACCATAAACATGGTACATAGTAAAAGTAGAGTATGGTAATAAATTGCCTGAAGTTTTTTGCCAACAGGGAAAGTAATGAAATCCTTCATGCATGACAAATCTAAAAAAATTTTCCTCAGCTTCCCCTACCACATCAGGTTTTAAAACCTGAGGCCAAACCCACAAATCCATCTGGTGTGTAATTATGGCCAACACCTACCAAAAGATCACTTGAAAAGGTAATCAATCATGAATGAGATTATATATAAAAAAAAACTCATTTACAAGCCAAAAGCATCCCAGTAAACCATTGAAGCTTGAAAGAGATTTTCCTGTAGTGGATCCAATAGAAAAAAAAATCTTTTTCTCTTTGCCAATGTCAGAAAATTAAGTGGGTAGAGTGTTCACTGAGACCGAGGTTCAAAGACTCAAAAGATGGTACTTGATACCTCCTTGATAAACACTCAGCATTATAAAAAGGCATGTATCAAGGGTAAAGTGGAGCAATCTTAAGAAAGGAGTAGCACCCTCCCTTACACCTCAGTGTGGTAGCTATTGAAAAGGGAGCCTTCAGTTCACTTACAACAATCAGCCAATTTTGCGCACACACAAAGCTGCTTAAAACTACAACGGATGTACCTGACAAACCTTTCCCCACCTTGCAAACTGTTGGTTCAAAATACTCAGGTGTTTAGTTATAAACATTAATATAATCTATTCATCAAAAGAGATCCCAACTGAAAAGGAAAAAAAGAGGAAGTAGACCATTTTAAACTTCTAACAAGGACATATTTGAAACTTATCCATTGATCCAAAACATAAGCGGGATATATCAATGGGTGGCAATAAGGAAAAAAAAAAAAAAAAAAAAAAAAAAAAACACAACAACAAACTCTTCAGTATATAAAAAGATCTGCATTGTTTTTTTAGGGTTTTTTTTATATTGCCATGATATAGTAAATTACCTAAACTTCTAGATCACACCTCAAAACTGTCCAACTCATTCCCATATACTGGTATTCTGAGTAGAACACAATAAAAGATAAACTGCATAATTATTAAGTAGAGACCATGTGAATGAATAAAAATAGAAATTAACTTCCAACTAATTCAACTGTGTACACAAACTGAAATAAGTGTTTATTTTTAAAAAAAATAATCATCTTAACATTCAGGAAGGAATATACAAAAAAGTAATACATACAAAACAATTCAAAATTCTGTATCGCATACATTATATGAGAGGCAGAGATCATAATGGTTCACAGTGTAGGAAAACACAAGGTTTCAAATCCTAGACAAAACTGTTTACATCTTACTTAGACTCGACGCCTTTGAGAAAGAAATGAATCCATCTATTCTAACCATCTGTAACATTTTTATTTAAATTTTTGATGTTTTTTTTAATTTATAAAGACTTATTTCTGTGGTGAATCAAGACCAATTTCTTTTTTTAAATTTTAAGAAATTCATAACCCAGTGATGCAGTCCTCCCATCCAAAAGTTTTCTCAGCCCTGATCTAAAGTTCACTTATTACACCATGATTGATATCTATAAATAAAACAAGTTAAATTTAGATATTTTTAATTACCATAATTATTTGTGTATTAGACTATTTTTACCAGCCAGGAAGTTAAGAGGGTGCATATTATACAACATTAATTTCCCCACTATCCATGTGCATCACAATATTCAGAACAGTATGACCAAATGTAAATCACACCCTGAATTAGCTTCCTATCTTATCTCCCTTAGCAGCTCTTGTAATTTAGGGAATACTTTAAAACGTGTCTCCCAGAAAACTTCCAGTTTCGTTCCCTTATTGAAGAAAAGGGGATCATGGCTTTGCTGCAACATCATGCTATCTTATTCCTTCGTGATAACTGATATTTCATGCATCATTAAAAGTATTGCCTTACTCTTTTTGAAGCACAACACTACCATAATTATTTGATATTTTGCAATATTTCCCTTTAGTATACTTCATTTACTAGTATCTCTTTAGTACATGTTAGTCTTAATTTTGATTTATTAACTCAGCTCTCCTAAAAATAATTTCTATTCTTCACTTCCTTGTTTTTACTTGAATAACCTTTTATCAAAGTACTGTTTTGTCTTTAGCTTACAGTGCCTTAAGGTCATATTAGGCTGCCAACCTCCAATGTTTCTGTACATTGTTCAATTTTACCCTTTCCTGACCGTTAATAAACCTGTTCATGAACCCAAACTTTGCATCAGATTTAAAAAAAAAAAAAAAAAAAAAAAAAGAAGTGTTTAGCTCACTGTCAGAGACAGTGCATATGTTTCCTCTAAAATGGACAAGTTTCACTGGAGACACTACACTAATGTGTAACACTTTCATTTTCCACCACTAAAGAAAAATAGCTAATGTAATGCATGTTTGTTTATAAATTGTTTCTTCTATTGTGAACTTATTAACATTGAAAGTTAGGGACATTTTGGGGTTACCATCTTGCTTTGCCAAAATAAAAATGTAAATTTTTACGTTCTGAAACATTACTAAATTTTGTAAATACAAACTTGATAAAAAGCTGAACAAATATTAAATTTAGTATAAATTTAGCTCCTACAAAAAGTCAATGTGCATTATGAGATTCCTGGGTTGAATCCCAGAGCAAGTCATTAAAGACTCAAGGAAGGAAGAAAAAAAGTACTTGATGCTACCTTGCTTAACACTGAGCATCATAAGAAAAGGATCAAGGGTAAAGTGGAGCAATCCAGGGAAAGGAGTATTGCCCTCCCCTATCCCTTGGTGTAGTAGCTATCGAAAAGGGAGCCTTCGGGTCACTCTCGACTACAGTCAAGATGTGGGTTATACATGGTTAATCAATGCTAAAAGTCATAAGTAGCCACAATCAAAATAGGAATTAAAAATAATTCAGTAAATGCTTCTTATAAAAGAAACACAAATGAACAAACAAACACAAACTTAAAGTAAAACAAGAATTATAAGTTTGATACACGTAAGATAGTTAATCTTCACACTGTATATGAAAAATATTTCAGGTATTTCTTGAAAATATGAACTGTAAGTAAATCTAATTTTTTTTTTCTATGGGGGGGTGGGAAAATACCTGTAATAGCAACAAACAAAAACACTTTTCATAATAATTTGATTATGATTTTCCACCAAAAATTGGAATAGTTTTTCTTTTAAATCAGCTATAAAGTAATTTGCAACAAAACAGAAATGATAGGGAAAAACTGAAATTAGTTGTGGATGAAGTAATATAAGAATATTTTACATAACAGACAAGCTGTCTGTTTCACATAAGACAACTGCATTCTATCATTACTTGTGTTCCTTGAAGGTATTTCTTCTTCAAAAACCTGCAAAGACAAACTGGGGAATAAATTATGACAGAAGTAATCGGATAGTCAAAAGTATATTTTATATTTTTTTTAAATGAAGGATAGTCTATTATTAATTTTTCACATTTAATTTTGGTTCCACCAGTGCCAATGGCTCATGTAGCTGAATTAGTAAAGCAGCTGATGTAGAAAATTAGTTGGCCACAAGGCATAAAAAGATGAGTGTTCATGTTATCAAATACTTCCTTCATTATCATTTCTGATATTTCTGTGGTGGTTTGGAACAGTGAATAACAGTCTTTATGATAAAAAAAAAATTTTTTTAATAAAAAAAAAAAAAAAAAAAAAAAAAAGGGGGGTCAAAGTTTATGAACTTTTCAAAGCTTTCTTTCTAGGCTTAACTATGCCATAATTTCTATCCAAAGTGTCCTGAATAGCCTATACATAAGCAAAGATTATTAAATATTAAGGTTTTTACTTAACATTGTTTACTATTTATAACACATGTGCATAAATGTACCAATATCATAAATAGTAAGAAAAGTTACATAAAAAATTTCATTATCAGTGGTGGTGTTTTAGCATGTTTAGAATAGCCAAGTAAACACAGTCGGCTATATCAATGTCCAGACAACATTCTTTACGGTATTGCATTGATTTGGATTGTATAACAAAAATTGAAAATATGAGTGTTAGAATATTTTCTTTTATGTTAATGAATGTTGAAATATTTTGTAGGCTAGTGTAGACACAAGTTAGGGCCTATCCATTACATGCAATATAGGATAAAACACCTTTTTTGTAGCTAAAAATTGAGGGTAGTTTATTACAAGAGTATATAGATATATCTTTAAAAATTAAAAAAAGAAATTTAAAAAACATAAATCCATAACTTATTGAAATACTTAAAGTAAATATCAGTGAGAAAAATTTTTTTTTTTTTTTTTTTAAATCATACGATAATTTTCTTGTCTAGTCATTCTGATGTGTAAATAAAAAAATTTTTAAAAAAAGGCCACAGGAAGAGAAAACCAATTTTTTTATCCACACATCTTTAAACTTTTGCATGTTTGTTTTTTTTCTATTAAACTAAAAAACAAAGTGACTAAGAAAATGATTCAAAAATAAATAATTGAGAATAAGAATTTCAGTTATAATCTATTTATAAATCTTTTTTTAAATTACATTTCTTTAATAAACTTTTTGATTAAAAAAGGGGGGGCAGGTGTTATTCAAATAATTATGTACCATCATTTAACTAAAGCATGACATCCTAGAAATTAAGGTGTCAGAAAGCATCTCTTATTTCATAGAGCCAAAAGGACATGATTTTCTAACTTTGTCAATTTAGGCTGCTAGCACTTTCCCCACCCACCCACCTTTACCTATTTACACCCCATGACCACTCATTTATAATGTTACACACTCCCTGTATGGGCCTCTTAAGCAGTGACACTTTCTGCACATTGTGATTGGTTTTCCTGAACAAAAAGACTGCTCATCAGTTGTTTTTTTGTCAAAAGTACAAAGGGCCCAGGATAGTTTCATCAATGAAGGAAGGAAATCAATGAAAATGGATGACTTTAAATGCTTATATGCTGGTTAAAGCTTGGATTGA
Source organism: Sepioteuthis lessoniana (assembly GCA_963585895.1). Taxonomy (NCBI): domain Eukaryota; kingdom Metazoa; phylum Mollusca; class Cephalopoda; order Myopsida; family Loliginidae; genus Sepioteuthis; species Sepioteuthis lessoniana. The sequence goes on from OY757920.1 coordinate 84,719,141, forward strand.
ACCTAAACATTAACGCTTTTTCAGTAGATTTGTGACATTGGTACACTCAGCTAGCTTAGTTTTTCTTGGGAGTGGGTAGAGTGGACCCAAGGGTAATGGATATGAAGAGGTACTACACACTTCAGAGCTCCAAAACTTGTCTCCTCAGATGCAATTTAGTCTCATACTCGGAGACACCCCGCCTTTAAAAGGGGAGGGTCTTAATACTCTACGCAATGATACAGTAGGCATATACTAAGCTCTACAAATAAGACAAGTATTCAGAATAAAACTCTTACAGACTGATTATATAATCTCACAGAGTTTGCCAAGAGAACAGGGTTCAATCCCAAGTCGAGCCATACCAAACAAAAAATAGTCACCTCATTTATAAAAAGGTGTGAATCAAGGGTAAGTAGAGCAATCCAAGGAAAGGAGTTGCACCCTCCTCTACACCTCAGTGTAGTAGCTATAAAAAAGGAAGCCTACGGATCATCCTCAACTACAGTAGGCAAACTCTGTATATATATTAAGTATATAGAGGGAGGGAAAAAAAGGCTAAATGGGAATTCCACAATGCTATGAGCTACACTGAACAAATCCTGAGAGCAACATCCCGCAGAACAGCAGCTCTACGGCCACCTACCTCCCATCTCTAAAACGATCCAAATAAGACAAGACATGCAGGACACAAGATGTAGTCTAGAAGACCCGCTAGAAACGATGAATGATAGAGATGAATTGTGAGAGAGTCAGGGAAATCCATGCTAGCAGTACAACATGAGATATATATATATATATATATATATATATATATATATATATAACCCAGACTGAGGAGAGAAAAAAAAAAAAAAAAAAAAAAAAAAAAAAAAAGTGATTCTTAAGTAACCACTAATTAAAACCACAACCATTTCTATTGCTTGGGCAAAAACATTTTAATTATTTGTTTTCATAGTGTCAAAACTAGAAAGGAAGTCAAAGCAATAAACCAGTTAAATTCTTAACTCAAATGTTAGTTAAAATATATAGTTATATCTAAATATATATTTACTTATCACCCTCAAGCCTTAAAGTTGTCAATGGAGGAAGAGGTCAAGTAGAAAACATGGACTGGTCATCAATCAAATGAAAACAGTTTGATTATCACAAAGCCATTTATCAGCCAAACACACACACACAAAAAAAAAAAAAAAAAAAAAAAAAAAAAAAGAAGAGGAGGAGGAGGAAAGGTTTAATTCCAGAAAATTGTCATTTAATGATTTCATTTTTACTACAACTATGTAAGCCGGTAATCTGGTATAATCTTATAGTTTTGAGCCAAACTGACTCCAGATCTAGTTTTAATTCAGCCTTTTCCTTCTTAGACAAGTTGCTATGCCAAAGCTAAGGTCTGCTCTACTATTAACCCGTAGCTAAAGGGAGAATAGTTAGATTCATATCGTTTCTAGGAGTATTAATGCTATGTGAAATGCAAGCAGCTCTGTTCAGGATTTTAACTGGTGGCAGAATCCACCACCTACAGCATAAATCATTATGTCACAAGTACCTCCTACAACAAAAAACAAAAGCATCTCACAATATAATTTCCTTATGAAAAAAAAAAAAAAAAAGCAGATAAAAATTTACTATACTGCACAATTAAATTATTTTCTGATACTTTAATTTTGGTTGAAAGAAAAAAGTTATACCAAAACAAGTAATTGTTTGTTTTACAAGCTTTCAAGATATATAGTGTGAAGTAGTTGATGAGATCAGAGCCATTAGATATTCAATAAAACTCAACCAAGCCACCTGTGCCTATCAACCATTGTAAATTATATAATGCCAAATCCTCTATACAGGGTGGAACGATAAAATTGTCGCCCTAGAAAAGACGACATGATTTCGTTTCCGTTTAATGAAAACCGGTTTTCTTTTTTTGTTGCAGACCAACTAGTTGGCCAGTTGTGTACAAATCCCAAGAGCGATAGGAGCCTTTTATCATGTCTGAAATTGACACAATGTTCAACAAGTGAGATCGGAGTTGCACTGTGGTACAACTCATGCTCTCTACCAATCCAAGTTGACAACAGGACCATTGCCAGCACCCTCAAAATGCAAATCCGGATGGTTCAACGCTTGAGGGCACAGCTCAATGCATTGGACGACCCTTCAGACGGCTACAGTTATGGTCTTTGGTGTGGTTTCAAGTGAGGGCCACATCATGCCACCTCACATCTTCGAAGTCGGCTTGAAAGTCAACACCAAAGTGTACCTGGATGTGCTGAAGAGTGTGGTGAACCCCTGGTGCTATCAGGTGGCCAGTGGCAGACGCTGTGTGTGGCAGCAGGACTCGACACCAGCCCACAAGTCCAAAGAGACCCAGGCTTGGCTTCAGAAGGAGTACTACGACTTTGTACCCTTCTCTCACTGCCCCCCCCGACCTGAACCCCCTGGATTACTTCGTTTGGTCATATGTCAAGAACATCACCAACATGACCTCCCACAACACCAAAGCCAGCCTGATCACTGCCATCCGCCGCGTATTTGTTGAGCTCCCACTGGCGCTCGTGGAAAAGGCATGCTCCTAGTTCCGGACCGAGGCAGTGATTGAGGCTGAAGGCGGTTACATTGAATAGATGTCAGCTCTACTACATAATCAAGTTACCTGAATTGATTTTTTCAATAAAAGTTTTAAAATAAAGCTGTAGTGTTTTCTTTAAGACAACAATTTTATCATTCCACCCTGTATATAAATAAAATGATTGGTGAACATTTTGTTAACATTTTTAAATGAGCTTTTTTGCAAACAGTTAAATTATTTCAAGTATTTCTATCTAACATTAATAATTCTATTGACAGTTAATCATTTGTTTGCACACAGTTAAATGGTTTGATTGGGTTGGATTTTATAGCATATCAACCATTGTAGGTTATTTAATACTAAATCCACTATATGCAAATTATGAATTGTAAATACAGTTTGTAGATAATCTTATTTTGAAAAGAGTCACAGCTAATTTGTTTGCACACAGTTAAATGGTTCCAAATATTCTATCACAAACCGTTCTATTTAGTATTAATCACGCGATTCCACACACTTAAATCGTTTCAAGATTGCTATGTAACACTAACAATTCAGGCACACAGTTAACGAGTTTCAAGTATTGCTAATCAATACTAATAATTCTATTCAACATTACACGTTTTAGCACACAGTTAAATGGTTCCAAGTACTGCTATGTATCACTAACAATTCAATTAAACATCAATAATTTGTTCACAGTTAAATGGTCCAAGTTCTATTCCAACCAATTTGATTTAATGCAAGTTATAAGTTTGCACACAGTTTAAATGTCAAACAGTTCTATTTAACACATAGATAGGGCCCTATCAGGAGGTGCAACCACTCAGTGTCATAGTGGACCTGGGAGCAATAACAATGAAGGGGTAGTCCATACTCAGAATAGGAGCCTCACCATCAGATTGTTTAGTGTCATATCAGGATATTCATTTGAAGAGTCTTATCCCTATGCAGAGATACAGTATAATCTACTAATGCAGGTGGAGTTTTAGAGGATTTGATTAGTGTTGTCTTTCATTGTGCTGGGGACCCAGCCAGTTTTATTATAGATTGGCCAAATCAGCGAGTCATCCTTAAATGACTGTATGATTAATGAATGTTGATTAGTTTTATTTATTTTGATATGCCAGTCAGTTACAGACAATGAGCAGTGTTTATTTTCAGTGGGATTTCAAAAGACCTGTGCTCCTACATAACCTTAACATTAGTACACCTGTAGTCCCGGCTAGGCAGAGTAGAACGAGGCTAGGCTCAGGTGTGTGTGGGTGTGTGTGTGTGTATGTGGAGAGGGATGCCTGGCAGAGGCTATCCAGAACAATCATTTGTAATAATGTAAACAGAACTAAAGTATGTAACTTTCATATACTACTGAACATAGGTTTAAATATTTCTAATGACCATGAGTTAATAACATTCTGAAACTAATTTTATGGGAGGACAATCTGACCTGTCAATTTGGATCCTTAAAAAAAAAAAAAAAAAAAAAAAAAAAAAAAGACCACAGGGCACCCCCACCTCAGCTGGGCCACCAGGCACAAATGCCAGGTGAGGTATCAATAAAAAGTATAGATTCACATTGCACTAAACCTGGAGGTCTAGTGAAACTATGACCAGCAAGGTCACCTGGCTTTGTGCACAGAGATTTAACAACGACTAGCATAGATTCACCAGATGCAATGTAAACTGTGACAAGCATTATGCGTGACCTCCTGCTCCCTTAATCTCTAGTTTAAAAAAGACCTTGTGTCAAATAGTTCCTGAACTGAGCCTAATGAGTAGAGCGTTTGCCAATTGTCTGGAAGACTGTAGTTCAATCCCAGGTCGAGTCATACCAAATACTAATTAAAAATCAGTTTTTTTTGTTTTTTTTTAAAAATGGTACTTGATGCCACCTTGCTAACACTCCGCATTATAAAAGGTACAGGTCAAGGGTATAGTAGACCAATCCATGGAATACAGTAGCACCCTCCCCTACACCATGGCGTAGTAGCTATCAAAAACTGAGTCTTTGGGTTGTCCTCCACTACAGTCGCCAACTTTACTTTATATAGTTACAGAGTAGATGCAAAGCCATTTTTATAGAACGGTGATACTACTTAACCCATGGGGAGGTACTATGGTATAAAGGTTATCATTATTAGAAATGGACACAGTGACCCGAGTTCAAATCCTGGATGAGGCTCTTTGGATTTCACATAATGCTAATACATTTGAGAAAGGCATGAATCAAACTGTTCTCCATCCAGCTAGAGGTAAATCGGTCAGACTGAGCTCTTTAATCTTCGTATGGCAACCAATCTAGAAGGAAAACTGAAATAAAACCTATTAAACTCTACATAAAAGTGACATATCCCACTCCTACAGAGGGGAGGGGGATTCATACCTTTCCAAAGAGAATTAGTTCAAAAGGGAATGTAGTAGTATAACTGGTTTGGTTTTATTGCATATCAACCATTGTAGGTTATTTAATGCCAAATACTTTTTATACATATATTAAATATATGATTTCTAAACAGATCTTTTAGATAACATTTTTAAACGAGCCTGAGCTCTTTTTTGCACATACAAATAAGTGAAACCATTTAACTATCTAATATGAATAATTCTATTTACTATCATTTATTTTCAAGTATTGCTATTTCACATTAACAATTCAATTAAACATCTGTCATCTGTTTACACAAGTAAATGATCAAACAGTTGTATTTCAAACAATTTGATTTAATTAAAGTCATTTGTTTGCACTCAATTTAAATGTCAAACAGGTCTATTTGAAGCATAGATAGGACCCTATCAAGCACTACCACTCCAGACCAGAATGGACCTGGGAGAGATGGCAATGAAGGGGTACTTCGCATTTCCTGAAGCTCAATCATTACTTGAGCCTCACCACCATAATGTTTAGTGTCATATCTAGGACACTCAGAGGAGCCTTACTCCTCTGCAGAGATTTAGTTGGCATATTCTGCAGCTGCAGCCAACGGGGCCAAATGGTTTGACTAGAGTTTAAACTTGTTTACTTTTAGGTAGCAGTTCAGCAATTATGCCATAGGAACTCCCATGTGTGTTGTATAAGTTCTTGTACAAGTGTCACTCCAAGAAAGAGAATGATGCAAGGAAAGGGGGAAAAAAAAATCATCATTCATTTTCATACATAATATACAGCCTCTTTCCTTCACCCTCCTAATTCCCCACCAACACCAAGGTATATATTTAAGATGTTTCAGTCTTTCCCCAACAGATTTTTTAAAAGCTTTTACTTTTCCAAAGAAACTAACACTACATTTAGAACAAAAAGTGACACACAAATGGTAGGTAGGTAGGTACACATATCTTATAGAACAGTGATCATTCCCAAACAAGAAATGCTCAAGAATGTGGACAATCAGTTGAGTATCTCTTGACTTTACTTTCTATATTTTTGTAAATGAATAAGAATATTCCCAATGAATTTTTATTATTCTATTTTTCAAACTCTTTAACAATGAGATCTGTAGCGAAAAAAAATTTTTTTCAGATAAATAACTAAATAAAATGATGTCCTCTTGGAGACTTCAAAATGGACACCTGATTTCATGAATACAACTTCTTTGAGATTAAAAGGCAAGTTTGAAAAACATGTTTGTATGTTATAAATATTCAGTTAACAAAACAAAAACTGTCAATATTTTTTCACATGGCTCTCAGAGCAAAGCCTGTTTTTCCAGAGTTTCCTATAAATCTTAAAATGTTAGATAGATTATAATATATATGTGTGTGTACCAAGAGAGATGAGATAACCTTGGCAAGAAGTCTACATAGCTCCAGCTCCTTAGAGTCAAAAAGAAAAAAAATATCAATGATATTCTGTAAAAATGACAGCTCTATTTTGATTGCAGATTGAAAGCTATTAACAACATCAATTGACAGGTGCCAAGGAAATGCTATCCAAACTTTCATACATGCCACTGAAACAAAATTGAGTTACTAAAATTGCTACTAAGAAAAATCCACCTCATTCCTAATGTGTCCAGAAAATACTATAGATATAAATGGATGTTAGACAATTACAGAACTTAGCACAAAATATTAAGGAAAAAATTGATGTTATTATAGCATAGATAATTCCAATGAGAAACCTAATGTTTGTTGTTTTGATTACTACATTTTAAACAGTTCAACTCAAGAACCATCTATGATTTCAAGGAAAAATTTTTCCACTTAGACCATTTCACTAATGGAAGTGACAAGTATCCATTTTATACCAAAGAATCATAGAAAATTCTATGTATGAATTACTTTATGGACCATACTCCTGAGAAAGGTCAAAGAAAGCCTTGGCCGAAATAGTCACTTAAAAACAAAAGAGGATTTCTGTCTTTGCTTTTTAATGGCATATCAACATTTTTGAATTATTAATGCCAAAACCATCCTTATAAAACAGCAGTAAAAATATTTAACTCATAACTGGTGGGGGTATAAAAGGCCCATACCTTTCCCAAGAGTATTAGTCAAAAAGTAAATGTAACACAATTGGAATTCAAATTTGGTACACCTGGAGACCACAGTCCTGCACCTTAGCCATTATACCATGGGGACTCCCATGAAAATGAGGATACAAGTTTATATAATTTATGGAAAAAACACTCCAGATAAAAAAGTTAAAGTATTTTTCTTTTCGTAGATGTATGAAGAAGCTTCAATAGTATTACATTTTCTTTAATATATCTAAAGTTTGGTTCAGTTTTATGGTATATCAACTGTTGTAGGTTATTTAATGTCAAGTATATTTGAATATATATATATATATATATATATATATATAAACAGTTCTATTTCAAACAATTCAGTTTAATATAAGTACTGTTTAAATGTCTGAGTTCAATTTGACCCATAAATAAAACCCTATCAGTTACTACCTCTCTGGGCCAGAGTGGACCTGGGAGCGATAGCAAAGAGTACACTCCATTCCCCCAAAGCTGTCATTACTGGAGCCTCACCATCAGATTGTTTAGTGTCATATCAGAATATTCATTAGTGGGGGGGGGTCTTACCCCTTTGCAGAGATGCAATTGTCATATTCTACAGCCCCTGCTGACTGACCCATCAAATATCTTAGGCAAAGACCAAAAAGAAGAATGTTTGATAAAATTTTACATTTACATATAATTTAATACACATAATGTAACTACCATTATGAACGAGTCCGGTATTATTTAACCAGAAATTGAAAATATATAAATCTTTATTTTCTTATCACTATTTTGTACACCATTTTTATCTACATAGAATCATTAGCAGATCTGTCAGTAGTAAACTAGTTTGACAGGAGAGTCAGTACATTTTAGAATCAGATGGCATATTGCCAAAAATAGCTTAGAATCAACAAGCATGTTAATAAGTAAAACCAATACCATAATGGCTGAAGATTTTATTAACAACTAAAATATTTTTCACTTGAAAGAATAATTCATAAAATCAAAGAAAACAAAAAGACATCAGTGCTAGTTATTTTAGAACAGCTAAAAAACTTAGTTACTATGAATCACCACACACACACACACACACTAATTACTCAAGTTTTTGTCTGCAAACAAAAATATACTCAAGAATGCAGGCCTCAGTGAAGACACAAACGAAGCTATATTTTCACTTCCTATGTTTTTATAGTGTGCTGAATAAAAAAATATCAGTAGAAGTATGGTTTGTTTGATGGATTTCTATTGAATATCAACCCTAGTAGGTTATTTAATGCCAAGTCCTCTTTACACACACATTCAATATGATTTTTAAATGAATAATTTGGAGATAATATTTTTAAAAGAGCCAGTGCTAATTTGTTAGTACAGTTGTATCAAGCATTATCATGTAATATAATTCAATTTTTCCACAATTAAATGGTTTCGCAGATTCTTATCTAACATGAATAATTCTAATTAGTATTAATCATTTGTTAGTAGACAGTTTAAAGTATTGCTATCTAATACCAGTAGCTTTATTTGCACACAGTTAAATGATTTGAAGCATCAGTGTAACAATTCAATAGTCATTTGTTTGCACACAGTTAAATAGTTAAACACTATTTGAGCCTTAGATGGGACGAATAGGTACTACCATTTAGACCAAGCCTAGAAGTCATAGCAATAAAGGGGTACTCTAGAGAATCAGGACAGAAGCCTCACCATCAGATGGTTTAGTGTCATAACTAGGACACTCACTGTGTGTGTGTGTGTGTGTGTGTGTGTGTGTGTGTAGGGGAGTTGTATCCCTCTGCAGAGATGCAGTCAGCATATTCTGTCTTAACTGACTGGGCTGGTAAAACTAAGATGCATTCTTTTAACTATAAGATTTTAAACTACCAACAAAAAAAATTTAATATTATAAACAAAATATTTCATAAAGGATGCATGCAAATTTTATACTATTATATTAGTCATAAGGTAATACAATACAGTGAGATAACAATACTTATCAGTTAAAAAGGTTGAATCATGAGCTCGCCTACTTATAATATCCATTCCTTTCTGTTGTATCAGCGCCATCATTTCCAAAGGACAAATGTGAATTCATTATTGTTTCAAAAGAAATGATACAAATTTCTTCAGTAGGGATTTTTGAAATGTGAAGTGTTTCAAAACTATCCTTATAACAGTTGGCTAACTTTTGAAAGGGAGATTTTAAACAAATAAAAAAAGAAAAAAAAAAACATTACAAAACAAAATCATAAAAATACTAAATATATTTAAATAAATTTTTAAAAGAATTAAAAGGGTGAACAAAATTTGTATGGAATATCTGAACTCATGGTAGAAAAACTGACATGGAATATGAAAGGTTGGCCACTCCGGGCTTTGTAGATAAAAACAATTAATCAAGTATCTATATCTAGTTACCAAATAAAGTGATTTAAGAACCCATATTCTGATTCAGTGAAAGATCATCAATAAGAAACATTGATATCCACAAAGCATTTTTATTTGATTTGTCTACGAAATTATATATATATATTACATGGTAGTGTCTGCAACCCTGGGTTTCATGCATTATTTATTCAGACTGAAGGGTAAAAAAAAAAAAGTTAATTATTTTTGTTTGAAGAGGGTTTTTTGTTTGTGTAAATGTGTGCCTAAATTTGTGCGCTTTAGAATGTCAGTATGTTTGGGTATGTGATGTCACTCACACATACATATATACATGTGTTTGCACATATAGTGGCATGGATCTTTACCTATATACACATTTCTGCTGTGTTTTTAGAAAGGAAGAGAGTGCAAGAAAGGAAGAGTGGGTGAGGAGGGGAACAGAATTGTTACAATCTGAATAGGTTCTTTTTCTCTTGAACATAACTAATTTTCTGATAACTAAAGGTTTATTTCATGTGAATATGAAATGTCTTTATGGGCAGGTAATAAAAATGGTGTTAAGTTTTTGGTAGCTTTTGCAATAAAATCAAACAGGATGTCTGACAATACTGGAGTGCTCATAATGCAATAATATGAAAGATTTTAGAAAAAAAAAAAAAAAAGGTACTTATATGGTTGGTTGCTTGGCTTTTTGGCATATCAACCATTGTAAGTTATTTAATGCCACATCCATTTTTATACATATAAACAGTTCTATTCAGTTTAGCATAAGTATACAGTTTAAATGTCAAAAACAGTTCTATTGCAACCAATTCAGTTTAGCTCTATCTGACCCATAAATAGGACCCTATCAGGTGCTACCACTCCAAGCCAGAGTTGACCTGAGAGCAATGACAAAGTGGTACTTTGCATTCTCCAAAGCTCCAGCATTACTGGAACCTAACCAGAAGATTGTTTAGTGTCATATCCAGGACACTTGTTGGAGAGGTCTCAGATAGATAGATAGAATTATTATTACAGACACTTTTAAACATTTCAACCCTGTATACTCTGGTCTCATTCATACAGGACATTGGCATGATGGTTAGAGTGTTTGCCAATGGGCCAGGAGACCGGGGTTCAATCCCAGGTCAAGTCATACCCCCCCCAAAAAAAGTGGTACTTGATGCCTCTTAGCTTAACCCTCAGCATAAGGTATGGATCAAGGGTAAAGTGGAGTAATCCAGGGAACGGAGTAGTGCCCTCCCTACACCTTGGTGTAGTAGCTATTGAAAAGGGAGCTTTCGGGTCACCCTCAACGACAGTCGCCAACTTTACTTATAACTCTGGCCTCATTCTAGTGATGTTCAGATTTATTCAACTTGTGGTAGCAAGTGTCCAACACTCAAATATAAATTTTAAGGAACATTGTGACAAATCCAGCACAAATGGTTGAAAACCCAAGTGTATGGATTTACTCACCCCGACCCCCTGCTATGGGCAGGATGTGACACAAGACTAATTTTTAAGGACGGTAAAGCTGATTTGAATTTTTCTTTTTAGACTCATCAAGGCTAAAGAATCCAGTCTGCCCAACTATTTTACCCACGCTGTGGGAAAAGAATTTGTGCCTTTCCCAAGGACACTCGCCCAAAATGAAACAAACAGCCTCATCTAGGTTTGAGCTCTGGTCACAATTCCATTTATGATAGTAATGGAAACACTATAAAGCTAAAGTGTAAATGAACGAAACATTGAGAGTAAGAACATAAAAAGGGACTGATTCTTATAGGTATGTCAATACGTCAAGGGTTATTTTATGCAGAGAGGTTAGAGCTAATCTTCATTGTACATTCCTATTTAAGTTTTTGGTGTAGATTTAACCGAGCCATTGGCTTAAAGAGTAGAGTTTGTCAATGGTCTGGGAAACCTGGGTTCAATCCCAGGTCAAGTCATACTATAAAAAAACTTGACACTCCCTTGCTTAACATTCAGCATTATAAGGTAAAGATCAAGGGTTTAGTGGAGCAATCCAGGGGAAAAGAGTAGTGGCCTCCTCTACACCTCAGTGTAGTAGCTATTGAAAAAGGAAGACTTCGAGTCACTCAACTATGTTTGCCAACAAAGTTTTTGCTTTGTACACTTATCAAATTTGAATGATTTTTAAACAGATCTATTTGATCAATAGATAGAACCCAAACAGATACGACCACTTCCAAGTCAGAGTGGACCTGGGGGTAATGGCAATAGAGAGGTATTCTACACTACCCAGAACTGGATCTACACCATAAGATGCAGGACATATTCTCTTTTTTTGTAGGCGAGGGGGTCTTACTACTCTATAGTGCATATAGTCAGCATATTCTAAGCCTCAACATAAAAGTGAGGAAATAGTCCAATAAAAAGTAAATTTGAAGAAAAAAAAAAAAAAAAGTTACCGATATCTTCCAGCAAAAAGAAAATCTACCCCACTTATTGAACATATAGGTTCGAAACACCTAAAAAGTCATTAATTATCACTAAAATGTGGATAAGTAAAAAAAAAATTTTTTTTTAAAAATACAAATAATCATTCTAATTATTAACAGCAATTAATGGAAACATTGTGCCCACAGTATTAACTAATTAAAGAACAGAGATCCCATTTTGATTTCAATTAAATTTTTTACACGTTTTTTCCCTACAAACAAAGATTACCGATTAAAAAAAAAAAATTGAATTAGTCTTCATATATTCATTTTCGATGCATCTCTAAAACATCTTTAGAGTTTATAATTACATTTCAGTAGTAGGAATTTCAACAAATAACAAACAGTTGATATAACAATTAGGACTGATATCTATTTAAACAGTTCTAGCCATAAACTAAATATTACAAGTTTTATCAAAAGGAAAATCATGTCAAATAAAACAAAGCCGTCAGCAGTTAGTTATATATAATTTGCAGCGTGCAAAGAGTGTAATTACCACTTAATAATAGGCTATAATAGTCATCTTTATATTAGACTGATTTCCTTTTCATCAAGAGATTTACACACACAAAATTTATATCTCACACACACAAGTGATAAGTTAGAATAGAGTTTTATTTAGAAGATAAGTAGCATTCAACTGTGTGTCTTAAGAAATGATCACAATTGGAATAGGCTGACATACAAGTATTCCTACCTAATACTAATAACTTATACACAATGGTTTCAAGTAACTGTTTCTATTTAATGACCATTTTTTTGGTGTCTATAATTATGTGGCTGCAGGTAATGGAGATACTCATGGTGAAAGGGTCATCCTCATTGGAAATGGACACAGAGAGCTGGGTTCAAATCCTGAACAAGGCTTTTTACTCTTCACTTAGCATTAATACCCTTGGGAAAGGTATGAATCCAATTATTCTACCTCCAGCAAAAAGCAAAGCAGTCTGGGCTCTTTAATCTTGATATGGCAACCAGATGAGACAAAAATAAGCTGAATTCAAACCTGTTAAACCCTACTTAAAAACTGACCTTATGTCACATCCTGCTCGCATGGAGGGGGTTGATAAATAAGTCGGCGACCATAGTCGAGGGCAAACAGAAGGCTCCCTTTTCAATAGCTGCTACCCCAAGGTGTAGGGGAGGGCGCTACTCCTTTACCTGGATTACTCCACTTTACCCTTGATTGTTACCTTATATTGCCGAGTGTTAAGAAAGGAGGTATCAAGTGCCATTTTTAAAGTATGACACGACCTGGGATTGAAACCAGGTCTACTGGACCATTGGCGAACACTCTACCCACTTGGCCAATGAACACAGCTTCAAATATTCCTATTTAATGCAAATAGTTTGCAAACAGATATGAGATCGCTCTGCATCAGAATAGACTGGGAGAAATAGTTACAAAGATGATTCCACACTCCCCAGAGCTCCAGAACTGGAACCTCCCCATCAGATGCTGTTTAATGTCGTACTGAGGACACTCTTTTTAGGGGAGGTGGGGGAAGCTTATTTCTCTACAAGTGGCATATTCTAAGCTTCAACAAACGGGACTTTCTAGTTTTTAGTTTTGTTTACTACTAATAAATAAGTCACTTAAAGGCCATCTTGTCACATCCTATATATAGAATTTATATTATAAATTGCAAATGAAGATAAGTAGTCTATAATTAACATTTAATTGTTATTTCCTTTAGATAACTAAGGGTAGCTACAGACCTCCCACACTATTATGATGTTACAAATTGGACAGAAAATTGCTTTATTCGTTTAGAGTATTCTAACACTATTACAAAGATTTCATTAAGTGCCATAAAAAGTGAATTAGCATAATAAAAAAATGGTTAGTATAAGTTGGAAAGCTGAACATTTATCAGCTTTAAAAGATCTTAAAATCTTTTTTAAATGTTATAAAACAAAAAATTAACAAAACAGCAAAGCCTGCCAAGAAAATTATCCAGAGGGGTTGTACTGATGGATTGTTAAGATTCTAATCATTAAAAGATAATGGGTGTACAGTTGCTTTTATTAAAGTTTTAGATGATGATTCGTATTTAGAGAATATTTTATTGGATGTTATGATGGTTAGAGTGTTCGCCAATGGCCAGGGAGACCTGGTTCAATCCCAGGTCGAGTCATACCAAAGACAAAAAAAAAAAAAATTTTTTAAATGGTACTTGATGCCTCCTTGCTGAATACTCAGCATTATAAGGTACGGATCAAGGATAAAGTTGAGCAATCTAGAGAAAGGAATAACGCCCTCCCCTTCAACCTTGTAGTAGCTCTCGAAAAGGGGGCCTTCGGTTCACCCTCGACTACGGTCGCTAACTTATTTTATTTACTATAAATCACCACCTTGTATACATTGGGTGCGGTGTACACAAGATGGTTTCTGCTTTCTTCAGAGATTTCAAATACTCTTTAGAAGCCTTAAAATTTAAGATATTTCGAATATGATTTTATTATTCTCCAGAGTTAGAAAATTAGTATTAAACTTTTTTATGAGTTTTTAATCGTTGAAACGTTCTTAAAAAGGACAATTTTCAATATCAAAAATTGAAAAGAAAATAAAATTGGTAGTGAAAGGGTTAAAGATTAATCTGCTAGCTTTTTACAGATAAGCTCCAGGCTTTAATAAATTATTTCTTAACAATTTCAATCTAACTTGGTAGTGAAAAAGGTTACGGTCGGTGACTATTGAGGTTAAATGGATTCTCCTCGGTAGGTTGACACCAATCCGAAACAAGTCTCCAAAAATGGATAAATACTGTTTCACAAACCTTTTTTTTACAGAGAGGGGGATTAACAAGGTACAGATCATTAAAAAGATAAATCCCACCTAAAGAAAAAAAAAAAAAGTCCCCGTCAAATCTCCGAGTAGAGTTTAAAACCTTTCCAAACCCGATTGACAATCTCAAAGCCGTGTGAATAGACGGACATTAGGGGAATTCGAATAATACCTTAAGAGATTGTGTATCAAAATAAAACTGCTAATTTTTCCATTTGTTTTATTCAACAAAAACCACAGAAAATCCAGAGCAAAGTTTTTTCACAGAGTGCTAAGACCTTGAGCTAATTTTCTAGGAGTTCAAAGCTAATTTATATAAATTTTTTCTACATTTTCCATTAAGCGTGGAACAATGAGTTTTGTACAGTTTGTAGATTTGATGCAAAACTATCTTCTAACAAAGTTTCATTTAAATGGATTTTTAATAGCCAGTACAATATAAAAAATTTTAAAAAGCGAAATTTAAGCAGCCGGCCAATTTTGGCACAAAAAAAAAAATAAATAGATAAATAATTTTTTTTTTTTAAATAAATAAAAATGATAAAATAAAAAAAGTTGATTGCTTTCTACTTGGTTGGCAGACAAACGACAATTTTACTATCTAATAATTTATATACAATTAAAGTTTCAATTAAATATTTCATTTCAATTTGATAATAATTTGTACGGCTATATCGTTTCAAGTACTCCTATTTGATATTAATAATTGCCAAATGAAATTTTAAAAAGCTTCCAGCAAATTTAAGCACCAAAAAAAGTTGATTTTCGAAATATTTTTTACTCGGATGAAATTACCATGATAGAGTGGAGCCTCTTCATGTATAAGAACTTTAATATTGTCAATACCAATATTTCATTTACTAATAAATCAGTTTTACTCAGCAATATCTATTTTCAGAAGTGTATCTATTCATTTCCTAATTAAATGTGTTTTTGTACTCTATCAACCTGTCATTTGTTTATGAGAGTTCCACAGAGGATATATCAGCTTCCAGTTTCTAAATCAAATTTGCCAACTTATTGATAAATGGCTTAACGGCGCGTGGACACCACAAAATAATAAATCTCCAGCAAATAGCTTAGTAAACGGTGACATATATTGTTTTTACATTAGTTCCTGGTTTTAATATATTTAATTGATGACTGGAAGCATATGAACACAAATCTTAATCAACATCCCATTATTGTAATTAATGCAAAATGCCATATTCTACTCAAAACGCAAAAATGACTTGATCTTTTGAGTAATCCTTTTACTCAAAAGATCAGATTTTAGAAGATTTGAGTTTTTGTGATAGACGGGTTTCACTTCGTTGGCCATGGAAAAAAAAAAAAAAAAAAAAAAAAAAAAGAGGGTGCATGAAAAAGAAACTATAGATTTTTAACTTAGATATTTAAACTGAAAATCACTAATACAGACGTGCACCTGTTTCATAAGGGAGGCGTCGATTTTTAAAAGTTTCGCAAAAAAAAAAAAAAAAAAAAAAAAAAATTCTAATAACTGGAGTTTAATAAACAAAAATTTCGGTTTTAAAGCAATAAAGGAAACTTATTTTAAGTTTCCACTCAAAAACATTTTGCTTTGCTTTTTCTTTCTTAATGTGTCATCCCCACCTTAATTTAATTTAAATAATTTCTAATTAATATTATTTAAGAAAAAATAATTCATTGGATGAATGTCTTTATTTTATTGCTAAATGTCGTTTGTTCGTAAACGGAAGCTTTACTTTTGGGGTGGACAGTGAAAAAAAATGGGGGGGGGTGATAAAATTAAGCAAATTATTCATGTTGTATGACATGTGAACTTAGGAGAAATTGTGTGTATAAAAGAGAGAGAGAGAGAGAGGAATAAAACTGCTACAAAATAAAAAGACCTAGTTTTACGTACAAGTCCGAAATACAGAACAAAGAAGTAGTCTTTTCCAGGCCACCATAACAGATATGAAAAAAAAAAAATTAAAATTAAATAAAAAATCTATGAAAAGTTACAATTATAATTTTTTTTTAATTTTTTCAGTTCCTCTTAAACTTAATAGATTTTTTTTTTCATAAAGTTAAAAAATTTAGTTTGTAAATATTCATGTTTACTTTTGCATCGCATGTCTATTATTTAAGAATAAAAATTATGTGTCTCAATGTAAAAAAAATTATAAATAAATAGAGTAATTTTATCAATCATCAACAGAGAAAATAAACTGTTTACATTCCGATATAGACAGGACAACGCCTATTGACAATGTTTACATAAAAACTAGATAAGCAATAGAATGGAAAAAAACTTGAAATCTTACTGACTAGAAGTATAGTTTTGTTATTCAAAGTTAAACATTATTAAAAGAAAAAGAAATCCGTATTAAACTAAGGAAGAAGAACAAAAAAAAAGTAACGAAAATTTTTAATTCACAGAATTAGTTCTTAAACGTAAAAGCAATATTTAAAGATATTTGCCATTTAACTACTTGTAATAATTAGAAACAAAACTACATTATTTTGAAAAATACTCTAAAGAGATTGATCTTAATTTTGAGATCATTATATATATATAAGAGACAGTGGGGTCTTTTTTATGGAAAGGTTCAGAGATGTTTGGTTTCTTAAATTTGAGCACACTTGACAAAGTTATTTTCCAAAAAGTCTTTCAACCATCCTATATATATATATATATATATAATTTTAAAGGGAAATTAAAAAAATATTCTGTTCATTTAAAATACTCAAAACGTAAATTTGCTTAATGATAGGAATATAAATTCTATACAACGAAACTCCATTAAGTACCCCTTTTGCTCTTAAAGTTTCTCTATGTAAAATAAAATATAGTAATATATTTTAATCTCTTATATACGAGGCCAAAAAATCACTTCAAAAGCAGTTAAATACGATAGGATTAAAGGCCCATCGTATTACACTGCTTATGAGTAATATTTTGAAAAAAGAAATAAAAAACATCAACACCTTGGCATGTTATCCATCTGGATCTATAAATGAAAATTTCCTTCTCATTCACTTTTCGCCTGATATGAATAAAAGAAACAAACAAAGTCTAATTTGTTGCTTCGGAGAGTAAGTTCTTCACTCAAAGTGTAGTGGCTCTTCCTTTATCATTAAAATAAAAATTCAGTTTGGATTTAATGGTAATTAATCTAAATTTGATTCAAAAAATTGGCTCATTTTGCTAAAAAGTTTAAATGAAATATTTTCATCTGCGATACGATTCATAAACCCCCCCCCAAAAAAAACAACCTCTTATGTTTTTTAAAACTCCGTTTACTAATTAGTAAACAAAGTTTTTTTTTGTTTTTTTTTGCTTTCTATTAAAGGACATTTCTAAATTAATAACAAAAGTTGTAAAAGCCAAAAAATTAACAAAATGAGAACAAACAACCAAGTATAGTGCTTACTGCATAAAAAAAAAATAAAATTGAATTTCTAGATTGTCAAACGACCTTCTTTTACTGCGTAAACACAAGACAATTACCAGGAAGAAGGTTTATTTTTTTAGATAGATACAAAAAGAAAGCAAGTACTAATTACCAGGTGGTAAATAATAATATACTCCAAATGTACAAGTAAATAAGATGGTCCTGCTTAAAAGCGCGGAAAGAATAACCTGAAGATCAACATTTTTTGACTATTTCTCCGATGCAGGCATCATTGGGGAACGAGAAAAGTTTTGGTAAACGGACCAGCTCCGGGTTACCCTTACAGCACTTTTAACCTAGACTCGAATGCAAAAAAAAAAAGAGGCCTAATGTTTAAAATAATCTTTTTATCGTTGCTTTTCAATAATAGTTTAAAGTAGCAATAAAAATTATGCATGTATTAGAATTCGACAATATACACAAACAATACGTATGCGTGCTCAAATAAGTGTAGACTGTAGCAACGGGAAAATAAATGCTTTTTTAATACACACACGTTAAATAAGAGTAAGTAGTTTGGAGGTAAATACCCCCCATATAAGTAATATAAAGAGAAGTAGTAGTATATTTCGCACAACAACAAGCTAGACACACCGGCGACACATGTCGTCTCCAAGTCTGCAAAGCAAACGGTTAATGGGGGATGATCGCTTTTTTCTGTTGGGGGATAATAATAATTCGAATTTTCTTCATTCCTGCAAAACAATTTAGTTGCAGTAGAACAACCTTCTACAAATCAAAAATAAATTTTAGAAAATAAAAATAAATGAGCCTTGCTTTATTTTTATTTATTTTGCTCATAGTTCGTTCCAGACATTTGTTTTCGAAAGAAATGAACAATGCTAGTTTCTTTTTTTAGTACACTTAAGTTATTTTTCTTTTTATAAAAAAAAAGAAAAAAAAACTTTAAAGAAATACTCCAGATTCTTTGTTTGAATTTAGCACCAAATTGTGGCTAAGGTGTTGTGTGTGTGTATATATATATATATATATACACACACACACACATAAAAATTGAACACTTCCCTGATTTACGAAAATCATTTTTAGAACGATATATGTGCGCGTGTCTAAAAGAATTCTAGTCTTTTTTTCTGAAATTAAAAATATTAAGTGAATGCAGTTTGCTTTTTTCTCCTGTCGGAGAAGTTTGTTTAGCTTTATTTTGTTTCTCAGCGGTCGTGGGATCTTTTAGTTGTAAATTATTATTTTAACTAAACACAAGTCAAGGTATTGTTTAAGGAGAAGCATAAAAAAATGATTTTTTTAGAGCTATTTGGAAAAAAAAAAATTATACAGAAGAATTCATAAAACCAGTTTTTATTTTCAACTTGACAAATAGTCGTATTTTTTTTAATTTCTAAGATTCGTAAGAAAAAAAATTGAAATATAAATAAAATTCCAAAACCTTTAACAGTTAAGATTCGGAATAAAATTGAGTACACACAAACAAATAAGCATTTTAATAAGAAAAACTTAACCTCGAAGGGAAAAGAAGCATTCAAACACATCTGAAATAAAATTGGAATTAGAGAAAAACCTACAAGAAATTGTCCCATCATAGGAAAGAAAGATTTTAAAGTTTGCTTCCAACCTAAATTTTAGTAGGAATTATCTTCGTTCGATAGCAAAGTAGTTTAGTTTTGAAAGGATTGAGAGTATTTTTGGAAACATTTTTAATTAACTTAAATATTGGAATATTAAGATTTAATCTAAACAATGAAGAAAAAGGAGATTTAAGCACATGTTACTGACCAGGTAATATTTCAAAACAACATGCAAGTTATTTTCCGTATTTCATTTTTATTTTAAAAATAAAGCTTCAATTAATTATCGTATATAGAAAGGATTTAAAAGAGTCAAAAAATTAAGATGGGTCGGGGGAAAAAAAAAAAGAAAATGGTATTTATCATCTTTACCAGTTACTACGCTCCGGCACTAATGATAAATAACACAAATTCGGAAGTCACGAAGTTGAGATTTTCCTTCTTTTTTTTTTTTTTGTTCTACCTTTGCAATATCCCGATGAATATAAGTTTAAAGGAAACTAAAGTTGGTCGTACTACTTTTACTATTTATTTGATCGTAATAGATTAAAAAGTTGGTACTTACGAATTATCGCAGATTGGGAGAACGGGACAAAAAAAAAGTAAATTCTCATAGATTTCAAATAACACATCCAACAAGCATCGCCATCACTACATTAACATAGTGAAGTGCCTTTTTTTATATTCACCGACAAGAGAACTAATTTACAAGGGACGTAACTCTTCGAGACTTGGTTGTGGTTTATTCAGAGTTGTGAGCTTTAGTTACTAATAATTGTAAATTGACTTGATTTAAAAACTACAATTTCGCACTTTTTGGGGCTCCCTTTAAAATAAATGAGTTGGTCTAACTTCGACCACCGTTGATAAGAAAGCTAATAACTGATCGTTCATACTGTTATAATCTATTGAAATTACCTTTTGAAGATGCATATAGATAAATATTATCTTTTTTATCACATTTTTTATGCAGTGATAATATCAATAACCATAAAAATCGTTTAGTGGAGTCTAAATATATCTAGCTCTGTCGGTGAGACTGAGAATTCTCTGCAGAGAGGTAAGACATCCTTCCCAAAAAGAGGAGTTCTACGTATGTTACTAAACAACATGTGATAGTGAGGCTCCAGTCCTGGGGAGCGGGGAGTAACCATTTATTGCCATTACCACTTGGTCCACACTGACCACAAGTGGTATTTCCCGCTTGGGTTCAATGTATGGGTCAAAGAGAGCTGTTTGAAATAAGAATAGTTGATATCATATAACCGTAAAAAATAAGAAACTACAACACAAAAAATGTAAATATAAACATATATTGTTTTAGCACAAACATTATAGCAGCAATAGTCAGGAGATATGAAAGACAATAGGTTCTAATTATGACCCTTTTTTTTACTTAACTTCCTTTCTTTTCTTTTTCTCTTTTTTTTTTCTTTTTTCTTTTTCTCTTTTTTTTTTTTTTTTTTTTTTGGTCCGACCTCTCTCTCACACACACAGAAGCCACACTTTAATTAACTGCTTTTCAACCAAGAGTCACATATGTCTAAAAGGTAAACTATAAATATTTAGTCATTTTATTTAATGAATCTTTGTATTGTTGAGCAGCTCAATCAGTTTGGTCACTATTTGTGAATGTTATTTTCAACATATTATTTTCAAACTCAGTTTAATGTTAAACTATTTAAGATAAATTAAACAAAGACCATAATAATCCACCATAAAACTTTCTCTTACTTTAGCAACACGTTTAATACACATTATTTGTTTAACCATGACTAAGAATTCACAAACATACAAAGAGTGTAACTCCCAAACCTTTACACATAAAATAACCCCTGATGAATTGACATGCCATTAAAATCAATCAATCTAAATGTATTACTTTGAAAAACAAAATGTACCAAATGTATTAGTTAAGTTGGCCAACAATAATTGTGTAATATAATGGCCGAGGGATTTCGTTTTATATATCTTGCCTTTAGGTTTAGTTAGGCTGAGAACCTTTCAGCTCAGCACATGGTGCAAACTTAAGCACAGGTGTTGAGGCGCGTGCTGGGAGGATGTGTCGTTCACAGATGTCAAAATAAAAATCCCAGACAGAAAATTTGACCAGGAGATGTGAATGACGTCATACACCAGAAACGCACACAGAGGATTTTGGGGATTTTGAAAAAAGAGTTGAGTTGAGTCTTGCAGTTTGAAGAAGAATGGTGACTTTTGCGAGCTCACAGTGGCCTTGTGGCGGGTGCCACATGTGGTTTGGGGCAGATGGAAAAGCTAGAATTGAAAGAATGTGTATCTCTCTCCTTATGTCGAAGAACCTTTAAACTCAAAGGTAATAAAAAGTTTCGTACCTGAACTAAGAAGTCGTAAGTGTTTTTTGTGTTTCAGGATTCCTATGTTCTATGTATATATGTTAAGAACATTCTATGTATGTTTCATATATCTGTATATCTGGCTATGTTACAGTTGAGGGCAACCTGAACGCTCCCTTTTCAATAGCTACTAGATCAAGGTGTAGGGGAGGGCACTACTTCTTTCTCTTGATTGCTCCACTTACCCTTGATTCTCACCTTGTAATACTGAGTGTTAAGCAAGGAGGCATCAAGTACCAAATTTTGAGTCTTTGGTATCGCTCAACCTGGGATTAAACCCTGGTCTGCCGGGCCATTAACAAACACTGATAATACAAATAAATAAAATAGAAACAGGCATATGTGTATAATTGATATAAATACAAAGCATCAAGTACCAATTTTAAAGTCTTTGATATGACTCAATCTGGGATTGAACCCCAGTCTCCTGGAAACCCAATAGTTACCAACTGAAAATGAAATCAATGAGAAAGCTAAAGTATTGAAAGTTATTATGAGATTTGTAAAAAAGGGAGAGAGATTGAGGGGTATAGTCTTCCTAGTTATTTCTGGTATTAAAAAAATATATATTTGAATAAATTCAGCTGAAAAACCACTTGAAACCATAAAATTACTTGAAAAAATATTGACTTTAGCATTAAATAACTAAACAAGGGTTGACATGCCATAAAATAAATCAATTAATCTTCCACCTCTTTGAAATTTATATCTGGCAACTCAGTGAGTATTTTTTTAAATCCAAAAGGAATATCATAGTGGGATGGTCTTTGGTTTGGTTTGGCTTTATAGCATGTCAACCATTGTTGGTTATTAAATGCCAAATCCTGTTTTTACATATATATTAAATTTATGATTTGTAAACACATTTTGTTGATACACAGTTAAATGATCAAACAGTTCTATTTCTAACAATTCAATTTAACATAAATTCAAGTATTGCTATGCATCACTAACAATTCAATTAAACATCAGTCATTTGTTTACACACAGTTAAACGATCAATCAATTCTATTTCAAACAATTCAATTTAGCATAAGTCATTTGTTCGTACTCAGTTTAAATTTTAAGCAGTTCTACTTGACCCATAGATAGGACCCTATCAGGTGCTACCACTCCGAGCCAGAGTGAACCTGAAGGGGTACTCTGCATTCCCCAAAGCTCCAGCATTACTGAAGCTTCACCATCAGATTGTTTAGTGTCATATTAGAACATTCGTTAGTTGGGGTGGTGTATTTTCCAGCTACGGCTGATTGAACTGGATAGTCTTTGGTGACCACACATCAAATAATGTTACTTTCATTACCAATTTTGTGAATTCTTATTTCTGTTTAAACTAATATTGTGGGGTGTCCTCCACCTTTGGAAATGTTATGAAACCCCTTATCTCTCACATCTATAAGTAGTACCATAACTCTTCTTCTTACAGGGATCAAACTGAAATAAAAAAAGACAATAACACAAAAAAAATAAATAAATAAATGGAAAAGTAACAGCTTCCCAGGAGGCTTCTGACAGGAAACAACATTGGTGCATGTCTAAAAAGAGGGGCTTCCTGGCACCAAAGAGATGCTCTTTCTCAGAAACTTTTATCACTTTGATTTAGATAAATGCATTTTTTTCTCTCGTAGGAAGTGCACATGCTTGTTAAGTCCCAAACTTTTCAGTGCATTGTGTATCCCACTAGTCACAGCCTCTATTGATTCTATTATGTCCTTGGGAGCACAACTATTTCTACTGGTTCAGGAAAACATTCCACACCATGGATTAGTTGTAAACCCACAAAGTAAAATTTGAGTCTAAAGTCTTTTTTTCTTGCCCAGTCAGCTGAGGCTGTAGAATATACCAACTGCTTCTTTGCAGAAGGGTAAGACCCCCCTTCTCCAACAAGTGTCCTAGATATGACACTAAACAATCTGATGGTGAGGTTTCAGTAATGCTGGAGCTTTGGGGAATGCAGAGTACCTCTTCATTGCCATCACTCCCAGGTCCCTCCGGCACAGAGTGGTAGCACCTGATAGGGTCCTATCAATGGGTCAAATAAAATTAAACTGTATACTTATGCTAAACTGAATTGCTTGAAATAGAATTGTCTTGACATTTAAATTATGTACTTATGCTAAACTGAATTGTTTGAAATGGAATTGTTTTTGTATGCTAAATTGAATTGTTTAAGATAGAAGTTTTGACATTTAACTGTATATAAACAAAAACTATACTTATACTAAACTGAATTATTTGAATTGGAACTGTTTGACTAAACTGAATTGCTTGAAATAGAAATGTTTTTTGCAATTAAACTGTGTACTTATACTAAACTGTTTGAAATAGAACTGTTTATTTGTATAAAAATGGATTTTGCATTAAATAACCTACAAGGGTTGATATGCCATAAAACCCAAACAAACAAACAAATTGTCTTTTTCCTTTCCTCCTTAAATCCCTTGCTGCTTCGACAAACAAAAAAGAAGATAGCAAGTGAATGGTGTAAGAAGTAAAAGGAATCAGACACAAACCCAAAAATTTCCCAACAATATAAACACATCCCACAACAACCTTTCATGTGCCCTATATTCTACAATAACAGCATTGGCATAAAAATTGATATTCCACTATGCAAAGAACCTGAAACTGATATTGTGGTTTAAACCTGTTGCTCAAATAAGAGAAAGTTTTAAAGCAGATTATTATGATCTTTGATTAAATTACCTGAAACAGTTTGAAAATAATGTGGTAAGCAATAATATACACAAATAGGACATAGTTTAAAGCAACAAACACTGATTCATTGATCAAACGGCCAACTTTTTCTTGTTATACAAATTTTCCAAAGTTTTTATATATTTTTTACACTTTTTACATATCCATCGTTAATGTAACATCATTAATATAACCCCTCATAGTCCTGATGATGGTTCAGTAGAACCAAAATGCTACAGAAACTATATTTGTTTCTCAATAAATCTCTACTTCTACTTGGATTACCTTGTTATCAATTTTTCTTTACAAACTGTCGGATTACAATCCATTATTTTCTTCCAATAAACACAAAGTAAAAAAAGCTGATAGATCTGCACAATAGTCTCAAACATTAATCAAACACAATTAGTAAATATCTATAGGTGAATATGTGACATTAGGGTGAAATGTGGTCAATTTAAGAGTGGCTTATGTGTGTGTAAGAGCTCAGCAGCTTTTCACCAGGAGGAAGTCAGAACCAAAAATGAAGAAAAGCAAAGTGAAAAAAAAGGGGTCATACTTAGGACTTTTTGTTTTTGATATTTCCAGACTACTGCTGCTGTATTTATGTATGCATTAAGGCATTACACTACTTTCAGTTTCTTCCTCTTAAAACCATACAGTTAAATAAATAGTTGGGCAGACTAGGTTGTTTAGCTTTGGTTAGGCAACCAGTCTAGGAGATGGAGATCTCTTTATTCATACCAGCTCTATTTAAAAATTGACTTTGTGTCACATCCGGTCCATGGGAGAGGGGTTGGGTATATATGTGTAATAAGATTAAAGAAATCATTCCTTAGAGGTTTTTTTTTTAAATGACATCAGTTTTCTTTGAATACCAGGTGTCTTATTGCAGATCACGGCTTCAACTTTTGGGATTATTTAACAGTTTATTGGCTTAGGAAGTAATTTAATTTTGTGAGGAAGAAAAAATTTTTTTAAATTTGGCTAAATATTGTTTAAACTATTTCCAAGAATGATCCAAACAATTATTGGAAGTTTGGTTGAAAACTGGCCCCAAATGGCAGAGGATTAGTTGTAGAGACAGACAGACAGACATTTAGAGAATTATAATAAGATATGAATTTTATTATCACCCCCATCAAGGTGTGCCTATTGCACAGATTCCCTAGTTACCTGTTCTTAATAGCCATCACTCTTAGTAAGTCCTCTAGATGGCATCCAGTGTCTGCACAGAATTGACGAATGCAAGTTTTTGCTAGTCAGCCAATATCTATATGTGTTGGAGTCCATAGGAGAATGTTTGTTCTGAGTTCGTTCTTGCTGCTCCAGTAGTGCCTATAGTCCAGTTGGCTGGAGCTGTAGTATACAGAGGAATAAGACTTCCCTAACAAGTGTCCTAGATATGACACTAAACAATCTGATAGTGAGACTCCAGTAATGACAGCTTTGGGGAATGTGGAGTACCCCTTCATTGCCATCACTCCCAGGTCAACTTTGGCCCAGAGTAGTAGCACCAGATAGGGTCCTATCTATGGGTCGAATAGAACTAAACTGTGTACTTATGGTAAACTGAATTCTTTGAAATAGAACTGTTTTTGACATTGAAACAGCATATTTGTGCTAAACTGAACTGTTTGAAATAGAACTGTTTTTAAATAGAACAAAATTGTACTCATGCTAAAGTGAATTGTTTGAAATAGAAACTTTTTGACATTTAACTGAATTGTTTTGACATTTAGCTGTTTGTAAACAAAAAATTATACTTATACTAAACTGAATTGTCTGAAATTTAATTTGGCATTAAATAACCTGAAAAAGGTTGATACACCTTAAAACAAAACAACCAACCAACCAACCAACTAGCAGTGCCAAGAATGTCTTGCTTATCTTTCTTGGATGGTTTGTCAGATGGGAGGTAAGTGGCTGTACACCTGTTGCTTTGGTTTGGTTTTATAGCATATCAACCATTGTTGGTTATTTAATGCCAAATCCTGTTTTTATATATATATTATTTGTAAGGATTTGTAAATACATTTAGTAAATACACACAGTTAAATGATCAAACAGTTCTATTTCTAACAATTCAATTTAGGATAAGTCAATAAAGTTAAATGGTTCCAAGTATTGCTATGTATCGCTAATGATTCAATTAAACATCATTTGTTTACACACAATAAAATGATCAAACAGTTTTACTTCAAGCAATTCAATTTAGTATAAATCATTTGTTTGCACTCAGTTTAAATGTTAAACAGTTCTATTCAACCCATTGATAGGATCCTATCAGGTGCAACCACTCCAGATCAGAGTGGACCTGGGAGTGATGGCAATGAAGGGGTTCTCTGCATTCCTAAAAACTCTAGCATTATTGGAGCTTCACCATCACATTGTTTAATGACATATCCAGGACACTCGATACCTCTCTGCAGAAATGCAGTCGGTGCATTCTGCAGCCCCAGCTGACTGGGCTAGCTGTATTTTTGTTAGGGTGCTCTTTCCAAGATGTATTCAAAACAGCAAATATCAACCTTGTGTAGTTCCCATATTTATATTTTTCTCCAGGCGTTTCGTTAAAGTTTAAGTAGTGCAGCCATACAATTGTACTGACACAGTTACAGCTTGGAAGAATTCCCATTTTATTT
The DNA here is from genome assembly GCA_963585895.1 of Sepioteuthis lessoniana. Classification (NCBI taxonomy): domain Eukaryota; kingdom Metazoa; phylum Mollusca; class Cephalopoda; order Myopsida; family Loliginidae; genus Sepioteuthis; species Sepioteuthis lessoniana. The sequence goes on from OY757920.1 coordinate 84,746,452, forward strand.
TATCAGAGAGATCAGATTTTCATATGCTTATTAACAACACACAAGTAGTCATTGCCTTACCTATGAGTATGTTGACATCACTTTTAGTAAATGAGATATTGCTACCAAGGTATATGAACTGGTTTACTAATTCCTTAAACAAGCTTGCACTCTTTTTCACACACAGTTTAATAGTTTCAAGTATTGTTCAATAAAAATCATAATTTAACATCAGTCATATGTTTGCTCACACAGTTTGTTCTATTTGACCTATAGATATGCCTTATCAGGTGATACCACTCCAGATCAAAGTGAACCTGGGAGATATGGCAATGAAGTGGTATGGAGGTGCTTGTGGTGTAATGGTTATCGTTGTAGGAATTGGACACGGCGACATGAGTTCAAATCCTGGACAAGACTGATTGCATTTCACATAGCACTAATACCCTTGGGAAAGGTATGAATCCAATTATTCTCCCTCCAGCTATGGGTAAAATAGTAGGGCAGACTAGGTTCTTCAGCCTTGGTGAGGCAACTAGTCTAGGAGAAGGAAAACCCTGAATTCAAACCTGTTAAACTCCGTTTAAAAATTGACCTTGTGTCATATCCTGCCTGAGCGGAGGGGTTGGTAAATATGATGAAGGGGTATACCACATTCCCAAAATCTCCAGGGCTGGAGCCTTGCCATCAGAGGGTTTAATGTCATATCTAGGACACTCATGAGGAGGAGGAGGAGGAGGAGGAGGTCTTACTCCTCCGCAGAGATGCAGTAAGTGTATTCTACAACCCCACCTGACTGGGCAGAATGATTTTTTTAAATGATTTTTATTAGTTACTTGAAATCATATTATTATTGTGTGCTAACAAATGACTATTATTGATTAGAAATGATTACTTGAAACCATATAATTATTAGTATCTGAGAGAAATACTTGAAAATACAATACTGTTTGCAAATTATTTGTACTAGATAGTTATAAGATACCAAGAATTCCTGAATGCAAAATATTCTTAAGAAACACTCACACGGAAAATATAAATATGAGCACACAATGAATGCAATTCCCCAACCTTCAGGCATGAAATAACCCTAGAAGGGTTGACATATGGTTAAAATCAATCAGTTAATTAATAATTCCAGTGTGTTTTTTCATTGGTCAAAATAAGATGTGAAACTCTGCATTGGATGTGATATGAAAGTGCACCATTGTATTTCACCTAATATCTTCGACGTCCTCGACTTTGCTTACTCTTGAGATAAATTTCCAGTTCAGAAAACAATAAAAAGTTGATCAACTCAAACTATGTTTGCTAAGTATGAAGAATGATGCATTTCCACGATTCTGTAATTTGCCAAAAAAACATTTTGTAACAAAAAGTATGGAGACAGGCTTTATAATTTTTCTTCATATTAACACTGACTCATCTAAACTGCTATCTACGAAGCATCCCTTCAATATATAAGCTGGACAAAAAATCAGGCATTTAAAGACCTGAAACATTTTTTAAAAAATCTTGTTACATATTTTAATGAAACTTCAATAGCTTATCCACACACAGGAAGTAATTATTTTTCTTTGATTATTGTTGTCACAAAGGACTACTCATAAATTACAATACAAAATGAAGATAAAAAAATAAGAAATTTTCTATTTTTTGGTATTTCTGAGAATTTTCTTTTTAAAAAAACAGTAATATTTTGCGACAATTTGGTAGAATTTAAAAAATATTTTTATACATAGAAATTTGTTAATTCCGACTGGTTTTGGTCTTTGGCCATCATCAGAGTATTTTTATTTTATGAATGATATTTCTCTCTAATTTGCATACACATTTATGGTTTCATGTATTCCTATCAAATACTAATAATTCATACTCAATTACATGATTTGAAGTAACTATTGAAATCTAATATCATTCATTTGTTCACACACACATATATATGACTTCAAATAACACATAACACTAATCTTTAGTAAACAATTACAGTTTCAAGTAATTATTCTTAATACTAATAACTTGCACATAGATATATGGTATCAAGTATTCCTATCTAATACAAATAGTTTTCAAACAGGTCTATTTCACCCATTGATGGGACCCAAACAGGTATTGCCACTCACAGCCAGAATGAACCTGGGAGTAATAACAATAAAAGGTTGGCTCCATTTTATTTTTATTTATATATTACCTGTATATGCCAATAGGACCATAAAATTTCCATGGGTTCAGCTGGTTTAATATTAAAAGCAAAAGAAAGAAACAAGTGTTAAAATTTTAAATAACATTTTAATTCTCAAAAGAAAAGAAAAAGTTTAAAACTATGGACAGAATAAGGGTACAGTGTTGTGTTTGTTGTTAAAACTGTAAATCCATTTGGAACGACACAGATATCCACAGACCCTTGTAGAAGAATATATACATATATATAAAAGTTGGCCAACCGTAGTCAAGGGCAACCCGAAGACTCCCTTTTCAATAGCTACAACCCTGAGGTGTAGGGAAGGGCATTACTTCTTTCCCCAAATTGCTCCACTTACCCTTGATACATACCTTATAATGCTATGTTAAGCAAGGAGGCATCAAGTACCAAAGTTTGAGTCTTTGGATATGACTCAACCTGGGATTGAACCCTGGTCTCCCAGGCCATAAACAAACACTAATAATACAAATAAATAAACATAGAAACAGGCATATGTGTATTATTGATATAAATACAGTTATATGTTTTCATTTTAAAAAATTATTTTATGTCATTACAAACAACAAAAAACTAAAAAATTAATCAAATTGTTTTGATTCAATCTTTATACAGATTTACAAAAATTTTATTAGACAGATCATCCACTTTTGTTCAGATAAAAATAATTTCTTGTCACATCATTAACTTTTGCTGCATGATTTTTAACAAGAACAATCTGAATATTCATACTAACTTGGAAATTCAAAAAATTTTTTTCATTTACACTAAATTCTTTTGTTAATCTACTTTTAATGAAGATTATGTATCTGTCTGTCTGTTACAGAAACAATGCCACCACCAATGTCACAATTCCCAAAGTCATTTAAGATATATTCTTAAGGATTATTAAATAATCATTCTCATCTTAATTAGCATCAACAATGTCTCTATTATAGTCTAGCCAAGTTTGATCAGCCTCAAAACAGCCCATGTTATTAATGGGATCAAAGTGACTTTCCACCAAGTCAGGATGCAACTCAAGGTCATTTTATTATGGAGGGGAGCACACACAAATTGAGATTCACGTGCAGCCTTCACAAGAAATGCTTTATCCCTTCAGCATTCCCAATATTGGGGCACCAAACCATGAACTCACCCCTGCAAAAAAGGTATTGCTTGCGGGGATGGTCTCTGGGATCAAGAAATTCAGATTAATAACACCCACTCAGCATGAACGCCAGGAAGGCCCATGTTAATGATATTTATTTGTACCTCCCACCAGGGAGGATTTGACACTGTCTTTTCTAAAGTTAGGAATAGGGGAGGAGGAGGTTACACATGATCTGAAACTCATGCACTCCTGGTCATAGTTTCATCAAGCCTGAAGACCAGGTGCAAGCGGGTCACTGCTTGTCATTGATTTACCAAGTGGCTGCTGGGCTGGGACATACTTCGGCCAACCGTGTTTACAGGTACATGGATTAGGTTGGGTGTGTCTTGTTTCTGGTCGCAGTTGGTTGAGGCCATATGACATGTATTTCACATGCTAAGACCGGTACTCCTTGAGCCTAAGGGTGCTGTCCTCCCAGACTCAAACCCTCCTTGGAGGGGCTAGGTTTATTGCTTGGTGCCTAAAGCACCGCTTTTTTAGGAAAATGCCCAGGGGGCTTGAGGCATTTTAGGGAATGCCATGTGTGTCTGGGCTATTGTCCTTAAACCGAGACCCACCTTAAAAAAGGCTTTGTGCAACACTCAGTTTGGTGGGGGCACATGAAAAATACCTGATTCACAAAGTGAAATGAGAATCTACACTTGCCAATGATTCATTAGGTCAAAAGGTCAAGTGCAATGTGAATCTATGATAGTCAATGACTCAAAAGGTCAAGTGCAATATGAATCTATGCTCATCAATGATTCACTATGTCAAAAGGTCAAGTGTAACCTGAATCTATACTCATCAATGATTCAAAAGGTCAAGTGTAACCTGAATCTATGCTCATCAATGATTCACTAGATCAAAAGGTCAAGTGTAATATGAATCTATGCTCATCAATGATTCACTAGGTCAAAAGGTCAAGTGTGATATGAATCTCTGCTAATCAATGATTCACTATGTCAAAAGGTCAAGTGCAATGTGAATCTTTGCTTATCATTAATTCCACAGAATCAGCACCTGGTGGCCCCAGAAAACCAGGAGGGACAGGCTGGTGCTATTAACAGATTTAAAATCCTGGAATGTTTGTTATATATCAATAAGAAATAAAGCTTTACTTAATATATGGTAAGCATAATTTGTATATTGGTTTTAACAAAACCATGTTTGATAAATATTTACTTAGTGTTATTGATTTTGAATGTTATTGTTTTATTCTGAAATGTATTAAAAGCAATACTATGTATTATTTTGTATTAAAATAAAATAAAAATAGGTGTACTCTTTTTATATGTATTATCATTTAGTTTCATTAGTTTTTCTTATTTAATATATTTTATTACATTAAAACTTAAATACTTCCACCCAGCAGAGGATGGATAGTTTTGCTAGTATTTATAATTATCAAATTTTTTCTTTCATAAGAGAAAATTTTTTTACAGTTCCTTCCCTTGAACGGCTAAACCATTTAAATATTAGTTATTTAACAAAGTTCTAGGAGAACTGATAATGAACTGGTTGTCCACAACCAGTAGAGAAATGTATCACTACCTGGATCAATCAAAAGAAGAATGTGTGAGATCTGATTGGAAATAACAATTAACAATAGCCCTAATCAAAGACCAAAAACAAGTAAAAATCAAACTGAAATTATACAAAACTCTCATAATAGCCAATACTACTGGTAGGGATACAATAAATCATTATCTCCTTTAGATAATATGTATATCCAACAGAGGTTCCATAGAGTGTCACATGACTGTCTCAGAAACCCATTCTCAATCTCTTTTTGCTTCTGGTCTTTAACCAGTAGAGAAATTGTCTCTGACTCTGTTAGCGAATGGTAAAACCACACACCTATCTTACCTATACTTAACAAGCCTTTTGCTATTTTGTACTTCTTCCACATATTACTTGCTCATAGAGCAATATATGTGTAATACAAGCTATTGAGACACAGTTGTGTATTCTTTCATTGTAATGCCATCTGAATATATATAAAAAAGTTAGCAATTATAGTTGAGAGTGACCCAAAGGCTCCTTTTTTCAATAACTACTACACTGGGGTGTAGGTGAGGGCACTACTCCTTTCCATGGATTGTTCCACTTTACCCTTAATCCTTACCTTATAATGCTGAGTGTTAAGCAAGGTAGCATCAAGTACTATTTTTTGAGTCTTTGGTATGACTTAACCTCGGATTGAACCCCAGTCTCCCAGGCCAGTCGTGAACACTCTACTCACTAGCCCAATGGTCCGGTTATCAAGTGTTCTTGTATGTATAATTGAGTCTATTTTGTCTTTATGTTTTGTTCAATATTAGTAAATGATGGATTTACTGATGATAATATTAGTCTAAGAATGATGACTCAACTAAAATATCTGCCTTATCACTAAGTATCGGTACTATATAATTATAATTCCTGGGAAGTAACAAACATGAAGTGAATAAACTTGAGGCATTCCAAAAAAGACAACTGAGATGCATATGTATTGATTGGTTAATTGTCAACCCCATCTAGGGGTTATTTTATGCCAAAGGTTTAGAGAATTGCATTCATTGTATATTTATATTTCTTTTATATTTTTTTGCACACAGTTATGTAATACCAATTATTCCTATCTAATACAAATAATTTGAACACGGTTGAATGTCTTTAAGTAATCAATAATAATCTTTAGTAAAAAAATTATTGCCTCAAGAACCTTTTTCTTAATACAGATAATTTACCATCATATGGTATCAAGTATTCTGTCTCATGTGAATAAATTTTCATACAATTCTTTTTGATTCATACATGGGATCCTAACAAGTACTACCAATGCAAATCAGAGTGGATCTGGAAGTAATGGCAATGCAGGAGTACTCCACACTCCTAAGCCCAGCTGATAGAGAGGATATTTAACAAGTAATAATATAAAAAGATGAATGAGAAACTGATATCCAACACTATCAGAAAGACGGGATAGATCATTAGCCATTTATTAAGAAAAGAATCAAATATACTAGAAGATGTGGCAATGAAGTTCTATTTTTTTTAAATCAGAGAGAAACCAGAGACAAGGTTACCAGCAGTGTTAAATCAGAACCTGGACAGAAAACAGTAAAATCCAGATTTATCATTTAACTTCAGGACAACAACTGCCATCACCATTCAAAGATAAGCAATACAAACGAACTTGAAATACTTTGAGTGGTGAGTAACCAGCTGAGAAGTATGATTAAATTCAAACTCAGGAGTTTGGGTTAACGGGTTACCATTCTACTATGTCTCTCATCAACAATCATGCAATGACATACGTTCAAGTCATACATAAAGCTCAGATTCACACTAGTTTACTGAAATCCAACAACAATGAGCCTGTTCAGTACTTACATAGATAAAGTACTTGCTATTCCAAAGTTTTTTAAGTAATCTGAGGCCTATGTGCGAGATAAATCAAAGCTGAGTAAGTTCTAAGAATTTATTTTGTGATCAAAATAACAAGTATATAAACAATATATATATATATATATATATATATATATATATATATATATAGATATATATAAAATCAGCTGGAAGCCATGTTGCTGCAAGATATAATAAGTCATATAAATAATGATGCATTGTTAGCTGATGAAGGGAAGCTGTGAAAAGCCATTCTTACCCAACTCCTGAAGAGACATTGTACTAATCTATAGATAAGACAAAAGACTTTCTATTTCTAAAGTATATCTTAAATATGTAAATGACTAAAATTCTTTTCATTAAGTTTATGATATATGTAACTGTAATCCAAGAAGAAGAGCACATCATAGCAAGATTTTTATGAGAGCAAATCACTTCAAATGCTCTAACTTAGAAGATAGAGCAATTTCCAGTACAATTTGAAACTGAATGATAATTTTGTGGGGTCTGTGTTAGTGTTGAACATCAATTTTTAATCATCCGAATTCTCTATTTAACAGAGATGATTATTTAATACTAATTAGACTCATTCATTTCTTCCTAAATAGAAGAATAAGTTCAAATGTTACAATGGGAACCCAATATTTTCAAGCATTGTCAAGTGCACACTAATATAAAAGTAGGCCTGATTAAAATATATGTACGACAGACATTAATAGATAAACAAAATTTTCGATTAAAATGCTTTGAGAGATAAGAATGTTCTTAAATTGCTCTTAAAGAATAAATCAAGTTTCAAATCAGTTTTCAAGTAAATGATAATTTTGAGAAGTTTACATAAAGCTGAATGACAATTTTTAATCATCTAAATTCTCCACATTATGGAAGTAACTATTTAATGTGAATTAAAATCCAACATTCCTTCCTAAACAAAAGTATCAATATCAAAATGGACCTCTATTATAGAGGGACCCAACCAAGTTCATAAGTTGGCTAGTAAAATATAAAAATTAACTGCTGAACCTAACTTAACAAATATTAATGATGATTTTAGAAGTTATTTTATCATAGACGTGGTGGATAATTAAAAAAAAAAAATTATATGAAATCTTTGTTTGTGGTCACAAAACCACAAGATTATATCACTTTATTATGTTAAAACTTTTGTTAACAATACCTTCAAAAATACATACAAAAAAAGGAGGCACTGAACAAAGATAGGAACATCAGAATCATAGCTCATAGTAAAAAAACACAAACACAATTCCTCCTCTTTTTAAGCTTATTTTCTTATTTTTCAAGAACAAATTACTAGACCTTGGAAGATTACAGAATGCCACACATTTTAGTTGATGAAGTTCTCTTATCCAAAAACAATGTGCTTTTTAGAAAGAAAGCATCAAGATATTTGACTGTTCGTCTTTGCTTCTGTTTTCATCAAAACATTAATTGGGGAGTCGTGGTGGCATAATGGTTAAAGTCCTAGACTGCAGCCTCTAAGTAAGCAATTTTGAACACTAGCAATGCTATTACATTCACTTTCAGACTAATACCCTTGGGAATGGTATGAACCCCTTTATTACTGCTGTACAAGAGAGAGTTGGTCAGGAACTTCTACAAGGATGGCTTTGGCATTTAATAACCCATGAAGGTTGATTTGTCACTAAACAAAGAAACTAACCAACCAACATATACATCTTGAGATTGCGAGTGATTATTTTAGTCAATTGGCCTCAGATTGATTGATTAACAGCATGTCAACTGTCTTGGGTAATTTCATGCCTTCAAGTTAGGGAATCATGTTCATTATTTTGGTTTCAGTTTCTTTGTTTTAATGACATATCAGCCTTCATGGGTTATTTAATTTCAAAGCCATCCTTGTAGAAGTGTTGCATATTGACCTTTGACAGCTGGTGAGTGTGGATTACGTAAACAGGATGTGCAGCTGTGTCTTAAGGTAAACAAGGGACAGCAGAAATGCCATATGAATTGCACCAGAAGAAAAAAACGTGTATGCATCAGCAAAATATGGTATGACTGAAGTTTTTGATTCCAGGGGTCAGTCAGAGTTGGTAGTCAGAAGAGTAGACATGTCATACCATTTTGGGTGTTAACTTGGGGTGGTAGCTCCCAGGTTGAGAAGCCTGTTCTGAATCGGTCTCCTGTGAAAGCAAGGCTTTGAATGTATATCTCAACCTGGTGTAAATCATAGCAGTTCCTGATCAACTCTCTCTCTCTCTCTCTCTCATACAGCCATTTCACCACAACTTTCACAGTAATAAAAAAGAGAGTTTATATTTTTATACATAAGTATTATTCATATTTACCCAACCCCTCCACTCGGACAGGATGTGACACAAGGTCAATTTTTAAGCGGAGTTTAACAGGTTTGAATTCAGAGTTTTCCTTCTCCTAGACTAGTTGCCTCACCAAGGCTGAAGAACCCAGTCTACCCTACTATTTACCCATAGCTGGAGGGAGAATAATTGGATTCATACCTTTCCCAAGGGTATTAGTGCTATTTGAAATGCAATCGGTTTCATCCAGGATTCGAACTCGTGTCATCATGTCTATTTCCTACGACGATAACCATTACATCACGGGCACCTCATAAGTATTATTGCCTCCTCATTCTGGGTTTATAATAGAAGGACAGTAGTCGTACTATTTATCCCACAGCTGAAGGTATAAGAGGGTTCTTATCTTTTCCAAGGGTATTAGAAATAGTAAATATAATAGCATGACTGTAATTCAAACACGTTTACTACAATATCACAGTCAAGCACATTAGTCACAATACCATAGGGACTTGCTCATTTTCATTGTACATACATATTTATATTTTTTGTGTAATTGTTTATTAGAGTTTTTGGCACATGATCCTATCAAATACAAATAATACTTAAACATTTGACCCATAGATGTAACCCAAACCAGTAGTAACATTCCAGGTCAGAGTGGACCTGGGAGTAATGTAATGAAGAGGTACTTGATACTCCTCAGAGCTCTAGAACTGGAGATTGATCATTAGATGCAGTTTAATGTTATACCTAACGCACAACTTTTTGAGTGGAATCTAACCCCGTCAGCAGGGATATAGTCAGTGTATTCTAAGCACTACTGACAGAGTGATCTGTTTTGAAGAAGGGAAATAAATAATCTTGAAAAGAAAATAACAGCAATGGCATAACAGTAGAGAATTGCATTATTATCTGTGGATGTCTCAAAACAACAATAACAATGTTGATGCAATGATCTTGTCTTTTTAGGATTATCTAATGGAAGAATTATCATCAGTGGTTCCCTGGATTTCTTCTAGAACCCTCCAAGAGAAAAGACACAACCATAAAAAAAAAATATTGTCAGAAATTTTATTCAGGTACAACTGTCAGCGGTTTTCAATCTTACGGAAATTGAGATATGAAGAGAAATGTAATGATTTCAAAGTCAGAAGGATTAGATTTAGGCTGGAGTGATGACTTCGTAACAATATGTATTCACCCAACCCCTCTGTCATGAGTAGGATATACCAAGGTAGATTTTTAAGCACAATGCAGTTGATTTGACTTGATAGTTTTTCTTCTATATTGATTGCCATACAAAGGCTAAAGAAACCATGCTGCCAAACAATTTACCCATAGCTGGAGGGGAACTAGATGAACTCACATCTTCCAAGAGGAGAGGATTAGCACAAAGTTAAAAGCAAATAGCTTTGTCCAGAATCCAAAATCAGTACAACAATATACATATATATATATATATATATATAATCGTATTACCAAGAAAACTAATCTCCCCATCTGCAAAACAAAAAACCAAAAAAAACAAAAAAACAACACTTTTACCAAATACCAACCTTATCAATTTTTATGCCCACTAAGAACATGTTTCTCTGATGAAAATAAAAATTCTGACATTGCCCCTACTTCTGAAAGTGGTAAGGGTTAGGTTTGTTGTCTAATGACGAATGAGAAATACTGAAGGAAGATGGGCAATTTTTGCACCTGCTCCTCAGGAAACTTGTTTCCAGCAGAGTATTCCATGTCAAACTGACCTTGTATTACATTTTAGCTTTGTGTAAAGTCAGATAAATACTACCATATACAGTTTTATAAAGAAACATTTAAAGATTATTATCAATGTCTCAAGGTGTTCCACTGTCAGTGTGAGTGTCAAAAACAATGGCTGTTAAGAAGGCATTTTGTGTGCTTGAATGAATCAAAACAAATTGTTACTGCCATACAACAACCTTTTAGAACATATTTTGAGAAATCACCATGAACTAAATAATTTGTCAAAAATTAGTATCAGAAATTTGAAACAACAAGACACATTTGTAAAGGTAATTAATGTCTTACACTGGGTGGGGGGAGTCATGTGTTAATCTAATAATTCATATCATAATTCTATGGTTCTCATTTGAATGGATAAGATCTTTCTTTGTATCTTAATTCATTGAACAGGCTTGATCTTACCACCAGGCAAATGGTGTTGTTGTTTGTCTTAATATTGAAATGAAAAGACAAGTAAGACTTTCTACCATTTTTGGACCCCTTTTTATATACCACTAGTTCATGAAACATGTTTGAGTATTCTCGTAATATTTCTTATGTTTTATATATATATATATATATGTATTAAATGACCTATATGTTTACATCAGTCATATTTTTGTCTTTCCTTCTGCTTAATCAGTGTTAGTGTATCAATGGATACACTAACTGTAATATTGGATCTTGGTGAGTGAGTATGCGACTAAATATCCTCCCAGCACCAATTGTTACCAATAAATAGTAATGTCTTTAATATGTACACAAAAGGTAAAAGTCACAGTAAACAATTAGAGGATCTTTGTGTGAGTTACCTATGGAGCCTAGAGAAATCCAAAAAGAGGGTAGGTCAAAATTTACAAATTGCACATCAGACAGGAAGAATCTAAAAGAAAATAATTGAAAATGATTTCTTCAAACAGTTATTGCAGACTCAGACAACAACAAACAACATGTTATGATTTCTGTAGAGAAGTTCTAGAGTATTGTAAAGATGAACATAGTTTATGGAGTGTCTAATTATCAAGAAATCAACTGTAAGAGACAGTAATAAACTTCAAGTATTTTTCTTTTAAAATGTTTCTTTTGTATATATATATATATATATATATATATATATATATATATATATAGGTTAGGTTATCAGTTTGATAATATATCATATTTATGAATATATAGACACATACACACACTTTATCTTTGCGTCTTTCCATGAATATGCTATGTCACAAGTTAATTTTTTGTCATTTCACTTATAGCATATCAACTTCTTTTAAAAAAATTTTCTTAAAAACTTTTTCCATGTCAAAACTAGGAGAGAACAATCCCAAAATTATTAATACAAAAGAAATATTCCTATTTGTCATATCACTTTTGTTCATCTTTTTTTTTAGATATATATATATATATATATATATATATATATATATATATATAGAGAGAGAGAGAGAGAGAGAGAGAGAGTTTGCAATATTTATGAATGAAAAATGCTCAATATCAGTGATAGAGCATATATACAAAGTTGTATCAAAGTCATGATTGAGTAGACACTAAGCCAATGGCAGTTGGTGACACAGTCTTAAACCTATTCAATCATTGGACTATTGATGTTAGATGGTCCAATGATTGCATAGTCAAAATAATCACCAAGTGATGTTAACTCATTGTCTACACTGTCTTAACTTATATATATATGTATATATATATGTACCAAATCTGCCGCAGGGGCAGGATGTGACAAAAGGTCAATTTTTTTAAGCGGATTTTAACAGGTCTGAATTCAGAATTTTTCTTAGCCTAGACTGGTTGTCATACCAAGGTTAAAAAACTCAGTCTGCCCTACTATTTACCCATAGCTAGAAAGAGAAGAATTGGATTCATACCTTTCCCATTAGTAATAGTGCTATGGGAAATGCAGTCTCACCCAGGATTTGAACTCAGGTCACCATGTCCATTTCCTATGAAAATAACCAAGACCACCTGTATACATGAATTATATATATATGCGTGTATATATCTGTATGTGTATATATACATATACACACACATGTATGTACGTGTGTGTAAATTTATATATGTGTGTGTGAGTGTGTGTGCATATATATATATATACACACATACATATGCATGTGTGAATGTACATATATATATATACACATACATATGCATGTGTGAATGTACATATATATATATATATATATATATATATATACACATATGCATGTGTGAATGTACATATATATATATATATATACACACATACATATGCATGTGTGAATGTACATATATATATATATATATATATATACACATACATATGCATGTGTGAATGTATATATATATATATATATATATATACACATACATATGCATGTGTGAATGTACATATATATATATACACATGTGTGTGTGAATGTACATACACGAATATATATATATATATATACATACATATGTGTGTGAATGTATATATATATCCCTATTATTAGGTTTTAAGTCTTACATATAATCATCATCAAGACTAGAATTAGTCAGTGAACAACCAATAAGTCCAGGAAAGAAGAGAATTATGTGGAAATAGAGATTCTGAAAACACTTAAAATTCATGACTTTCCACTGTATGTGCCTGCTTATTCTGAATGTTCTTGTCTTTCAACTTGGCCTGCAGCAAGACATGCTCAACCACTCCTATCCTCACGTCCATCTGAGCACATTCTTTCTTCAACTGCTGCAGGACCTGCTTGATCTTTACAAGAGGAGCTGTCAAAAAAAAAATAAATAAACAAAAATAAAAATATGATAAATAGAAAATGAAAAAAATATATAATGGAAAGGAAAAAGAATTCTCTATTGTCTGAAGATAGTTATTATTTAACTAGCAATATTGCAAGAAAAATACTAGTATGAGACAAAAGTTTTGCAAATATTTTAATAAATGCTAGTTTGCAGTGTATATATCATATGATAGAAACAGTTTAAGCCATATTAGAAATTTACAGAGGTTGGTAATATTATAGTAGTTGGGGTGCTGACACATAGTAGATTGCTTAATTTCATGTGGGATTTGATGCAGTCTAATACAGAAACTTGTGCTTTGAACTAGGCCATAACCCTGCGGAAGCAACCAAAAACATTTGTCATGTGAAAAGCAAAAACACAGTTGATCACAGTACAGTAAACAAAGGATTCAAGAATTTTTCCTCAGGTTGCAAGAACTTCAACAATCAGGCAAGGTCAGGTAGACCTAAAACCATGGATTTTGAGGCCTTGCTCTATGCCATAGATTGGTTTGGTTTGGTTTGATGGCATATCAACCATGGGTGGTTATTTAATGCCAAGTCCCGTTTTTACATATATATTAAATATATGATTTCTAAACATATTCTGTAGTTATACATAGTTAAAGGAGCAAACAGCTCTATTTTTAACAATTCAATTTAGCATAAGTCAACAAAGTTAAATGGTTTCAAGTAATGTTATGCATCACTATCAGTTCAATTAAACATTGGTCATTTGTTTACACACAGTTAAATGTAAAAACAGTTCTATTTCAAGCAATCTAATTTAGCATGTTATTTGTTTGCAGTCAGTTTAAATGTTAAACAGTTCTATTTGATCCATAGATAGGACCCTATCAAGTGCAACCACTTGGGACCAGAGTGAAACTGAGAGTAATGGCAATGAAGAAGTACTCTGCATTCCTCAAAGCTCCAACATTACTGGAGCCTCACTATCACATTGTTTAGTGTCATATCCAGGATACTCGTTGGAGGTGGGGTCTTAGACTTCTGCAGAGATGCAGTTGATGTATTCTATAGCCCTACCCAACAGGGATGGGTAAATATTGAATTCATATTTTGTGAAATTAAAGTATAAAAGTTAAGATTATAAATAGGATTAAAAAATTGTGGAATAAAACTTTCAAATATTATCAAATTGATTATATTGGGTTGCTTACAAGTAGGGAAGATATTTACTTGAGTCCCCACTCTCTATGTTCCAAGATTAGCATAAGGTTATCCAAGTTATACTAACTCTGAATAAACAGAAGGAAGAATAATGTCATTTACACATATAGAATTATTTAATATATACATAATAAACATTCAAGAACTATTGAAAAGAATACACAAGCGTGTTTTAACAGATAAAATATGCACATATTGTTCTATGACCTGGCAGTATATTAAAGGGATACGAAATTGAAAAAAGGCTTATTTGAGATGGAGAGAGAGTTAAATAATGATAGCAATGCTGGTTTTACAGTACAATCTGACTGAGCAGAAGACAATGTCTTTACTGTTCAAAGAACAGATGCAGAAAGAGATGAGAAAGGATTTTTCAGATTGCCATGTGACTGTCTATGACAGACATGCCCATTCTTCAAGGGAAAGAGTTAATTATTGTCTTCCAATAGTTATTTCACTGAGCTTAATGTTCTTCCTTTTTTATAAAGTACTTTTCTGTTTTGTCAAAGAGTATTTTTGTAAAAGTTGAAAACAAGTTTTTTCCTCGATTTATACAAGTAAATTTTCTGAATTCTGATCAATAAGAAATCATAACTGATTCCTAGTACGACCACTGGCAGAAAATATAGACTCATGACTCTTTCATTATTTTTAATCCAAGAAAAATAAATGAAAGACAGTTCTGAGATAAAACCTATTCTATTTGGTAATCAAACTTTCTGGGTTCAAGGAATATACCTCAAATTAAGCATTTCGGGTGTGATGGTAATTATGTTAGAAAAGGAACATGACAATCAGAGTTCAAATCCTGGACAAAGCTGTTTAATATTATATAGGGCAGAAGCCCTTTAGAAAGGTATGTACCTAACTATTCTTCCCCCAGCTATGCATAAATAGTAAAGCAGACTGGTATTGTTAACCTTAGTATGGCAACTGTTCCATAATGAAAACTCTCAATTCAAGCCTGTTTAACTCTGCTTAAAAATTGACCTTGGATTGCATCCTGGTTTTGATAGAAGAGTTAGGGAAATAAAAAAGAAAAGTTGGTGACCTTAGTCAAGGGTGACCCAAAGGGTCCCTTTTCTAATAGCTACTACACCAAGGTGTAGGGGAGGTCACTACTCCTTTCCCTGGATTGCTCCACTTTACCCTTGATCCTCACCTTATAATGCTGAGTAGATGGCATCAAGTACCATGCTTTGAGTCTTTGGTATTACTCAACCTGGGATTGAACCCCGGTCTCCTGGGCCATTAGCAAACACTCTATTCATTAGGCAAATGACCATTAGAGAAATACATACCTCAAATTAGATAGAATAATTCATTTTCATTAATAAGTGATTTTTTTTCTGACATAAGATAGAGGAACAAATTATGGAACCTTTAGATGTTGAAAAAAATTATGGAATCCCCAACACCAAGAAAAAAATAAAAAAGAAAAACCCCAAAACCTCATCAGAATTTTGTTTTTCTAACACCCTAAAAAAGCCTAAAGAAACAAGCGTAAATAGTAGAGTAAAACCTTGGGATATTCCCAAAACCTTAATTCAACCCCTCTAAAACTAAAGAAGAAAGTAAAGAAGAGACACTCTTGCTGATTTCAGGTTTATATCCCCCCCACCATTTATCTTATTATGCATCACTTTTCTCCTCCACTCCACATTCTAATCACATCACATGCATATCAGCTCATTTATATAACAATTGTTTCAATGGACTGTTATAAATATAACCTAAGTGTTGTCAGTTGTCTTTTGTAATTATGAGAACCACTTTATCTTAAATAGCAATTAAAGATTTTCAAAAGGCAAGAAAATTATTTTCTTAACCACCATTTTCTGGAATGTTTAGCCAATGTGAGATTCAGAATTTTTTTTTCTTTTCTTTGCTACATTTTTATTGAATTGTGTCAATAAATTATTTGATGATCTTTAATAAACTGATCATTAAAACAAAAGCATTCCTCATTAAGGCATATCACATATTGAGACATAAGCATTTATAGGGTTTGGTTTGGTTGGTTGGGTTTTATAGCACATCAACCATTGTTGACTATTTACTGCCAAATCCTATTTGTACATATATATTAAATATATGATTTGGAAACACATTTTGTAGATAACATTTTTAAATGAGCTTGAGTACAGTTCTTTTTTTACAAACAGTTAAATGGTTTTAAGTATTTCTATTTACTATGAATCATTTTTTTGCACAAAGTTTGTAGGTAATTAAATTTTTAAATGAGTTAGAACTGATTTGTTTGTACAATAGTATTGCTATTGTTTCTACACAGTTAAATGGTTTCAATAATCTAACACTAATAATTCAATTCAATATTAACCAGACACTGAAGTGGTTACAAGTATTGCTATTTAACACTACTTTTTCTATTCCTTATTACTCATTCGTTTATACACAGTCAGATTGTTCCAAGTATCGCTATGTTATACCAATAATTCAATTTAAGCACACAGTTAAAGAGTTCCAAGTTTTACTATTTAACACTAATAATTTTATTCAACATTGCTTATTCATTTGCACATAGTTAAATGGTTCCAAGTATTACTAACAATTCAATTAAACATCAGTTTGTTTGCACACAGTTTAGATGTTAAACAGTTCTGTTTGACCCATAGATATGACCCTATCAGATGCTATCACTTCAGGTCAGAGTGGACTTGGAAGCAATGGTATTGAAGAGGTATTCCCCATTCCCCAAAGGTCCAGGGCTGGAGCCTTGACATAAGATTGTTTAGTATCATATCCAGGAAACTCATGTGTGAGAGAGAGAGAGTCTTACCCTTCTGCAAAGATGCAGTCGGTGTATTCGACCGCCCCAGCATTTAAATGTTTACTCTATTTTTTATATTGTTTATACTAGGGGTTTCCAACTCAAAGTCTCAAAAAGAGCCATTATGTTCTGTGGAGGGGAACAACAGGCCAAAAATGAGAGGAACGGGGGGGTAATTTTCACCAGTTATGATGCTAATGTGTAATACAGCTAATAGGCTGCTTTTTATTACTTTTTATCAAAAGGAATACCCATATCATAGTTTGGTTTGGTTTGATTGTGTATCAAACACTGTAGGTTATTTAATGCCAAATTGTCTTTATACATGTATTATAGATATGATTTCTAAACACATTTTGTAGGTAACATTTTTAAACAAGCCTGAGCTCAGTTTTTTGCACACGGTTAAATGGATTCACTTATTTCTATTTAATATGATTAATTCTATTTACTATTAATCATTTGTTTGCACACAGTTAAATGTTTTCAAGTATTGATATTTAACACTAACAATTCAATCAAACATGTCATTTGTTTACACATAGTTAAATGATCAAACAGTTCTATTTCAAGCAATTCAATTTAGCATAAGTCATTTGTTTGCACTCAGTTTAAATGTCAAACAGTTCTATTTGACCCATAGATAGGACTCTATCAGATGCTACCAATCTGGGCTAGAGTGGACCAGGAAGTACTGCAATGAAGGGATACTCTGCATTCCCTAAAGCTCAAGCTTTACTGGAGCCTCATCATCAGATTGTTTAGTGTCATATCCAGGACATTTGTTGGGGGGGGGAGTGTCTTACCCATCTGCAGTGATGCAGTTGGTGTGTTCTATAGTACAAGCCAACTGGGCTGACACATACAAGAGTAAGGGTAATATGTAAATAAATACATAATGTAGGGGGATAAATTTTCCATTTCAAATTTTTCCTAAATCTGTTTTTACTTTAGGTAAATTCAATTTTTTCTGTTCTTTTTTGATAAATTCCGTTTTTTCTATTCTTTTTTTGAAGAATTCCATTTTTACTGTTTATTTTGATAAATTCTGTTTTTTCCATTCAATCATACAAGGGTTAATCAATAAATAAGGTAAAATTTGCCTAATGAGTTGGCAATAGGAAGTACTATTTACAGTTCCATCTTTTTCAAAGAAATTAACAGTGATGGGTTCTTTTATATTCCAGAAGATTGTCAGCATGACCTTCTTTACTGACTGATGTGCCTGGAACATTTTTCTTTATGGGAGAGAGTTGGTGTGTTTCTACACTATGGACTGTCTTTGCAACTCAGCCTCATAGAAACAAAATCCTGTTTAGCTCATTTGTTAATTTTTTTTTTACTAAAACATTCTTCTCTGCACATATCATATATTTTTGCATGAATTTCATAAGGTTCGGATTTCTCAGTCACCAAATATTTGATGACAGACTTCGGTTCAAGCATAGAGCACTCTGATTTGTTGCCATTTTGAATAGCCTCAAAACAAATATTTTTGTGATATTGAATTAATCTTTTTGTACATTAATTCCAAACAATATTGAGTTTACATTTAAGGAAAAAATTCTGAAAGAAAGATTTGCTTTGCTTTTTTCCAAAATAAGAAGAAAGACTACAGAAGCGGAAAGAATATTTCAAGAACTAGCATGGAAACCCTTCCTGAAGTCAATGATAAACCTATAAAAAATAATTATCAATAGCCAACTAGATATCAAACTAAGTCAATTTATAGAGGAAGAACTTGACATAGTACCAAAAAAATTGAAAGCAGAAAAGCTGCAGGCCTCGACAAGATACTTCCAGAAGTATGGAAGACAAGAAAATTTGATGATATACTTCATCAATGATGCAATGCTGTCTATAAATAAAACAACAGAGAAATGGACATAAGGCTGTATCTTCCCTTTCCCTAAGAAAGGTGACCTTAGAATCACTAAGAATAACAGAGGAATAACCCTTACTGCTATAACTGCAAAGGTTTACAATGATATGCTTCTTTACCATATCCAACCTGAAATCAAGAAAATCCTTAGGAAAAATTAGAATGGTTTTCAGAGTAATCGATCCACAACTTCCCAGATTCTCACTACTTATTAAATCATTGGAGTATGAGCAAAAAATCTCAAGGTAACACGATTGTTTGAAGGCATCTCTAAAGCATTTGATTCCAAGCACAGAGAAAAGATGGACCAAATACTACTAGCATCTGGTCTCCTCAAAAAAACAGTTCCAGCTATAATGATGTTCTACAAAATCATGAAAGTAATGGTTTGATCACCTGTTTGCAATACAAACTTCTTTGACATTGTTGTTGGAGTTTTGTAAGAAGATACATTAATGCTATTTAAGTTTTCAATCTGTAAAGACTACATAGAATGTAGATAAATCTAATAAAAGAAAATGGTTTTATGCTAAAAAATGTTAGAAGCAGACAATATCCATCATAAACAGACATAGACAACACAGACAATCAAGTGCTTCTCACAAATGCACACCTGCCCAAACCAAATCTTTATTGCATAGCCTGGAGCAAGTAGCAGGAGGCATTGGCCTATTGTTGAAGGCAAATAAAACAGAGTTCATGTGTTTTAAATAAAAAGGTGCCATCTCAAGTCATGGTGGCAAGCCTCTAAATTTAGTACACAAATTTGAAGCAGAAAGAACTTCATATCTCTGTTTGGTTCTAGGAACACTTTTATGTTACCTCTGACATTCAGCTACTTCATTCCTGTTCAACCTTTTAGGAGACCTTCATTCATCTCTCCTACAGTGCAGGACCACAAACTTATGGCTGAGTACATCATTTCTGTCCTTAATCAGCAACACGACTTTTGCTATGTCTACAGCAAAGCAAATCCTGCTCAGACAACCAGCTACTTCAATTCTGCTTATCTATTTTGGAGACCTTTATTCCTCTATCCAAAATCTATGGGACCTCAAACTATTGGCTGAACACCAAATGCCTGCTCATCCCTTTTATAATTGTATTTCTTCTCACAACGACTTACAGCACAAAGGCTTCCTTTCAACTGAAGCCAGTATTAAACTTCTAAGTTGAAAACCTTCAATATCTTTGTTTGACTACTTTATTTTTTCCTTTTAATATAATGAGGAGGTAAACTTAATTACCTTCTTCTTTATAAGTTCACATACCTTGGTGCAATATCTCATCTACTGAAAATTATGACAACATACGCAGAGCAAAAAGGATGGATTGCTATTGACAGGTTATCAATCATATCAAAATCTGATCTCTCTAACAAAATAAAATGGGATTTTTTCCAAGCAGTGGCTGTGTCAATACTACTGTATGGATGTACTTCCTGGATGCTAACAAAATGCAAAGAGAAAAAGCCAGATGGGAAATACATAAGAATGCTACATGCTGTTTTAAACATATCCTGGAAGCAACATCCCACAAAACAACACTCATATGGCCACCAATATCATCATCATCATCATTTCGTGCCACAGGCACGGATATCCCAGGCCCTCTCTCGCCACTTCTCCTTATCGTTCATCACCTCAGGCAGGTCTTCAGGGCTACATCCTGTATCCTCACATAGCTGCTGTATGTATGTTCGAGCTGGTCATCCTGCTTTTGCCCGGCCATATGTGGGGGTCCATAGGAGTACATAACTTATGAGCTCATCCTTGCTTCTCCAGCAGTGTCCTGCATGTCTGGTTCATCTAACTTGGATAGTTTTCGTGATGGGAGACAGGTGGCCATATAGTTGGTGCCTTGTGGGGTGTTGCTGCTCGCAACATTCTTGTTTAATTTCCGTCTAGATTCTTCCCTAGCCGTTTAGTTAGCGTCCAAGTAGTGCATACATACAGCAGTATTGATATGACTGCTGCCTGGAAGAAACTGCATTTTATTTTATCGGTCAGGTCTGATTTCCATATGATCGATAGCCTATCAATAGCTGTCCATGCCTTCGTTAGCCGTATGTCGATGTCTTTTTCGGTTGATGTGACACTGCTTACTAGGTAGGTGAATTTGTCTACCAGTTTCAGAGAGGTTCTGTTTAGTGTGGAGATGTCGCCTGTTTGATTATAGCACATACCATCTCAAAAATTATCCAAATAAGATGAACAAGACATTTAGAGCACAACTGGAGAAGCAAGGATGAACTCAGAGGTGATTTTCTTCTATAGACCCCAACACATGGATGTGCCAGTGTTGGTTGACCAGCAAGGACTGAGTTATGTCAGCTCAGTGTGGACATTGGATGTAGTATAGAGGACTTACCAGGTGTGATGGATGATAGAGAGAGAGAGAGAGAGAGAGAGTGATGATGAGGAGGATGATGATTGAATGACCCTTGTATTTTAAGTGTCGTATAAATTTCTAGAGTTCATTATCTTTGTTAAATTAAGTAATTACTCACCTCCATCAGTCATTGTATTCCCTCTATCCTCCATGTCAGACTTTACTTTTTCAAGCTCCTCTGTTACCTAAATAAAAAATAAAAAACAGAAATAGACTAAATTTTTGTAGATACAACAGTAAAGAAACGGTTTAATCCTAACTGATAGTGATTTGCAAAGAAAAGAATGATTGATTAATTGATTTTAATGGCATATCAACCTGTCTTGAGTTATCTTATGCCAAGAAATTAGGGAATCACATTCATGGTACATTCATATTTACATTTTTGGTGTAGTTTTTTTCCAAAGGGTTTTTTCTCTTTTTTTGGCAAATAGTTTTATCCTATTTTCAGACAGATCTATTTGACCAAAAGATGGGACCCAAACATATACTACCACTCCAGGTCAGAGTGGACATGGGAGTAATAGCGATGAAGGGACTCTCCAGATATCCAGAACTGAAACCTCACCATCAGATGCAGTTAAATTGCATCCCCAAAATACCTGTTTTTTTTAAGTTTTACTCTTCCGCAGAGGATACTGTCAGTGTACTTTAAGCTGCACTAACAGAGCAGGAAAAGAATGAGTTAATCAAATGGTCAATGAACAATTTAAAGGACTTCAGAACAAAACGAGATATTATAAAAACTGTTTTGTATTTTATATTTTAACTTACAAAGTTCAGTCAATAGTAATATTTTTTGTTTTGATTGTGATTGGTTTGGTTTTTTGGAATATCAACTGTTGTTGGCTATTTGTACTAAATAGGAATGCTTCAAAATATATAATTGCGTTATATTGTTTGCATGCAATTATATATTTTAAAGCATTCCAATCTAGTACAAATAACTTTCAAACAGGTCTATTTGAACCATAGGTAGATTTGGTTTAATTTGTTTATTTAAAGTATATCAACTCTTTATGGGTTATTTAGTGCCAAAATTTGATTCATTTGCAAAAGTGAAATTACAATCATAAGTTTATTTTCATTGTTCTATTACAATCATTTTTTTAAAATCATACTTATTTTTTGTTTGACTATAATACTCGTTTGCACATTTATATAGTATCAAGTATTCCTATCTAATACCAACAATCATATGATTCAAAGTAACAATTTCTATTCAATAATAATTTGTTTGCACACAGTTATATGGTTTCAAGTAACTGATGATAATTGTTAGTAAACAATTATAGCTTAGAGTAACTATTAATACAAATAATTTAAACATATAATATCAGATATTTTTTAGATAGTTCAAAGAATTTCAAACAGATCTATTTGATCCATGTGTTGATATGCTGTAAAACAATATAAACAGTATTAGATAAGAATACTTGATATCATATAACAGTGCAAATAAATCATTATCAACATCATCAAAGTGTGATGACAGCACAGATTCCCTTGACTGTCTTTCACCATCCATCTCTATTGGTTATCAATTTTGGCAATTCCTTCAGAAGGCATCCAGTGCCTGCATGGAGCTGATAAATGTCTTTGCTGGTTGTTTAACACTGGTGTGCCCATGTGTAGGAGTCCATAAAGAGAACATCGCTTATGAGTTCATCCTTACTAAACCAGAAGTGCTTAGCATGTCTTGCTTGGATGGTTTGTGAGATGGGATGTAAGAGGCCATACAGCTGCTGTTTTGAGGGGAGTTACTTCAAGAGTTTGTTAAAAACAGCATGCAGCATCCTTGAGTAGTTCCCTCCAAGCTTCATCACCAGGCATTTCATTAAAGTCCAAGTGATGCAACCATGAATTCTTCCAAGCAAGCAAATAAGCATAGACAAAACAGAAAGTGCCATAAAAATACCAATGGAATATTGACAATATATTTATGACAGTAGTCAAATATCTACAAATGAATTAAATTTTTGTTTTCTTTTGTTTTATTTTACAGCATATCAACCTCATCGGTCATTTAATGCAGAATCAAGTTAAAGAAAATAAGTCTGAAAAGAAATTCAAATGAGAGGTCTTAGGAATTAATGATAAACTTTAGATAATTAGTTGGTTATTTGGCTTTTTTTTTGTTTTTTCTTATTAGGAGTTTATTTGTAGGGAATCATGATCATAATAAAAACAAAACAAAACCTATGAAACAGGTTGGGGAAGGGATCAGTTTGTTAGAATATATCTAGTAAAGAAAGGGTTTGTAGCAGAAGGAATTTTCGTATATTTGTTTGGTGCATAATTTAATTTGACGCATAATTTCACCCAATCAGGATGACTTATCCTATTCAGTCGGAATCACCTTTCTGGGCAGCAGTAATTGGGGAAAACCGTCAAACACTCTCTTTGGCTGAACAACTTTGTTCAGTGCAGATGTCTCACTGGCTGCTCTTCAATAGCAGCAGCAGCATGGACACAATGAGGGAAGCTATCTAATTTATGGATCCCTTGCATCTATTTCTCTTAGACCAAGGGTTCCCAGTTGAATACAAATTAGATAAATTCAATACGCCACACACAGGAACAACTTTACGTCACCCCCAAATTGGCTATGTTGACTGCGATGCCGAATTCCGCTCTGACACCTTGCAACTTCCCCTTTGGGCAACATTTTCTAGAGACATTCACGCTTCTCCCCGAAACAAGCAGAACCACAAATTCACGGTGACTTCAACGTTTCTCTCCTCAAACAGCAAACATGATTTTTGCTACATACGGCGAACATATTTCCCTCGCACATCCAACAATGCCTAAAAATAATTACACTTTTCACCCAGGCATTTAGCTGCAAAAATACTTTCTCCACTCTCCCATAACTTCAAATCATTCTCTTACTTCTTTCCTTCCCCACGAGGCTTGCAGCACAAACATAACTCTTTATTCCATGCTTCCATTAAAACCTTCATGTAAAAGCTACCGGCATTTTTATCTTCTTACTTCTTCATCCTCCTTTATTAACAACAACAATTAGCGAGGGAATAACACACACGCACATACCAACTTTACCTTCGCCCAAAAGTAATAACAAACATCCATATTTGCTAAAAATATAGACCATATTTCTACCCGCTATAGGTTTATAGAAGTAATTTGGTCTTATTGTAAATTACTTTAGATTTTTGTGTATAACTTCAGTTTTTAGAAATGATATCACATTATTCATTTCAGTGTTTTGGAACAGTTCCTTCATATTGTTTGTACAATAGAAGGTTTTTCTTATATGGGATATTCGATGAGAATGTGTTTCATGGTGTATTTGGTCTGACATACATAACACATTGGTTGTTGTTTTCCTTTGAGTAAATAAGAATGTGTTATCCTTGTATGAGCTATCCGGAGTCCAAACAATGTAACCTCCTGTTTTCATTTTTTTTTAAAGCTTTGCTTCCATTCCCCCAGTGTGGGTCTAATTTCTAATAATTTATTATTTTCATTATTGTACCAGCGTTGTTGTCTTTGGTGTAATATGTATTTATTCATTTTCATTTTAAAGTCTGTATGTGTTATTTTAAATTTCTTTTCAGTGGTTAGGTTTATGGTAGACCTGGCTGCTTTATCCGCTTGGAATTAGATTTTAACATGAAATAACCCATAAGGAGCTGATATGCAGTTAAATAAACCAAACCAAACCAAATTTGACAAT
The DNA here is from genome assembly GCA_963585895.1 of Sepioteuthis lessoniana. Classification (NCBI taxonomy): domain Eukaryota; kingdom Metazoa; phylum Mollusca; class Cephalopoda; order Myopsida; family Loliginidae; genus Sepioteuthis; species Sepioteuthis lessoniana. Next base: position 84,771,937 of record OY757920.1, read on the forward strand.
TAGAGAAAGAATATTTTAAATAATTGAACACTTCTTACCTCTGCCAAAGTACGTGATCGTTCTGTAAGCCCACCACTTGCCTGACGATACCGCTCCTTGATCTCAGCTAATTGGTCTTGAATGGCTCGGTAGTCAACCAATGAGTGGTCAAGTTGTTTGTTGATATATTTTTCCCGACTGGCAATCTTTTCAAGAGTGTGTATAATTTCATCTTGCAATTGGCTAAGATATGATTTAGTTTCAGTCATTGAATTCTCAATGCTGGATTTGTGCTGATGCATTTGATCAACATGTAGTCGCCAATCCTATCAACAAAAAAATGGCAAATATTAGAAACCTTTGAAAACAGCATTGAGATTATATAGGAACTAAATCTTAACTTTTTTTTCAATCATTTGTAAATGTGTACTAAAACACACCAATGAAATATTAATAAACCAATAACAAACCACAAAATTTAAACACCAATTAAATCCTACAACACAAAACAACTTGCTTGTTATAAGAAAAATTCCAGCAAAATATTGTGGATGTATTTCATATTATTGGACTAATCAGAAACATCCAAAATTACACAGCCCAGTCAGCTGGGTCTGTAAAATACACTGACTACATCTCTGCCGAGAGGTAACCCTACCCTAACGAGTGTCCTGCATACAACATTAAACCCTCTGATGGCGAGGCTGCACTCTTGGAGATCTGGGGAATGAAGATTACCTCTTCATCACCATCGTTTCCAGATCCACTGGCACAGAATGGTAGCACCTGAAAAGTCTTATCTATGGGGGAAATAGAACAAATTGTTTGTAAACAATTATTTGTTTGTTATCTAATGGCATATCAACCTTCTCGGGTTATTCAATACCAAATCCATCTTTTTTTTTTTTAGAAGGACAGTAGGGGTACTATTTAACCTATAGATTGGAGGATAAGGGGTTCATACTTTTCCCAAGAGTGTTTGTCGGAAAGTAAATGTAATATCACAACTAGAATTTGAACTCGCACACTACAATTTCACAGTCCAGTGCTTTAACTATTACACCATGGGGACACCCTGTTTGCAAACAAATGACTGATGTTAAATTTTGACTGTTATATAGCAATACTTGAAATCATCTGTGCGAGCCCAGGCTCGTTTAATAATGTTATCATTAAAATGTGTTCATAAATTATATATATATCTAATATGTATGTATAAACAGGCTTTGGCATTAACCTACAATGGTTGATATGCCATAAAACCCACCCAAACCAAATCATATATAAAGAGGATTTGGCATTAAATAACCTATAATGGTTGATATGCCATAAAACCCAACCAAACCAAATCCCATATACTTAATATATATATAAAGAGGATTTGGCATTAAATAACCTACAATGGTTGATATGCCATAAAACCCAATCAAACCAAAATTACATACTGCTGGAAGCTAATTTCTAGGAAGAAGTTGTCAGAGTTTTGTAAATCTTAGCAGCAGAAGTAAAATAGTGTATAAGGTTCACCTTCCTCTTTCTCATGCCTGGAAAACCAACTTTGTTACTCACATGCATCTTGACCATATCAGCAGCAGTCATTTTCCAACCAACAAACCAACATCACTCACACAGATTCAAATCAACCATATCAGCAGCAGTCAAAAGAGACAGCCATACATATTCTCACATCCAAAAATGTATTCCCAACAATAAGTAAATCTGCTTTCACATTTCAATGAAGAACTTTCATTTATAAACAACCTAAATAAAACAGATTCTCCTCTTTATTTCGAAGATACAAAGGAAGGATTTTTTTATTCTTATGCTGTGAATGTATATATAAATTTTATTATTGACCTAAACTCTGTCATTGCTTTTTCTTCAGAGAATCATCACTTCATGTTTGTTAATATTTCGTTTAGTTGGTTTTTGCAGGCCCAATGCTCATATTTTAAGTTCTTCTAAAACCTGGGGAGACGGATATCCAACAATTAAACAAATTCGACTGATTAAGAAATCAGGCCTGTAAATTAGGTAATAAATGCTAGAGGCGAGGATTATCAACCAAACTAACACCATGAGAGAGAATGAGTAATCTATGATTCTTATATTTATATCCAATATTGAAAAAAGTCTTTGTGTCTGTCCTCGATTGAGGGTCAAAAGGTTCAATATATTAAATTTAGTAAGGGTACTTATTAGACTCAAGGGAAGATTTTAACAGAGAACAAAAGTGTTTTACTGCTCTAGCAGTAAGCAATAATTGGTGGGATACCATATACTGCTACAAGATATAATTACTCATACAGAATTTAAATTTCCAATCTTCAAAAGAAAAAAAAAATGATTTATTTATCTTATTTACATTTCAAAGATAGTTCTTAAAGCTGAAGATGTAAAATAATTGCATAAAATTATTACTTTATTTACTAACAATCAGGAGAAAAAAACAAAAATGTTTAAATTGATAAATCTCTTTGTTGTCACTCTCTTAAATTCAAAATTATTTCTCTATAAAACCATATTAACTTTCTAAGATAATATAAATGTATAATTAGCAAATTTCTTTTCTGTTATGTAGATTTATTTTTTATTACTTAGCACAACCTGAAAGAAGAGGAATAACATTACAAATAACAGTATAGAAAAATATGTTCTATAATTGAAATTTGATGATTAAAATAAAGTGTTTTGAGAAAAGTCTTTTAAAAATGAATTTTTGAACAAATTCTTTTTGTAGAGCACAATAGTCTCTTTTGCATGTATTTACCCAACACCTCCACATTGACAAACGACCATGTATCTGTTTGGCCAGTCAGGTAACGGGATCAGGTAGGAAAAGGAAAGAAAAGTGTAGTCTAGAATGTAAAGGCAAATAGAATAAAACTACTCACAAGCGGCATCACATTTGTTTCGATCATCAAAGAAAGGAATAAGAAGAAAAGAGGAATGAGAGTTTATGTATTCTATTTATACTTGTCGCATTAATTTGCATATTAGAAGGAATGGAGATTATAAAAAGACCAAAATGAAAGAGAACAGTCAGTCGAGCTTTTGACAGCTGAGAGAGACTAGAGACCTTGTGCGCCGAAACGAATTTGGTGCGGCAAACTGAGATAGAAAGACCCTTGTTTTTAAATCTCAGCAGGATGCAACACAAGGTAAATTTTTAAGCAGAGTTTAACAGGTTTGAATTCAGAATTTTTCTTTTCCTAGACCAGTTGCCATACCAAGGCTAAAGAGCCCAGTGTGCCCTACTATTTACGCATAGCTGGAGGAAGGATGATTAGATTCATACCTTTCCCAAGGTATTAGCATCTTGTGAAATGCAAAGAGCTCTGTTCAGGATTTGAACTTAGGTCACTGTGTCCATTTCCTAAGATTATAACCAACTATATAGTATATTTCAACCAAGAAATAAATTCAAATACCCCCATCCAATCAATTAAATAATGAAAATTTGTTACAGTAGATGTTACAGTATCCAAGATATAGAATCTTAATGGTCAAAAGAAAAAAGATAAAGTGATCAGTACAATAAAAATTAGTTTTTCAAGTTGGAATAGCGGAAAAATGCCAATAATTTGGTTTACAATCAACTTGAAATCAATTTCACTTTCATTGTTTGGCAAATCTAGGGGTACCTTACCATTGAAAAGTGTATGGTAAAATGTCCCCTCTTTCCTAATAATTCAGTTACAAATAGACACAAAGATCTAATCTTATATAGAAAATAACTGTAACCATTATGTGTAAATTTTAATTGATAAGATTTTGAAAAAATGAACAGTTTTTAGAAAAATGAAATAAATAAAAAGGATTTTTGATATTTGTTAGTCTAACTATAACTGAAATAACCCAACTCAATCCAATAATAAAAATATATTTTCAAGATGTTCATAGTATTTATGATGCTGAATTATAGGTTAAGAAATAATGGGATCATTATAATAAAATTTGGTTTAATTAAAAGGTGAATTAAAACTAATTGTAAGAGAAATTAAAACAATGTTATTCTTCCAGGGAAACCATGCCCAGTTGGCTGGGGCTGTAGATTACACCGACTGCCCCTCTGCAGAGGGGTACAACCCCCACAATGAGTGTCCTAGATATGACACTAAACAATCTGATGTTGAGATTCCAGTGATGCTGGGGCTTTGGGGAATGTGGAGCACCCCTTCATTGCCATTGCTCCCAGGTCCACTCTGGCCTGGCGTGGTAGCCTCTGATAGGGCCTTATCTATGAGTTAAATAGAACCAACGGCATACTTATGCTAAACTAAATTGTTTGACTAAACTGAATAGCTTGAAATAGAAATGTTTTTGACAATTACTGCGTACTTATGCTAAACTGAATTGTTTGAAATAGAACTATTTTCATAAAAATGGATTTGGCGTTAAATAACCTACAAAGGTTGATATGCCATAAAACCCAACCAACCAACCATCCAGGGAAACCAAATTAATACAATTCAAATGGGAAAATAAATCACTGCTATCGCAACTTTACTAACATTCATTTTAGTGATGCCTTAAGTGGTATAGTGTTAAATAATGGATACCAAAAAAGGTTGGGTCCTTTCATGTCCAAGACTATCAACATCACCAACTTTACAGAGGGCAGCACCTGGAACTTTTTCTTTACTGGAGCGTCAGTGCATTTCCACCCAATAGACTGTTTTATTGACTAGTGGCAAACCCATGTTTAACCAATTTGTAAAGAATTTTTTTTTCTAAAACAGGTTTCTCTGTACACACCACACATTCTTCTGTAAATTTCACATGGTTTACACTTCTCAGCCACTAGAAAGTTGGTGACAGACTTCTGTTTAAGCCTAGAACTAATTTTTTCTTTAAACTAATTTTAAACAATTTGAAGTTTAAACATATGGAAAAGTTCTGAAAAAAAATCATTTTGTATTTTTTTTAAAAATCACCCTTATTTATTGAATGATCAGCATATCTTTAAGTAAAGTGGTGTGAATAGTGTAACGGTTATCATCATGGGAAATGGACTTAACAAGCCAAGTTCAAACCCCAGATAAGGCTATTTGCATTTCAGTTTGCACAAATGATCTTTAGGAAAGGCATGAATTCATCATCTTCCACTCAGAGCTAGAGGTAAATAATAGGAGAAAGGGGCTTTTTAACCTTTGTATGGCATCTGGTCTAGATGGAAAACTCTTAACTCAAATCAGCTGTAATTTCCTTAAAAATTGAGTCTGCGCTATATCCTGCCCATGGCAGAAGAAATGGTTAAATTCATAGTTAAAATATATTTAAGAGCAGGGGTTAGCTATACATGGCCCTTAAGGCTCTTGAGTCAACTTTCAAAATTTTCTCTTTACCTTTTTGAGTTGGCTGTGAAAAAGTATCATTACAACTTCAGATGGAACACATTGATCTTCAATGTCCAGATATTTGTTTGTTTAATGGCATATCAACCTTCTTGGATTATTTAATGCCAAATCTATCCTTCTAGAAGAACAGTTGTGGTACTATTTAACCCATAGCTAGGTGGATAAGGGGGTCCATACCTTTCCCAAGAGTGTTCATCCGAAAGTGAACGTAATAGCGCAGCTGGAATTTGAACTCACTTTCTACGATTCCGCAGTCCAGTGCTTTAAACATTACATCTCAAGGACACCCCTTTCAGTGTACGGAAGATTTGAAGTCCATGTTTCTTGCTGACCACATCCCCAATTTCCATAAGAACCACATGTTTCCATCTGGATGATTCCCAAATCTCATCACCCACATCCATCAAATAGTGAGCATGTTTGGCACTACATATTGATGTGAACAGTTTTTCTCTAAAATGAATCATGTCAAGAGCATGCTGTATTTACGACTGTCAAATAATCACTAGTCTAATGTGTTCTTTCAACCAAGCTCTTTATTTAACCATGATATTACATCTTTTTGTGATAGCAAACAATATTGGATGTCTTAATAAATTATTATAGTTGCCTTGTGAATTTAGTTGTTTTTTTTCTATCTTTTTAAGATTGGAGTTCTGTATCTTCCTGAGTTAAGCTTTGAGCTTAGAGTAGTAAGCTGCTGTAGGTTGCCAGGGTTAAAAAATTTAGCAATTGGCTGTTTAGACACTAAGTGAAATAAGGGGATTTTGCCTGTGATGTTAATGAACCAGTAACCAAATCTATTTTGTGAAGTGTCACATGCATTTCCCTTACTAAAAACTCAAGAAAAAAAAAAAAAAAAACAACCAGAAAATGTTTTTGCTTTTTTTCTTTACTTTGTGGAGCTAAATTGTGACTTTTACAGTCTCAACCTTAACCTGCAAAAGACTAATCTTGTCTTTAAAGAATCTCCATTTAGGGTTGAAATGTTGTGTAGACTGTGAAGAAAGATTGCCATAGACAAATTATTACAAGAAAAAATGATATTACGTTTTAGTTTATAGCAAAAGATTCATCCATATAGCAACAATCAAATGAAAAGAAAAAAAAACAACAAAAAACAATAAAAAGTTATTAAAAACAAAACATATTTACTTTGTTATCAGTTCTGATCATAACTTTCAACTGTGGTGTCACTCTCTCCACTTCCAGTTTCCAATCTGCAAAATCTGTCTGAGACTCAAGGATATTTTCTGGTTTGCTGCTACTCTCTTTAAGCTATCAACAAAAGAAAACAATTGGCTCAATTTGAAATTCAAGTATTCAAACAAAAAATATAAACCATCATTATAAATAATTTTGACAAATGTTTTTTCTTCTTTCTTTAGAATTTTTTTTTTATTGTGACTCACTCAGGGAAACATTTCTACAACAGAAAGAAACAGTGTATATAATCAATAATCCTCATCATTAAGGCATGCTGACAGCACAAATTCCTTTCACTCTTTCTTGCCATTCATTCCTATTAGCCATCACTATTAAGTTCTTTAGACAGCATCCAGTGTCCATACAGAGCTGATTGTGGTGAGAGAAATCCTGCACGTGGCAGCTCAAAACATGCACAAATATGTCTGGCATGTAAAATGAGATCAGGGAGAGAGAAACGAGTGATTGGAGAGATCAAACTCACATCCTCCCGATCGTGAATCATGTTTGATGTCAGGACTACCTACACACTGCCGCACATGTAAATTACCACATTGTGTGATTGACCTAGATGTGGCATTTTAATATGATTATTTAAGTCCTACCTGAATGCACCAGAGTGAGAGAGGCGTCTTGAGACTTGGTGACACACGATAAAAGACAAGCTTGGGTGTAAGACTGCCAGAGAAGATTGTGGCAGGCAAAAAGGAATATTTTCAGCATAGAAATTCGGCTGTCCACCTTCAATATTGAACAAGTCCTGGAGACAGTACCCCACAAAGCAGCAGCTATATGGCCACCTACCACCCATCACAAAAACTATCAAAATTAGACGAACCAGATATGCGGGACACTGCTGGAGAAGTAGGGATGTGCTCGTGAGTGATGTACTCCTGTGAACCTCTTCACATGGATGAGCAAAGGCAGGATATCCAGTTTGAACCTACATACAGCAGCTCTGTGCCAATACAGGATGTAGCCCTGAGGATCTGCCGAAAGCAATGGACAAGGGGGAGGTGTGACAAGAGAGAATCAGGAATATCTGTGCAGATAGCGCGACATGATGATGATGAGAAGTGGCCATACAGAAGCTGTTTTATAGGGTGCTGCTTCCTGGATTTGTTCAAAACAGCAAGCAGTAACTTTCTGTAATTCCCATCTAGCTTTTTCTCCAAGCATTTTATTAGAGTACAAGTGCAGCCATACAATAGTACTGACACATCTACAACCTTAAAAAATTTGTTTTATTCTAGAAGAGAGTTCAGATTTCCATATGGTTGATAACCTATCAATAGCAGCCCATGCTTTAATGATGTGTATGTTGACATTGCTTGCAGTAGATGAGATTCTGCAACCAAGGTAGATGAACTGGTATACTAATTTCAGAAGTTTGCCATATGATGCCAGAAGACAGCACTAATCTTGATTAAAACACATAAGGATAACCTCTAAGTGAAATTCAAATTCAGATCTCTTTTGCTTAAAAGAAGCCTGGTTAAATAAACTAATGAATATACCGACCAAGCTAGTTGATGAGTCAAAGGTTTGCTTTCTATCAACCCAAACCAAAACATCATACAAAGAATAATATAATCCACGTCTGGTCTGGCCCTAGCTGCTGTACCAACTATCATTAAGTCGTGCTGATGGTACAAAATCCCTTGATTCTCTCTCTTGCTATCTATCCCTATCATTCATCACAACTGGTATGTCCTCTAGACTGCATCCAGTGTCTGTACAGAGCTGGTGCATGTAAGTCTTTGCTGGTTGGCCCATACTGAGGTGTCCAAGTGAGGGAGTCCACAGAAGAATGTCGCTTATGAGTTCGTTCTTACTTCCTCGGCAGTGCCCAGTATACATGCCGAGAAGATATCATATGTATCAAAGTGCCTCTTTGCAGAATGAATCATTTGTCACTGTACGCACAATATATGAACAGAATGTACCCCAGCAGGGCGTTGAACTTTCAGCACAGTTCCAAAAAGTGTAATAGCATAAAGAAAAAAAAAAAAAAAAAGAAAAAAAAAGATGAGGTTTAATTATCTGTGAAAAGAGTGAGTCACTAGTAACAATTTCTGAAACAAAAAATTCAAATTCATAAGGAAAAATGCCCACACCTAAAATAGAGGATGTCTTAAAATGAATGCATCAAATAATTTTTTTGATTAAGTCTTTCTGCTTTTGTAACAATTTTTACTTGGGTGAGTCAAAAGTTTTACAATATTTTGGTATTGTGAGGCACCATGTGGCAGCTTCGGATGCTTTTGCTAAGGTGGTGAAGGTGACCAACAACACTGGACTGAGAGATACTGAGTTCAGCTAATACTGTCGGACTGCTACTGGCTGGATTTACCTCAATGGTTTGAAGCATGGCCTCAGAATCCATGGTTTAAAGCCTACAAAACCTTGCTTGACCATCAAGGTCCTTGCAACCCAAGCAAAATTTCTTGATCTATCAAAGCTGTGAGATGCCAAGCTAATCTGATATTCTGCACATGTTGCTTGTCAGATTTGCCTCAATGGCTTGGAGTATCACCTTGAAATCCTTGGTTCTGTCAAGGTTCTTGGAACACAAGGGAAATTTCTTGAACCACACTAAACTGTTTCATGCTGAGCTTGTCTGATACTTTCCAAATAGAAGTTGCCAGATTTACTTCTCTGGCTTAAAGAATGGCCTCAGAATTCACACCTCTAGGCCTAGCTGACTTTGCCTGATTGTCAAGGTTTTTGCAACCAGTGTGAAATTTCTTGAACTGCACTAAACTGTTTCATGCTGAGCTTGCCTGATACTTTCCAAATAGAAGTTGCCAGATTTATTTCTCTGGCTTAAAGAATGGCTTCAGAATTCACTCCTCTATGCCTAGCTGACTTTGCCTGATTGTCAAGGTTTTTGCAAACAGTGTGAAATTTCTTGACCCATTTAATTACTGTACACTCTACAGGGATCAAATAAATCTTCAACTTTCATACAAAAAAGATTTCTGGTTACTTACAAGGCATTATGGCCCAGTTCAAACTTGTAAAGTATAAGATCCCAAATTATACTATGTTGCACGTTCATCTGCGCAGCTTTCAAATTACACATAGAGTGAAGTAATGTATCAATGTACCAACTACCATGACACTACCAATCACAGCAGGTACCTTCCACATCTTGAACTGCTTCAATTGCATGATATACATGCTACAAACTAGCATGTATCAAAATACGGCAAAACTTTTGACTTACCCAAGTTAATTGATCAATGAGACCACCAGCATTGAAAGGTCAAATGTCAGTGTTTTAGAAAGATTTAAAACAAATCACCTTTGTTTGGTTTAAAGAGTGAAGATCATCCAAACGCATCATGGGCTCTTCTTCGAAATCATCATCATCATCATTTTCCATTTCATCCTAGAAAGAAAAAAAAAAAACGATAAATATATTTGTAACAATTCCTTAGGAAGATAACTGTAATAAATTCAATACCAGACTCCAGATGAACACATGAAAAAGAGTTCTACTAGTTTTTTTATTAACAAATAACAATGGTACTTCTGTTTTCCATGTACAATGGCAGAACTGGTACTTTCTTAACACTCAAGAACCAAATTACAACAATATCCGAAATGTGTGGTCAGAAATTGAACACAGTTCACTGATTCCATTCTTAATGCCATTTACCAATAGGCCACATGAATTTACGCCAACACCTGACAGAGGTATAAATCTTATAATATTAGGTAGAACTTCACAGAGTGGTTCATATAGATTCCAAAGTTGAATAAAAGCATTGGGGTCCACAAGGAGTGAATTTATTAGTTTATATTTATAAATCCCTTTATATATCCAAGTTAAATTTGGTTAATAAAAGTCTATATTTGTCAGCGATAGAGCAATTAGAAGTGTTGAGTAATGTCCAGCAGGACACATAATGGTTATAGACATTGGTCCCTAAGCTTCTAAAGAGACAATCATCTGGACGTTGCAGGTTCAATCCAGACTGCAGGCAAGTAACAATACAGGAATTCTTAACACTTGTACCCAGTTATGGTTAATAGAATCAGGACAGGCAACCCCGTGGATTCAATAAAGGACATAGTTCGAAGTTCTATGTAGGTTCCCGAATTCAACAAACACCTGAAGAAGGCCGGAGGACATATCAGCTGAAATGTGGTGGAAATAACAATAAAAATGAAGACAATAGTCCAAAAACCCTTAGTGATGAAAATCTTCAAGCTTCGTCTCAGAAATTCAGATGAGTAATGACATGTTTATCTGTATACACCATATTAGGAATTTGCAAGAAGACTTTAAAGTTCAATTTAAGTATCTTCGACATAAGGAAATTCCTGAATTAATTATTTCTCCTAAGTGCAAATTTGGACACCTTTCTGAAAGAAAAATTTATTGAAATGAATATCAAAATGAAGTCTGTTTATACACTTAAAGGAAATGGACATTACTGGATGAACAAAAAATGGTAACAAAATATTCCAAACTTTATGCAACTATTGACCTATTGCATTAGCTTTTCCAAGTTAATATATATTGGTGGAATCTGGATTTAGCCATGTGCATTATTACTTAAAAAATAGAAAAGCACTTTGAACGTAGAATGCGGTGATTTGCAGCTCAATCTCACAAACCTGCAACCTAATATTCATGATCTCCTCAGCACCCACCAAAACCCATCCTTTACATTAAAAAATAATTCAAGAATTAAAGATGTATTTTCATTAATAGTTTACTGATTTTTTTCTCATGTAAATTGTATTAAACACTGGTAAATTAGTTGTTTTGTTATTAAATATTCAAATGATTTATTTTGAGGTGAATGGAAAGTAGTATTTGGTTACATAGGACTCAGTATCAAGTAAAAAGTTTGAGAAAACCTGATCAGGCCAAGTCAGCAGTTTGACATTTAAACTGCATACTTATGCTAAATTGAATTGCTTGAAATAGAACTGATTTGACATTTAAATTACATACATATGCTAAACTGAATTATCAGAAATAAAACTGTTTTTACATTTAACTCTGTGTATTACCCAATCAGCTGGGGCTGTAGAATACACCGACTGCATCTCTGCAGAGGTCTAAGACCCACCCCCCGCCAATGAATATCCTGCATATGACACTAAACAATCTGATGGTGAGGTTCTAGTGATGCTGGAGCTTTGGGGAATGTGGGGTACCCCTTCATTGACATCCCTCCCAGGTCCACTCTGGCCAAGAGTGGATAAGGTCCTATCTATGAGTCAAATAGAACTAAACCATGTTTTCAAGAATTGACTGTTTTTGCATTTAAACTTTGAATTCAAGATAAACTGAATTGTTTAAAATAGAACTGTTTTAAAATTTAAACTGTATACTTATGTTAAATTGAATTGCTCAAAATAGAACTGTTTTGACATTTAAACAGCATACTTATGCTAAACTGAATTATCTGAAATAAAACTGTTTTTACATTTAACTCTGTGTATTGTCCAATCGGCTGGGTCTATAGAATACACTGATTGCATCTCTGCAGAGGGGTAGGACTCTCCCAATGAGTGTCCTGCATATGAGACTAAACAATCTGATGGTGAGGTTCCAGGAATGCAGAGTACCCCTTCATTGCCATCGCTCTCAGGTTTACTCTAGCCCAGAGTGATAGCACTTGATAGGGTCCTATCCATGGGTCAAATAGAACTAAAATGTGAACTTATCCTAAACTGAATAACTTGAAATAGAACTATTTTTGACATGGAAACTGTACTTACGCTAAACTGAATTGTTTGAATTAAAACTGTTTTGCCATTTAACTGCCTGTAAAAAAAACTATGCTTATACAAAACTGAACTGTTTGACGAAAATAAATAGCTTGAAATAGAAATGTTTTTAACAATTAAACTGTGTACTTATGCTGAACTGACTATTTGTATAAAAATGGATTTGGCATTAAATAACCTACAAAGGTTGATATGCCATAAAACCCAAACAAACAGGTCTCAGGTAAACTAGGAACATCCTGATAATGCTTTGCATCAACTTTTTGATGAACTTACAATGACTCCATCTTCATCCTCCAATTTGTCAAGTGTCAGCTCAGCATCATCATCAACAATGGCAGTTTCTTCATCATCTTCTTCTTGCGGGTAAACAGGGCTTTAAGATAAAAGGAAAAAATATATGAATGCCAGGAATTTTTAGACGAATGCTTCTAGAAAAATATAGTAAAAGCAGAATGCCAGTGAGTAGATATCTAAAGGAAATATGGTACCAACAAAACGCCATAGATTAGACACCTCAGAAAAATGCCAGCGATATCTATTGAAAATAAGAAATGGCCAATTTAGCGAAAAAACAACATATATTCAGCAGAGGTAGTAGATCCCCTAGCAGTTAAAGGAAAAGTGAATCATTTGACCTTTGAACACCATCTTCAATAGTTGGGGTGATTTTCTTCAATCAGCTACTGGACTTGAATTATCATAATTCAAGTTCACTCGCAGATTGAAGAAAATCACCCGCAGGATTAGCAACGAGTTGCAGTTAGACAGAGTCAAGAGACTTGACCAGTGCCTAAGTTTTATCCATTATCCATACTACTATGGTTAGGATCTGCTCAACTTTGGCTGAAAAGCTAAGTTTCAGACACACCCCAAAGATTATTTTAAAAGAGAAAATGTCAAGAATAAAGACAACAATGCAATCTTTTACCTTTGTGGACCTGACCAGTGGCAGATTGTCACAGCTGCTGAATTTCAAAAATGCAATCTGGACGTGAGGACACTTTAGAAGAATGATATGCAATAAAATTCTGTTTTAAACTTGGAAAAAAGGCCACAGAAACGTATGCAATGCTTTTGGAGCATCTTGCATGAATTGAGCATCAGTTTTTGAGTGGCATAAGAGATTCAAGGAAGGCAGGGAGTCTGTGAGGGATAATGAGAGGTGTGGCAGGAGTAAGGAAGTCAATACACCAGAGTTGATTGGTTAGGGTTAGTGTTATTATATTGAGGCTTTAAGGGAGTTCAGGAAGAGATTCCGTCGGAAGAGGCCAGCACTCTTCAAATCAGGTCAGTGGCATTTCCACCAGGACAATGCACCAGTCAACAACTCCATCCTTGTCATAGACTATTTGACCAAGATGGGCATCAAGACAGTTCCTCACCCTCTCTCTAGTCCAGACCTTGCTCCTTGTGTCTTTTGGTTATTCCCTAAGTTCAGAGGCTGTCGTTATGAGACAATTGAGGAGATGAAAGAGACTGTGATGAAGGTCATTAACACGCTCGCACAAGAGGGCTATTTCAAACAATTCAGTTTAGCATGAGTACACAGTTTGTCAAAAATATTTCTATTTCAAACTATTCAAGCAGTTATATATAATAATTCAGTTTAGTGTAAGTACAGTTTCAATGTTAAAAACAGTTCAATTTCAGTTTAGCATAAGTACGCAGTTTTGATGTCAAAACAGTTCTATTTTAAACAATTCAGTTCAGCATAACCCCGCAGTTTAAATGTATAAAAACAGTAAATGCCAACCACTGTTTAGTTCTATTTAACCCATAGATAGGTGCTACCACTCCAGGCTAGAGTGGACCTGGGAGCGATGACAATAAAGGGGTACTCCACATTCCCCAAAGCTCCAGCATTGTTGGAACCTCACCATCAGATTGTTTAGTGTCATGTCTAGGACACTCGTTGTGGGGTTCTTACCCCTCTGCAGAGAAGCAGTCAGTGTATTCTACAGCCCCATTCGAAGGAGACTAGAGTTTCATGTGTGTACTATCAATAAAAGTGCCCATATGAAAAAAGTCTGGAAACTTATTTAATGATCCTCGTATATATATATATATATATATATATATATATATATATATACATACGTATGTGTGTGTGTGTGTTTATATGAGTTGGAAGTGAATTATTTGTAGAAAACTTCATCTTTAAAAAAGTTAAAGCTCATTTGTTTGCACACAGTTAAATGGTTTCAAGTATTGCAATTTAACATTAAAATAATTCTATTTATCAAGTATTTTTATATGATTTAAAATTAATCATTTGTTTAATCAGCAATGTAATAAAATGCAGGGCGAATGAAGTGACTTCAGGATGGGACGATCAAACAAGTAATGCCCTCCTCACTCGAATGATTGCAGAAAGTACAGAAAGAGTGACACATGAGGACTCTACCCAAGGACAGTGGTGCGTTAACAGGGAAGAAATTAATGTAAGGGTCGACACCAGTTCACCAGTGTTAGGACTTCTGTTGGAGAAAGATAGATGCATGTTGGTTGCATCCAGCAAACGATGACGGACTGAGTTGTTAACCTGTGATGAAAAAGGATCAGGGTCGCACTGTGTATTGTCTGTCATAGAAAAACTCGAAATTGAACTAGAAACGGACGACTTACGGGAAAGGAAGAGAGTGTCTATTCTTTTCCATCCCCTCTTTTGATTGGTTCTGGCATTATGTTGCTAAGTGCCCGGATGGGTAGGCTTTGGCCTGAATAAATGGAAAAAACTTTAGCAGATCAGCAAGGAGGCAGTTTGTCCAAGTTGCGAGACAGAGAGATGGATGTACAGACGAAACGAAGAAAGAAAGAGAAGTGGGAAGAGGAGAGGAGAAGGAGAAGAAAGATTACGCTGTCAGTAATCATTGGACTTGATTGTTGACTGCCCACACTCAACAAATAATTTTTTTCTCTTCACAATGGCTCTGGTAATTTAGTTTGCAAACCAGCCTTCACATCAACAAAGAGGGACATGAGTTTGAGTCTCACTGGGAGCTTTGTCATTTATCATTGTCTCCACTATATGTTGTTTTTCACTGCCATAGGAATGAGAACCAAAATTATAATAAATGAGGACCTGAGCAAGTTCTAATAAAAAAAATTTTAAAAACTATTAAAGATTTTTTATACAAAAGACTTTGTGTAACTTTTTAAACAAATGCAGAACTAACCGTGCCCATTTGAAGTGTTGTTTTTTCAACGCTTCATCTGCGAGACGATCTAACACATAAATGCAAAATTCACCACAACCCTGTTTTAACTTGGCCGGAGAAAAATTCAGAGTGTGACCCTAGGAATAAAAGAAAAAAAATTTAAAAAATGAAAAGAATTTATACAATATATGAACTTTAAAATCAATAAATCTAAACAGTCATTAATTGTAAAAATAAAGGTTTATGTAAACATTTTTAAATGATTGATAGATGTAATACGGTGGATGTGCCTGTGGTGTAATGGTTATCATCGTAGGAAATGGATACGGCGACACGAGTTCAAATCCTGGACCAGGCTAATTGCATTTCACATAGTTCTAATACCCTTGGGAAAGATATGAATCCAATTATTCTCCCTCCAGCTATGGGTAAATAGTAGGACAGACTATGTTCTTCAGCCTTGGTAAGGCAACTAGTCTAGGAAAAGGAAAACTCTGAATTCAAACCTGTTAAACTCCGCTTAAAAATTGACCTTGTGTCGTATCCTGCTCAAGCCGAGGGGTCGGTAAATATGGATAGAAGTAATATGTATCTATAAAAAGTTGATGCAAAGGATGTTTCAGAAACATTGATATTCAATCTTGGGCAAGAAACCAAAATCTGTCACTTTTGTTAGTCTATTTGTTTGACTTCGCTTCTTACTTCTTTGCTCTCTTTTTCTCTGGAACACAGGTCTAGTCTCCACAAGTCTCAAAGACCAACTGACTAGGAACCAAAAGTCGGCTCTTTTATCAGTTTTTTACTTCTGACTCACTCTCTTTTTCTCTGGAACACAGGTCTAACCTACATGAGTCTCAAAGACAAACAGACTTGAAACCAAAAGACAGCTGTTTTTATCTGTTCCTTGATCTTGGGCAAGGAACCGAAATCACTCAATTGCATTAGCTTCATTCTGGCCGATGACACATGTGCTGTGTCATTTCAACATTGATTTGCCAAAATTCTTCTCACAGGTCTATGATGTCTACAAGCACATGTGCAAACAATTCGTCTTCTTTTGCTTCAGTAAGGTATGTCTCTGCCACAATAGCAATGACCTTCACAGGAAGAAAAAGTGTTTAAATATAAAACAATGAATTTAGAGTTGTTTCTACACATAAAGTTAAAATTTGAGATCATTTGAAAAAGAATTAGTCAAATTATTAGGTTATGAAATATTCATTTTTCTGAAACACCCTGAACATTTAAAATGATATCAATCTTTTTGAAACAACTTTTATATCAAATTTAGGTAGGTTGGGTTTTATGGCATATCAACCTTTGTAGGTTATTTAACGCCAAATCTATTTTTATGTGAATAGTCAGTTCTGTTTCAAACAATTCAGTTTAGCATGAGCACTGAGTTTAATTGTCAAAAACATTTCTATTTCAAGCTATTCAGTTTAGTCAAAATTCTAATTCAGCTTAATATAAGTACAGATTTTGTTTACACACAGTTAAATGTCAAAACACTTCTATATTAAACAATTTAGTTTAGTGTAAGTAGAGTTTAAATGTCAAAAACAGTTCCATTTCAAACAATTCAGTTTAGCATAAGCACGCAGTTTAAATTAAAGTACAGTTTAATTGTCAAAAACATTTCTATTTCAAGCTATTCAGTTTAGTCAAACAGTTCTAATTCAAACAATTCAGTTTAGCATAAGTATGCAGTTAGTTCTATTTAACCCATAGATAGGACCCTATCAGGTGTTACCATTCCAGGCCAGAGTGGACGTTGGAGCAATGGCAATGAAGGGATGCTCTGCATTCCCCAAAGCTCCAGCATAACTGGAACCTCACCATCAGATTGTTTAATTTCATATCTAGGACACTCATGGGGGTGGGGTCTTACACCTATATAGAGGTGCAGTCAGCCGACAAGGCAATACACAGAGTTAATGTCAAAACAGTTTTATTTCAGATAATTCAGTTTAGTATAAGTACACAGTTTAAATGTCAAAACAGTTCTATTTTAAACAATTCAGTTTAGCATAAATACACAGATTAAATGCAAAAAACAGTAAACTCAAACCATGGTTTAGTTCTATTAAACCCATAGATAGGACCCTTATCAGGTGCTACCACTTTGGGCCAGAGTGGACCTGGGAGCAATGGCAATAAAGGAGTACTCCACATCCCCCAAAGCTCCAGCATTGCTGGAACCTCATCATCAGATTGTTTAGTGTCATATCCAGGACACTTGTTGGGGGGGGGTCTTACTCCTCTGTAGAGAAACAGTCAGTATATTCTACAGCCCCATCAAATTTATATATGAAATTCATGACACAGAGGATATATATGATATAAATAAAATATGATTTATATTTCATTTATATATGATTTAAATGAAATTTATGTTGTAAAGTGTATTTATAGAAAATCTGGCTGGTCAAGGTTTTTTAAATTTCTCTCTATTTTGAACTCAAGTGGATGGTCACCAGTTTTCTCTCTTGTGCCAATATAAGTAAAACATTTGGCTCAGTTGCTTTTTACTGAAATTTAATATCGGGTTATTTCTACAGATTTGAGTCAGTGTGTGCATATGTACATTAATATGTATATATCTATCTAAACTAAATTTGAAATATTACCTTTTAACAACTGTTTCCTTACTTTAGGTTTCACATTTCAACTATAGAATAATTGACACCAAAACAGACAAGACTTCAGAGTAAATGGATGGTGAAAGCAATTTTATATATATATATATATATATATATATATATATATATATACACAAAATACGTGGTGCATTCAATAAGTTTCCAGACTTTTTTTGTACAGGCATTTAAAATTGTCATAGACTCTTGAATATTCAGTACGTAATTGCAATACATCTTATGAGATGACAGACCAATTTTTTATGATTTCAGGTTCAAATGAACAACTACAGCAGCAATTGGAATACACCCCACTAAACCCTGATTGTCACAGCTGGTGAATTTCAAAAATGCAATCTGGACGTGAGGATAAAAGTGCCGATACGAAAAAAGTCTGGAAACTTATTAAATGATCCTTGTACATATAACTATGACTAAAATTTAATGCTAAAAACATTTTTGATCCACAAAATCTTTTGTGCTCTGTGATTAAAAACACAGCCGTATCTTTTTTTCAAGTATAAAACAGGATGTTCTCTTATCATATACTTGAAAAATATTGAGTATACATATATTTGTGTGTGTGTGTGTATATATATATATATATATATATATATATATATATATATATATATATATATATATAGAGAGAGAGAGAGAGAGAGAGAGAGAGAGTGAGTGACATCAGACAAGTTGATAATGGAGGAATATTGGTCATTTCAAGTCACTTGAGTGAATAAAAGATAGGAAGAGAGAGGGAAGGAAAAAATTGAAAAAGAGAGAGAAATTAGAACACAAAGAAAGAGCATAAAGTAATTAGAAAGAAAACTAAAGTACAAAAATTTATAGCAAAAAAAGAAAAAAAGTGAACCAGCCTGAACTTTAACTCATGTAGTTTATTTTGTAATTATTAGAAAAAAATCAGACATGATTGAATTTCTGAGATTATGTTTTTAGAAAAGAAACTAAATGAAATATTAATATATATTTACTGTTGGCTGAATAAATGCTTGGTGTTATTAGAATATTGACATTTCTCATTATTTTCTAATGAGATCATGTGTGTGTAGGTTTCTTCCACACACACATTGATATATATATATCTACTAGTTTGTAATTTAAATATGTATACATACCAGATGTTAATCTATATATATATAGTAAAGTTAGTGTCTGTAGTTGAGGGCAACACAAAGGCTCTCTTTTCAATAGCTACTACACAGGGATGTAGGGGAGAGCACATCTCCTTTCCCTGAATTGCTCCACTTTACCCTGAATTGCTCCACTTTTACCTAATAATGCTGAGTGTTAAGCAAGGAGGTATCAAGTACCATTTTTTTTAGTCTTTGATATGACTCGATGAGGGACTGAACCACAGTCTCCCGTGCTATTGCCAAACACTAACCATTAGGCTAATGGGCAAGTAATCAACAACCAAATATATATATATACCAGATAGTTTATATATATACATATATATCTATTATGATTATTAAATAATAGCTCTATCACAGATATTGAGCACCCTCCATATTATATCACACTTGGTTCACCACAAACCCTCAAAGTAAATTAGGGACAACCCACACTGTTACAATATATATATATTAGATTTTGAGTATATATATATATATATATATATATATATATATATATATATATATATATTTACTAGATTTTGTGCGTGTGTGTATGTGTGTATATATATATATATATATATATATATACACACACACACACACACAAGATCGTATTATATATATATATACATGTATATATAACTGAAAAAATCTTGTCGAACCATTATTTGGCTATTATAAATTTATTTCAACTGGCAACTCAATGAGAGAAACCAACCTCTTTAGATAGTCATCATACTATCTGAAGAGGTTAGTCTCTCTTATTCAGTTGCCAGCTGAAATAAATTTATAATAACCAAATGATGGTCTGCTGAGTTCTTTCAATTATTTGGAAATTTATTCTACAAGAAATTTACATATTAATCAACATACATTGAGCCTTGCTGGAGATTTATAAGAATCCTCTTATAAATTCTCAAATAGAATCATTTCCAACTCATTTTCTCTGGATATATATATATATATATATATATAATCCGAGGAGAAAATTCAAGGGGTAGGAGTATTCAATTTGAATGCTCAATGTCAATCGACATGTAATTAATTTGGGATTAAAAATACATCAAAACTCAATGTGCAGAACCAAAAAATTATTTTTATATAAAAATGAAAATAAAATATTCACTTCTTTGGTGTCATTATAAATTTATTTCTGGTCATGATGACTATCATCAGATGTTAAGCAAAAAAAAATTTATTTGGGTGTTCTTATATTGATACCGACAAGAATAGAATTTGAAAATAATTTTTATCATATTTTTTAATCGAGAAAAATTTTTATGTTGGAGATATATCTATTATCATTTTTTATTTATACAATGTTTATACATTTCTTAAAAAAAAAAATGCTATATATATATATATATATATATATATATATATATATATATATATATATATATATATATATATAGCATTTTATATAGACATGTGCATGTGTGTCTACCAGGTTGAATTTCATATATATATAGAATGAAATTTAGAAAAAGTAAATGAGAAAGTTTTCGTGTGTAACTTCACCAGTACAATTTTCATGATCAGAAAATTTGAAGTTAAAAATCAAGAAAATAAAAACAAGAATATAAACAATAAAAATAATTACCAAATCTCGAATAACTTCCAAAATACTGGATATTGTAGCATTTGGATCATCTTTCTGTAGAAAATAAATTGAGAAAATCATTTACTCAGAACAGGTAGCCTACGCAGTAGAGGAAATTTTTACCTACTTTCTGTTTTGCTCATATTGAATCAGAGTTTATCAATGATTAAGAAATAAATTTACACTTTAGATGATTCATAAAAAAAGAATCTGTAAGAATATAAACATAAAAGAAATTTTCAGAGAAAAAAAAAAACTATAATTTGTGTGTAGAGAGACTCAGCCTGTAAATTAATTTGGTTGTGGGTGTGCTACCAATGTAGCATAGGCAGGAATAGCCTGGCAAAACCCATCCCTCTCCAGGTTTACAACAGGTTTGAATTCAGAGTTTTCTCTCTACTTGACTGGTTGCCATATCAAGGTTAAAGAACCCTGTCTGCCCAATTAATCACCCATAGATCGAGGATGATTAGTTAGATTAATACCTTTCTTAAAAGTAATAGCCTCACGTGAAATGCTAACAGCTTTGTTTAGGATTTGAAATTGGGTAGCCAAGTCCACTAGCCATGATGATAACTGCTATGCTACTAGTACCTGTGTGGACACAGAATTAAATGTATTAAAAATCTACATAACAATTTTAAAAAGAAAACCAGATTTAAAGGTCAACGTTTTTCTTTTTAAGTAGAGGAATTATATTGTGAATTGAATTACCATGACCAGAAAATCAGGCGAAGGCTTATGCACGACATACGGAAACACTGGACAGTTGTTTCGACCTTTTTAGGTTTCATCAGCAGTGTATACCGTGATCTCCACCACTGGAGATTGAACCAGCGATCACAGATTGCAGTGCCGAAACTCTACAACTGAGCCACCAGTTCATATCGCACACAAGTGATGCCAAATTAACTCAATTCACAGACTTAAAGGATTCAAATTAGCAGGGTTGTTTTTTTTGGGTGGGGGGCTATTTTGTAAAGATTAGAAGATTTCATACTCACCTCTTGCGGAATATTAAATTGTCTACCAGACACCTGGATCAACCAAGCAGCTAAAGACGTAAACATATAAAACTGTTCTCCAGGATTAGTGGCTATCGCAAAGTAATGTCTAAAAGGATACAAAAAGAGAGAGAGTGGAGGAGGAAAAAACATAAAACACTAAACAAAATATGAGGCAGATCCAAAAAGAATCTAAAATTTTTCAAAAAACATTGCTTTACCTATAATTTAATGAGGTTGCTTAGTTGGTTTGTGGGTATGCTACCAATGTAGTGTAGGCAGGAATAGCCAGGCAAAACCCATCCCTCTCCAGGTTTACAACAGCAACATCAAACCTAGTTAGGTTATTCTATACTAATGTTAGTCTGGTTTTTTGCATTTAGGTGGCTTGAAAGAACAATTTCTATCTAATAGAAATAAAAATTTTCAAACCCTTATAGCTTCATGTAATCATTACAAGTACAAATAATTAGCACACAGTTAAATGATTTCAAGAATTCTTATTTAATACTAATAATTTACCCATATATGCTGCCCTGTCAGCAGAGCTGAGAATATGTCTACTGTAACCCTTAAAGAGAGGTAAGATCTCCCCAAAAATAAAGAGATGTCATGGGTATTAAATTAAATTGCATCTGATGATGAGGCTTCAGTTTTGGAGCACTTGGGAGTGTAGTGTACCCCTTCATTGCCTGTCAGAATTCAGGTAGCCATCTTGGCCTTTCATTCAAAGACTGCAGTGCTCATAATACAAAAGATAAGTCTGTCTGTTAGAAACTGTAAAACAGTAATTCAGTATCTGAGGATGATTGCAACTGATTTTAAATGATTTCAGTCCTCATCTGATTAGCCAATTTCCACAGCGAATACTGCTTGACTGCAGATTCTATAAACAGGATCAGCCATCTCATAGACACCTTATATCCCAAACTAGTCCAATATTGCCATTACTCCCAGGTCCATTCTGACAGAGTGGTATTACCTATTAGGGTCTTTTCTGAGAATCAAATAGATCAGTTTTAAAGTTATTAGTATTGGATAGAGAGATGGATTCCTACCTCCGCCTCGGCATAGCAGCATACTGCTTAAAGCGTGGACCAGTAGACATGACCCATATCAGAAGGAAGTGGAACAAGGTGACTAGGTGCCACCTCACCAAAACTCCCCCACCCACCCCGTTAGCTGCACACCAAAATCAGCAGATATTACAGTCTGAAAAAAGAAGTCATTGATTGGCTGAAAGAAAGCACATGACAAGGACAGCCTTTCGCATAGCAAGAATACAAATCTGAAAGAAAGGCAGTAGGCAAAAATCTTTGAAGAGGGACACAAACAATGGTCAGCCAACTCAAGGAATGCACAGTGGCCACACAGCATAAGCAGAAGATGTCTTATGAAAATAAAAGAATCACAAAGATCTGTCGTGGGAGCCATCTATTATCAGAATGATGATAATAAAGGAAAACAATAAGAGACTTTTTGTGAAGGTCGAAAGCTAGAAATATCACCTGGCCTTTCTGTTAAATCAAAGAAAGGAAAAAGAAAGAAAAGATACACTTCTGATAGAGATAAAAGGAACGAATTAGCAAAACAACTTGACTGGGATAAGTAAAAACAGTTAAACTTTACTCCTTTTCCACTACCCTTCTCTGTTTTATAGCATACATCAAAGCCGCTGGATACACGCATTTACATACATCATTTCAATACCAAATAATTGAGTAACTAGTTTTTGTGTTATCTTATCCTCTTGTATTATTTTACGTTTATTTCTCTGTTGGCAAATAAATCTTGTTTTATTGTTCCATCGAGTTGTCAGCATTTTATCATTACAAGGATTTCTGCCTCATTCTTTTATTTTCAATGTGTTCGAGCAGATCTCGCAGATGAAGGAATATTTAACGTGAAAAATATATTTTCATGTTCTGACATCCTCCCAACTTGTAACAATAGGAATATTTGATACCGTATAACTACATGTAAAATTTGAATTAAAAATAGTTACATAATTGTTTACTAAGGATTATTACTATTAGTTAATTGAAACCAAATAACTGTTTGCAAACGAATGATTATTATCAAATAGAAATAATTACTTAAAACCATATAATTGTGTCTATGATATAAGTGTGTAAGAAAATGGATATTACCATAGTTAACTAGAATTAAAATAAAATGATACTGGTAATGGTTGGACATTTGCCATCTGTGTGGAAAAACTCAGTGCCATCACAGGAAGTGTAGGAATGCTTCTCAATCTTCATGCTTTAAAATCTCAGAAAAGCATCAAGAGAACCCAACCAAGAATTATGTGTGCTACATTTAATGGCAACCTCAGCAAAACAATCATCTTTTGGTACAGTCCCACTAACACCAGTGATGAATCAGATATCACAGCCTTCTATGACAGGCCATCTTCCCTTACATGACACATTCCCAAACACAACATTCTAATAATTGGGGGAGACATTCTCAAATAGACAAAGATAAAAATGATAAATTTTACTAATGAAAATAGCCAAATAGAAATGGTGAATATCTTTTGAGCCTAAACACTAAATTCTAAAAGAGAAAAAGATAACTATGGACCTACACTTACCCAAATTATACTAAAGTACAGCTAGATTATATATTCATAAACAAGAAGTGGATAAATAGATTTCTGAACTGAGGAATACTACTCTTTTGAAGGAGTATATTCCAATCACAGAATTGACTTAGCAAATATATGCCTGAGTCTACATTAAAATAAGAAACAAAAAGTTAAAACAACATGTTATGACTGGTTCTCACAGATAGAGATATAGACAACAAATATATGGTAACTGTAAGAAATAAATTTGATACTCTTCAGTAGACATCTGAAACAAAGATTCCAAATAATGACTATGAAAATTTTGTTACCACCTAAATGAAAGCAGCAGCAGGAGCATACCACTCAAACCAAGATCCAAATGAAGAGTCCCATGGGAGTCCCTAGTAGTTAGGAAGAAACAAGATAACTTCAAATAATGGATTCTTACTCAAAAAAAAGGAACCCAACAAATGCCAACATGCAGAAACCGAAGAAAGTCCAAAGAGAGTGAACAAGCACAAACCAAAAAGAATAATGAGAATATATTCAAAGCCAAATCAATGAAATTAGAAATTCAGCCGCATGGGCAGGCAGTAAATGAAGAAAGCGGAAAGAGGAGCACCTTGAGAGAAAAACTAAAAGCTGCCAGCCAAGAAAAAACCCAGAAGAGTGGAAAGAACATTTCAAGAACTTGCTCAGAAACCCTTCTGAAATCACTGATAAACTTATCCAAACAATTATTATTGGCTAACAAGATATCAAACTAAGGTAGTTTCCAGAGGAAAATCTTGATATATGGGGTCCTAGGGGCAAGCTGTGTTGCTGTTTTGCTATCTGACTCCATTCTGAGGTTATTCTTTTCTTACCCCACTTTTGTTTTGTAGGTTTAACTTCTTGGACATGAAAGCTGTAAAGGAATTATAAGAAGACAGTAACAGATAGATATCTTTTATATTTTTCCTTTATTTCTAGGCTCCACAACCATTCAGTGGGTGAGGAAATTCTTCCTGAATACAAATGAAATGATTGAATCTCCCAGTCAAGGTGTTAAAAATGTGTTAGTCGTTTCTTGGGTATATATGTGTCTAAATTCGGTATATAAAGCTTTAACAACATGTTCGGTATATAAAGCTTTAGCTATGTGTCAGTTGCTTTTGGGAGTTTGTCTAAATCAGGTGTTTTAGTCATGGTTTGGTGGTGAAAGAGACAACTACTACCAGTGGAAGGGTTAGCCAATACGTCATCTAAAGACGAACACATGGCATCCTTCACCAGTTAGCAAGGTGTTGGCACTCTGCTGGTCACAGCTGAAAAGAGTGAGATTCCTCCTTTTGTCAGGACAGTCCCTTTTCTTTGCACATGCATCGCCCCCTCTTCCTGTCAGAGGCCTCTGGGAATTTCAGCATATTTTAATAATTATTCTAATCCAATTTAAATTTGTTTTTCTTTTTTATCTACTGATACACTATTGAAAAAAATCAAAAATGGAAAAACTTCAGGCCTCAATGAAATACCCCCTTAAATTTGGAAGGCAAGAAAATTTGATGACATTCTTCTTAGTCTATAAACACAACTCAATAGACAAATGGAAAAAAGGTTGCATCCTTCCTTTCCCCAAGAAAAGTGACCCCAGAATCACTAAGACATACAGAGACATCACTCTTACTGCTACAAGTGCTAAGGTTTATAATGCCCTGCTTCTCAATTGTATCTGACCTGAAATCAAGAAAATTCTATGGAAAAATCAGAACAACTTTCAAAGAAATCACTCCACAATCTTGCAGATTCTGACAATCCATCAAATCATCAGAGTATGGAGAAAAAATATCAAGGCAACACTTCTGTTCATAGATTTCTCCAAGGCATTTGATTCCATACACAGAGGAAAGATGGAGCAAATACTCCTTGTATAGGGTCGCCCCTGAAAATTGTTAGTTATAATGATGCTTTAGAAAAACATGAAAACAATGGTTCCTTCACCTGAGGGAGACATAGACTTCCTCAACATTGTCGCTGGAGTCTTGCAAGAAGATACATAAGAACTATATTTGTTTATACTCTGCCTTGATTACGTACTTCAAACATCCATAGATATAATAAAAGAAAATAGTTTCACACTGAAAACAACAAAAAGAAGACTATATCCCACAGAAACTATGATAGACTATGCAGATGACCTAGCACTTGTCACAAATACACCAGCCCATATAGAATTCCTACTGCATAGTCAGGAGGTATTGGCCTCAATTTCAATGCAAATAAAACAGAGTACATGTGTTTTAAATAAAAAAAGGAGTCATCTCCACTCTAAGTGGCAATCTCTAAAATTAGTAGACCAGTTCACATACCTTGGCAGAAACATCTCATCTACTGAAAGTGATATCAACATATACCTAGCAAAGGCATGGAATGCAATTCATAGGTTATCAATCACATGGTAATCTACTCTACCTGATAAAATAAAACGAGATTTCTTCCAAGTTGAAGCTGTGCCCATACTACTAAATGGATGTAACACATGGACACTGAGAAAAAGCTAGATGGTAACGACACAAGAATGCTGGCTGCTGTCATGAACAAATCCTGGAAGCAACATCTCACAAAACAGCAGCTGTACAGTCACCTTCCTCTAATCACACAAACCATTTAAGTAAGATAAACAAGATATGTGGGGCAATGTTGTAAAAGTAAGGACGAACACATGAGCAACATTCTCTTATGGACTCCTACACATGGACACACCAGTGTTTGCTGACCTGCAATGGCTTACATACAGACACTGGATGCAGCCTAGAAGACCTACCAAAAGGGAAGGATGATGGGTACAGATGATGAGAAAGGGTCAGAGAACTTTATGCTGTCAGTGTTACTTGTTGAAGATGATGATATAATTGTGTATAAAATATTAGAATTAGATAGGAATACTTGACATCATACAATTATGTGCCAAAAAACTCTTAAGAAACAACTACACGAAAAGTCTAAATCTAAATGTAAAATAGACACAATTCCCTAACCTTTAGGTACAAAATAAGCCTACATGAGTTGACATGCCATTAAAGTCAATTAATCAATGATTGATCAACTTAATCAAAAATTTGACAAAAAAAATTAAATACCTTGATAAAGGCTTCATATTCATGTCCATCATAAAGTTTTTTTCATATTTCAATAATTTCAATTTTTCTAAGAGTTCTTCCATTATAATGAATGGCAGAAACGCCAAACCAGGACCTGCATCTTCTGTCTCTTCTGATCGTTTTCGCTCCTCAGCCATTCTCAGCTCTCAAGATTTCTACTGTTTCTGACAGTCGTTCAATAACAAAAGATCAAAGTAACCATAAAACTAAAAAAAAAAAAAAAAAATCAAGGAAAAAAATGTTTAAAATAAAAACATCATTGTTGTTTTTCATTAAATGTTTTCGATGAGGATGTTCGCCCCACTTCCTTGATAAAAAATAAATCAATCAAATAAAATTATTACAATAAAGCACCTATTGAAATTTAAACAAAAGACCTGAAAATCAAAAGAATTACAAATCAATCCAATATTTTAAAAATGAAATAAACCTTATACCTTAGTACATTACATAAAAAGCTCTTACCTACAGTATGAATTCAAAAGTTTGCATTTTTACATTTTGTTTTGTCTATCTTCATCATCATGTCGTGCTGCAAGCACGGATATCCCTGACCCTCTCTCACCACTTCTCCTTATCATTCATCGCTTCTGGCAGGTTTTCAGGGCTACATCCCATATCCTCACATAGCTGCTGTATGTATGTTTGAGCTGGTCGTCCTGCTTTTGCTTGGCCATATGCGGGGTTCCATAGGAGTACATCACTGATGAGTTCGTCCTTGCTTCTCCAGCAGTGTTCTGCGTGTCTGGTTTGTCTAACTTGTATAGTTTTCGTGATGGGAGGCAGGTGGCCGTATAGTTGGTGTCTTATGGGGTGTTGCCGCCAGGACCTGTTCAATATTGCTCTCAACATTCTTGTGTAATTGCCATGCCCAAATCAATTAGATAATGAAAATATATTCCAAAATGTTATGGTATCCATTATATTAGATTATTCCTTTATTTGTATATATCCATTTTTTAAATAAGATAAAGTTTTTTTCGGAATTTTTTTTTCTGTGAATGTAATCTCTGCATTGTTTGGAACTAATCTATGGCAAAAATTATTCTAATCTGCCAAAATTATTAATTTTGAGGCTATTCAAAATGGTGGCAAATCCAATAGAGTGCTCCCAGCTTCAAAAGAGTTCAGTCAGCAAATTTTCAGTGGGTGAGACATGTAAAGCATGTGAAATTTACAGAACAATATGTGATGCATATAGAGAAGCATGTTTTAGTCAAAAAAATGTTTATAAATTGGCTAAACATGGGTCTGCTACAATAAGATGGAGTCAAAAAGATAGTCCATGAAGAAGAAACACATTGACTCTCCAGTAAAGCAAGCATTCCGGTCACAGTAATTAGTAAAGACGGTCATGCTGATAATCTTCTGGGACACAAAAGGACCCATCACTATTGATTTTCTTGAAAAATGTGCATCTGTAAACAGTGGTTCCTATTGTCAACTCCTTAGGTAAAATTCACCTTATTTCTTGTATAACCCTCATATATATATATATATATATATATATATATACGAATAGCAAATGAAGTAATCGTGTTGCCATTAGCGTTTATTGCAAGTCTCTTCATATATGAATTGAGGTCTCGGTAGCCATTAAACAGATGTATGTAAACAATAGTAATTGTGATTCATAACCGTTTAAAATTTACTTCGCTGCTACAGGCTCCTCGTGGCTGAGGGTTAGAGGCTTGGATTGGTGTTTGAGTCAACCGGGTTTTGATCCCAGCAACGGGAAGCTAATATGTCTAGCCACACTGATGTGTTCTGATAGAACAAAACAGATCTGTCTGTGGATGGCTTTAGATATATATATGTGTCACACTGCTAGCATGGATTTTCCTGAATCTCTCTTACCATCCGTCCCTATCATCCATCACTTCCGGCAGGTCTTCAGGACTACATCCTGTGTCTGTACAGAGCTGTTGCAGGTAAGTTCTTATTGGTTGGCCAAAACTGGCATGTCCATATGAAGGGGTCCGTAGGAGAACATCACTTATGAAGTTCATCCTTGCTTCTTTAGCAGTGTCCCACATGACTTGTTTATCTAATTTGGACGGTTTTAAAGATGGAATGTAAGTAGCTGTACAGCTGCTGTTTTGTGGGATGTTACTTCCAGGATTTGTTCAATTGAGCTTGTAGCATTCTCAAGCAGTTCCCGTCCAACTTTTTCTCCATACATTAAGTCAGCATGGATGTGGTGCATCCATATAATAGAACTGACACAACCGTTGCTTGGAAGAAATTGCGTTTTATTTTATCGGACAGGTCAAACTTCCAAATCATCGATAACCCATCAATAGCAGTCCATGCCTTTGCTTGGCGCATATTGATGCCATTTTCAGTAGATGAGATGCTGTTACCAAAGTACATGAAGTTTCCCCAAATTTCAGAGAACCACCATTTAGAGTGGAGATGTCTTCTTTTTGATTAAAAAAACATGTAATCCTATATATATATATATATATATATATATATTAGGCAGCATTTCCTCTTTTAAATATGTTTGATTAAATAGGACAAACACTTTTAAGTCTTTGTATGAGTCATTTGCCATCTGGATGAAATGAATTAAAACTCTAGTTCCATCTGCTCAATCCCTCAAAACACATTTGTGCCCCTCTTCCAAATACAGAAAAATTCTAACTGAAAACATCTCCATATTACACAAAGAAAAAACAAACAAAAACTCAAAATTCTTGAAGCTCTCTCTATATATAAAGATAAAAAAAAAGCTTCCTTAAATGAGATTAACTTTGAATGTAGCAGCTGTTTTCTGAAATGCTTTTAACACTTTTCCAACCAATTCTTCCTCGTCATCTCCAGTAAAGTTATTTTCTCCCGTAAATTCCCCTTCCACTTGGTCTTCCTCCTACTCTTTATATGACTTCTAATTCTGTTTGTCATTTCACTATTTGTTCACCTGAATATGGCACCTTTTTTAATTCATTCCATCCAGATGTCAAACAACTTATACAAAGATTTGAATGAATTAACCATAAAACAGACAGAAGTGAAGTGTCTTTCCAATTTAATGAAACATACATATGCATAGATATATAATTTTTTTCTTATAGGCCTGGTTGTCTAATGTTTTTCACAAGAGATGGGCGATTCAACCAAAAAAATCGATTTTTTTCCATTTCATCTTCACCCCATGCAACCACATTGAAACTTTTTTTTAAACCAAAATCATTCGGTTTAGTGCTATCCGACTGTGTGACCAGAGCCAAGGAAACATTGTTGAAAAAGAATTTAAGATTTTAATAAAATTAAATTTTATCAACATTTATACCATTGTAAGAAGAAAAGATTGAACAAAAATATGATAAAAACATTTAATTGACTACTTTTAGGAAATAAATGTGAAACCTATTTGTTTACAAAAGAAATGTAGAAGAAGACAGGAAGGAAATACAACAGATATGATACTTGTAAATATTTCATATCATAGAATGCTTTTAAATAGAAAAGAAGAAAATATGACATGATGTCTGAAATCTATTTGTTTCAGTTTTCAAAAAAAAAAAAAAAATTTTGTGATAAAATTAGGTTAACAACAAAATAACTTACAAAAATTAAAAAGAGTTGACAGTTTCGCCTAACTGTTAGATCTTATTTTATTTAGAAAGATTATTTTCTTTTCTTTCCAGCCATATAAATATTTTTAAGATTGGATAAGAAATACACGAGAAGTTGTGAATTGAATGGACTATGTTGGAAATTTATCAATCTCAAATGATATCTGACATTGACTGGAAATGCTATCATTACACAAGAAAGGAATGGCTTCCTTAGAAAGTAAAAATACTGAATTAAAAAACGAAAAACCGAATTGAAAACTGTGGTATTGAGAAAAAAAAATGAAACCGATACTTAAACCAAAACATAAATTGCCAAACCACCCAACTCTATTTTCCACAATGTACTTCAGTTTTCTTTCTGATCTTGCACTTCTCTGTATTGGCTCAAATCGCTTGGCAATTTCATATTTCCATCATGGTAGAGATCTTCTGAGTGATCATTTCCAGTTTTCTGGATATCACTTGACAACTGCACAGGTCCACTTATTGTTTCTGAACCTTACGATGTCTCCAGCTAACTGAAACCTCTGCTTTTGGTACTCTGTACTAGAATTACCATGTATCGGGTATGTTCATATGACAATATTCCCAGCATGGAACTTACTATTGCCATCTGTGTTGTAAACAGTTGCCATTCTTCCTAAATCATAGTAGACCATGTTTTCCTTGCATATAACATCACAGGCAAAATGTTGCTATCAAAGAGTTAAATGCAAGGAGTAAAAACTTAAAGTAAGTAGTGCAATAAATTTGGTTGAATTAAAAGATATTGTAAATAAGGGAGCTATCCCCCTTGTTTGGTATGGGCACCTTAGAGTTGGGTACACATTACCATTGTATACCGACCAGTCACATACGTTTCACCGTTAGAAGGGTTGGCTCTTTTTTTACCATTACTCTGAGCAGGGCACACATGTTGCCTGACAGAGCTGCGATTTTAGACTTTGTGAAGGGGGCATTCTTTGAGGCGAACAGAGGTAAGAATCACGCACTGTATCTGTATTTACCCGAGTTATTGATCTCTGTGAAAGGGATTACAGAACTTGTTTTCTATTTTGTTTTTAGTTTCATGGTCAAAGAAGGGTTTGAGAAGGAACAAAGACCTATTGCAAATAGACAACTCTTTACCAGTTGAGCCTTTTACCTCATTTTTTGACTCATGGTGCTACCATTACAGATATATCAATGTAATTTGTATAAGACATTAAAGCAATGGTATTCCTCCTGAAAATTAAAATACAATTCATGTAGAAAAATAGATCATTGCAATTTTAATAACGTTTTTTTATTGATACCTTAAGTCATCATCATCATCATGTCGTGCCGCTAGCACAGATATCCCTGACCCTCTCTCACCACTTCTCCCTATCATTCATCGATTCTGGTAGGTCTTCAGGGCTACATCCCATATCCTCATATAGCTGCTGTATGTATGTTCGAGCTGGTTGTCCTGCTTTTGCTTGGCCATATGCGGGGGTCCATAGGAGTACATCACTGATGAGTTCGTCCTTGCTTCTCCAGCAGTGTCCTGTGTATCTGGTTTGTCTAACTTGAAAAGTTTTCGTGACGGGAGGCTGATGGCCTTATAGTTGGTGCCTTGTGGGGTGTTGCCACCAGGACTTGTTCAATATTGCTCGCAACATTCTTGTGTAATTGCTGTTTAGCTTCTTCTCCAGCCGTTTTGTTAGTGTCCAAGTAGTGCATCCATATAGCAGTATAGATACGACCACTGCCTGGAAGAAACTGCATTTCATTTTATCGGTCAGGTCTGATTTCCATATGATCGAGAGCCTATTGATAGCTGTCCATGCTTTCATTAGCCATGTGTTGATGTCCTTTTCAGTTGATGAGACGCTGCTTCCTAGGTAGGTGAATTTGTCTACTAGTTTCAGAGAGGTTCCATCTAGTGTGGAAATGTCGCCTGTTTGGTTATAACACATACCTTAAGTAGTATAGTGCTAAATCATGGAAACTAAAACAGATCATCTTAATATTGATGAATGGTATTTTCCAGAACAATTAAAAGGAAATTTTCATCATACTAGTTCTACAATGAAAAGTTAAGATAAAATAAAAGGTTTGGTAAGGTTTGACTTTATGGCATATCAACAACTGAAGATTATTTAATGCTAAATCCATTTTATACATGAATATTGAATACATGATTTCTGAACACATTTTGTAGATAAATCATTCATTTGTTAACATACAGTTAAATGTTAAAACAGTTCTATTTCAAACAATTCAGCTTAGCATAAGTACAGTTTTTTGTTTACACTCAGTTAAATGTAAAATCAATTATATCCCAAACAACTCAGTTTAGCATGAGTACACAGTTTAAATGTCAAACAGTTCTATTTGATCCAAAGATAGGGCCCTATCAGGTGCTACCACTCTGGGACAGAGTAGACCTGGGAGTAATGCCAATGAAGGGGTATTCTGCATTCCTCAAAGCTGCAGCATTACCGAAGCCTCACCATCAGATTGTTTAGTGTCATAACAAGACACTCATTGAGCAAGTCTTAGCCCTTTGCAGAGATACAGTCAGTGCATTCTGCAGCCCCTGCCAACTGGGCCATGTTTTATCTAATTTGATAAATCAAAATATAAGGCACTATACAACAAAAACAATGACATATTGATATATACCATAAGTTAAAATAGATTTTAATTATGATGTAAATAAATTGTTTATTACCCAAAGTGAAAAACAACATAATCATTATCTTTAATTTAGCAAAAACAGATATGCATTTTTATTATCAACATCTATTGTTATTTTATTCATTTTCAATTTCATTTACTTAAAAAACATCCAAAAATACATCTATTGCCAATAAATGCCAGCTCATTGGTCAACACAGTTCAAATGTCAAGTGACTATTAAGTACTTTTCCTTATCTAATGGTAATGAAATTTAAAGGCTATTTTATGTGAAAACTAAATTATGGATGACCAAAAATGCAAAAACGACAAAAACTTGTTTTTTTTTTGTGCATACAAACAAAATAAAGACCAGCTTAATAACCCCCCAAAAAAATGGAGGAGAATTATAATCCCTTTAATCAGTTGACCTACTGTAAAGCCATTTTATTGTGGTTGGATGAAGGAAGATATTTATCTTGTCTGTCAACACTGAAGATGAATAGTAACTTAGTTAAGCTTGGAACTAAGTTGACAGATAAAGCACTTGACCTTCTAAAAATGTATTGTAGTATTATAATCAAATGATTAGTGGGGTGCAAGTTGACAGAGTTCAATCTCTCCTCCACTTTGCTAGCAATAACATGATATGCTTGATCAAGCAATCGAGGACCAAGTCAATAAATGATCACAGAGGCCTTTGCCAAGTAGATATCATCCACTGGAGGCAAAAGTAGTGGTGAGGACGTTCTGTGAACTCCAGTGTATATATATCACAGGATTTCATGATTTGGTCTTTGTTCCTCTTTTAGTTGTTGTGGTTTTAATAAAAAATGAGAAAGCAAAAATCCAAGAAGAAATTGTTACTCAAACAATGAAGAAGATATCACATGGTATTTGTTATCTGTTTCTTCTTGTTTCCATGGCTTTAGAGATGTAATGGAGAGAGAGAGAGAAAAAAGACAACGAAGGGTCCTAACATTAAAAGTCAAGAAGTGGTTTTGTGTTTCCATCAACAATCAAGACATAGCCATCCCAACACAGCAGCCACTGCTGACCAAACTATAGAGCTATATTGGGAGCTGCTGACAAAACCACCAACTTTAAATTGGGTGACAATGCAACATTTTTTTTTTTTTTGGTTTTTAGCAAAATGTAATAAGTTCATTGTGATAATTCATTTGAGCAACCATAAAACTTTTTCATCAAATTATCTTCACCCAATAACAATTATTAGGCATATCATTTATACATTAATCATTGCATGAACATGCTTCCATATATGGTGATAGTGTAATATATGGATTTAAGAAGAACAACTGAAATCTTCTATCGAATATTCATTAAGCAGTGGTCTTTGGTTATTTCTAAATTATCTCAGGTGTATTAGCGTGTTAAGGGGATTTTTTTTCCCCAGTATTATTTCTAATGATGATGGAAATCCCAATCAAACATGAGACAACATAGGCAAAAGATATAACAAACCATTCAACATTTACTATGTATAGTGAAAGGTATAATATATTGTCATTTGAAGAAAGGGAGAAATTACTTCTTAGAGATGGAGCTGGTTATTATCTAGCAGTCCTCCATATGTCTACCTCTTCTACAGAAGAAAAGGCTTAAATATATGGTGTCTCCAAATTTCTTAGCAGATAAAGACACTGATTCAAAATCGCCATGGGCTCCTGCATGCGGGAGAAGTTGCATGCATGTAAGTGAAAGAGTACTGTCTCCTACTGTATATTAGAGTTCAGTCTCATGATCAAATCTCCATGTTGGAGATACCAACAACACGAGACTGAGTTACTTTTTCATTTGAAGCCATTAGCACAAACAAACACCAGAAGCTTGTCATACCATTGTTAGTCTGATACCACTAGAACTGTTATGTGTAAAAGAAAACGGGATGAGAGTAAGGATGTGTATATCTTAACTTCTTCATCATAAGTCAGGGAAAGAGAGAGAAAAGAGTAGATAAAAATAATGATAGATTAATTTTCATTTTACTTGCATTCATAGATATAGTTTATTTTACTTATTTTTACCACACATACATATATATATATATATATATACATATACTAAAATATAGTAGCCCAGTTGGCTGGGGCTGTAGAATACACAGACTGCATCTCTACAGAGGGGTAAGACCCCTCCCATCCAATGAGTGTCTTGGTATGGCACAAGACAATCTGATGGTGAGGCACCAATAATGCTGGAGCTTGTGGAATGTGGAGTACCTTTTCATTGCAATTGCTTCCAGGTCTAGTTTGGCCCAGAGTGGTAGCACTTGAGAGGGTCCTATCTATGGGTCAAATAGAACTGTTTCACATTTAAATTTTGTACTTATACTAACTGAATTGTTTGAAATAGAACTGTCTGATCATTTAACTGAGTAAACAGATCAGTGATGTTTGATTGAATTGAGAGGGATACATAGCAATACTTGCTCAGGTTGGTTTAAAACTGATATCAAGAAAATATGTTTCCAAATCATATATATTTAATATATATGTAAAAACAAGATTTGGCATCAAATAACCAACAATAATTGATATGCCATAAAACCCAACCAAACCTAAAATAATCATGGACATTAGAAGTCTGTTTCTTGAAGCTTCATGTGGTATATATAATCATCAGATGTCTGAGGATTGTGCACATCACATGGAACTTCAAGTAATAGACATGCAGTGTCCAAAATTATATTTTTTGGGTCATATATTTGCTCTGCTAAAATAGCATCAAGTGCATTTTTATGTAAACTTTACTTATTTGCATTTTTCTTATATATATATATATATATATATATATATATATTTATTTCAAACACACACTCATATATATATATATATATATATATATATATATATATATATACACACCTTTGTGTTTTGTTTTTTATATATTTTGTGATAAACCATATATAAAAAACACAACAAAAATTACATTTCTGGTGTATCAAAAAAGTTATTTAAAAAAAGAAACCTGTGGAAGATGAGATCGACATTTAGTTCACAATAGTTCCACAATTTACAACACAAAGAAATGAACAACGCAAACAAAAGAAAATTCACAACATGATAAAATAAAACAGACATTTTTATATACAAAAAGTAAGAGAAAACAATACAAAGTGGTAATATGTTAAATTATTGTTTGTTATGAACTCATGTATGCGGGTGTGTATTATACAACTATTATGTGAATGTAAGTGTGTGTTATTCAAACATTTCTGTGTGTGTGTGTGTGTGTGTGTTCATTGTTAAGACAAAGGTTACAGAGTAACAGTCTTTACTTACGTGTATGTATGTGTATGTAGAAACTAAAGAGTGCACAGCAGCAAAGTATTTTTCAGCCTACTAGTTAAACATTTATAATGGCTAAAGGAGCGTGAAAAGCGAAAGCTGTCCAGCCGGGAGTCAGAACACGAGAGAGAGAGAGAAAGCTTTCGAAGGTGCAGATTACATAGATATCCAAGTCATGTGACCAGCTCCAAATGCAAGATTTATTTTTACGTGGGACAAATTCAAAAATGTGTGTCCATAGTTGAAAGCACATGGCACGCGACCACTCTGTCCAAACAGGTTCCTGAAACTATTTAGTTTATCAATGTCCTACTACTTTGGTTTCGGGAACAGGTGAGTCTTGGATGCTATTTTTCTAGATTTTTTTTTACTTACTCATTGCGAGCCATTTAAATAAACACAGGAGTTTAAATCCTATAAACCCAGATGAGCAATTAATGTGGAAAATCTTAAATCAACAAAGAAAAAAAAATCCGAAAAAGAGTTTGTATCTTAGTGATTTGAACATTATAAACACTATACACTAGCCAGATCAGACAACAGACAGTAGTACTTAAAATATTTTGTTTGATTTCCAAGTTAGAAATTATTTATGAGAAAAATCATAATGATAATATTTTTAAAAAGCGAATATTTCTATATCTTCATTTGACATTGGATAGTAAATAAATTAACTGAAACTACAAATAATTTAATATAGTTGATTGATTGAGTCATTCATTCATTTTAACGGTATATAAACCCATCTAGGGTTATTTTATGCTTAGAGGAAACTGCGCTCATTGTACGTTCATATTTTCATTTTTTGTTAAGCTGTTTCTGAAGGGTCTTTTTTTTTCTTTTGTTGTTGTTGATACACAGTCTAGTTGAAACACCCTAAGATGGGACTCTAACCGGTACTACCACTTGGTTAGGTTTGGTTTGTTGGTTTTTATGGCATATCAACTTTTGTAGGTTATTTAACGCCAAATCCATTTTTATGTAAAAAATCAGTTCTACTTAAAACAGTTCAGTTTAGCATGAGTACACAGTCTAATTGTCAAAAACATTTCTATTTCAAACTATTCAAGCAGTTATATATAAGAATTCAGTTTAGCATAAGTACAGTTTCAATGTCAAAAATAGTTAAATTTAAAACAATGCAGTTTAGCAAAAGCACACAGTTTAAATGTAAGTACAGTTTAATTGTAAAAAACATTTCTATTCCAAGCTATTCAGTTTAGTCAAGCAATTCTACTTCAGCTAATTCAGTTTATTAAAAGTACAGATTTTGTTTACACACAGTTAAATGTCAGAACAGTTCTATGTTAAACAATTCAGTTTAGTGTAAATACAGTTTCAATGTCAAAAAAACAGTTCTATTTGAAATAATTCAGTTTAGCACAACCAAGTAGTTCAAATGTAAGCACGGTTCAATTGTCAAAAACATTTCTATTTCAAGATATTTAGTTTAACATAAGTATGCCGTTAGTTCTATTTAACCCATAGATAGGGCCCTATCAGGTGCTCCCACGCCGGGTCAGAGTGGACCTGGGAGCAATGGTAATGAAGGAGTGCTCCGTATTCCCCAAAGCCCCAGCATTACTGGGACCTCACCATCAGACTGTTTAGTGTCATATCCAGGACACTTGTTGGGAGGGGGTCTTACTCCTCTGCAGAGGTGTAATCAGTGTATTCTACAGCCCCAGCTGACTGGGCAAACTACCACTCGGGGGGGGGGACTTTGAAGTAATGGCAATGAAGCAGTATTCAATATTCTCCACATCTTAGAACTGGAACCTCACCATTAGATGCAGTTTAATGTCATACCCAGGACACCCCTTTTTAAGTGGAGGGTCTTCCCCCACTGAAGGGGCTACAATCAGCGTATTCGGAATTCCACTGACAGGACTAACTTATAGTTTAAATTAAAAAAAACAATTACAAATGATTTAATAATAATCTAAATAATCAAAATTTTAAAAACCTGCCAATTTATTTCGTATTTATTATTATTTATACATTAAAAAAAATCTTTACTTGGCAAAAAAATACAAATATAACAGATCTTGTGAAGAAATTTTTTAAGAAAAATATAAATTTACTGTTAATGTCGTTGATCGATTGTCAGTTCGGGTTTAGTTTTTGATTTTAAAAACTGAAAAATATTAACAGAAAACAAAACAAAACTTTTAAACTTTATCTAATCAACTTTATATAACCAAAAAAGACTCATAGGAACTGATAAAGCAGGTAGTTTGTTTTCTTACAGTTAACAAGAAAACTTATATTTTTTATCGTGAATTAAAGTAAATAAATAAATATTCTGAAATAACTTACGGAGGGATTATTAGCAACGAACCGTTTCCAAGCGTCGTCCATGACATGTGGCAGAAGACATAGCAATGCGCATGCGTATTGATTATGTTTGATGCACAACGGCTGTCATGACGACATACAAGTTTTTATTATCTCCCTTGGATTTGAATTTTCTTTTTTAATCATTAGTCTCATACGAATTTGTTGCTTCTTTAAAAAAAAAAAGTACTTCTTATTAAATATATCAATTTCTGTTTTGTAGAAATGGACCGTTCCATTAAATAATGGAAGCTTCCATAGGCAAGCAATGAATTTGTGAAGTTACCTTCTCCAAAAAAAGAACCTAGTCTTTAGAGGCAGAACTTAGTTTATTGTATTCGCTTGCTACTGAATAAACCCGCAATGTGTTTATAATATTTACTATTGCAAATAAACGCTTACTACTCAATGAACTAATTGAGTGTCAGTACTACGGCTATTACTTTATCGTTGCTACTCTATAATTTCGAGATTTAAACTTCATAAAAATAATTATAGTTTGTGAACATACATTTCAACAAGCTGTGAAGAAAATCGTCAACCCTCGTGAAAAAGAGAAATTTCAATGTAAAATTTCAGAGAAACATTTTTTCTAAAAAGTCTTTATTTCTCAGACATTTGAAAGAAAAAGCTTTATGGGATACACATTTTTTCCTAGTCTTAGAATAAGCAATAAAAACATACTTAAGAACATTCTAGAAATTTAGGATCAAAACCGCATTAGCATTTAAATTACATTTTTATATTTTTCAACCAATCAGCTAAAAACATAGAATAGAACATTCTAGAAAAATAGGATCGGAAGTGAACTAACAGAAAATATTTAGGCTCGAAAATAAAATAGTAAAATACAAATCTGATTAGTCAATAGATGTCTACGCGCCAAAACTTTAGGACGATTCTTTGATCCACCTGTAGGATATAAATAACACAGAGTTAGGGAGCCATTAACCAAGACTAACAGCAAGACAAAAACACAAGCCACTAAGCCAGTAAAGCAGTAGCCGATACTGTGTCCGGCAAATTCCTTTCCTTCCTCAACTAAAGTTCATGACCTAGCTTCAGATGGCCGCGAATCACATTCAAAAGAAAAACCCGACAAACTTTCTTTCATCAACGCGACACGCTGTCGCCAAAATCATAAAACAAGACATGAACTTAATGTAAGTAAGAACGACTTATTTACGGACTCTGTTAATATGAACATACACACATCTTTAAACAAATTTATTTTCTTCTTGTCAAACTTTATTTTCCAAAAGGCCATTTATACATTATGTGTTTTATTTGTTTTCATATTCTGTTATATGCATATTAAATTGTTTGTTGTTTAATGTTCGTTGTGTTCTATTCCATTTCTTTTGTGGGGGTTGTATGTAATTTGGTTATTTCAGTAGATTGCTCTCTAAATTATTCCCACCACAAATACAACACAAAACTTTACAATCGTGTAAAAGAAATAGTGGCTTGTCTTCGTCTGTGTGTAAGCTTGTGTTTAAGTCTGTGTGTAAGTTTGTGTTGGTCTGTGTTATTTATATCCTACAGGTGGATCAAAGAATCGCCCTAAAATTTTGGCGCGTAGACATTTATTGACCAATCAGATTTGTATTTTACTATTTTATTTTCGAGCCTAAATATTTTTGTTAGTTCACTTCCGATCCTATTTTTCTAGAATGTTCTATTCTATGTTTTTAGCTGATTGGTTGAAAAATATAAAAATGTAATTTAAATGCTAATACGGTTTTGATCCTAAATTTCTAGAATGTTCTTAAGTATGTTTTTATTGCTTATTTTAAGACTAGAAAAATGTGTATCCCATACTTTTACGCGATTGTAAAGTTTTGTGTTGTATTCGTGGTGGAAATGATTTAGAGAGCAATACCCGTAAAGTACGGACGCACATCCACTGATCCAAACTAAAAATTACATCCATCCACTACAAATTTTACTGTAAAAAATTATATCAATCAGATGTTATTCAAAATGTGTCATAAACATAAAATAATGATAAATAAGCATAATCAAAAAGAACATAGCGGATGCATATATTTCTTCTTATCAAGATTTCTGGGGTTTTGTTTTTTTGTTTTTTTTAATTGAATATTACTTTTATCTTAAGCTATTTTTTTAATTGTCGCGGAAACAGTCTAGTTCCCAATAGGACCCACACCTTTTAAAAATTTTTTTTAGTTAAATTAGCTAACAAAACGTAAATCAGAATGTTCAAGAAAAAAAGGATCCAAACCTACTTAGAATATCAGCAAACACATAGATTAGAACATTCTCGAAAAAAAAAAAATAAAAAAACGGATCAAAGATTTTCATCGAACAAAAAATAAATAAATAGGCGCCTCAAAAAATAAGTAAGTTCAACGATTCTGATTGGTTAGATCAGGTCACAA
This sequence comes from Sepioteuthis lessoniana, assembly GCA_963585895.1. Lineage (NCBI taxonomy): Eukaryota > Metazoa > Mollusca > Cephalopoda > Myopsida > Loliginidae > Sepioteuthis > Sepioteuthis lessoniana. Next base: position 84,813,774 of record OY757920.1, read on the forward strand.
GTCGTGTTTACTCATACGTCCGTATCTTTGAATTTTAGTGGACCCGAAATATAATCTACCTGCAAAAACTTAATATATCTTATTTCGATCCACTCAATGAGTATAAGAACCCAGAATTTTTTATTTCAAAAGAGGGAGGAGGTGACACACAGGCGGCCACAGACGACGCACGCGGAAGAAAAAGTCAGACGCACTCATATACATTAACACGCCAACTGTGGGCTTGAATGATCAATAGATTAAGTGACTTTGACATACCAGAACTCACACACACCCGAACACATAGACATGTATGTAAGTACGAGTTGACCTCTCTCTTTTATTCTTGACAAAAAATATTCTTGCTTTGACATACAAACACACACCTCTATACATAGCACAAATTTATGAAAATTACTACCTTTTTATTTGTTATTTATTCAGTTGTGATAAAGTAAAAATGTTTTGTTTATTTTAACATTATTGTTTTTGACAATTTTCTTTCGTCTACGTTTATTTGTACAAATTGTGTTGTATATTGTGGAACTGGCACTTTAATTTACATAGAGAAATACCCATTCCTCCACACCCAGAGTAGGAAGTGTTTAGCATAATGTATGTCAATAATGGAAATGTGATCAATGGGTAAATGAGTTATGGGTAAATAGTAGTGCAGACTGAGTTCTTTATCCTTAGTGAGGCAACCAGTGTTATCTTCTGAGCCATACATCTTTGCCATTCAGGGTCTCTGAGGCCGTTGCCCCACCAGATGCCTGGCGGTCAATCTCCATAACTGACCGTATCTAGACCCAAGGCTCCAGATTAACGATTGACCCCTGCAAGACTCCCTGCTATAGACCGTGTATATATAATTAACAACACCCCACGCGACTTGATTCAGCTTATTTACACAGATGCATCCGGCAATGACTTTGATTACACAGCTGGAACATCTGGCTCTGTCAAAGATCAATACGCAACATTTGTCTTGTTTTTCAATTAGTTTTTGCTTTTTTCTTTGGATTCATTTTCCAAATATAATAATGTTTATCCATATTCCAAATTGTGTTCTAAAGAGAGAGTCAGGCACCCCTAACCAGAGAAATGGCCATTGCATTCCTTCATATAATTATGTCAAGAGCCAGTTTCTGTATATATCGAAAATTTAGTCTCTTGATTCATGAAATATCTGGATAAAGCATTTGGCTACCTTTTTAGTTTGACAATTTATGTCTTATCACCATACAAGCCTCTTGTATCTAATGCCAAATGGAATAGAAATGTTTTCGACTAACCAAAGAATTCAACCCATTTACTTTCCCAGTTTACAAAACCACCAGACAAGCTATTGTTGATGAGTAGAAAGATGGCTGAAGATCCCAAAACGGTTGATGCAAGTGATTTCCAAACTAAAAATATAAAGATGATGAGTCTGACTAGCAGTTTTTTCATATCCACAACCAAGTCCCGGTAACTTGATGATCGTAGGAAAGTTTTATGCATTCTTTTCTTTTAATTCCTCAGTTATCCTATTTACCAACCCCTCCGCTCGAGCAGGATATGACACAAGGTCAATTTTTAAGCGGAGTTTAACAGGTTTGAATTCAGAGTTTTCCTTCTCCTAGACTAGTCGCCTCTCCAAGGCTGAAGAACTTAGTCTGTCCTACTATTTACCCATAGCTGGAGGGAGAATATTTGGATTCATACCTTTCCCAAGGGTATTAGTGCTATGTGAAATGCAATTCCTCAGTTATGTATATTTTGTATATAAAAGGCTAAATGTTCTGGTTCAATATCAAAAGTTACTTAATGGCCCTGTCAGCTCGGGTTGTTGAATTCCCCAACTGCATCTCTGCAGAGGGGTAAGACTCTCCCAAGGAGTGTCCTGATATGACATTAAACAGTCTGATGGTGGGACTCCAATAATGCTAGAACTTTGGGGAATGCTGAGTACACCTTTATTGCCATTAGTTGCAGATCTACTCCGGTCCGGAAGGGTAGCACCTGATAGGGTCCTATCTATGGGTCAAATAGAAATCTTTAACATTTAAACTGAGTCCAAAAAATGACATGCTAAATCAAATTGTTAGAAATAGAGCTGTTTGATCATTTCACTGTGCGTAAACAAATGACTGATGTTTAATTGAATTGTTAGAGATACATAGCAATAGTTGGATCCATTTAACTTAGTTGACATGCTAAACTGAATTGTTTGAAATAGAACTGTTTGATCATTTAACAAACGACTGATATTTAATTTAATTGTAAATGTTAAATGGCTATAATTGAAAACATTTAACTGCGCAAATAAATGATTAATAGTAAATAGAATTAGTTCTATTTGACAGAAATAAAGGAAACCATTCAACTGTGTGAAAAAATGAGCTCAGGGTCGTTTAAAAATGTTATCCACAAAATAGGTTGAGGTGCATACGATAAGCTTCCAGACTTTTTTCGTATGAGCATAAAAATTTTCGTAGACTTTTGAAAATTCACTATGCTATTGCTATACATCGTATGAGATGGCTGACCAATTTTTATGATTTCAGCTTCCAATGAACAGCTACAGCAGCAATTGGAATACACCCTACTAAACCCTGATTGTCACAGCTAGTGAATTTCAAAAATGCAATCTGGACGTGAGGACACTTAAGAAGAACGATATGCAATAAAATTCTGTTTTAAATTTGGAAAAAATGCCACAGAAACGTATGGAATGCTTCAGACTGCTTTTCGACCATCTTGTCTGAATGGAGCATCAGTTTTTGAGTGGCATAAGAGATTCAAGGAAGGCAGGGAGTCTGTGAGGGATGATGAGAGGTGTGGCAGGAGTAAGGAGGTCAATACAACAGAGTTGATTGGTCAAAGGATTAGGGTTAGAGTTAGGGTTACTTTGTTGAGGTTTTAAGGGAATTCAGCAAGAGATTCCTTGGGAAGAGACTAACACTCTTCAAATCGGGTCAGTGGCATTTTCACCAGGACAATACACCAGTCCACAATTCCATCGTTGTCACAGACTATTTGACCAAGATGGGCATCAAGACAGTTCATCAGCCTCCCTGTAGTCCAGACCTTGCTCCCAGTGACTTTTGGTTATTCCCTAAGCTCAGAGGCTATCGTTATGAGACAATTGAGATGAAAGAGGCTGTGACGAAGGTCATTGACACGCTCATACAAGAGGACTTCCAAGGGGCTTTCCAGAAGTTGTTGGAACGGTACAACAAGTACATTGCAGCCGGAGGAGATTACTTCGTAGGAGACAAGAGTTTCATGTGTGTACTGTTAATAAAAGTGCCCATATGAAAAAAGTCTGGAAACTTATTGTATGCACCCCGTATGTATAAAAAGGATTTGTTATTAAATAACCTACTATAGTTGATATACCATAAAACGGAACCAAACGAAACCAAAATTCATTTTAATAAACTATTCTTCCAGAAAGGTATTTCAATTTGTACTTCCAGAAAGGTATTTCAATTTGCACTTTCTTCTTCAACATCAACTGGAGAAATAATCCATTCTGAAATTTCCAGGTTTAGAAATCCTTGAATCGAGGTTTAAAAGTTTTCTTGCAAATTCTTTATGTGGTTTCTAAACATGAACATGTAGTGTTCCAAAACGTTTTCCTGTTTACCCGATAGAGGACTAATTTACCTATGAAAGTTGTGTCGACCTAAATAGATGTATAAATCAAGTGTAGTGATACTGGCAAATTAATCTGCCTAATTTGCATGAGTGTAAGAGAGAACCTATAACAAATAGGGCAGATAATTTTACCATTTATGCAAAAATGACAGTTGAGGTTATAGAGTTCTGTTGCCTCTTGTTGTATTAAAAGGAAAAACAAATGAGTTGACGAAGATACTGATAGTTTTCAATTTGGAAGTATTAATAACAGCTTGAGACGAAAAGAATCCTTGTGCTGTAAGAATAAAATGGTTGTAAATGATAGAGCCGGTATTAAGACGCTGTCTTCAGGACAGGAATTAAAATGCTGAAGTTAAAAGCAGGAGTTGAAATGCTGTCGTCAGGACAGGAATTAATATGCTGAAGTTAAAAGCAGGAGTTGAAATGCTGTCGTCAGGACAGGAATTAAAATGCTGAAGTTAAAAGCAGGAGTTGAGATGTTGTCGTCAGGACGGGAATTAAAATGCTGAAGTTAAAGTAGGAGTTGAGATGCTGTCGTCAGGACAGGAATTAAAATGTTGAAGTTAAAGCAGGAGTTGAGATGCTGTCGTCAGGACAGGAATTAAACTGCTGAAGTTATAAGCAGGAGTTGAAAATATCCAATTTGTTTCTCCGAGGATCCGTTGGTTTAGAAGGAAAGATGAATGATGAAAGAATGATTTCCCAGACACCAATGGTCCATAAATTGGGTGTGCTCTCCTCATAATGCTTAGTGGATTGCTGCTGTCGTGTGAGAAGAAAAGATGGTCAGTCCTGCTGCTAGCCAGTAAGGAAGCGAAGAGAGAGAATGTACACGGTGATGTTGATTGGCTTGTCCTACTGCTGGCCAGTGGGGAAGGGAGAAGAGAGAATGCACTCTGTCATGTTGCTTGGCTTATCCTGCTGCTAGCCCGTGGGAAAGCGCAAAGAGGACGAAAAATGGTTAGCGCCCCCTTTTATGTTTCCACAGGAAGGTTACCCGGGCAGAATGGCATCAGTCATTCTCATTGGGCGAAATATATAAATTCGAACTCCAACAGTCAAAGCAATTCCTGCACAAAATAGTAATTTGAAATTCTTTCTGCTACAAACCTATATACGTCTCGCACTGAGAATAACTGCGAAGCTTAATTAGCGACTGATTAGTGCTAACCTTGCACATCACAACAATGGCGTCGTCGATAGGATACCAACTGTCTTTAGAGGATTCTGATTTTGTCGACACCAGGCTGCGATGTTTTGCTGCGAGTACAAGAACTAAAAAGCTGAAAGACGACAAGGAAAAGAAAGGAGAAAATGAAATTACGGATCTCTTTTTGGCTACAGCTGGATGCGAGGCGATAATGAAAGTCTCCATCATGGCGTATCCAGCAAACCTGGAAGACCTGACTTTTGAAAAAATAAGTCAGATCATATGAAAAAATATGAGGCCCAAGAAAAGGTTGGTCGCAGCCGAAAGAACGAAGTTCATGTCCATGAAACAAGAAATTAACGAACCAATCATAAAATATCTACACTGTCTACGAAATGCGAGTAGATATTGTGAGTTTAAAAAACTTGGATAAGAAGTACAGATGGTTGAAGAAGACATAAATCAATTAGGGTTAATTAAAGGTATGTACAATGCATCACACCGATATAAAATAATGTAACAACTACGAATAGGAAATATGTCTTTAAATACCTGCATTGATTTTACATAGCAACAAGAATTAATACAGAAATACAACCATGATGAAAGTCAACCCAACGAACAAATATTCGCATATACGTACATGCTAAAAAAGATTTTAAAATGTTCGTATTGTGGACATGAACATGAAATAAAAAGGGGAAAATGCCCAGCATTTGGGAAAAATTGTACAAATTGCTTAAAAAAGAACCATTTTCAAGCAGTATGCAAATTCAAAAAGAAAAACGTTGAAAGAGTTGAAGAAAACGAAACCAATATGGAAGTCTTTTCAGTAAAAAAACCAAAAACAAGAATGTAGAAAAAAACTGAACACAAGAAAAAAGACATTATATAAAAAGTTAAGATCAACAACTTCGATTTGGATATGCAAATGGATACCAGAAGTGAGGTAACGCTTATACCAAGAAATTTCTGGGAACATGTTGGAAAGCCAACTTTACGAAAGAGAAGTTTACTATTCCACCAATTTGATGGGTCGGTCATAAAAAAAAACAACTTTAGAGTACTTTGAAAGTTCCTTGGAGTTAGAAGATAAACTTGAAGTAATACCTATAATTATCAAAACTTATAAAAAGAACCACTGACTTCTTGGAAACGATGTGCTTAACATAAAATTGACAAAATTAATTAATGAGATAAAAATGGAAAAAAAAAAAAAAACAACTGGAAATTTAAAAAACTATAAAGCGAGTTTACAATTAAAAGAAAATGTTCCCCCCTCTCATTATGAGGCACGAAAATTACCATTGTTGCCATTAGTAGTAGTAAAACTACCAAAATTAATAGAACAGGGCCTTCTTGAATATGTTCCTCCTGGGGGTAGCAAGTGGGTATCCCCAATTGTAGTTTTAAAAAGTCATTTGGAGACATACGTATATGTGGAGATTATAAAATAGGCGTAAATCACAAAGTTTGCCCGGATTCATATTCTATACCTAATGTTGAAGTTGCAATTCATGCATTGGCAGGTATGAGCGTTTTTACAAAAATAGATTTGAAAACGGCATACCACTAAATACCAATAGACAATAACTTCAAAGAAGTAACGACGATAAATATACCAATAGGCTTACTGAAATGGAGAAGGATGCCATGTAGAACAAAAACAACAAGCGCCATATTTCAAAGGGCCATCGAACAGGTTCTTGGAGAAGATATAAAATATCGTTTGTTACCAAGACGATGTATGCATAGGAGCTACTAATGAAAATGAATTAAAAAAGAAAACCGACATTGTCTTGAATAGATTAAGAAACGCTGGAATGACAATAAATGAAAAAAATGTGTAAATAATCGTCGCAAAATATCATTTTTAGGTTATATCACTTCAAAAGAAGGTATATCACCAGACCAGGTCTTGATAGAAAAAATGCAAAAAATAGCTACACCTACAAATAAAAAAGAACTTTTTGGGGATTCGTGAATATATACAGACGATATGTACCAAAATATACGGACTTGACTGAGCCGTTTGCAAATTTAAGAAAAAAATGTTGCATTTATTTGGTCAGAGAAACAAAATCGAAAGGCTTTTGATAGATTAAAAGTAATTATGGCAAAGAAACCAGTAGTGAAAATCTTTGATCCAAAAAAGAACATTACGTTAATCCCAGATGCAAGTGAATATTCAAAATCTGGAATATTATCACAAGAAGGACATTCGATAATGCATTCATTAAGAAGAATAACGAGCACTGAATTTATTTATTCTAATATAAAGAAAGAAGCCTCGACCATTGTGTGGACAACCAGTAGAACCCAACAGTTTTTAACTGGAAAAGAATTCTTTTGGAAAGTGATCATAGATTATTAGAGTTTATATTCAATCCAAGAAAAGAATTACCCAAAGTCACGACATCGAGAATTCTAAGATGAACAATAAGATTAATGACATTTGACTTTGATATAGAATATGTCAAAGGAAATTCAATTCCACACGTAGATCCACTATCAAGATTGGAATTTTACAAGGAGTCAAAAGATAAAACAGAAGAATTTGAAGATACATTTTTACATTGGGTAGAGACTGATGTTTTGTCTTTAGAAAAATGGCCGAGGAGACAAGACATGATCCAGTACTTAGTAGGATAACACCGAGAATAAGTAAAAACGTATGGGGTAAATTGTTCCAGATCAAAAAGACCCTACAAAGAAATAAGACATAGGTTGACGATAGAACATAGAGTGATTTGTAATGGGGATCTGATAATTCTCCCAGAAACACAAAGAAAATTGGTGATAAAAAGTGTACATGATGATATCCACTGTGGAGTAGCGGCTACACACACACACACACACACACACACAAAATAAATAAATAAAATAAATAAAATAAATAAATAAAAAAATGAAAAAAATAAAATTAGAAGCATAATGGCCTGGATATTCACGAGATGTCGAAGAATATATAAAAAGACCCCAAAAATGTAAAGAATTAAAACATTTTATACAGACTACTTTACATTCATGGCCCAGAAAAGCGGAGACATGGAGTCGTGTGCAGACGGATCATGCATACATTACTGGAGTGGGACTCTTATTAATACAAGTAGACTCTCTTTCAGGCTGGTCCGAAGTAATCCGTCTGCCAGAAAATTTCTACGATAAAACAGATTCTAAGGTTCATATTTTCCAGAAACGGCATATCAAAAGTCCTGATATCCGACAATGCACCAGAATTTTGGGATGAAGATCTTAATTTATGGTTGGAAAAAAAAAAGGGTATAAAGCGCCATATCAGCCTCAGTCGAATAGGTTGGCGGAAAGAATGGTGCTGACTGTAAAAATTGGACTGAAAGTATGTTCTCAACTAAAAGAAAAAAATAGAAGTTTTTCTACCAAGGCTGCTGTTAAGCTATCCCACAATACCACTCGCCCGAAGACTAGAAAGCTCATCAGCTTTGATGAGAAGGCAAATTAGAACTACGCTAACGATGTCGTATTCCACAAATGAAAAAGTTTGATATAAACAGAACAAGGAATCAAATCCAGAAAGGACAGAATTTATCATGCAAAAAAGGCCACAATACAGCTATAATAAATAAAGAAAAACGGGAACATTATATTAGCCCATGCAGATCAAATAAGGCCCCAGGGCAATATGAAGAGAAAAATGAGAAAGAAATCTCTACGATTCCTTCCGTTAATGATTTATTGGCGCAACCTTGACAGAATGAAACGTCAGAAGACGAAATAATGCATGATCAAGTGGGCCAGAATGAGTTTGAAAACTCTGATGATGATCAAACAATGCAAGAAGATGACCTTTATTACACCTCAGTGCGAGATAGATCTAGATCTCCCAGAGAAATAAATACGGGAGAGAGACATGGAGGGCAAAGTAATCCCGAAAACGAAACAATCACTAGGAGTACAAGACCAACTAGGGGCATAAGACCTATACGTTTTAGGGAGATGTAGTGATACTGGAAAATTAATCTGGCTAATTTGCGTGTGGAAGAGAGAACCTGCCTCGTGAGTAGAGAGTTCGCCAGTGGCCTGGAAGACTGGAGTTCAATACAAAGTCGAGTCATAGTAAAGACTCAAAAATGGTACTTGATGCCGCTTTGCTTAACACTCAGCATTATAAAATACGTATCAAGGGTAAAGTGGAGCAATCCAGGCAAAGGAGTAGCGCCCTCCCCTACATCCCGGCATAGTAGCTATCGAAAAGGGAGCCTTCAGGTCGCCCTCGACTCCGGTCGCCAACTCTACTACTATATAAGTCTCTCACTGAGAATAACTGATGTTTGATTGGCGACTGACAAGTGCTAACCTTGCACATCACAACATTAAATTTAGGTAGCAATGCTAAAATAGCAGCTCCAACAATAAGGATTTTTAAATGCAAACTAGTAAATCTTTTTCTTTGGACTTCGATAATTTTATTTACCCTACTAAAATTTTATTCTTCTCATCCTCCGGTGTTATATGGACCACTTAGCGAGGCTTTGTTATTAAGTTGAACGCATTTAAAGGGACATAACTATAAAAACTTTTCTACTTAGGTTATTTCCCTTACATTGCATCATTAGGTCGTACAGCGAGTACGGATTTCTCTGATTCTTTTTCTCCCTCCATCCCTATCATTCATCGATCCCGGTAGGTCCTCCAGACTAGACCCTATGTCCATACTGAGCTGTTGTAGGTAAGTTCTCGTTGGTCAAATAACACTTGCTCGTCCATGTGAAGGGGTCCATAAGAGAACGTCACTTATGATTTCGTTCTTGTTTCTTTAGCAGTGTCCCGCGAGTATGTATGATTGGATGGATTTAGAGATGAGAGGTAAGTGCTCATACATTTGTTCTTTCGTTGGGTGTTGCCTCTGGAATTTGTTCAATATAGCTTTTAACATTCTTGTACAGTTCCCATTTAGCTTTTTCTCAATACGTTTTGTTATCGTCTATGTGGTGTATCCGTATAGAAGAATTAATACAACCGCTGCTTGGAAGAAATTCCATTTTAATTTATCGGAACCTAGTAATTTTTCTATTAAATTCTTGGTTATTTAATGCCAAATCCTCTTATAGGGGGTGTCCTCGTGGTGTAATGGTTAAAGCGATGGACTGCAGAATCGTAGTACGTGAGTTCGTACTCCAGTATTACGTTCACTTTCGGGCAAATACCCTTGGGAAAGGTATGAACCCCCTTATCCTCCCAGCTATGGGTTAAATAGTACTAGGAGAATGGCTTTGGCATTTGTGGGGTTTGAAGGTTTTTAGGAAGGTCAGTGGCTAAGGGCAAGACTGTGTTGCCGTAAGATATCTGACTCCATATTTTGGTTATATTATTTTACCCCACGTTGACTGGCTGGCGCAATGCCTTGCCCAAAGAAAAGTCCAAAAGAAATATACAAAAAGAAAAGATAGAAACAGATAAGAGACGAAAACATTTCTTCCATACTTTCCTTTATTTACTTGGTGAATGGACGAATCAACGCTACGTCCCAAGACGCAGCGTGGTGCCCAAAACCAGACAGCAAAATCGGTGTTGTCGGTTCGACGTCACTACCCGAAAAAGAGGTCGGTTCACAGAAAACCTGAGTATTTATCTCTCTTCACCGGCTCCAAATTCGCTACTCCAAAATCCTTCTAATTTTGGTGCGACCGCTTCCCATTGGCTACTTTACTTTTTATTATTTTTCTTTTTTTTGATTTTAAACCGGATGGATGCGTGGAGCCTTATGCGTGGCGACGCGTTTATACATTTTGTATCTGGCAGCCGACGAGTCAATATCCGGTTGGGAGTTTTATTGTTAATTCCTAAATTCCCACACATTAAATAACCTAAAAAGAGTTGATATGCCATTAAACAAAGAAACCAAACCAAACCAAACCATCTTTATATATATATACATATATATATATAAAATTAACTTAAATTGCGAGTTGGAAATCTCCTACTTAACGGATCATCAGGAAGTCTAACGGATCATCAGGAAGTCTAACTCCAACTGGAGTTGGAGATTTCAAACTCGCGATTTAAGTTAATTTTCTAATTGGCTCCACTCGTGTTGAGCACTCTTGTAATTGTAGCATTGCAGTGTTCACGGAAGGTTTTAGTTTTCTTTTGACCAACTGACTGCAAATCTCTTGATTTTTTTAAAGGGGTGTGACGAGGTTGGCCTTTTCTTTCTTTTTGTCCCATAATATTTTTTCTTTTTTCCCCGGGCGGTGATTCGAGATATTTTTATCTCTTGTTCCTGGCGGTTTTTTTTTTCTTTTTTTTTCTGGTACCGTGAATGCTGGTAGATATTAGATTTGTAAATATATATATATATATATATATATATGTGTGTGTGTGTGTGTGTGTGTGTAAGTTGGCGACCATAGCCGAGGAGGACCAGAAGGCCCCCTTTTCAATAGCTACTACACCAAGGTGTAGGGAAGGGCATTACTCCTTTCCCTGGATTGCTCCACTTTACCCTTGATCCATACCTTATAATGCAGTTAAGCAAGGAAGTATCAAGTACCATTTTTTGAATCTTTGGTATGACTCAACCTGGGATTGAACCCCGGTCTTCTGGGCCTGTGGCGAACATTCAAACTGCTAGGCCAATGGACCGGTCTAACCCATGTAAACCATCTAATTTAAAGTTTTCCATCAAGGAATGACTCATCTTGTAGATTTAAGGCTGAACTGATTTGGTAATCTTTATTGACTTTTGACTTGATACCAGTCATTTGTGAGCTTATAACTTTATTCTTGTCTTGCAGTTTGATATGTCAACCTTTCCAATGAGCCACAAACATTTGAAAAATATGAAGAGAGAATAAAACAAATGAACATATGACTCAAGAAATTACTACTAAAAAAAAATGAGAATTTAACATGTTCAAACTGGTAATGATATTCATCTGCCATAAATGGAGAGCTTTCCCCCACAAAAAAATAGCTTAAAAAGATTCCCCCCAGGTCTTATATGTAATGTTGAGGTACCTACGAGAGTAATGTTAACCCAGGTGTTATAGAATACTAGTACTCATACCTAGTTCTTCATAATATCGTACCAATTAAAAGTAAATTGTTGGGATCTCATATACGTGGTGCATTCAATAAGTTTCAGACTTTTTTGTACAGGCATTTAAAATTGTTTGAAAATTCAGTATTTTATTGTTATACATCTTATGAGACGACTGACCAATTTTTATGATTTCAGGTTCAAATGAACAGCAACAGCAGCAATTGGAATACACCCAACTAAAGCCTGATTGTCACAGCTTATTCACCAGCTGTGACAATATATATATATATATATATATATATATATATATATATATATATATATATATTTACTAATCTAATATCTACCAGTATTCACGGTACCAGGAAAAAACAAAAAAACCCTTGCTAGGAACAAGAGATAAAAGTATCTCGAATCACCGCTCGGGGAAAAAAGAAAAAAGTTTTGGGTCAAAAAGAAAGAAAAGGCCAACCTCGTCCGACCCCTTGAAAAAAATCAAGAGATACGCAGTCAGTAGTCAAAAGAAAACCAAAAACCCTCCGTGAATCCTGCAATGCTACAATTACTAAAGTGCTCAACATCAGACAATGGAGCCAATTATAAAATTAACCTAAATCGCGAGTCGAAAATCTTCTACTAAAGTTTCACCTTAATGGATCATCAGGAAGCCTAAATTCGACTAATTCTGAAGGAGAAATCACTTTCTTTTATTCACCAAAAACCCACCTAGCTTAGAATTTGCATAGAATTCTTTTTTTTTTTTTAATGCAAATTCTAAGCTAGGTGGGTTTTTGGTGAATAAAAGAAAGTGATTTCTCCTTTAGAATTAGTCGAACTTAGGTTTCCTGATGATCCGATAAGGTAAAACTTTAGTAGAAGATTTTCGACTCGCGATTTAGGTTAGTTATATATATATATATATATATATATATATATATATATATACATTGGCCTAGTGGTTAGAGTGTTCGCCAATGGCCCGGGAGACCTCGGTTCAATCCCAGGTCGAGTCATACCAAAGACTCAAAAAATGGTACTTGATGCCTCCTTGCTTAACACTCAGCATTATAAGGTACGGATCAAGGGTAAAGTAGAGCAATCCAGGGAAGGAGTAGTGCCCTCCCCTACACCTTGGTGTAGTAGCTATCGAAAAGGGAGCCTTCGGGTTACCCTCGACTATGGTCGCCAACTTTACTTTATATATATATAGAGAGAGAGAGAAGAGGAAAATCTCGTATTTTGGTTTGGCGCGCAATTTAATTCAACACTGAATTTCACCCAATCAGGATGACTTATCCTATTCAGCTCGGACCTTCATTTCCGGCTAGCAAAACGGGTGAGCGGCCAAATCTAGTCTCTTCAGCTTGAGACGGCGACCAGAACAGACTTTCCTCTGGTCGTCCCTGCTTAGCGATGCTTTTTAGCTAAACAAGCCACCCAGTGTGAACATCTCACTGTGGCTTTAACACTAGCAGCAGCAACATGGACACCCAACGAGGGAACCATCTAATTTATGGATTCTTTACGAGGAATCCCAGTTGAACATAAATTAGAAACATACGCATGCCTTCCACAGGCACCACTTCTTGTCACCCCAAAAATTGACTATGTCGATCCGAGCCTCACTCCGCTCTCGACACACAAAACTACACGGTGACTTTGAATACTTCCCTCACACGTCCAACAACACGCTGCCATCTCAACATCTCGCTAAGCCATTTCGTCTCAAACATCCAACAAGCCTAAACACCACGAGTCTTGCAGCTTCAAAAAGCAAACCATATTCCATGCTTCAAATAAAAAAACTTTCGTTGTTGTGTGTTGTTAAAGAATAGTTTCGTAATTCATTTGTGTGCCTAAAAAATATAGTGTTAAACAAAATAACCATTTCACTAACCGCTATATATATATATATATATATATATATATATTAAGCATACATAGTTTGTAAACAAATAGTTTGTAATATTTTAAACAAGCCAGAGACCATTTTTTTTGCATTCAGTTAAATGGTTTAAGTATTTCTAACACAATTCTATTTAGTATTAATCATTTGTTTGCACTTAGGTAAATGGTTTCAAATGTCACTATCAATCAGTAATAATTCTAATTGTCTCTTTTTCTGTGACGAAGCTTGGTGATTTTTATCATTAAGGGTTTTCGAACTATTGTCTTCATCTTTATTGTTATTTCCACAACTTTTCTATTTAGGTTCTATTTAATATTAATCATTTGTTGGCACTCAGGTAAATGGTTTTAAGTATTGCTATGTAACACTAATGATTTGTAGCTGAAGGAATTTTCGTATTTTTGTTTGGCGCGTAATTTAATTCGACGCATAATTTCACCCAATCAGGATGACTTATCCTATTCCCTCCGGAGCATCTTTCCGGGCAGCACAATCTGGGGAAAAACCGTCAAACACTCTTTTTTGGCTGAACAACTCCGTTCAGTGCAGACGTCTCACTGGCTGCTCTTCAATTGCAGCAGTAACAGCATGGACACAATGAGGGAAGCTATCTAATTTATGGATTCCTTGCGTCTATTTCTCTTAGACCAAGGGATGCCAGTTGAATATGAATTAGATACATTCAATACGCCACACACAGGAACAACTTTACGTCACCCCCAAAATTGGCTATGTCGATTGCGATGTCTTATTCCGCTCCGGCACCTAGCGACTACTTCACGCTGGGCAACATTTTCTAGAGACACCTACGCTTCTCCCCGAAACAACCAGAAACACAAACTCACGGTGACTTCAACGTTTATTTCCTAAAACGGCAAACATGACTTTCGCTACACACTACGAACATACCTCCCTCGCACGTCCAACAACACACGCTGCTATCTCAACTCTCTCATAACTCTATTTCGTCTCTTTACTTCTTTCCTTTCCCATGAGGCTTGCAGCACAAACGCAAACAGTATATTCCCTGCTTCCAATCAAAACCTTCATGAAAAACTAACGGCATCTTTGTTTTCTTACACCTTCTCATTTATTTACTTTTAAAACTTAGCGCGGAAGTAACCAAACACACACACGCAGGTTACAACTTTTCCTCACTAAAAATAATAACAAAACATTCTTCTCACTAAAGATTTAATCTAACATCAGTCATTTGTTCCCACACATTTAAATGGTAAAACAGTTCTATCTGACCAGTCTATTAGGCTTCTGAATGATTGATATTATCAAGTTTAGTATAGTATACATCACAAGACTAAATTTGAGTGAATAAAAAGGAAGAAAGATTATACTGCAGCAGGGAAACTGCTTTCCTATCTAAAAAATCAGCATTTGATATCCTGGTGTTTACCTGAATACGAAAATTGACCTAAGGTACCAACTCTCAAAAGTGTTAGAAATGTCAGGATACAATAAATAATCGTGTCTTCTTGGACTTGCGAACGTTTCTTTGGACATCATGAACCTGAGGTTTCAAATTGGTAATTTATGATATTGTTTGCTATTTGACTCCATTTTGGGTTATGTGTGGAAATTTGTTAAGGAACTAGGGATCCTGTTTCACCGAATATCAGCAGCCCCTTGGGGTCACGTGGTGTCCATTATAGAAAGAGTTCCACCTGAAGATTCTTTCTCTTTTTTCCACTCCCACTGCTGTTAGCAACAGGTCCATATCGTAGCAGCCCTCGACAGCAAACGTATTTGGTACCTTCTTCACCAGCCAGGAGCCAAGAGCGACGAACGCACGTGCTGAGATAAAAGGAACCAGGATCACAGCTAAGTTGCCGCAGGCATTTTATCTGCAAACCTTACACCTTATAACCTAACCCTACAAAACCCCACATAAACCAACCTAAACTTACAACTTCACCTAAACCTCACAAACCTCACAAAACCTTACCTAACTTTACTCTTATACACCTACCACCTATCAGAACATTTAACTCTATTTGAATTCTTACAAATTCGTTGTTTGTTCCAAACCCTGTTTGTTGTTTGTTGTATATAAATTCTGTTACACAAAAAGTCGTTCGTCTCCTTTCTTCAAAAGCTGCCACCCATCTCCCTACTGCGGTCGAAGTACGGTTTATTCTTTTACAAAACGTAGGAATTAAACCGGGGTTTTCGGGGCTTATGAAAAACCCCCGTATATTCTATACTTACCCCACCTTATCTTTCTAGTTTAACGTCTTGGATATGAAGGCTGTAAAGGAATTATATGAAAGAAGAAGATAGTAAAAGATAGGAGACGAAGATGTTTTTTATATTTTGCCTTTATTTCTGGGTTCAACAACCATTCAGTGGGTGAGAAATTCTTCCTGTTTACAAATGAAATGGTTGAATCTCCCAGTCAGGGTGTTAAAATGTGTCTGTAATTCTTGGCTATATATGTGTCCAAAATTTGGTATTTAAAGCGTTAACAACGTGTTAGATGCTTTTGGGAGACATGTCTGAATCCAGTGTTTTCTGTTGTAATCATTAAGTCCGTTGTATGGTGTATTAATTGTGATTCTGGCGAGCTCATTATTCGCTGTTTTAGTTGTGGGTCGTTAGTAAAAGAGGCGACTGCTACTAGTGGAAAGGTTTGCAAACGCGTCGTCTAGAGACGAATGCATGGCACCTTTCACCACAACCAAGGAAGACTTAGGAGTTGTCACTCCGCTGGTCACTGCTGAAAGAGAGCGTGATTCTTTCTTTTGTCAGGACGGTTCCTTTTCTTCTCTTCCTGTCAGGGGCTTCTGGGAGTTTCTGCATATTTTTAATTATTATTTTTGATCTAATTTATTTTTGAAAATTTTTTCTATTCCCTACAAACCATTTGCAACGTGAAAATTCAGAATTATTATACGTTCTTCTTTGAAATCGTTCTTCGAACAGATAAGAACTTTTTTTTGTGTACATGTGTTTATTGAACAAATTTGGCGAATGGTATTGTCATTTAGCGTCAGCATTAAAATGTGAAGCCATATATCTAAATGGTCAAAACAAGTAAGGCTTTTTACCGTTTTAGGACTTCTTTTATACACTGTTCATTCGTGGAACAATGTACACTTTTCATCTGTTTAGAACACGTTTGTATTCTCCTGTAATATTTCTTATAGTTTATATATATGAATTAAATGTCTTATACATAATAAATGAGTGATTTATGAATTTCTTTCTGTTTATTCAGTGATAGTATATTAATGGATATATAAATGCCAATATTGGAACTTCGTAAGGACATGACTAAATATCCTCCCTAAGACTACAATTATTGGTAACCCCTCCAATTGAAATATCGGGATGCTTGACGGCAGGGAAGATATAGTCGAATTTCCATTTACGTAGGAACAATATTAAAAATATCATATCCATGATAAACTAGCACAGAACATAAAGAAAAGAAAGAAAGACCGACACATTTGTACAACCAAGAATGTTTAATATTTTTATATGCATGAAATACTTACAAGTGTCACTAACAAGAAAGAACACGAAAAGGTGTCTCAATAATTAAAGATAAACGCATTTTGTTCTTTGAATGAGCAGTATACGGAAAGGGTACAAGATAGCAAAGGGCTTAGAAAATAAAAATAGGTGAAAGATATTTCTGTGGCATTACCGTTCCTTGGAAAGGGTAAGAGACATTTCTACAGTTCAAAGACCAGAGAAAAAAAAGAAGACGGGAAGAGGTTTCTGCGACTTTCTTGTGAATTACTACGAAGCTACGCTAATTATCTAAGGGAGATAATTATTTATTGTACCCCTAGAGAGTAAGAGAAATAACATATGAATCCTCACATTTACTGCTCCTCAGACATTGCCTGATAAGAGCTCGTAGGATTGGTCAAGAGCTATTGTCGGCAATCAGTCAGAGCACACTTGACATACGTCATTAGGTTCTGTTTTGGGGTACAAATACAAACAAAGAGAACTATCGTTCTCTTCCACACGCTGCAGACCGTCCAAGTAAGACGTTAACACGTCATCTACACATAAGGGCCACCAATCACGTAAAGTCAACCATAAAGAAGCAAGAGACACTTAACAACCCAAGTGACAAGTTCGCATACATATTATTTTGCAACCTATTAAGTTCACTCAACAATTCCTTGACAACTCTCGGTTTTCATTAAATTTTACATATTACTTTTTCTATTACGCTTGTACTTAATATTGTTACGAATAAATCGTTTTGTTGCAGTGTTGTGTCCTGTTTTCCTTGCCACTACCCTTTATGCTTATTTTGTCCGTCTAATTGTTACAAGAAGGAACTCGGACAAAATTTACCTTTGCAGTGTTATGTCAGTGATGGCTATTTGTCGACAGGGAAGAGAAACACACAAAACCATAACTCGACTTTTAGTGTTTAGACCATTCGTTGTTTTATTCTCACTCCATTTACTTTCTGGGTTCTTGGAAGCTGAAAGAAATGGACAATGGACACAAAATGCAGGGCTAACTTCTTCGTTCTCCGTTCATAGCAAATGTTTGTCTCCTCGCACTCCAGCCACCAAAAGAGAAGAGGAGAGCAAGTCACAAAACCCATTATTCTCTCACACACACACACGCACACACACACACACACACACACACACATGTATATATGTATATAATGAATTTCGTAATTTGCTCTCTTTTTCTCTTGATATATATACGTATATACTGTGTTTCACAGAACATCTCATCCCCACTTCCATCTTTGGTGAGTGACACTTTAAATGGTAACCTCAGTATAACCGGTCAAGAAGTGCTCGATCAAGCGCATCATTTTACAGCCAGCCTTGCGCAGTCCTGTCTGACATTCGTGTCAGGCGAAGCCCAAGATCAAGTTCATTGTCAGATTCGAGGCTGAATGAACCCTGGCTTCGGTTGGGCCACCTTGTGGTGGGCGAAGTACATTGATAGCATAGCAGAGCACAAGGCCACTCTCGTCTAGTTTAAGGTATTGTTGGGTATCACCCACCTTTTGCCACACAATGAACTAGTCCATCTGCCATATATAGCAGTAGCTACTAATACCAGGACAGACTAGAAGGTGAAGAGCAGCTTCTTATAGGAATAGTATTAGAGCGTTAGAGACTGGGGATCGCACTAGATCACCTTACTTGCTACCGTAAAAACGGAAGCCAATACTATCGTTGGACTATATCTTTATTCTGTATTCACTAATCCTATGTTCTTGTCTACTATTGTCTCTCTATTGTGTATACATTTTCCCGAGAATATATCTCTATTTCCTTTTATATCGTGGTTTGTCCTTTATCTAATATTACAATCATTCACTAACCAGAACGCAACAGATATGAACAGGCACACATGCCGGACTCACGTAACATCTAGTCTAACAGTCATCTGGCTCACATTGCACCTCGTGTGCGCAGTCTAGCGAGGGCATGAATCTCGGTTCCTGTCCGACCTTCCCCTTCCTTAAAACCCTCACAATAAAAAAAGACCTTGTGTCAAGTCCTGTCTGGTGGGAGGGAGAAACAACTATATAGCCGACTGGAAGAGATGTTGAACTCTGTCAACTCGTCTTTCCTTCAGCTACTAGATTTTTTGATAACTTATCAACTGGTGCTTACAATGCTACCCTTTTTCAGAAAACTTATGATCAATCCTTCCAGAAACTACTTTCAAATTATTCATATCAGAGTTCATCAACTATCCAAAATTGTTACCGTGTATCTAACGAATGGAAACAAAATATCCAACCTTGGAACCGTCTTGAAAAATCAGCATTCAAAATTCTGGATTATTAACGGGGATAAAACATTGCCTACTAGCAACAAAATTGAAATTGCAACTATCTCAATTACAAGGCTAACATGTCCTTCTGCATATTCCTTAAGCTGTTGTGGTAATTTAAAAACAGATTAATTCTCCTTCATAATGTTAGCCTACAAACCCAAACCCTTCCAAACGTCTGTCCTTAGAAACCGTTAAACATAAAATTAGTTCGGTTTGATTTAGTTTTATGACATATCAACCATTACAGGTTATTTTTTTTGCCAAATCTGGTTTATATATATATATATATATATATATATATATATATATATATATATATAAGATATATCATTTGTAAACATAAGTCAACAAGTAAGCAAAGTTAAATAGTTCCAAGTATTGTTATGTATCACAAACAATTCCATTAAACATCAATTTGTTTACACACATTTAAATGATCAAACAATTCTACTTCTAACAATTCAATTTAGCATAAGTCAACAAAGTTAAATGGTTCGAAGCATTGCTATGAATCACAGACAATTCAATTAAACATCAGTCATTTGGTTAAACACAGTTAAATGATCAAACAGTTCTATTTCTAACAATTCAAATTTGCAAAAGTCATTTGTTTTGACCCATAGATAAGGCCCTATCAGGTGCTACTACACCGGGCCAGAGTGGAACTGGGAGCGATGGCCATGAAGTACTCCACATTCCTCAAAGCTCCAGCATTACTGGAGCCTCACCATCAGATTGTTTAGTGTCATATCCAGGACATTCATTGGGGGAGTCTTACCCCTCCGCAGAGATGCAGTCGGTGTATTCTAAAACCCAATTGACTGGGCGAAAATGACACATGTATTTGTTGCTGTTTCTAATAGTTATGTTGTGGAATTAATAATTAAAAAAAAGACATTCCTCTGTTAAATGGTGTTTTACAGTAATCTAAAAAAATTAGAAAATTCATATTTAGAAAATCTCCACAAATTCTATTGCAGTATATTAATATCTCAGCTACTGACCCGTTCCTATACCTCGGTAGCAATATGTCAACAGCTGAAATCACAGTAAATATAAAACGTAAAGTATAATCTACTATTCACAGGTTACTGACCATGTGGAAATCTGTTCTCTCTTGATAAAATAAAGCAGGAAATCAGCTGTATCAGTACTACTGTATGATTGCACCACTTGGACCCTAACGAAACACTTATTTCTTTTAGCTTTTTCTTCCTCTGAAAGGATACAATCAGCGTATTCTAAACCCTATAGACAAGTTTATTTGAGGACGAGAAACTTCACTCAGCCTTTGTTGGTTACAATTTTCTGCGAGTGCCTTTGAAACAACCAAAACAATAAAATTTTGAATAATCTACAACGAGTGCATGTTTGGGAAAGGGGATTGATAACAACTCGTGATTCTACTTGGTCACTTTGTGTAAGCGTCGTAGAAAATGGGATCAGCGACTCGAGTTCAAATCCTGGACAAGTCTAGGAGAAAGAAAACTCTTAATTCACACCAGTTATACTCCGAGAATTAATTTTTTAAAATTTATTGCGGACTTTTTATCCTCATCTTGGTAGTTTTTGTGTTGTTTCTTCTTTCACTATGTTTCGGCCAAATTTCACCTCTGGCCTTCTTCAGGTGATTTACCGCGTCCTCGGATAGGAATGCTGAGTCTTGTAACCGTATCCCCAGTAATTATTGTCTTCGGGGCCCTTGGCGCAGCGGATAGAGTCTCTACGGTTCCTGGTAAGCATTGTGAGAAGATAGCAGTTTCAAATCCTACCCAAGCTGGCCAGAGGTTTACTTGGTCAAAAACGTGGTGCGATAGACAACAACTATGGAAGGCAGTAAAATCTTTGAGCGGAAATGTAAGTGAAATTGGAAAGTTCAAGCGAGTGCACCAGCGATCAACACAGGAAGACCAAATATAAACAAAATGGATTCATGTCTAGTCACAGGTTTGATTGAGTAAATAGAAACACATTGAAATTGGGGACACGTGTGAAATGACGCAATAACTAAGTGAGATGACATCACACTACTGATATCCTGAATTTAGATATATAAAAATTAGCGAATTTTGTAAAAGTTGCCAGTTGGCGTTCAGAGAGTTCGATCGGGGTGAAGGTGTCTTTGTACGTCTCTATTCATAGACCTTTACAGATTTTATCTCACTCGTGCTACAGTATGCAATCTGAACATCGAACAGAATATCTGGATAATAAAGCGACTATTTTCTATAAAAATATTGGACATGTTACTGTTACACCAATACGTTTCAATAAATGATTGTTAATTGCTGAAAGAGAGTTCTTTTTGTCTTTGAGTTGCCAACACCAAGGCAACGTTGGAAGAAGTTCCGGTTGGATTGTGTTATTCCTTATCTGTGGATCTTTCAAACACAGCGTGGGCACAGAGAATGCTGAAAAACAAACTACCTGGAAACACATTTGGTCCCACTACCAGGATATGACCAATCATTATTATTACATTTGGTATAACAAGTGTTGTCGTGCACAAATGGTAATGCGTTTGGCGCTGGTATCGGCGTTGGGTATCGGAGACCGCAGTATTGTTTTACTGGTGCTGCACCGAGATAAGTACCCAAACAATAGCGTTACAAATGATAACCGACCCCAGAACATAGTATCCCATTTGGTGCCTGATCAAGTGATAGTCCCAAATTTTGGGCCGGTGCCAGCATAGTGTTATACAATTAATATATTGTCAAGGCCCAGACATTGTAATAATTGTGGACTCGCGTTAAAATGACGGTAGATTTCCGAATTTTGTTTTTCTCAAATTTGGTTTGGTTATGTTTTTATGACATATCAACCCTTGGGAGTTATTTAATGTCAAATAATGTTTGCACATACATATATATGTATATATGATTTGTAAGCGAATAGTTTGTCAGTAAAGTTATTATTTTAAAACGAGCCAGAGCTTATTTATTTGCACAGTTATATGGTTTCAAGTATTATCCCACACTAATAATTCTACTTAATGTTAATCATTTGTTTGCAAACAGTTTATTGGTAATAATTACTGCTATCTAACATTAAATTCTATTTAATCTTAATCATTTTTCTTCATACAGTTTAAATAGTTTCAAGTATTGCTATCTAAGCGCAATTGATCCTCAGTCACTACTTTCAAATATTTTAAAGATAAACTTGATTTTGGTTCTTGTCTACAATAAGAGCAATTTGAAGAATACAGTTGCGACAGTCATATGGGTGCTAGAGCTTGACATAACTTGCCGATTGATCGAGTTAGGGCTCTTTGACCGCTTGGCGAGCCGAAGCAGGGCCTTAGTAATGTGTGCAAGTTCCGTGACCTCTTCGGTTGCTTGGTCAAGGACGGCTCAGCCACCAGAATCTCACTTTCAAGCCTTACGGATGGCCACCTACGACCAACAGGTTGTCTTGTGTGTTTGGGAGGGGTCTTAACTTTCTGCAAAGGGGTAAGTTAGCCTCACCCGACTGGCAGGTCTTTCTGAGATTCTCGTTTCCGCTAGTACTGGTGTCTTGTCACACCCTAGATTAGGTTCTCTCTCATTTATCTCCCCTAGCGGCTCTTCGTATTTTAGGGTACATTTTTAGAATCGTCCTTGGGAGATGACTTCCGGCTTCATTCCCTTATTAAGTAAAGAGCCTCCAGCCGCTATCTTTTCCTTCCCGTTAAGTCCGAGTTTTTTAAACATCGTCAGTACAAAATATTGCCTTTTTCCCCTTGAAGCACAAAACTATCGTAATTACTTTACATTTGGTTGTATTTTCCTTTAGTGTAC
This sequence comes from Sepioteuthis lessoniana, assembly GCA_963585895.1. NCBI lineage: Eukaryota > Metazoa > Mollusca > Cephalopoda > Myopsida > Loliginidae > Sepioteuthis > Sepioteuthis lessoniana. Next base: position 84,837,059 of record OY757920.1, read on the forward strand.
TTCATTTCCTGTAATCCCTTTTTAGTTCCTTTAATTTCGTTTTGCTTTCTTAACTAGGGTCTTACAAGAACCTTATTCTGTTCTTCACTTCCTCGTGTTGTTCATACTTGAATACCCAGCTTTTATCAAATAAACGTCTTTTATTCAGTGGTTATTTAGTTCATGACTCCTTAAGTTATATTAAGCTGCCGAACTCAGCTAGCATTTCTGTACATTGTTCTACATACGTGTTTATCAAATTGTATTTTATTCCTTTTCAGTTTTACCCTGATCTTGCGGTTAATACCTTTGTTGACGAACCCTAACTTTGCATCAGAGTTTTAATCGTCAAAAGGTGTTTAGCTCACCGTCGGAGACATCGTACGCGTTTCCTTGAAACGGGCACTTGTAATCCGAAACGGTAAAACTAGCATAATTCTAAAGTTATGAAGATAATATTTTCTGAGAGTATGTTTCTATGTTTCTTGTAGCTAGTGTGATATTTAGACAAGTTATAGTAAAGTAAGTAAAGTTGGCGACCATAGTCGAGGGTGACACGAAGGCCCCCTTTTCAATAGCTACTACACCGAGGTGTAGGGGAGGGCGCTACTCCATTTCCTGGATTGCTCCTCTTTACCCTTGATACTTACCGTATAATGCTGAGTATTAAACAAGGAGGAATCAAGTACCATTTTAAAAGTCTTTGGTATGACTCGACCTGGGCTTGAACCCCGATTTCCGGACCATTGGCGAACACTCTACTCATTAGGTCAATTTTTACTGTTGGTAAAAAGTGTTTAAAATTATGATTTATATGTTTACATTTGATCATTAGAAATGTGGGTATCATCGTCTTCGGACTATTGGATTTTGGGGTAACCTTTGATTTATCAAATAAAGCTCCCGCGAAATGTTTTTGAAATTAATTACAGCCTATCTCAGATTAGTCGGATTGGTCATATGAACTGTTTACTGTTCCGTCAACGCATATTCAAAATCCATCATGTGATATTGGCGGGCTTTTCCTGAAAAGAATTGTAAAATTTCTGAGGCACAACAGTTATTACTCCCAGCTGAGTAAAAAAAAAAAAAAAATCATTGTGAAACATTAAAACTGAATGTCTTAATGTTTCGCAACGATTCGCAACGATGTACCCGATGGACATCATTTCACGATTGGTAACTATTTGAGTCTTACGAAAATCGCTGCTGAAATTGCATAGATTTTGGCTTAAGATGAAAGGGCTTGCTTGCCGTTTTGTTCTTTTACTTAGCGGTAGGTGACACAAAGGTTAATTACCTTCCGTGTCTGCCAAATAGTACAAGTGATGGCCACGAGAAGGCGTGTGCAGAGGAGCTTGTAATGAAGGAGTCCCAACGACAAAGCCCCTTTCGACCTTCATAATAGCTTGAAACAGATGTTGCTATTCGCACAAACAAAGTACTGTTACCCCTCCAACAACTTCGCGTAGCTTCCGACACAATTGCATGTGTTAAACATGTATGTCTGCATTCAACACTTCCGTTCTCTCTCTTAAGAACGTAATAAAGGACTCTGTGACTTATACAAAAGACTTTCTCAACCACATTTAGAAATTTCTGAACATAATCTCTTTATGTGATTCTTTTAGTATTTCATGGCATTTTTATATTATTTTTGCGTTGCTCTGCAAGAAGAAATCTTAAACTATGATACATTTCCTTTGCTACAAGATTTAAAATTGTTATCTGTCACTCAAATAATGTTAGCCATCAGTTATCGTCGTTTTAAATGTTTGATTTTTAAAGAAATAACATTTTTTACGTATGTCTGGATTCAATGTGTCGAATAATTAATTCAAAGCCCGTAAGAATAACACACACACATACATATATATACACACACATATATATAAGCAAACATATATATATATATATATATATATATATATATATATATATATATATATACGTATAGGGATATATATATTTATATGCACACACACACACACACACATACACACACACACACCTATATATACATATATAGGTATACACCCATATATATATATATATATATATATACGTATTCATATATACGTATACATATATATGCATACGCATGAATGCATGTATATATATATATATATATGTAGACACGCACACACACACACACACAGAAAAGCACACACCCACGCACACACACACAAACACATGCACACACAAACACAAATATGTATATATATATTCAGAAAAAAATACAAACATATCAGTTCTTCAAACCTATAAAAATAGATAGATAATACGTCTTGAAATATCAAACTAAATCATCTAAAAAATGACGTTCCAAACTTAAATATTTTTTAAAGTGTTAGAAATTCATTATTTAAGAATTCATTACTTTTTCAAGTGATCTTGCATAAGGCCACCTTTTAAGGTAAAAAAAAAAAAGAGAAAAAAAATGAAAGAAAGCAAACGTAAAAAATCCCGTAGGATTTATGCACCTTTCAATCTTCAACGTTCAATGATTTATATGATTATTTATACAATTTTTTTCTACCAACGTTTATGCGCCTGTTCTTTCATTCATAGCCTAAAAACATACATACACAGGTTGTTTGAATGGTTGTATTTTACGGTGTATTTGTTTGTTTGGGTTTATGGCATATCAACCTTTGTTGGTTATTTAATGACAAATTCATTTTTATAAAAATATACTGTTCTATTTTAAAGAATTCAGTTTAGCATAAGCACACAGTTTAATTGTCTAAAACATTTCTATTTCAAGCTATTTAATTTAGTCAAACAGTTCTAATTTAAACAATTCTGTTTAGTATGAGTATAATTTTTGTCAAAACAGTTCTATTTAAAACAATTCAGTTTAGCTTAAGAACAGTTTCAATATCAAAATCAGTTCAATTTCAAACAATTCAGTTTAGGACACAAAAACAGTTCCATTTCAATTTAGCATAAGTACGTAGTTTAAGTGTCAAAACTGTTCTATTTCAAACAATTCAGCGATGTGGCAGTCCTGAATTTTGCCACAGCATCACAGGGATTCATACCTACCTAGCTACCTACATATGTTGTTTGGTTTCTTTGTTAAATGGCATATCAACCTTTGTAGGTTATTTAATGTCAAAGCCATTCTCCTAGAAGAACAGTAGTGGTACTATCTAACCCATTGCTGGAAGGATGTGGGGGTTCATACCTTTCCCAAGGGTATTTGCCCGAAAATGAACGTAATAGCACGACTGGAGTACGAACTCGCGTACTACGATTCCGCAGTCCATCGCTTTAACCATTACACCACGAAGACATCCTTTATATATGTTGTGTGTAATAATGTGTCGAATAATTAATTCAAAGCCCGTAAGAATAACACACACACATACATATATATACACACACATATATATAAGCAAACATATACATATATATATATATACGTATAGGGATATATATATTTATATGCACACACACACACACGCACCTATATATACATATATAGGTATACACCCATATATATATATATATATATACGTATTCATATATACGTATACATATATATGTAATATGTAATATATGTAAGAAAGAAGTAATAGAATAGATAATAAGAACATAATAAGAAATAAACATATTTAAAAACAATTTTGATATGTCACTCATAACATTCATATTTTGACATCGAACTCATTAATGTCAATTCGCATAATCAAATGATATCAAAAGAGAATTGAATAAATAAGTAAAAAAAAAAAAAGGATTCAACTTCGGTTTTAGTTCAAAATAAATATTTGCCTCAATGCTCTTAATGATTCGTATTTTTCCCCAGGGCAGCCTTCCTCTCAATATGAATTACCAGGAATTTGTACTGGGGGAGTTAGGGTCATATTTATTTAAAGGGTTTTCTGAAAAACAAGAAACATTCAATTAAATATATTATTGACAACTCAGTAACGCCTGTTCCACTATCTATCTATCTATCTATTACTGATTATCTATCTATCTATCTATCCTGTTACTACTTTCACACTTTCTCTCTATGTTTGGAGTGGGCAAACTGTGGCCTGCGGGCCAGAGGAGCCTTTAAAAAAATAAAAAAATAAACACTTGCACTTTAATCAAGACTAGATTTTTCAGAAATGCAGGTAATATTCTTTTGATTTTAAAAGATGCAGCCATTTGCTAATCTATAACCTAGTGATGCGGTCCTTTGATAATTCATAACCCAATGATGCAGTCCTCCCACCAAAACGTTCGCTCACCTCTGATCTCGTATATCGATGTCTTCAAAGATTATGTTGTATTCAATAAAAGCTTTCTTTTTTTTATTGTAGATGTGTGAACAATAAAGCATTAGCATTTGAGGCAATGGAGCGAAACCTCAAGTCAAATTCCATTTTGGGCTCCACGAAGACTTTGTCTGGCCCAAGGCTTATATGAAAATTAATCAAAAGGATAAGTATTCCAGATTTCTTGAATGACCTTCACACACACACACACACACACACACACACATATATATATATATATATATACGAGGATCATTTAATAAGTTTCCTGACTTTTTTTCGTATGGGCTCTTTTATTGATAGTACACTCATGAAACTCTAGTCCTCTTCGAGGTAATCTCCTCCGGCTGCAGTACACTTGTTGTACCGTTCCAACAGCTTCTGGAAGGCCCTATGGATATCCTCTTGTGTGAGCGTGTTAATGACTTTCTTCGCAGCGTCTTTCATCTCCTCAATTGTTTCATAACGACAGCCTCTGAGCTAAGGGAATAACTAAAAGTCAAAGGGAGCAAGGTCAGGTCTATAGGGAGGGTAATGAACTGTCTTGATGCTCATATTGGTCGAATAGTCAAGGATGGAGTTGTGGACTGGTACATTGTCCTGGAGGAAATGCCACTGACCCGATTTGAAGAGTGCTGGCCTCTTCAGACGGAATCTCTTCCTGAACTCCGTTAAAACCTCAACATATTAACCCTAACCCTAACCCTTTGGCCAATCAACTCTAGTGTATTGACTTCCTTACTCCTACACCTCTCATCATCCCTCACAGATTCCCTGCCTTCCTTAAATCTCTTATGCCACTCAAAAACTGATGCTCGATTCATGCAAGATGCTCCAAAAGCAGTCTGAAGCATTCCATACGTTTCTGTGTCATTTTTTCCAAGTTCAAAACAGAATTTTATTGCATATCGTTCTTCTAAAGTATCAGATTGCATTTTTGAAATTGACCAGCTGTGGCAATCAGGCTTTAGTAGGGTGTATTCCAATTTCTGCTGTAGGTATTCATTTGAACCTGAAATCATAAAAATTGGTCAGTCATCTTATAAGATGTATAGCAATAACATACTGAGTTTTCAAGAGTCTACGACAATTTTAAATTCCTGCACGAAAAAGTCTGGAAACTTATTGAAGGCATCACGTATATCATGAGCATAATCATATTGCACTGCTAGCACGGGTTTCCTTGACTGTCTTGCGATTCCTTTCTATTACCCATTGCTTGCTGCAAGTCTTCTAGACAGCATCCTAGTCCGTACAGAGCTGTTGTAGATAAGTTCTTGGTAGTTGGTAAACACTTGCACGTCTCTGCGTAGGGGTTCATAGGGGAACGCCACATGAGTTCATCCTTGCTTTTTCAGCAGTGTCCCGCATGTCTTGTTCGTCTTATTTGGATAGTTTTAGAGATGGGAGGTAGGTGGCTGTACAGCTGCAGTTTTGTGGGATGTTTTTTCCAGGATTTGCTCAATATAGCTCGTAGCATTCTTGTGCAGTTCCTGTCAAACTTTTTCTTTATATGCTTAGTTATATATATATATATATATATATATATATATATGGGAAAAAACTAGAAATAAATCTGTGAGTTATTTTCATTTGATAACTCAATGGCCAAAACGAAGTTCTAAAAAATGAAATGTTCAACGTTGGTAAAAATTCAATAAATAAAATGATTCTTTTAAGACCTTTGTTTTTATCTCTGTACATCACTTCATATATATATATATATATATATATATATATATATATATATATATATATATATATATATATATATAATACAGTTTGATAGGAAAAAGAGTGTTTAATCTCGCCGAAAAAGTATTTATAGATCTCAGTTAGGATTGTGTAGAAGTACATTCTTGATCTGATGATCGCAAATGTGATAAACTGACTGTCACTAATCGTCGCTGATTTGTTTACGCTACCCTATATATATATATATATATATATATATATATATATATATATATATATATATATATATATATATACGTGTGGGTTTACACGTTAATAAGTATTTGTATGCAGAGTGAAATTAGCAGCAGTCCGCATACAAGGTTGGTTGGTTAAGTTTTATGACATACAGCCGCAAATGTATCCACTTTCACGTAAATTCAACTTTTAATCCACGTCTGAAAGAAAATGGAGAGAGGATAAAACAGGAAGAAAACACAAATGTTCTTGTTTTGTTATAACTCGAAAGACTTTATTTACAAGAGCCATCCCAAAAGGTGACTCTTTGCAAAGTTCGATATATTTCTCATATGCAGGAGTCACAATATTTCAAATTCTATGTACCTACTAACAAATTTGAACAATACAACCCCCACCCCCCAAAAAAAAGCAGTTACTTAAATATGGATTTCTGCAAAACAAAACAACCCACAAGAAAGTTTTAACAATGGAGAAACAAAAGAAAATTACTTAAATATGGGTTTTCTCCAAACAAATTAACCCACAAGAAAGTTTGAACAAAGTAAAGAAAAAGGTTCATCTTGCCCATGTAAAGGCTTCAAGCCTTTATTAAGTTTCTCTCGTCCGAAACTTAAATATCCTTTTGTTACAGTGTGAAATGGCTTCAAGCCTTTGTTAAGTTTCTCTCGTCCGAAACTTAAATATCCTTTTGTTACAGTGTGTAATGGCTTCAGGCCTTTATTAAGTTTCTCTCGTCCGAAACTTAAATATCCTTTTGTTACAGTGTGAAATGGCTTCAAGCCTTTGTTAAGTTTCTCTCGTCCGAAACTTAAATATCCTTTTGTTACAGTGTGAAATGGCTTCAAGCCTTTGTTAAGTTTCTCTCGTCCGAAACTTAAATATCCTTTTGTTACAGTGTGTAATGGCTTCAGGCCTTTATTAAGTTTCTCTCGTCCGAAACTTAAATATCCTTTTGTTACAGTGTGAAATGGCTTCAAGCCTTTATTAAGTTTCTCTCGTCCGAAACTTAAATATCCTTTTGTTACAGTGTGAAATGGCTTCAAGCCTTTGTTAAGTTTCTCTCGTCCGAAACTTAAATATCCTTTTGTTACAGTGTGTAATGGCTTCAGGCCTTTATTAAGTTTCTCTCGTCCGAAACTTAAATATCCTTTTGTTACAGTGTGTAATGGCTTCAGGCCTTTATTAAGTTTCTCTCGTCCGAAACTTAAATATCCTTTCGTTACAGTGTGTAATGGCTTCAAGCCTTTATTAAGTTTCTCTCGTCCGAAACTTAAATATCCTTTCGTTACAGTGTGTAATGGCTTCAAGCCTTTATTAAGTTTCTCTCGTCCGAAACTTAAATATCCTTTCGTTACAGTGTGTAATGGCTTCAAGCCTTTATTAAGTTTCTCTCGTCCGAAACTTAAATATCCTTTTGTTACAGTGTGTAATGGCTTCAGGCCTTTATTAAGTTTCTCTCGTCCGAAACTTAAATATCCTTTCGTTACAGTGTGTAAAGGCTTCAAGCCTTTATTAAGTTTCTCTCGTCCGAAACTTAAATATCCTTTTGTTACAGTGTGAAATGGCTTCAAGCCTTTGTTAAGTTTCTCTCGTCCGAAACTTAAATATCCTTTTGTTACAGTGTGTAATGGCTTCAGGCCTTTATTAAGTTTCTCTCGTCCGAAACTTAAATATCCTTTCGTTACAGTGTGTAATGGCTTCAGGCCTTTATTAAGTTTCTCTCGTCCGAAACTTTAATGTCCTTTCGTTACAGTGTGTAATGGCTTCAGGCCTTTATTAAGTTTCTCTCGTCCGAAACTTTAATGTCCTTTCGTTACAGTGTGTAATGGCTTCAGGCCTTTATTAAGTTTCTCTCGTCCGAAACTTAAATATCCTTTCGTTACAGTGTGTAATGGCTTCAGGCCTTTATTAAGTTTCTCTCGTCCGAAACTTAAATATCCTTTCGTTACAGTGTGTAATGGCTTCAAGCCTTTATTAAGTTTCTCTCGTCCGAAACTTAAATATCCTTTTGTTACAGTGTGTAATGGCTTCAGGCCTTTATTAAGTTTCTCTCGTCCGAAACTTTAATGTCCTTTCGTTACAGTGTGTAATGGCTTCAGGCCTTTATTAAGTTTCTCTCGTCCGAAACTTTAATGTCCTTTCGTTACAGTGTGTAATGGCTTCAAGCCTTTATTAAGTTTCTCTCGTCCGAAACTTAAATATCCTTTTGTTACAGTGTGTAATGGCTTCAGGCCTTTATTGAGTTTCTCTCGTCCGAAACTTTAATGTCCTTTCGTTACAGTGTGTAATGGCTTCAGGCCTTTATTAAGTTTCTCTCGTCCGAAACTTAAATATCCTTTCGTTACAGTGTGTAATGGCTTCAAGCCTTTATTAAGTTTCTCTCGTCCGAAACTTAAATATCCTTTTGTTACAGTGTGTAATGGCTTCAGGCCTTTATTAAGTTTCTCTCGTCCGAAACTTTAATGTCCTTTCGTTACAGTGTGTAATGGCTTCAGGCCTTTATTAAGTTTCTCTCGTCCGAAACTTTAATGTCCTTTCGTTACAGTGTGTAATGGCTTCAGGCCTTTATTAAGTTTCTCTCGTCCGAAACTTTAATGTCCTTTCGTTACAGTGTGTAATGGCTTCAGGCCTTTATTAAGTTTCTCTCGTCCGAAACTTTAATGTCCTTTCGTTACAGTGTGTAATGGCTTCAGGCCTTTATTAAGTTTCTCTCGTCCGAAACTTTAATGTCCTTTCGTTACAGTGTGTAATGGCTTCAGGCCTTTATTAAGTTTCTCTCGTCCGAAACTTTAATGTCCTTTCGTTACAGTGTGTAATGGCTTCAGGCCTTTATTAAGTTTCTCTCGTCAGAAACTTTAATGTCCTTTCGTTACAGTGTGAAATGGCTTCAAGCCTTTGTTAAGTTTCTCTCGTCCGAAACTTTAATGTCCTTTCGTTACAGTGTGTAATGGCTTCAGGCCTTTATTAAGTTTCTCTCGTCAGAAACTTTAATGTTGTTTTGTTACAGTGTGTAATGGCTTCAGGCCTTTGTTAAGTTTCTCTCGTCAGAAACTTTAATGTTCTTTTGTTACAGTGTGTAATGTCTTTGGGCCTTTGCTAAGTTTCTCTCGTCAGAAACTTTAATGTTCTTTTGTAACAGTGTGTAATGGCTTCAGGCCTTTGTTAAGTTTCTCTCGTCAGAAACTTTAATTTTCTTTTGTTACAGTGTGTAATGTCTTTGGGCCTTTGTTAAGTTTCTCTCGTCAGAAACTTTAATTTTCTTTTGTTACAGTGTGTAATGTCTTTGGGCCTTTGTTAAGTTTCTCTCGTCAGAAACTTTAATGTTGTTTTGTTACAGTGGGTAATGGCTTCAGTCCTATGTTAAGTTTCACTCGTTAGAAACTTTAATGTCCTTTTGTTACAGTGTGTAATGGCTTCAGACCTTCATTAAGTTTCTCTCGTCAGAAACTTTAATGTTTTCTTACAGTGTGTAAAGACTTCAGGCCTTTCTCATGTTTCTTTCGTCAGAAACTTTAATATCCTTTTCTGAAAGGTTTCAACAGAAGCAAATGAAAACAGTCTCTGTGCTGGGTTTCCCGAGGGTCTCTCGTTTGTTTAAAGGCTTCAAGCCTCAGTCTTGCTTCTCTCACCAGAAATTATAATTTCTTTTCTTAAGAGTAGACTGCAATTTAGATGCTAATGTCTTTTTTTCACTGCCTTCTGTCTCTTCTTATGATTCTTGTGTTTCACTTCAGGAACCTCAGCTGGAAAACGGATATAAAGGGCTGCATGTTTGAAATATCTTTTTTTGATATTTCCTCTGGAAAATACCTCAGGACATTATTTCTCCCATACAGAAACCGTATGTGCTGGGATTTGGGCGAATAAGCCCGAAATGTTCCACGAAGTGAACTCAACTTTTCGAAGTTGAATTATAATGTCCAAAAGTGAGAAATCTAAATCCCCACTTTAGTTACGTGCCCGAGACAGCGTCTACAGCCATAGTAGTAGCCACCTGGTCTCTTCGCGAGCTGGGAGGAAAAAAAGAGGAAGAAGAAGGGTCTAGTCCTATGTGGTCAGTGCCTGCTTATGGAACCAATCAGAGGATTTTTTCCTTCAGCATATTTTCGTGTTAAGGTACGAAACAAGGGCTCAATGCCAGTTTTAAAAGGCATTTAGCTCCAAGAAAAGGAAGCGAAGAAAATGCATAATAAAAATAAAGAAGGCATCCTGGAATGCAATAATTTTCCAATAGTATCAAGCTTGAAGATTATTTAAAGAAAAATCTTGTTTATATATATATATATATATAATTTGCAAATGAATTGTTTGCAAGACCGCATTTTTTTTCAAACGAGCCAGTATTGCTATCTATTTGCACACTGTTAAATGGTTTCAAGTATTGCAATCTAATAATAATAATGCTATTCAGTATTATTCAATGTCCTCGTTGTGTAATGCTTATAGTGATGGACTGCGGAATCGTTGTAAGTGAGTTCGAACTCTAGTCCCGCTATTACGTTCACTTTCGAACAAATACTCTTGGGGAAAAGTTGTGAACGTCCTAATTCTTCCACCTACGGGTTAATTATAAATAGTACCCTAACTATTTTTCTAAAAAAAGATGGCTTTGGCCTCAAATAACCTAGAAAGGTTGATACGCCATCAAAAAAAGAAAACAAACCATTATTCATTCTTTTGCCCTTAGTTAAATTTTTCCAAGTATTGCAATGAAATACTTATAATTCAATTTAACATCAGTCATTTGTTTCCTTACAGTTAAACAGTTCAAGTATAATAAATGATTAGATATTTATATTTGACTCATAGATTGTACCTTAAAAGATACTATAACTATTAGAGTGAGAATAACAATGAAGGAGTTCTCTACATTTTCCAAAACCTAAAACTGGAGTCTCGCCATCAGATATAGTTTAATGTTATAGAACTTACACTCCTATAATTTAAATTGGGCGGTATGCCACTTGTTCCCACAACAAAGATGGCGGACGCACACAAATAATCAGTCTCGGTAAACCATTGGCCAGGAGAACCACGTCCGCGTTTAAATTTCGTCCTGCGTTTTTTGGAGTCGATTCCAAGACACGTATTTTCTATAAATACGTCGTCCTCAAACACTCTTTCTCTTTTTCTCAATTTCTATGGCAGCGCTGACACGCCCTCTCCAGTGTGACTCTCTTATTCACCAACAGAAGTAAAAAGCCAAAAAATGGATAAGCCTTGCAGACATTCATTTCTTCAAAATACTTTGACTATGAGACTTTTTCCAGCCTCGGACACACCGACTGTTTCAAACCACAAGAAGAAATAGACATTTTAAAATATGTAATCAACCTTAATAGAACGCTTTCATTATTTAACCCTTTCCGTAGTTTTTAGTTGTGTTAGACACACACACACACACACACATACATACACACACAGGACTATTTTACTAACAATGTAGAATTAGCAATATTTTTAATGTATCAATACATGTTTTGTTATGGATATAAATTTGTTTTGTTTGTCGCCTTGTTTTGAATGTTCCTTTTGTCCGCGCTGTTTCATATCTTCATTCATTTGTTTCATTTGCTGCATTTGTCTCCATGTGCCTATTCTACCTTTTTCTAAACATACCACTAAACTAAGCAAAATATATACCAAAACTTTAACATTAAATTTTGGGGGACTAAACATATCTACCAAATAACATGTCCCCCTACAATGTCATATCTTGGACACTAAGTGGTTTTAAGCATGGCTATGTAATATTAATTGTTGACTATATGAATCACTTATTTGCACACAGTTAAATGGTTTCAAATGTCGTAAATGATTAAATAGTTCTGTTTGACCCGTAAATAAGATCCTAACAGGTACTCAGAGTCAGAGTGGATCTGAGAGTAATGGCAATGAAGAGGTACTCCATATTTCCCAAAGCTTCTAATTATCAGATGTAAATTAGTTTCATATCCAGAACTTCCATTCGGGGGTCTTACCCTGCTGCAGAGATTCATTCAGCGTATTCTCAAGGTCTTGCCAACTGAGCTATACAACAGTGAATATTCAACGCATGAATATAAAAAGAAGGGAATTATATTTGTTAGACAAATTAGTTAATAATGTTGAATTTAGATCAATTCCAAGGAATTAGAATCTTTAAATGTTGAAAAAGTAACGAAATTCTCTTAAAGAAATATGGCCGAGAATTAAGTAATCAATAAAAAATATACCTCATGTAATTTTTACTGAAACTGAAGACTTTTTTTATGAAGAATTAGGCTGAAAAATGAATGAATAATCGATGATTTTAATATGTTATTTTAATATGTTATTAAATCTATTTTTCATATATTTTTATAATCTTAGGAGGGAAAATATCCTAAAATTATTTAGAGTCTTGAGCCTTTAAATTTTGCTAGGCAAAGCCGATTTTGTGGTCAGCAAAAATCAAAGAGGAATTGGCGTTCAATTCAAAAATGCAGATGGTTTAAAAATTCAAAAACGTAGATTCAAATTTTTTGCCTCCGGAAGGCTCTTTTATGCATAAAAATTGACTATTTATTTTCCGTGTATATATATATATATATATATATATATATATAAGATATTATTCAATCCAGTAAATCCGGAGTAGGGAATAATTCCAATCGGGATAAAGAAAATATTAAAAAATCAAATATTAAATTTAGATAATCCTGGTAAAGAGGTCAATGTAAATAAAATCCACAGAGCAAATAATTTTTTCTCAAAAAACAAAAACAAAAAATCAAAAATCAAAACAAAACAAAAACAAACCCAAAGAACAAACCAACAATCGGTAACATTAAGATAATAAATTTCTTGTGGGATCTGAAGAAGTCTTGTTAATTTTTTTTAGAGCATTGATTGATATCAATGCTTTTAACAGGATGGAAATAGATTAATTATCTTAATGTGTCCTCTTGTTGTTTCTTTTGAGAAAAAAAAATCAAAATGAATAGGTCCACTAAGAGATTTATATATTTTTAAAGAATTATCTATTTGTTCTTACATACGTGTATGTTTCCGGCTTGTTACTTTCATCAGGGAACATACAATAATTTACTAGGTTTTCTACTTGGATGTGGCACAATGCCATATGAATGGGGCACCTAAGGAGACTCGAACTCATTTGTTTAGGTTTGTAAGTCGAATGTTTTTTTCAGGTTTTGTATCGGTTTATACAGAGATCACTCTTTTGAGTTAGATTTCTTTTCTTTTTTCTCTCTTTCTATTTCTCTTTCTAAGAGTGTATCTCCTGTTCTTTCTTGAGGGTACATTTTCATTTCTCCAATTAGTATTGTTATAAAATAGCCGAGGGATTTCGGTTCATGCCTTTGAGTTTAGTTAGGCTGAGAATTTTTCGGCTCAGCACATGGGTTAGTTAGGTGCAACATTGAAGCAGGTTTTAACGCGGGTGCGTGCGGGCGGATGGAGGTGTCACTCAGATGTCATAATAGTCCGAAACGAACCGAGGTGACAGGGTGCAGGTGACGTCACGCACCGGAAGCGCGGGGAGGTTTGTGTGAGAATTTGAAGAGAGAAAGAGTCGGGTACTAGATGCCAAACGAGAAGGATCGACTTTTGGAGCTCGCAGGCGCGAGGCGAACTTGCGCCCTCTGGGGGGCCGCTCGAGATGGGGGCCAAATTAATAAGACAACATAGAAGATTGTGTCTCTCCTCCTTACGTCGAAACCTTTAACTCAAAGTTAATAAAAAGGTTTCGTACCTGAACAAGAAGTTGTTATGTGTTTTCGAATTCCGAGATTCCTATGTTCTTTATATATTCTATAGTAATGAACATTTCGCACATACCGTTAATTGTGAATATGGTACAGTATTTGATATTTGATATACAATCAAGTTTTTTGTTGTTTTACTCTGAGTCGATGTGTATGTATGAGTTTGCATGATAGTTGATGTGTGTATGTGTCTAGTGGACTTATTCATTTTGAAATATTTACTTTTTTTCTCTCTTTGCACCAACAAAAAAAAAGAGAAAAAAACTTTGATATAAATTAATGTTCAGAGTTGATATGTTTGTAATAATTCATATATAGAGTATCTGAGTTGTTTCGTATAATTCTAATTGAGTGCTGAATGTATGGCGATTAATATATAAGAAAAAATATGTATTGAAAAGTTCACATACTAAGCAAATATATCTGTAATATCAAAGAAAGAAAACTCAATGGATAGATACTGTGCCATTATAGATCTATTTAAACAAGCCACAAAAAGCGGCTCGCCTCATTAGGTGGCTTTTATAGAATGCAAAGGGAGATACACATCGGGTGGAAAAATTTAAATAATCTTTTTTTATCAATTAAAATTTATAATTAAAATAATAAAAAAGTTGAAATAGATTTATAATGACATAGTATCTATCCATTGAGTTTTCTTTTTTTGATATTATATATATATACACACACACACACACACACACACACATGTATATATATATACACATTGTGACGGTTACTGTATCTTTGTTCCGAGGTTACATTATCCTGGAATGTCGGGGAGAATGTCCGACGACAGTACCGTACCACCCAAGCTCTAAATATTCTCCCTAACTAGTTATATTTTATTGATAGCTTTGAAAGCCCATATAACTAGTTAAGTATAAAGCTTGCGTATAGGTTTAATTTTTCGAGATACGGACGAATAAGGATGTGTCAAGGGTCGAGAGGGCGACGTGATATAAATAAACACGTGAAGAGTTCCGAACCGGACAAACAATATGACGCGTGGTTGTTTTTTTCTTTTCTTTATATATGTATCTTTCGTACATATTTTATTTTAAAGAAAGTACAATTATAACAACAGAAAAACAAAAAGCAAAACAACTACAAAAAAAAAAAAAATACAAAAATGTGGAGGACAAGTCGCTTCCAATAGTGTTTGACTATGTCCTTCCAATAAGACAAAGTTCTCTTTTTTTTTTCTTTCTTATATTTCAACTCGTCTTAAACTTACACTCGTATCTTCTTGTCCCCTTTACAATTAAAGGGAGGGAACCTCCTCGTTCTTCCCCATATTTGTTTACTTATTTTTTTTTCTTTCCCTTCTTTTAGTGAAGAACAAAAGTCTCTCTTCTTCGTCTTTAAAGTGGATATACAATTTTAAACAAATATGTTTTCCGTCGAAACTGGCTGCTAATGAACAACTTCAAAAATGTTTCTTTGGATATTCTTGATACGGACCTTTATTTAGGTTACGTATATCATTTGTAATAAAGTTTTTGACTAACCTTTTTCCTTTCCTCTCCTTTGTTATTTTTTTCTTATCTTCGTAAATTTTTATCAACGAGCCGCAAGGCATCATTTTTTTTCTTTTACGTTGCGCCTCAGTTTCTTGCCCAACGGAGTTGACGGTTTCTATTAGGCCATTCTGTTACTAGAATTTCACTTTTCACCGGACCACGTGAAAAGGCGACCTTTCTCTTCCTTGGCGAAGCTCGGAACTGACTTTTTGGCTTTCATTCTTTTTGGCGGTAAAACGCACTCACTGCCTCGACCAATCGTATGTCTTTTTCCTATCTGGGTCAAGACCTTTGCCCCTTTTTAGTTGGTCCTTCACTGTTGTTAGGGCTCGAAAACCCGCCAATCGCCTGCCTTACTTTCAGTCCTCATAGTAGTCCTTGGTTTCCAACAATTTAACCCTATCGTGGCCGCTGGGCCGTCACAATATACATATATATATAACGGACGAATGTGCAAATGATTGGATAAAATACCGATTTACAGATCAATAAATCTTTATTTCTTGTAAGCAAAGATAATATTAATCTGAGTGAAAGTATTTTTTCAAAAAGGAAGTGAAGATTCATGCCTGACATATAGCAGTTATTGTTAGCCTAATGTAAAGGGCTATATTTGTGTGTGTAAAAAATCTTAATGTGAGTATGTCACTAAAAAAGAGGGAAAATATATCAACGCATTAAAAGTATATGCAGCTTCAGCAAAAATTTTCATCAGCATACTTAGGATGAAGCATCAGTGTTAAAAAATCTATGTAAATACTAAAAAACCATTCAATTTAAGATAGTTAAACGATGTTGAAATTAAATGTATACTTGAAAGAAAAGAATGTTACATTTTCACTCAAAGGTAATAAACTCAAAGGTTGAGTAGATATAGAATAAATTCATGTATCATCATCATCATCATGACGTGCTGCTAGCACGGCTATCTCTGACCCTCTCTCGCCACTTCTCCCTATCGTTCATCGCCTCCGGCAGGTCTTCTGGACTACATCCCGTATCCTCACATAGCTGCTGTATGTATGTTCGAGCTGGTCGTCCTGCTTTTGCTCGGCCATATTTGGGGTCCACAGGAGTACATCACTTATGGGCTCATCCCTACTTCTCCAGCAATGTCCTGCATGTCTGGTTCGTCTAACTTGTATAGTTTTCGTGATGGGAGGCAGGTGACCGTATAGTTGGTGCCTTGTGGGGTGTTGCCGCCAGGACTTGTTTAATATTGCTCGCAACATTCTTGTGTAATTGCCGTCCAGCTTCTTCTCCAGCCGTTTAGTTAGCGTCCAAGTAGTGCATCCATACAGCAGTATCGATACGACCGCTGCCTGGAAGAAACTGCGTTTCATTTTATCGGTCAGGTCAGATCTCCATATGATCGATAGTCTCTCGATAGCAGTCCATGTCTTCGTTAGCTGCGTGTCGATGTCTTTTTCGGTTGATGAGACACTGCTACCTAGGTAGCAGTGTCTCATCTACCGAAAAAAATCCATGTATACTAAAGAAATATTTCTTCATTTATCTACACAATTGAGGTACTTTCGAAATTAGATAAAATGTAGATGATTCATAAACGATTCTACCTGGTTAAAAATTTATTTTTAATAATCTATAAGAGAATAGATTTTAAAAATTATTTTGGGTTTTGATCCTTCAAATTTTTCGCTACAAGTCGAATATTATTTTCTCCGAAGAATCTCGAAATTCTAAAATTAGCGCTAATGCACCGATTGGATAATGAATCCCAAAATACCAATCCAAAATTGCCCAGTCGACTGGGGCTGTAGACTACACCGATTGCTTCTCTGCAGAGGGGTAAGCCCCACCAACGTGTGTCCTGGTTATGACACTAAACAATTTAGCATGGTAGCACCTGATAAGGCCCTATCTATGGGTTAAATAGAACTAACGGCATACTTATGCTAAACTGAACTGTTTGACTCAATTGAATAGTTTGAAATACAAATGTTTTTGACAATCAAACTGTACTTGCATTTAAACTTCGTGCATGTGCTTAACTGAATTATTTCAAATAGAACTGTTTTTGACATTGAAACTGTACTTACACTAAACTGATTTGTTTAATATTGAACTGTTTTGACATTTAAATATGTGTAAACAAAATCTGTACTTATTCTAAACTGAATTAACTGAATTAGAACAGCTTGGTTAAACTGAATTGGTTGAAATAAAAGTGTTTTTTCAAAATGAAACTGTATTTACATTTAAACTGTGTACTTATGCTAAACTGAAATGTTTGAAATAGAACTATTTTCATAAAAATGATATGCCATAAATCCATCCAAACAACTAACTAACCTACCAAGCAACCAATCCAAAAATTACTGTTTCAAAAGCTTATTTTTGCGCAAAAATTAGTATTCTTTAGTTAGAAAAGTTCCCATATATATATATATATATATATATATATATATATATATATATATATATATATATATATAAGTTCAAATAGTACTAATGATGTCACCTGCCCGTGATGAACATATTCACCCAAAAGATTCCTTGAGCAAAGAATAAATCCAGCGCTGCACAACATAGGAGTATCCATTTCCTTGACAATGACCAAAGATGTCCGAAACTACCTGCAATCGGGCTACACTAATAGAGACATAGGACAGTTTTTAAACTGGCTATAACAGATATGACATCTTGTTTGCCGACAAAAAAGCCGAATAAAAATTAAAACACTAAATCCTTTTAAATTTTGGGGGAATTGGAATGAGTTGGTTTTGGTATTGATAACTTGAAGATTAGTGTTTGTTTATTTGTCTTATATGTTGTACCACAACCAACCATCACAATTATTTGAGTTTGAGGAACCAAATTCGGACACTTTTAGGAAAGGAAATGTATTATGGTTTTACGTTTCCTCGTGCTGAATAATGTAAAATAATTCACGACGTTTTAACAACATATTTGCCTGAGTAAACTTAATAATATAGATATTTGCCTGAGTAAACTTAATAATATAAATACAAAAATGACATGAAATAT
The DNA here is from genome assembly GCA_963585895.1 of Sepioteuthis lessoniana. Taxonomy (NCBI): domain Eukaryota; kingdom Metazoa; phylum Mollusca; class Cephalopoda; order Myopsida; family Loliginidae; genus Sepioteuthis; species Sepioteuthis lessoniana. The sequence continues at coordinate 84,855,524 of OY757920.1, forward strand.
TAAATAAAACATTAAGAAAAGTCCTATCATGCAGTTGAAGAGTCTTTTGATATAAGTTAAGCGTACTTTTATAATGAAAGTTCTTGGATTAAGTCTTATGTCAAAGCATGGTACTGTACGTGTTACGACACACGCTTTCATGGAGAGAGAGTTCTTCCTGTCGAAAACGCTCACACTCGTAGGTGTTTCTGGTAGTCGATACTAGACCGGGGGGGGGGGGAGAGGGTGTGTGTGTGTGTGTGTGTGTGTCTGTGTGCTTGACTTTGCTGTGCCGTTTTATACTGATATTTGTTTTATATTATATTTGGTGGTGACAACTAGTGGCCATTCGAAGTACTATTTGGAAGGCAAGGGGTTTATTAAAGATGTAATCCCTACAAATTTCTATAAAGGAATTTGCCTGCCTAAGCACACACACACAGATGTGTATATATATATATATATATATATATATATATATATATATATATATATATATTGACTATAAAAATACTCAAATAAACACTATTCAATAATTCGTGTATGTGAGGGTGGCTATTTTGAGACAAGGGCATTCGAACTGTGAGCCAGGACTACATGCGAAGTGTAAATTTACGTCATTTCACTTGGCGATTTGACACTTGCATCCAATAATTTTTTTTTCTAATAACGTGAATTGCTTTAAATTTCATAACTCAGGCATGTCTGTTCATTACGAATTCTTTTTTTGCATCTTTCAAAAACATTCGATATAAATACGTTACTTTAGTTATTATTTTTTTTTGGAAATTTAGCATTTACAATCTTTTTCTTTCTATTTTTCGTTCTATGAATTTTTGATTGGTCATCATCATCATCATCATGTCGTGCTGGTAGCACGGATATCCCTGACCCTCTCTCGCCACTTAGCGTTCTTTATTCATTGCTATATTTTTTCTTTTCCGTTTTATTTTTTGAAGGAAATTGTTTTGGTGTTTATATAAGTTTTCAATAAAATCATTTCGAGAAAAAAGAAAAAAATCCCCCAAAACAATGAACAACTACAAAAAAAAAAAAAACAACATAAATCAAATCAAATTATATAATAAAAAAGAAACAAAAACAGTAATGTTTCGCTATTGGATTCATCGACAACACCAATAATCCATGTTTGTTTGTTTGATTTATCTTTTTGTTGTTTTTGAATTACATTTATTTATTTTAGGAAAAGATTAGAACTGTATTTTACACTGAGGTTTTGCGTTTATAGAAATGGTCTTGCCAGTTACTGGTTCGTAGCAAACAATGAATAAATGTAATTTTCTCTTGTTACTGAACGTAAACGAAGTAAATTAAATTATTTTGATTACCATAAAAAATCCTTATATATATATATATATATATATATATATATATATATATATATATATATATATATATATATATATATATATTGAATTGTGTATGTGCATGTGTGAGAGAGATAGAGTATGGGGAAAAAGTAGCCAAAGAATTTCAATCATTCCACGTTTTGAGCAGCAGTAAGACCCCTCTACCCTTAAAAACAAACAAACAAACCAAAACTCAAACAAAAAACAAAGATAACAGAACAAAAATGACTTCAGCAGGGTAGCTAAAATAAACAGTCACTCATGCTTGAAAGAGTTTTTCAGAAAAATCAATGACAAAAGCTTAGTGGAGTAAAAAAAAATTAGATCACAATGACAAATACTGTTGAAATTTCTTTCTTTCTTTCTTTCTTTCTTTCTTTCTTTCACAATTGATCTTTCTTTCTTTCGTTTTTCTCTCTTTCACAATTGATATTTCTTTCTTTCTTTCTTTCTTTCTTTCTTTCTTTCTTTCTTTCTCCAACGGGCTTAGTTCCCACCAGAAATGACGGAATTATTTATGCATTAGCATTTAATCTCTCTCTCTCTCTCTCTCTCTCTCTCTCTTTTTCTGTATTTCTCCTTTTTTGCTCTTTTATTTTCTTTCTTTTTCCTTCTTTCTCATTAACTATCAACTTCCATTTTTCATCCCTTCTCCTTCTCCAATTTACTCTATCTTCAATCTCATTTAGCTTGGTACATTTTATTTTCTTTCATTCTCACTCCTCATCTTCCTTTTCTTTCTAACTTTTACACTTATGTCATTTTTTTCTCTTTCTTTTCCTGTCTTTTTCATTAATTCTCATTGTTCCAATTTCACATTTTTTCTTCTTTTTTCCTATCCCCTTTTCTCCTTTTCTCTCAGTTATTTTCCTTCTTTTTCTTTCCCATTCCTCCTCAATTATCTCCGTTTCTTTAGTCACTTTTTTTCTTTTAGAAAATCTGGTCAAGAGTCGTGACTTCTCTTTCGGACGATCTATGAGAATCATTCAAAAAGGTTTAAGCTTCATCTTGAGGGAGTTGTAGAAAAAGAGACAGTTTTTCGTTTGTTTTCAATATTATATCCCTTGACATCAATGCAACGGTGAACACGCGTAGCAATCCCATTACGGAAGCAACTACTATCCCGGTCCTCCAAAATCTCCTCCACTGCTCATATGAACCCACCATTGTTTCCAAAATGGTAACCATGCAAGTAGGTTTTGAGTTGAGGAAACAGAAAGAAACCAGATGAAGCTAAGTCTAATGAGTCAGGTGAGTAGGGTAGAAATTCGAAGCCTAAGTTAGTTGCTTCAGCCACTGCAAACTAAGTCATGTGAATGGGCACGCTGTCCTGGAGCAAGAACTCACTTGTCCTCAGATACTCTTTGTGTTTCGACTTGATTTCTTTCTTCTGTTGCCTTAATTTTGAAGCAAAGTATTGTCCATTAATAGTATTTCCCTTCTCAAAGTAGTCTATCATAATTACTCCTTCAGAATAATAAAAAAAACCCAGAAGCATTCACTGTGTCAACAAACGATGTTGGTTTGAAATTCTTTTGGTTCTCTGGATCAAACAGTAGAAACACTCTGGTTCTCTGATGGAGCACCAGAGTTTTTCTATTGTTTGCTTTGAATCTTTGATTCAGGCTCGAAGTGGTGAACCCAGGTTTCATCTGGAGTAATTGATCTGCATAGGAAATTCTTTGGGTGAGCTTGGAAGCGAGTCAGAAGTCTCTTGGAAATGTCGGTGTACTCTGGCATTTGGATTCTTTGGACTCATTTGGCAGAGTTTTCTCATCCCCAAGATTTCAATTAAATCAATGTGAACCGAACCAGAATTAATGCCAATTGGCTTTGCTATCGGCTGAACAGTAAGATGTCTATCATTCGAAACCATGCAGTGAATCAGTGATTGAGATTTTTGGAAAACCCGGCCGAGGATCATTTTTAGTGCTGTCCTTGCCCGGCTCAAATTTAGCAGCCCTCTTCTTCATAGTTATATAGAGAGGAAAATCCTCAGTAATTACTGACCCCATGTGCTCATAGATTTCCTAGGGTGTCAGAATTTGCAGAAATTTGATGACTTCTGGGGTTGTTCATTTTTAGATTTGTCACACACAACTCTCGCTTGCACAGTCGGCTGGGGCTATAGAATACACTGACTGCTTCTCCGCAGAGGAGTAGGACACCCCCACCAACGAGCGTCCAGTTTGACTCTAAACAATCTGATGGTAAGGTTACAATAATGCTGGAGCTTTGGGGAATGCAGAGTACCCTTTCATTGCCACCGATCCCAGGTCCACTCTGCCCCGGAGTGGTAGAACCTGATAGGGTCGAATCTACGGGTCCAATAAAACAATGTGCATTTATGCTAAAGTGAATTATTTGAAATAGAACTGTTTTCAAATAGAATTAAACTGTGTACTTATGCTAAACTGAATAGTTTAAAAAAAGAACTGTTTTTGACATTGAAACTGCATACTTATGCTAAACTGAATTGTTTGAAATAGAACTGTTTTGACAATTAATTGAACTGTTTTAATACTTAACTGTTTGTAAATAAAAACGATACTTCTATTCAAATAAATTGTTTGAAATTTAATTCGGCGTTAAATGACCCCTAAAGGGTTGATACGCCGTAAAACAGACCAACCAACCAACCACTCTCACTTTTCTATGGGCATCACCAGCCCAGAAGTTAAGACAGAAATCTGAATTAGTTTTTCTACTTTTATAAGAAATGGAAGTGTGTTACATCAACAAATATGTTCTGCGATGGCTCTTCTCTCGAGGTGAGGCATAGAACCTTTTGAACAACCCTTGTAAATGTGTTCATGGCTGGGAACGCCATCTCCACACGAACTGGTAATCTCTGAATAGGAACTGAGCCCCTAGCCGAGAAAAAATTGGTCTAAAGATTTCGAATAAGTCAAAGATACGAGTATATAACCATTTTATTGGAACCAGTAAAATACTTCGGCAGAAACTATTATCGGGATATCAATACGAATTGAACTTTTATGACATTAGTCCAGAATAACTAGTTCAAGTTGACTAGAAAGGACCAACTACAGGGTTATCAAATGCTATTAATCGAATGATATTCCATATAAGATGGACGATGGACTCTTTTTTCTGTAGAAAGCAACACTTTTTTCGAGTTGAATGTAAGGAATTCTAGTCTTCTAATCGTCATTAATGTTGCAGATTTGCATAAGAAAAAAATTAGCAAAAATTTTTTTTTTAAATTGAACGAATTTTTACGTTTCCAGCAGCTGAATTTCAACTTCGGTTTTTGTAATAAATAATAACTGCTTGGTAACATTCAGTTTTCTAAAAGTATCACAGACCAGATAAAATATATTTCGTTTTTACGTTTCCAGCAGCTGAATTTCAACTTCGGTTTTTGTAATAGATAATAACTGCTTGGGAACATTCAGTTTTCTAAAAGTACCACTGACCAGATAAAATATATTTCGTAACTTGAGTTAAGATATTTAAGACATGTTTTTATAGATGCTTGCGAAAAGGCCACCGGAGAGTGCCATTAAGTTTAATACTATGTCATTTCTTATTTATTAAGTATCATGGGTATGACACTAAACTATATCTGATGGTGAGGTTCCAGTCCTGGAGCTTTGGGGAATGTGGAGTACCTCTTTATTGCCATTAATCCCAAGTCCACTCCGTTCCGAAATGGTAGTACCAGTTAGAGCTCCATCTATTTGTAAAATAGAACCGTTTGATCAGTAACAATATTTGAAACCATTTAACTGTGCGCGGGAAAATGATTAATATTAAATTAAATTATTAGTATTGGATCGCAATGCTTGAACCTATTTAAATGTGGCAAAAAGAACTATTATAGTTTGATAGAAATACTTGAAACCATTTAGCTGAGTGAAAATAGAGCTATTTTCATTTGATAAAAATACTTGAAAATATTTAACTGTGGGCAAACAAATGAGCTCTGGTTCGTTTAAAAATAATGTTACCTACAAAGTATTTACTTTAGAATCATATATATGTATAAACAGGACTTGGCATTGAATAACCATCAAGGGTTGATATGTCATTAAACCAAATAGGTTCACCTAACAAAAATTTATTAAACTTAGAATTAATCGAAAAAATAGTTGAAATTTTAATAGCGACCGAATATCACAGACTTTTAAAAAAATGTTTAAACTCATTAAAAAAAATTGAACGATTTGGAAAATGTTTAATTTCGGGAAATTTTAAAACACTTCGGAATTTTAGTATTTTCTTTGTTCAATTCTTAGATTTTTCCTCGAAGGTAGGTGTATAATGGGTGGTTAACAATATGTTCTTGTATTTCAAGTTTTTGGCGTTGTCATTTTAGATACCCCAAAAATAAGGATACCATTAAAAATAGTGAGGGAAGTGGAAAAAGTAAGAGAATAATGATACCCATGAAATAAAGACACCTTAAAAAAATCCAAGTGGAAAAGGAAAAAGTAAGTTTAGCAAAAGAGCAAATTGTAGTCTGCCCTGTTACATTAAGAAGAAAGGAAATACAGGAATGAGGACGAGAATATTGATGAGTTTTAATATACTTAATGACTGCCAGAAAGATAGCCCTTGTGCTGTAAGTTCGTACATGGAAGAGAACAGTTGCAAATGATAGAGCCGAAATTAAACATTAAAAATGAACTCCTAAAGGAACTCAGGCCCAAATGTTGAATGTGCTCATCTCATGTTGTGTTGGTCTGTTACTGCTGCTGGAATCTTCAAGAAGAGTCAGTGAAGAAGAGAGGACGAGGGAGCGATACACAGCCTTTTATATTGCCCGGTGGGGGGTCACCCGGGCAGAATGGCATCAGTCATCCTCATTGGACGAAATATATAAATTGGAAACCCCAACAGCAAAACGATTCCCGCACTAAATAATAATTTGAAATTCTTTCTTTCTGCTCCTAGAGCTCCGCCACCAGAACGAATGTGAGAAGCACATGATATTCGACAATAACATCAGTTGTACAGAAAGAAAGAAAAGAACATATGCGTCTCACAGCACCAGGTGTAAAATACAAGCATTAGAATATACATATATATAAACAAGTTAGATCAAATAAAATGAGTCCTGGTCAGTTTTCGTCGTCGGCAAGTGTACCGTCCCTCCCTGATTTGTCTTGTATAGCGGTGAATGAATCAAGTATATGTAAGGGCTAAAAATTGGGTGTGTCATCAATGCCAAATTAGTGATGTCACAACCAAAGGAGCCTACAGTAGTGAAAATAGTCCCAGGTAAAGTAAAATTTAGTACCGTAGATGAGGTAGCTAAATGATGGACGTCCCGGTTTTTGAGGTACATTACATTAACCAGGGAGTGTCAAAATGGTAGCTAATCCGTACAATGAGTTGTACGTGGATTACTATGTTTTATGGCTGAGCGTATTGTCAGTAATCCGTACTGTGAGTCGTGTGTGGATTAGATAATCCGTACAGTGAATCGTACATGGACTTGACAGTCCTTACAGTGAGTTGTACGCGGAATAGATAGAGTGAGTCGTACGTGGACTAGACAGTCCGTAGAGTGAGTCGAACGTGGACTGGATGCTTTTATGGCAGAGAATATCGTCAGTAATCCGTACTGTGAGTCGTACGGGGATTAGATAGTCCGTACTGTGAGTCGTACGTGGACAGGATGTGATAGTGAGAGCAAAATGTCAAATAATGTCACTGGTGAACTGAGAAATGTCGTCCAAGTGACGAAAAGTGCGGGGTGAGTGTTTATCAATTTTTGATGACAAAGCAAAAGTGAGAGGTTTGTGATCAGTGTAAATCATAAAATGTTTACCTTCAAGCTGATGTTGAAAATGTTGAACAGAAAAGTATATTGCAAGAAGCTCTAGATCGAATGTGCTGTACCAGCGTTCGGTAGATTTAAGCTGGATAGAGAAAAATGCTAAAGGCTGGGTTATCCCATTAATAGACTGCTGAAGAAGTGAACCAATGGCTGAATCAGATGCGTCCACTGTCTAAGATAAGGGTGCATCTAGCACAGGATGTGCCAAGGAAGAAATGGAACTTAATTCCTTCTTGACCAATTCAAAAGAAGATAACGCGTCTTCAGTTAATACAATTTGAACATTTTTTATATGTGTGTGTGTATGTGTGTGTGTGTGTGTGTGTGCTAAATTTGTTCAGGAAAGGAGGTGAAATAAAATTGACACTGACCTTTAAGAAAAAGTCCTCTGAAAATGAGAGAAAAATAAAACTCTTGCAATATAACAAAAAATATTTGAAAAAAGATTGTCGCACGAAAATAGCGAGCGAAAAAGTCATCATCAGCAGCTTACAGTGTCAAGGTTCTTATAATAGTAAGCTCGTGCTGTTCTTTGTAGGTTATGACCAAGTTTTCTGAGTTTAAATTAATTCGCTGGAATAATATGTCTTACATATCTTGTGTTAGGCTCATGTTGAGATGCGTTCCTCTTTCTTAGTTTGATATAGTTGATGGCGTTGGTATATTTGCATATACCGTGCTGAATCATGATGTCTTTCTCGTGTTGGACAAAAATGTTAGATGAACGTGGTTAAGAGTGAATGCTTGCTTGATGTGTCATGTCCACCAGAAATTAGAAAAAGTCACAGTTGTGTGACTGGTGAGGAACGTAAGTGTGTTGATATTTGTAGATGTGGAAACTGTTTTTTGCTGGTGGAAAATGTCACATGGTTGTTATCTTCGTTGCTGAAACACGTCCGCCCCCTCCAGTGACGAGTGTATACGCTTGTAGTAATTGGTATTTGGTAAAGGAAAGACGTTGTGGTGGCCAGTAAAGTTAGGTGGGTAAAGTAACAGAGTTAAGAGGTTGTCTTCCTTTGGTGGGGGTGAAGAAAGAAAAATGCCTCGTGCCAACAACAGCAGTAGCATATCAGTGTCTGCCTCTCCATGTGTGCCGAAAAGAATTCTGTTTTTCTTTTTCTGTGTATAAAATTTCAGCTTGAAACTTTTTTCGTCAAATATTTGCGTATAATTGCTATTGTATAGAAGATCTTGAATATGTCCCAACAGGTTGTTTGTCTCTTTCGGGGTTTGTCGAAATTTCTGAGGCTGTGTTCGAGGCTGGAAGAAGTCTAATTGAAAAACAGAACAAGAAAGGAAAAATTTGCGGAATGTATACATTTTCGTGGGGTTGACTGCTGGAAATCAAAATGTAAGAGAGAGAGAGAGAGAGAGAGAGAGAGAGAGAGAGAGAGAGAGAGAGAGAGAGAGAGAGAGAGAGAGAGAGAGTGTTGTCCCTGGAAGTCACAATGGAAAGCTTTCGGGCTTCCGACGAAACTAGCCGGCGGCAAATTAAAACTCATAATATCTCGTAGTCCTGTATCACGTCGAGGTCACCATTTTAGCAAAAGGGCAAATTGTAGTCTGACCTGTTACATTAAGAAGAAAGGAAATACAGGAATGAGGACTAGAATTAACTTGATATGTTTAATGACTGCCAGCAAGATAGCCCTTGTGCTGTGAGTTCGTACATGGAAGAGAACAGTTGCAAATGATAGAGCCGAAATTAAACATCTAACCTTGAAGTTTCGAGTACCAGTGGGTCTAGGAGGAATTAATAAATGATGAAAGAATGAACTCCTAAAGAAACACAGGCTCAAAAGTTGAATGTGCTTATCTCATGTTGTGATGGTCTGTTACTGCTGCTGGAATCTTCAAGAAGAGTCAGTGAAGAAGAGAAGACGAGGGAGCGATACACAGCGTTTTATATTGCCCAGGGAGGTCACCCGGGCAGAATGGCATCAGTCATTCTCATTAGACGAAATATATAAATTGGAAACCCCAACAGCAAGACCATTCCCGCACTAAATAATAATTTGAAATTCTTTCTTTCTGCTACACAAGAAAATAATGATTACCATGAAATAAGGACACCTTTAAAAATCGTGATGGGAGAGGTAATAAGAAAATAATGATACTATGAAATTAGGATACCATTAAGAATAAATCAACGGCTCGATATATCTCCCTTGGTCAGACATTCAAAGCGAAATAAGAGTCTATGTACAATTCACTGTACGAACTATCTAATCCACGTACGACTCACAGTACGATTCACAGTATGGATTACTGACAATCCTATTTACCAACCCCTCCGCTCGGGCAAGATATGACACAAGGTCAATTTTTAAGCGGAGTTTAACAGGTTTGAATTCAGAGTTTTCCTTCTCCTAGACTAGTCGCCTCACCAAGGCTGAAGAACGCAGTCTGTTCTACTATTTACCCATAGCTGGAGGGAGAATAATTGGATTCATACCTTTCCCAAGGGTATTAGTGCTATGACAATACGCTCGGCCATATAAACATAACTGCAAATATTTCAATTCAGAGACTTCAGTTTAATTAGTTTCATACGCAGAGTTGCGTCCCTTTCAACTGTAGCAGTAAATTTATTTAATTTATAATGGATTATGATGAATGAAAACGAATGTTTTTTATGAAATACAAATTATTGTAAATTTAGATTAGTAAGGTATACAACTTTCGTATCAAGCCAAAGTTGTATCCCTCTCGAATTCTTTGTTTAATGACATTTCAATTTCCATGGATTATTTACTACCAAACCCATTCTTCTAGAACAGTACTGGCTTTAGTTAACGAATAGCTGGACAGCTGAGAAGGTTTATACCTTTCCCAAGAGTATTAGTCTGCCTGAGCAGCATCTGCTATACCTGGGCGGTGAAATTGAGGTCGTGAGTAGTCTTCAATACCGCGTATCAATGTAGTTGGCTTGCCCTGCAAAGGCAGTAGTAGTAGTTGTGGTAAGAGAAATGCTTTGAAAATAGTAGTAAAAAAGTAAAGTTGGCGACCGTAGTCAAGTACCATTTTTAGAGTCTTTGGTATGACGCGACCTGGGATTGAACCCAGGTCTCCCGGACCATTGGCGAACACTCTACCCACTAGACCAATGAGCCTGGAGGTTGGCAGGAGTTGCTTGGAGGAGGTAGGAACTTCTGGAACCGTATAAAACAGTGCCACACTTTGGCTCTCTTTGTTGTATAGCTGCATACATATACATATACAAATATAAGCAGAAACATAATCAAACATAATATACGAACTTCAGTGAACGAACGAATACATTTCTTTATAAAGATATATCTCTCACACTTTATTCTCGAAAGGGTTGATGTTGGTTGTGTGTGAGAGGTGAGCTGGAGACAAGGACGGATTGTTATTTTGACCCAAAGTTCTTCTGACCATAGCAGCACTTCTTCCTCATCTTGGCTGGGTTGCTCAACCGTGGGTCAGAGAGGGCCCAAAGCCCTCTGTCTGCCGCTGGCTCTCAATTCGGCATCTTGTCTCCGGCAGACTCAAGCCGTCTGTGTTCTGGTTATATTTTTGTTTTACGTCCACCTGCTTCCGCTGTTCTTCCGCTTATTTACACGGGTGCATCTCTTGATTAACGGCTCGGTCGAGGGTCAATATGTTACACCTTTATCCGGACCGAGCTATGCCTTCTGTCGAGTTTGATATTTGGACTGGTTATTTAAGCTGAGACAGTAATACAGCAGCGCAGAGTTTTCCTTGACTTCCAGTTTTGTAAAACAGTAAAGAAAAATTTCTCGAGTACCTTTCTGCAGCGACAAATCTGTCTTGAAAATGAGAATTTAAAGTTCTTGTATTTACTTGTGTTCGAACACTGATCACTAGCTCAAGTAAAAAAAATCACTTCAATTACCAAATTACGTCTTGCGTATTGTTCTGATTGATTGAGTGATTGATTGGTTTTGATGGAATGTCAAATGGTCTGGTATTATTCTTATGCCTACGAGTCGTGAATCGCGTTCATTGTGTGTTTATATCAACATGTTTTGGTTGTTTCGTAAAAGTTTTTTTTTTTACACATGATGTACATATTATCTATATCAGAAGCTACACAATCTCTCTCTTTGCCCTGTCGGCTGGGGCTGTAGAACACACCGACTTCACCCCAATGAGTGTCCTGAATATGACAAAAAGCAATCTGATGGTAAGGTTCCAAAAATGCTAGTGCATTTGGAAATGCGGAGTACCACTTCTTTGCCATCGCTCACTGGTCAACTCTGGCCTAGAGTAGTAGCACTTGATAGGGTTAAATAGAACTAAACTGCGTACTAATGCTAAACTTAATTACTTGAAATAGAACTACTTTGACATTGAAACTATACTTAAGTTAAACTGAATTGTTCGAAATAGAACTATTTTAACATTTAATTGCGTGTAAACAAAATCAGTACTTATACGAAACTAAATTGTTTGAATTAGAACTGTTTAACTTAACTGAATAGTAGCTATCTAATTTTCTGAGACTAAGCTTGATGATTGAACCTGCAACCTCCAGATGATTGTCTCCTTAGAAGCTTAGTGAACCAAAGGTGAGTAACAACACAGGAATACTTAACACTTGTACCCGGTTATGGCTAACGGAATCAGAACAGGCGACCCCCGTGGATTCAATAAAGAACGTAGTTCGAAGTTCCGTGAAGGCTCCCGAGTTCGACAAACACCTAAAGAAGGTCGGAGGACATATCGACCAAAACGTTGTGGAAATAACAATAAAGATGAAGATAACAGTCCCAAAACCCTTAATGACAAAAATTAACTGAATAGCTTGAAATAGAAATATTTTTGACAATTAAACTGTGGACTTATCTTAAACTGAATTGTTTGGAATAGAATTGTTTATTTGTATAAAAATGGATTTGAATAACCGACAAAGGTTGATATGACATAAAACCCAAACAAACAAACAAACCATTTCTCTCTCACTCTCCCTCTTTTTCGGTTTTGGTTCTAGAACAAAGATTTATTAAAGTTATTGTCAATTGACATACACACTCTGGTGGTTGGGGAGGTCTTTATGAGAACCTGCTACAGTGGCTAAAAGATAAAGTCTGCAAAGTTGTTAGTTCTATCACAGAAATCGGATCATTATCAAACTAGAAATTATTGGGAATTGTTCTAATCTCAAATTGTATTTAATACCATTGAGCTAACAGAAATATCGCTTCTATGTGACGTTTTTGCGGAGTTACAGTTACATATATACAGGGTGGAACGATAAAATTGTCACCCTAGAAAAGACGACATGATTCCATTTCCGTTTAATGAAAACCGGTTTTCGTTTTTTGTTGCAGACCATCTACTAGTTAGCCAGTGGTGTACAAATCCCAAGAGCGATAGGAGCCTTCTATCATGTCTGAAAGTGACACAATGTTCAACGAGCGAGATCGAAGATGCGCCGCTGTACAACTCATGCACTCTACCGATCCAAGTTATGACCACAGGACCAGTGCCAGCACCCTCAAAATGCAAATCTGGATAGCCACGAATAACAGGGACGTGCCCAGGGTGATGAAAACAAAGTTTCCGGCTACTGATATGGTCTTTTGTGTGGTTTCAAGCGAGGGCCACATCATTTCACCTCACATCTTCGAAGTCGGCTTGAAAGTCAACACCAGAGTGTACCTGAATGTGCTGAAGAGTGTGGTGATCCCCTGGTGCAATTAGGTGGCCGGTGGCAGACCCTGGATGTGGCAGCAGGACCCTACGCCGGCCCACAAGTCCAAAGAGACCCAGGCTTGGCTTCAGAAGGAGTGCTACGACTTTGTACCCTTCTTTCACTGCCCCCTCCTCCCCCGACCTGAACCCGCTGGACTACTTCGTTTGGTCATACGTCAAGAACATCACCAACATGACCTCCAACAACACCAAAGCTAGCCTGATTACCCCCATCCGCTGAGTATTCGCCGATCTCCCGCCAGCGCTTGTGGAAAAGGCATGCTCCTAGTTCCGGATCCGTATCGAGGCGGTGATTGAGGCTGAAGGTGGCTACATTGAATAGATGTCAGCTCTACTACATAATCAAGTTACCTGAATTGATTTTTTCAATAAAAGTTTTTAAATAAAACTGTAGTGTTGTTTTCTTTAGGACGACCATTTTATCGTTCCACCCTGTACAAAATTTGGCTTTAGACTTACAAAGCTTTGTTTTGTTTGGAAATAGGTAAAATGTAAAAGAAAATGGTGGATAGACTAATCTCTCCCTTCCGCAGATTCGTGGAATTTGCTGTACACTACATGTAAACAATGCTTTCATATTTCCACCCATGTCTGCTGCTTTTCGTCTTCTCCCTCGCTAGAAAATTTCTTCGATTTTTAGGGTAGTGGGTGGCTCGCTTATTTTCATCTTGACTGACACACGAGGGTATCGTGAATGTTGTTTGTTAAAAGTTCGAAACGAAATGTTGCTCAATATTGCAGCAGAGGAGTTTTGGTGCCATGATAAAAAGTTGATGCTGAAATGAATTATCAATAAAACAAGCAAACATCAAAACAAATAAGAGGAAGTTGAGTTGAAACAGACGGTGTCTGTTTTAGTATTACTTTTAGTAATGAGCAATGGTTTACAAAATATATGGTGTTAACATTGATTTTTTGCGTGTGTACGGGTTGCATAAATATTTTAGGTTTGGTTTGGTTTAGTTTCTTGTGTTATAGCATATCAACCGTTACGGGTTATTTTATGCTAAAGCCATTCTTGTAGAAGGACAGTAGTGGTAAACTTTAAACTATAACTGAGGTCGGTATAAAAGAAGTTCGTACCGTTCTCAAGGGCATTGGTCCGAAAGTGTGTGCAATAGTCCGGTTGGTGTTCAAACTCGCTTACTAGGATGTCGTTGTCCGGTACGTTAACGACCATACTACGAAGACTACCCCTAAATGTTTTTGTATTCTTTTTTAAGTGCTTACTTGTGTGTTAGTCCTGAGATTCCTTAGGGGTTAAAGTTTATTTACCGACGTGAAATATTAGGCAAATACTTTTAGTACGTTGACAGAGGCTGCTGGGTGTTTTCTAACTGGTGCTTGGGATCTTGGTTAATTTATTCTCACTAGCTTTTTCTTTCTTTCTTTCTGGTAACCATGGTACATGTGCATCATTTTTTACCTATAGATTTGGGGATCCATGTGTATTTGGGACCATCTCTACTCGTTTCGAACTCAGTTCGGTTGGGACCGGTCTCAAGGGCTACATAATTTGCACTGAAGACCGATGAATTTTTCGGACTTTGTATTGCATCTTTGTTGACAAGTAATTAAATTCTATTGGCATTTTACAGGGGGTTCGACTCCATCCACAGAGGGAAAATGGAACTAATCCTACTAGCATACGGCCTACCTAAAGAAACCGTAGCAGCAATAATGATCCTCTACAAAAACACAAAAGTGAAAGTACGTTCACCAGATGGAGACACGGAATACTTCGACATTGTTGCAGGAGTACTACAAGGAGACACGCTAGCCCCATACCTCTTTATCATCTGTCTAGACTACGTGCTTAAAGCTTCGATCGACAAAATCAGAGAAAATGGCTTCGAGTTGACTAAGAAAAGAAGCAAAAGGTACCCCGCAAAAACAATCACAGACGCCGACTACGCTGATGACTTAACGTTACTAGTTTGGAACGAGCTGCAGCAGGCATTGGCCTCCATGTCAATGCGCACAAAACTGAATATATGTGTTACAACCAAACGGGCAACATTACCACTCTAGATGGAGCCTCTCTGAGGCTAGTGGACAAATTCACCTACCTAGGAAGTAGCGTCTCATCAACAGAAAAAGACATCGACACACGACTGACGAAAGCATGGACGGCTATAGATAGGCTCTCAATAATATGGAAATCAGACCTGACCGATGAAATGAAGCGCAGTTTCTTCCAGGCAGCGGTTGTATCGATACTGCTATATGGATGCACTACATGGACGCTAACCAAACGGCTGGAGAAGAAACTTGACGGCAACTACACAAGAATGTTGAGAGCAATATTGAACAAGTCCTGGCGACAACACCCCACGAGACGCCAACTGTACGGCCACTTGCCTCCCATCACGAAAACTATACAGGTCAGACGAGCCAGACACGCCGGACACTGCTGGAGAAGCAAGGACGAGCTCGTAAGTGACGTACTACTATGGACCCCCACATATGGCCAAGCAAAAGCAGGACGACCAGCCCGAACTTACATACAGCAGCTATGTGAGGACACAGGATGTAACCCAGAAGACCTGCTGGAGGCGATGAACGATAGGGAAAAGTGGCGAGAGATGGTCAAGGATATCCGTGCTGGCGGCAAGACGTGATGATGAATGATGATGGATCTGGTATTTTGTTTGAAAAGTTTCCCCACCACTTTTTCAGCATGTCACAGTGATTTCGCTTCAAAGTTCAGCATAATCGATGAAAAGCCTCTTTTTAAGGGGTCGTGATCGTTTTGTCAGATGTGCTTCGTTCGCAGAACACTTTTTGTTGGTCGTTCCTGATTGATTGATTCTAACGGTATGTACACTCGTCTGGGGTTATTTCATGTTTAGGGGTTAGAGAATCGCGTTCATATTTAGATTTTTGTGTCGTTGTTTCTTAAGATGTTGATTTGTTGGTCGGGTTTTATGGCATATCAACCTTTGTAGGTTATTCATCCCCACATCCATTTTTATGTGAATAATCAGTTTTATTTCAAACAATTCAGTTTAGCAAGAGTACACAGTTTAACTATCAAAAACATTTCTATTTCTAGCTATTCAGTTTAGTCAAGCAGTTCTAACTCAGCTAATTCAGTTTAGTATAAGTACAAATTTTGTTTACACACAGTTAAATGTCAAAACGGTTCGATATTAAACAATTCAGTTTAGTGTAAATACAGTTTCAATGTCAAAAAACAGTACCATTTCAAATAATTCAGTTTAGCATAAGCACGCAGATTAAATGTAAGTACGGTTTCAGTTTAGCATAAGCACGCAGATTAAATGTAAGTACGGTTTCAGTTTAGCATAAGCACGCAGTTTAAATATAAGTAGAGTTTAGTTATCAAAAACATTTCTATTTCAAGCTATTCAGTTTAGTAAAACAATTCAGTTTAGCATAAATATACCGTTAGTTCTATTTAACCCATAGATAGGGCCCTATCAGGTGCTATCACGCTGGGCCAGAATGGACCTGGGAGCAATGGCAATGAAGAGGTGCTCCATATTCCCAAAAGCCCCAGCATTACCGGAATCTCACCATCAGACTGTTTAGTATCATATCCAGGACACTCATTGGTGTGTGTGTATGTGGGCGGGTCTAACTCCTCTGCAGAGGTGCAGTCAGTGTATTCTACCGCTCCAGCCGACTGGGCAATGTTTCATAAGAGTTTTTTGTACCCGATCCCATTGAGTACGAATAATTTTTAAATTTGACCCATAGCTTGAACTCTAACAGGTATTATAACTCTGGACTAGAGTAGGACCAGTAGTAATGGCAATCAAGGAGTATCCCATACTCCCTGGAGCTTTAAACCTAGAACCTCACTCTCAGATGCAGTTCAGTGAATCTTTTGACTTTGCAAAGTCGAGAACTTCCCCTGAAGACTGTATGTCAGTAGACTTTATCAGTTCACATAATGCTACAGGAGATTAGTTATTAGGACATCTAGAGTTTTGGAACTTAAAGTGAAGGTTTTTCTGAAAGTTAATCTTGTGTCATTCCTTTTGCAGTACGGTGTTCTTATAAGCGAGTTAGATTTTTTTAAGGTAGGGAGTTGAGTTTTCAGATTCTATAAGGGAGGAAGGCAATAAAACCTAAAAACTCAACCTTAAATTGAAATTAATTAGAATTTTTTTTTTGCTTGATTGCAAATTGAAACGCTATCTTAAAAATGTCGCTGCGAAATACGGTTACTACGGCTATTATCCAATATAGGGCAATTAA
The DNA here is from genome assembly GCA_963585895.1 of Sepioteuthis lessoniana. Taxonomy (NCBI): domain Eukaryota; kingdom Metazoa; phylum Mollusca; class Cephalopoda; order Myopsida; family Loliginidae; genus Sepioteuthis; species Sepioteuthis lessoniana. Next base: position 84,872,612 of record OY757920.1, read on the forward strand.
AAAAAACAATTCTTCTCGATGACAATACTTGATCGCATGTCTATCAAATGACTGTAGAAACTAAATGAACAAGGCAACAAAACTCTACATCACCAGCTTACACACAAGAGCTGACTACCACCTTTTTAATCATCTCCACAACTTCCGGCAAAGGAAGGTCTTCAACAACCAAGTAGCAGCAGCAGCAGTTTAAAATGCATTCGAAAAATTCACCGGCTCCAGGACTCTAAAATCCTGTGCTACATGAATAAATAGACTAGTTTGTTATTGGCAACAATGTATAGATTCTAATGGATTTTATTTCGATTAAGAGATTTTATTCTTAGCTGAGATATACTGCTTTAAATTTGACGGTTAAAAACCGCAGTTATTTTTGTCTTAACCAAATAACAATCAAAATACACAAGACGATATATAGGAATAAAGACATAGACCTTTTTCTTCAGTTATTTTCAAACTTTTCTTGTTCGAGGAGCAAATTGAAAACAACAAAAACATTCGTTCTACTTTGTACATAAATTCAAACATTCATTTAAAAAAGTATTTGTACATTTTAGCTTATAAAAATTACCTAAACTACAGAATATTACTTGTATTTATTTATTTTCATTAACCGGCTATCTAGTGGGTAGAGTGTGCGTGGGTTCAATCCCAGGTCGCGTCATACCAAAAACTTAAAATTGGTACTTGATACCTCCTTGCTTAACACTCAGCAATATAAGGTTCGTACCGAGGGTAAAGTGGAACAATCCAAGGAAAGGAGTAGCGCCCTTCTCTACACCTCAGTGTAGTAGCTATTGAAAAGGGAGCCTTCTGGTCGCCCTTACCTACGGCCGCCAACTTTACAACTATTTATTTTCATTCAATACATTAAGTATAATTTCTAATGAGAAACATGAATTTGCCATTTTTGGTGACATTTTTATCTTAAGAAAAACGCGAGACATAGACACTTTCATTTCTTCTTCAGTGTCTTTAACCATGTCGGTATGATTTAGAGTACGTTTACTGTATCCCCTACAGAGAGGTAAGACCCTCTAAGAGAGGCTACGGTTCTGAGAAGTGTGGAGTATTCTTCATTAATATTTCTCTCTGGTCTACTCTGACCCGGCATTCAGTTATAAAGTAACCTGGGACAGGTTGACATGCCCTTAAAATCAATCAATCTATCAATAGATAATTCTTCAGTGTCTGCAACTTCATTATCAGATGCGCTGGAAAATAAGTGTAATTTCTGTTACAAAATTGACAAATGCACTACAAGAATAGGAGTCGTTTCTTTTATGCTGGTTTTTCCGTATAAATTTTCAGGGCGTATGTTAGGGACATATCGCGGAGAACTAGAGTGCCATGGCTCTTCAGTTTGGGAATCACTGCTCTACCGAGAGTGAAAGAGATACAAACGACGTTTTTGAGTTATATTCAAATACATTTATTATAGTAAAAAGAGAAAGTCACACACACACACACACACACACACACACACACATATATATATATATATATATATATATATATATATATATATATATATATATATATAATTTTCATGATGATTCTGATCAAAGTGCAATACAGTGATACCCCGGTTAGCTCTCTAGATACCTTTCCAAAATACTAAACTCTAAACGAAACAACGCTATATGGAGTCATCAGAACATTGCATAGATTAAACTACGAGATTTATTTATTTATTTATTTGTAATGCATCCTTGAGCATTTCCACTTTTTACTATCTTAAATTTACAAAAAAAGAAAAAATATCTTTGTGCCGAACATAAATACTATTTATACATATCTATATTCAGATAAAAAATTTTTTTGAGTCATTCATCTGATAGTTCTCAAAAATGCCCTCTTAAATTCTTTTTCTTCCCATTTTTTTTTTTTCAAATAATTTAATCTTAGAATTTTTTACACTATTGCTGTTTTTTTTATTTGATTAGGCAATTTTACTAAAAAATATTTTGCTCTATTTGCCAAAAAAAAAAAAAAGATCGCATTGGTTTATAAACATATTTTTAAAGATCTGTCATGACAGTAAATTTCCAGTTCGAAGAGAAATTTTGAAAAAGTCTCTACCGTAATTAGAAATTCTATTAGTTATTTTGAAAGCTTCAATTAAATCACTTCTCATTCATCTTTCTAGTAAAGTCGTTAATTTCTCTAATCTCTTCTTATAACTGTAATTTCCATGAGTCGATATGGGAGCCTTGGCCTGAGAACATTATTCCTTAAGAGATCTTTGGTAGCTTATTTGGATGGTAAGTCGACTTTTGCAAAAGTAGATAAAGGAATAAAAAATATTGGATGTATGTGGAAGTATGAATGAAAGGATACTTTCTTAGATGTAAACATATACTCATTATGATAACAAGCAAAAATATGCGCTCTCCATGGCGTTGGTATTTCAGTTTTAACATGATAAAATAAATTAAAAACAGAAAGTTTAACGAAAGTAAATAAGAATACACGATTTCTGAGTAAGATTGGACATAAAATTGCTTTTAAAACGTTTAAAAAAAGACAGTAATATTAAAAATCAATATCACCAAGTAATTATTTATCAAACCAAGTTTTATTAAAACCTGTATGGTCACGATATACTATGTAACCCTTTATTTCTAAGTGATAATTCACACACATTTCAAGATTTCCAGGTTATTAATAACGTGGTACTGCCTCGTGGGTATTATTAATTAGAATCGTATGTTCTAGGTGTGCTGTCCCCCCCCCTTGGCAATGCGTGTTTTACTGGGCTGAGTTTGTGGCGCGGCGACCCAAAAATGAGGAATGCCGAAAGGATCAAACATTTTTCGTGACGGCCGCGCAGAACACTCGATTCGTGCGTGACCCCCCAACCAATAAAATGAACTTGAGTCAAATCCTTCCGGGTTGGAGGTCGGATGAATATAAATATCATGAGCCTGCCTGGCATTCGCGTCGGGTGGCATTTATCAATTTGAATCGCCTAATCCCTGGCAAATTAAGATTAAATAAGAATTATCAAATAATCACTGAGTATATAATGTAAATAACTAACGGAATTGTGACATCGGTGGTGACATAAATTTGGTGACAGACAGACACATAATCTCCATTATAATAACATGTTCTGCAATTCCTTTGTAAGTGTATCAGTAATAATTAAAAATATGTCATTGTTGAGATTGAACAAGATCGAGGGGTTTGACTTGTTTTCACTTGTTCTCGTGTAGGTCATTGACTGATTGAATGTCATGATACGCCGTCGACGTTTTTTTTTACAATGACAGAAAGAAGGACGCGCACGTTTTTTTAAAAAATTATACACTGTGTTTATTGCCTTCAGGTCAACTCTTGTGGGGTGTACGTCTTTTAGCTACAAGCCATCAATTTACTGAAATTCTTTACTTAAATCTTTGATCAGCATGGGTTTCTACTGGTGGCTTGGCTCGAACTCACTCTCTAGCTGTTGTTTTGTCTCTGACATCCCCATCCTTTTTTCTGTCACGGGATTCTCCACCGGTCACGTGATTTGTTCCCTACAAATCACGCCCATCTTTGGGAGGCGAGGACACTGGTTATTTTGCAACTTTGCACGTTGCCACATCGGTAACACTTACACTTGCTTTTGTTCAGTACCCAGAAACACTGAGGTCATCAACAAGGTCACCAAACCTTGTAGCTATTTACACTTACATTTGTCATCGATTATATGACAGCAGTTACTTTTTAGAACTGGTGAAATATCACTAGGAGTTGATGCTTATTGTTAGATGATAAATTATTTTGTCTTTTCTTTCTCCCAAAAGTGCAATATATAATTAGTTGAGAAACTGTATATAAAGTTGTATACTATTTATAGCCATAATGATACCAATCACAACAGTAATACCATACATATACAAATACAGGCGGACTCTGTTGTTTCAGGTACGAACGGGTTTATTAATTTCTGACTTCTTTCCATGGCGACACGAGAAGAGAGACACAATTCTTAAAAGTCTGTGCTAACCATACTATGCTCCAAACTCATCTCTGTCTTCTTCAACCGTCGAATACCCAATTACAAACTGACATCTTTCCAAAATCCTCAAATTCTCAGGACCATCTCTTCTGGGCATGACGTCATCCACACTCCAGTCTCAATTCCTGTCTGGGTGTTTATTATGACAAATGGTGATTGTCATATCCTTTGCGTACGAGCGTAAACTGCACCAACTGACTATGCACCTGGACTGAGACCCGAATGGTTCAAAGCCCTACCAAACTGAATAATAAAATATAATTAACGAAAAATGATTAATATAAAAAAATAATTCCTTAGTTATATAACAATAATTATCAAATGAAATTTTCACAGAGTGAATTAACTATGGGGGCCCATAGTTGGGGGAATTTACTTGTTTGCATTTATAAATCCCATTATATTTCCACGTTAAACTTGGTATATACAAGTCTACTTTGGGTTGATGCGACTTTCAGTATTTTACAAATGTGTCTTCCATAGAGCAACCCGAAGAAAATGTTTGGCAGAACGACTTGCTTATCAATAGAAATCACATCAAGAATTTTCAAGAAGATTTTAAAGTCCGATTCAAGGATCTTCTAAACATAGAAATTCCTGAATGGATCATTTTTCCATTTGATGTTGAAGTGGAAAGTAAAAAAAAAATTAATGCACTTTTTGAAGAAGAATTTATTGAAATGACTTTTGATTTGGAAGTGAGGTCTAAGTACATATTCAAAGGAATTGAAATTTACAGAATAAACAAAAAACTGATGTAAAATATACCCAGCTTTGCATCCATTTTACTAGCTTATCCAAGTTCATATACGATGGAATCTAGGTTTGGACATGTGCATTATTTACTAAGCAAACAGAAAAGCCTTTGAACATAGAACTTGGTAATTTGCAGCTCACAAACCTGCAACCTAATATTCGTGATCTTCTAAATACCCACCAAATCTATCCTTCCCATTAAAACATTAATTCAGGTAAGTTTGCATTTATAGCTATAGTTTACAAATTCCTTTCTCTTATAAATTTATTAAACACTAGTAAATTAGTTATGTTTTGTAATTTGGTAATGAATTAATTTATTTGGAGGGGAATGGAAATTTAAATTTGGTCACAAGAGGTGCATCAAGTGATGAGTTTTAGAAGTCCTGGATTTGAGAGTTACGAACCGGCGATTAAGGATCGAATCCACTCAACAGACGCCTAGGGTATTTTGACCGGGATTGTCCCATCAGTCCATTGTATAACTCAAAGTTTCTGTGTTGACACATCAATAACAATGTTGCAAAATAATGGTCATTCGTGTATTTATATATATATATATATATATATATATATATATATATATATATATATATATATATATATGTGTGTGTGTGCGTGTGTGTGTGTGTGTATGGATGTATGTTTGTGGGTATAGGTGTGTGTTTGTGGATGGGTGGCCAAAGAAGAGATAATTTCTTCAGCATCTTTGACCTGCGTCAGTTTGTCGAGAGGGTCTTTGTCTATTTTAGTGCGAAGAACACACAAAGAGCTGAGCTCGCGTGAACCTGCGAGCAAGGACGAAGGACGTTGATGAGCCAGAAGCCCAGGACGCGGGGCTGGTCAGGCGACTCTTAGACGCGGGAGCGAAGAGACTAGCAGTAAGTTGAGTCTCCGACAGCGGAAAAAGACACAGAGCAGCTAGAAAGAAGAATGGAGTGAGAAATCGGACGTCGGACAGTGAAGACGATGACCAGAGATGAGTCAGCATTTTTGGTAGCTGTTGGGAGTGTTGGAAACAAAACGTAATTGTCTCCCTTTCTTGTGATTCATGGGAGGAACTTCGGATAATCACGTGACAGTTAGTCATGTGACAGTTTGAGAAGAGAGTTCTCTCTCACTTTCTGACCAAGAAGGTTCTTGGGATAGGACGTCTACTTCAGCCTCTGCAATGTAAGAAGGACGTGCGTAAAAATCATCTTAAGAGAACTTGCACTACACCAGACGTACTTTAGTGTAACTTTAACCATTTATCATATTTACCCAACCCCTCCGCTCGGGCAGGATATGACACAAGGTCAATTCTTTTAAGCGGAGTTTAACAGGTTTGAATTCAGAGTTTTCCTTCTCCAAGACAAGTTGCCTCACCAAGGCTGAAGAACCTAGTCTGCCCTACTATTTACCCATAGTTGGAGGGAGAATAATTGGATTCATACCTTTCCCAAGGTGCTATGTGAAATGCAATCAGTCTCGTCCAGGATTTTAACTCGTGTCGCCGTGTCCAATTCCTGCGACGATAACCATTACACCACGGCCATTTATTACCTTGTTCTTGGAGCAACTATAGCGCTTTTATTTAGTATGGTTTGAGACAATTATAATAATAATTATAATGATAATTATAATAATAATTATTATTGTGCACCATATATGTAAATATTAAATGTTTGCAGTTTAACCTTTCGTGTCATGTAGTCTTTCCTTGCTGAACTATTCAGTGTCAGACTGCCAATAAGATAGTCTAATGCATTATGGGAAAGTGCGGTTGGTAGTTCAGGCCATTATCATACACTACATAAAATTCTTATAGAAGTTCCACAATGTCATTGTGATAGTCAAATGCATACATACACACAGAGTGTCCCCCCCCACAAGAATTAATCTTCTTACCTTTTGCTGTTCTGAATTCATGTTTTATTTTTTCTTCTATTCACCATCTATTTTTTTTTTGTTATCTAATTTTTTTGTACAACTTATGAAATACCCAGTCGGCCGAGTGGGAGAAGAAATAACAGGGTCCACATCACAAGACAATCGGCCAAACAAACCAGCCGTGTGGGTTGTTTTATACAATAACCAAGTTGTAGTTGTAGTTTTTATATCGAACTGTATAATGGCAATTCTAGTAAGGAAACTTACTTAGACGCTTGTGGTGTAACGGTTATCGTCGTAGGAAATGAATACAGTGACTTGAGGTCAAATCTTATACAAGGTAGTCTACATTTCCCATATCGCTTGGAAAGGTATGTATTAAACAATTTTTCCCCTGCCATGTTTAAATTGTAGCTGAGTTATTTAGTCTTCGTATGGCAACCAGTCGAGGAGAAAGAAAAACACTGAATCCAAACCTATTAAAAATTGACCTTGTGTCGCACACTTTTCTTGGCGGAGGAGTTGGATATATATATACTTTTTTATTTTATTTTAACAGCGAGCCAATTCGTCCGTATCAAACAATGGCAAATTAGTTATTTTTGTAATTTAAGATTCAATTGATTAATTTATCTGGGAAGTAGAATGTTCGGGAAGCTCTAGTCTATTCAGTTTTATTAGATTTTATTGTGGAAATTTGATATAACTTAATTTATTATGAAAAAAGAAAAAAAAAAAAATAGAAAAAAAAAAGATAAATAAATAAATAGAAAAAAAAAATGCGCCATGGCAAATTAGTGCTACCCAGGGTATCAGCGTATTTTATATAATAAAAAAACATGAAAAAACCCCTTAAAAACAACAAAACAACAACAATAACAACAAACGTAAGTGAAGCAATATACAACAAAATGAAACTTTTGTTGGCTCTTACGTTGGTAAACAAATTTAAGAAAGTGTTCAGGGTAAGGGTCATATCAAACAAGTTCATATTAAACAAATGATGACTATTATTAACAAAAAAATGAACCTCAACTCATGTGATTTATCGACAGTTTGAAATAACTTCCAGAAAGAACGAAAAAAAAAAATACAAAAAAAAAAACCAATTACAAAAAACAAACAAACAAACAAAAAACAAAACAATAGAACGATGAGAAAAACCTGAGGAAAATACAAGTTTAGAAACAAATTAAGATATAATTTTTTTTTTTTTTTGCTGGAAGTGCCAAGCGCGTTCAGACCACAAAAAATTGGTCCGTTATTTTTATGAAAGAGATTTATAATTCTTTTATAAAAAAAGAGGAACCTGTTTAATCATTTTTTTCTGCTTTTATTGTCCAGGTTTTCAGTTTCACAGAAAGAATTAATAAAAACAAAGAAGATCGCATACAGATCAAGGCGTATTTGAAAAAAATACACATATAAAATAATATTTGAGAAAGAAAAGCTGATTTTTAAATTCTTCATGGAAGGTCCTTTTTTTCTCCTTTTAAAGAGATTAACAAAACGATATGCTAAATAAGAAATATATGAAGGTATTGAAAATATATTGTTAAAACAAACAAAAAAGAAAAAGAAATTCTTAAAACGTAGAAAACTTTAACAAAGTTATTAAATAAAAAAAGTTTTAAAGAAGATTTAAGGTTTTTAAAGTCAGTGAGAACATGAACACTCGCATAAAATGGGTATTTAGAATCCCTACAAAAGTTAGTACCGTATATATTCGTGTAATGAACGACTTTTAAGATGAATCTTTCACCTAAAAACTAAGACGGGGGTTCATTACATGAGATGTTTTTGAAGTATGAAAATTTACCTTGTTTCTAGGACTAACCTTATCGTTACCTTGATCCAAAGTGTATCTGCATAGCCTACATCTAAACAAAGTAAATACAACTTCACAAGCGTACTTAATTAATCACACACAATTATTATTATCACCAATGCTCTTTTGTATCAGTGGTGGGGTTTTAGTATCTTTGAAATATCCAAGAAAGCATGGGAGGCGAAATCAAGGTCGAGACTATATTGGTTATTTATGGTACTGTATCGATTTTGATTGTACTACAGTAGTTTTGAAAATATAAATAAGTTTTTGGATGCTTTCTTTTTATATCATTGGATGTTGAAGAAATATTTTTGTTGTTTAGCTGAGCCAAAAGTAAGGGCGTCGTTCTTTACATGCAATATACGATAAAACAGTTTTGTGACTAAAGATTAGGGATTCTTCATTACTCGAAGTCGTTCATTGTTCAAGTTTACTCGGTATATATATATATATATATATATATATAATGTCTAGCCACACTGATGAGTTCTGATAGAACGAAACAGATCTGTCTATGGATGACTATATATATATATATATATATATATATATATATATGTATATATAGAACGGACTATATATATATATATATATATATATATATATGAACGGACATCACGTGCGAACTAGCTTCTTCTATATTCTAGAACAGGACTCGTCTCGTATCTTTGATTCATTCATCTTTCTCCGTTTATGTGAACGCTTATCTCCTCGCTCTCCAGCCATCAAAAAAGAAGCAAAGGCAGAATAAAAAATCCCTTATCTTATATTGGGATTTACAGAACACCCCCACCGACTTCCGCATTGGGTGGTCGATATCATCCGGTCAGCCTTCGTCACCACATAGCCATCATTGGTGATCTCGGCAAAAATCCGGTCGGGGTACTGGATTAAGCATATCGTATTACACCAAGACCACTGGAAGAGATGTTGAACTTTGTCTTCAAGTCTTTCTTACCATTTACCCACAATGTTACAGATATCCAAAAAGAGTAGTGGCGAAGGTGCTAGATAATATTTTTCTCGATTCCACCTACACATTGCATCTCCCACATTAAAAAAGGTCATGTGACAAATCTCATGTGACAAATCTCCCACCCTTAGAAAGGTATATAAATACCAAATATATATTATTCAAATTATCTTCATGCTTCTATGTATATATTCTGCATAGCCCATAAATAAGTACACCTGAACTAATTTAAAAAAAAAAGTTAATTTTCTTCTAAACCAAATATACCAGTATATCATAATCCTTAGCAGTATATTACGCAGTCAAAACGAATAGTATTTGATATTATTCATGACCAAAATCTATTTCATTAAAACTTCGTTACCAAAAATGAAATTAAAACACCTCTGTAACCAAATTAGAATCGAGTAAATATATGTCGGAGATGTGCTTATTCTTTGGACTGCTACATATTCATATTTTTATCTACTGTATTTCAGTTCAATTTAATTGACTCACAGAAATTGATATGCCGTTAAAGAAAGCTCAAACTATGTTTCAATGTTAGGACTTTGGTATTAAGGGATATCCAATAATACCAGTTTTGACTGTATAATATTCCTCTCACTCACTTTTGGGTTTTGAGTCCATGAATATTAGGGACCAAGAGCTTTTTACATCACCTAACTCCAAAATAGCATTGAAATAAGAGGAGTAAATTTTAGGGCCCATCTCTGATAGCTGCGATGTCCTAAAAGGGAAATGCCGAAGGTGCTAGAAAATACTTGTTCTCAACTCCACCTACACATTGGATCTCTCACGTTAAAAAAAGTCATATGACATATCTCCCTCTCTTGGGAAGGTAGATAAATACCATATATATGTCATCGAAATTATTATTATGCTTCTAAGGGTGTTTTCTCAAGTTGCTGTTAAATAAGTACACCCCAATTAATTCTTCGAACAAAAAGTTAATTCTCTTCAAAACCAAATATAACGGTATATTATAATTTTTTAGCTATTACTTATTATAACATTAAAACAAAGAAATAAAAAATAAAATTCCAATACATCTGACCCCCCCCACCAAATTTTTAATGCATTATAAGTGCTATTATTTTTGGATTAATACATATATTTTTGGTCACAGTCTTTCAGCGCTGAAGTGTTTGGTAATAAGCAATATCTAATAATATCCTTTTTGATTTGGCCCAGTCGACTGGGGCTTCAGAATACACCGACTGCTTCTCTGCAGAGGAGTAAGACTCCCCCAACGAGTGTGCTGGGTACGACACTAAACAATCTGATGGTGAGGCTTCAGTAAAACTGGAGCCTTGAGGAATGCACCCCGGTCCACTCTGGCCCGGAGTGGTAGCACCTGATAGGGTCCTATCTATGGGTTGAATAGAGCTAAACTGTGTACTTATGACAAACTGAATTGTTTGAAATAGAATTGCTTTGACATTTAAACTGTGTAATTATGCTAACCTGAATTGTTTGAAATAGAACTGTTTTTACATTCAACTATGTGTAAACAAAAAAACTGTGCTTGTGCTAAATTGAATTGTTTGAAATAGAACTGTTTATATGTATAAAAATAGATTTGGCATTTGGCACCTACAATGATTGATATACCATAAAGCCAAACCAAACCAAACCTTTTTGATTATTTAATATTCCTCTCAATATAATAACATTCGGGTATATAAACAAGGAGAGGAAGCCAAATAAATAATAATAAAAAAAAAAATTCTTTTCAATCTGATTAGTCCAGTTTTTGAAAAAAAATGCGATTTATCTCAGTTTTCATGATCAACTCGATTATTTAAGAACTTTTTTCTATTAAAATTCAGCCCAATATGAGTGAGCAAGAAAAGAAACAACAAAGAATCTATGATTTGCTTAACGGCGAAACCAAGTCAAAGTTTCTTGGTTTACCTTGTAAAGAAAACATTTTTTTTTTTTTTTTTTTTTTTTTACCGAAAAAGAGCTTTTTAAAGAAAAGGGAAGTGGAGGATTGAACCACAAACGATAAGAAGGCTTTTTAGCTACAATCGCAACAGAGAATAAGAAGGACCCCACAACGCCAGGAAGAAAGCACGCTAATGAATCGAAAGTCCAGGAGAAAACTGTGAGGACAGCAATTGAACAAGACTTAAGCCCAGACCTTAATCCCTTGATTACGCTATATGGGGCATTTTAGAAAACAAAACAAATGCAATTTCTTATCCAAATATTGGTTCGCTTAAGACTTCTATTGAGGAGCAATGGAATAAAGTGTCTGAAGAATTTATTTTGAAGGCATGTAAATCGTGTTGATTCAATAACTGAAAAAATAGTGGTCATACTGAGTAAATTTACTGTTTTGTGTCAATCTTTTTATTTTGTCGTTTATCTTTTTAAATAAAAATTAATCTTGTTTTATGATAGAGTCGTTTATAATTAGAATATTCCTAATTTTGCTTCCACACGCTGTAGAAAAAAACTTTATATGAAAAACAGATCGGCGTGTACTCATGATGATAAATAAAAATTAAATAAAAATTACAGGAGAGTCGTCATGGGGTATTGGCTAAAGTCTTCGACTACGAGTTCGAACTTCAGTCGCGCTATTAGGTTCACTTTCGGACTAATCCTCTTGGGAAAGGTATGAACCTCCTAAACTTTCTAGCTATGTGTTAAATGGTATCATTATTGTTCTTTTACTAGGATGGCTTTGGTACTAAATGACCCATAAAGGTTTATGTGCCATTAAGCAAAGAAACCAAACCTAAATATAGTAACACCTTTAATCAAAAATAAAATTATGTAAGATGCGTTCTTAGTTCTGGACTGCCTAATATTCATATTCTTGGTTACAGCGGTTCAACGCAGTAGATTTTGGTCATAAGTAATATGCAACAATATCCGTTTTGATTGTATGATATTATACTTCCAGAAGTAGTTAAAATTCTTCGTAACTAAATTCTTTCAAACTTTTTAGGAAAAGCAGAAAAGTTTGTTTTGTTTAATGGTATATCACCCTTCTTCTGTTATCTAATATCAAAGCCGTCCTTGGAGATTAAGAAAAATTGCTGCTGTTTAACCTATAACACAAGGTGAAAGAGAGTTCATATCTTTCCCGAAGGTATTAGACCTAAAGTGAATGTAATAGTGCGACTGGAGTTCGAACTCGCTTACTACGATGTTGCAGACCAGTAACTTAGCTAGTATACCACGGGGACTCACTTATGGGAAATATTAAATGTAACCAAAACCCAGCAAGAATAGCACTTTATTGATAATATTTTTCAGAGAAATGCAGTTAAGAGCTGTATCAGCGTAATTTCTGGCCCAGAATACACCGACTGCTTCTCTGCGGAAGGGTAGGACTCCACTCCTCCTGAATATAATACTAAACAATCTGATGGTGAGGTTCAAGTAATGCTGGAGCTTTGGGGAATGCGGAGTATGTACCATTTTCATCACTCCCAGATCCACCCTGACCCGGAGTGGTAGCACCTGATAGGGTCCTATCTATGGGTCAAATTGAACTATTGGACATTTAAACTGTGTACTTAAGCTGAACTGAATTGTTTGAAATAGAACGGTTCGATCATACAACTGTGTGTAAACAAATGACTGGTATCTAATTGAATTGTTAATGATACACAGCGATACTTGAAAACATTAAACTATGTGAAAAACAAATAATTAATAGTAAATAGAATTAATCGTATTGGATATAAATAACTGAAAACATTTAACATAGTAAAAAAATGAGCACAGGATCGTTTAAAAATTATATCCATTTAAATGTGTTTAGAAATCATGTTATTAATATCTACGCATAAAAAGGATTTGGCATTAAACAACCTACAATGGTTGATATGTCATCAAACCAAACCAAAGTAAATCATATATATTATATATGTATGTATTAAGAGGAATTGGCATTAAATAACCTACAATGGTTGATATGCCGTCAAACCAAACCAAAGTAAATCATATATATTATATATATGTATTAAGAGAAATTGGCATCAAATAACCTACAATGGTTGATATGCCATCAAACCAAACCAAAGTAAATCATATATATTTAATATATATGTATAAAGAGGAATTGGCATTAAATAACTTACAATGGTTGATATGCCATAAAATCAAACCAAACCAAACCAAATTAGCGTAATTTCCCACTAATCTGTGAATAAACGTCATTTTTTTCATCGTTTCAATTCTTTTTATATCGAAGATATCTTTAAAATACAGAGTAGAATCCTTTACTCCTCCCTAGCATCAGTTTTATCATGGACCGCTGTAACAATAGGGGTCATGGATCGGCTAGTAATTTATACAGATCAAAATCAAAAACAATAAAAAAAACGAGTAAGATCTACATAAATATACTCACTTGTGGCAGTGATCGATGTTTGAGCATTGGTCAAAAATTAAGATTTCAGATGATTCTGATGGCATTTTTCAATCAAAATATTTCAGCTTTCATTGAAATTAACAAAGAAAATAGAATATAAATTTCTTTGCGAAAATGGAAGATCTGTTGCAATTATTCATGGTTACAATTTGTATTCGGAGGTGCCCGTGCTGTAATGGTTATCGTCGTAGGAAATGGACACGGCGACACGAGTTCAAATCCTGGACGAGACTGATTGCATTTCACATAGCACTAATACCCTTGGGAAAGGTATGAATCCAATTATTCTCCCTCCAGCTATGGGAAAATAGTAGGACAGTCTGGGTTCTTCAGCCTTGGTGAGGCAACTAGTCTAGGTGAAGGAAAACTCTGAATTCAAACTTGTTAAACTTCGCTTAAAAATTGACCTTGTGTCATATCCTGCCCGAGCGGAGGGGTTGGGTAAACATGATAATTTGTATTCTTTCTGTTGTTGTTTTACTTGTTTTTTACGGCATGTTAGCCCTTGTTCTGTTATTTTATACTGACGTTAGTTTAACAATTATGCTCTCAAATTATATACAGTAAAACTGTATCTCTATAATCATTCTAAACAGGTAAATACTTCATACCTCGTTGCCACTCAATGTTTTTAAGAACCAATCTATTAATACTGTTCAAAATCATTTAAAATATTATCTTAGATTTATTTTACCCTTATATGAGATCCTAACAGGTTCTACCACTTGGGGTCAGAGTGCACCTGGTAATGTTTTATTGATTCATTCCTTGATTCTAACGGTATGTCAAACTGACAAGGGTTATTCTACGCTTAGACGTTAGGGAATCGCGTTCATTGATGTTCATATTAAAATTTTATGTAGTTTTTTCTTAAGAGTTTTTTCTTCACAGTTATCAGCCAAGTCAACTGGGGCTGTAGAATACGGCAACTGCTTCACTGCTGTGGGCAAAGATCTTCCTAACGAATGTCCTGTTTATGACACTAGATTGCTGACGATGAGTCCTCAGTCCTTTAAATTTAGGGAAGTTGGAGTATTCCTTCATTGCCATTAATCCCAGGTCCACTCTGACCCAGAGTGGTAATACCTATTTGGGTCCCATCTATGGGTCAAATAGAAATATTCAATCCCTTTCTATACTTGGAACCATTGAACTGTATGTAAACGAATGAATAGAATTACTAGTGTTGAATTGGTATACTTGAAACCATTTATATGTAAATGAAATTATTAATGCTTGATAGCAATACTTGAAACAACTTAACTGTGTGAAAATAAAACAATTAGTGTTCGATAGCAATACTTGAAACCATTTAACTGTGTTTAAAGAAATGACTTGTTTAAAAATTTTTTACCTACGAACTATTCGTTTACAAATCATATATATATATATATATATATATATATATATATATATGGATTGAACTGGAAATAAATCTGACTGAATCAAAATGTACTCGTATGGAAAAAAAACCAACAAACAAATAAAAAAAAACACACGATCTTCCCAAGAAATATTTGCCAACGTTTAATGTTTAGCTTAGTTATCTGTTTCGTTTTATTAAATAACTCACACGCCTTGATGAAGGTCTAAAAGACCGAAACGTTTAACGTTAGTAAATATTTCTATTAATCAAGTAATTTTCTGAAGACCTTGTGTTTAATATATTGGGTGTCTCAATATACATCGGACTCATGTGACAGCTAATAACTCTACTAATATCAATGTTAGTTTTTTTGTGTTTCAGATTTGAAAATAATATACTATAACAACTATTAATCCTCGATCACAATACCTTGAACAAGAAAAGAAAAAAGTATTTTGCGTCTCCACTTACTTGGACACAAAATCATTCAAAACTTTTTCAAAATAGATTCCACCAATAAATATGATAATGATTTATTACTGAGTAAAGAAACTAAAGAAGATGGCATGTCTTGGAAGTAGATGTAATAACAATTAAAAAAACCCATTGATTTGAAGTCTCTTGCTCAAAGGATATATTCTTTACAGGACGTGTAAATGACCGCCATTGCACTTGTCTCAGTAATAAATCATTATCATATTAATGGGCTGCATCTATTTTGAGGCACCCTGTAAATGTAAACAGGATTTAGCGTTAAATAACTTACAAGGGTTGATATGCCGTAAAGCACAACTACAATCCCAACCAAGCACACAGTTATAAGATACAATTTTTCTTTATTTAATGTAACTTTTAAAACTCATGTGAATATGAATAATTTTTAAATAGATCTATTTGACCCATTAATGGGACCCTAACAAGTACTACCACCCAGGCTCAGATCGGGCGCTGAAGTAGAGCAATGAAAGAGTACTCCTTACTCTTCAAGTCTACAGAACTGGAACCTCACCATTAAATAAAGTTTAGTGTCATACCCAGTTCCCCCACTTTTTAGGAGAGTCTGTATATTCTAAACCCCGATGTCTGTAGGTTGAAAATTAATAAAATCTTAATTTTGTTATAAAGAAAGAATAATCGAATTAAAGACGCCACTTTTGAAGAATTTCCCGTAGGGGTATGGGTGATCGCTCCCCTACCTCTCCTCGAGCCACTGATTCCATTTGATGTAGAAAAGTTTCACCATGAATTTCTTATACTTTTACAATGCCATCGCTCTTGAAGCAACCTATGAACAACGAGATTTTCCAAAGTGCACACAAAAATATCCAATATTATTTAAACCTTGTCTTACAATAGCGTATCCAGGAAATCTTCTCTACCCACCGTTGCGGCTGCCACACCCTTGGTATCGCTTTGCTGATCGAATGCCGAATTTCTGAACGAATCTTTCCGTTTATGGGTATTTTTGCTGCTTGTGTTTGGCGGCCGGAATTCTCTTTCAATTTATTTTAGTCCCTCAGTGCTATCTAGATACTTCAGGAAATTAAAAAAAAGGAAGATATAGAAACAAACTAGCACTAAAAGCGACTATTTATTTGCCAAACTTTAAATTCTGTCTTTATATCTATTTATTTCAATCTGGGTTTAAAGAGAATACTATCAATTTTTCTTTGCTATTACAACAGAAGCAATTAAGAAATAAGATACCCTGTCCAGGAACAAAATTTTCTCGTATGTAGAGTTATCTGCTTGTTTTTTCATGTAGATTTTGAGAAAAAATTCCGTCATTATCTTGAAATCAAGAAACTTATTAAAAAAAAAAACTTTTAAAAACGTACGAATCTTGACAGGATATTTTCCAACCAAAAATGGTTAAAAATCCACACGTGTCTTATTTAGTCTGTCTATATTTTTGAGATGAGGTATTATGTACATTATTTACATTTTTCGAACTATTGTCCTCATTTTTGTCGCCATGTTTATCACAACGTTTCAGCCATTGTATGCCCCGACCTTTTTCAGGTGGTTGGAATGTCGAACTTAACCCTTTATTTCGCTTACCGGGGTACACTGTTCTAGTTCCACGAGCCATGTTAAATGGATGTCAGGTATCAGTTATCTCCTGTTAATTTCCCCTTCGAAAGTTCTCCACTGCCTTCACCGGGTATTGAACTCACACTCTTTTGGGTATGTCACTGGATCTAACCAACGCCTTTATCCACGGTGCCATATGTCCTCAAGGAGTTCAATACCCGGTGAAGGCAGTGGAGAACTTTCAGAGGGGAAATTAACAGGATATAACTAATAACTGACATCCATTAAACATGGCTCGTGTAACTCGAACAGTCTACCCCGGTGAGCGAAATAAAGGGTTAAGTTCGACATTTCAACCACCTGAAGAAGGCTGTAGCGTACAACGGCCGAAACGTTGTGATAAACACGGCGACGAAGATGAGGACAATAGTCCGAAAAATGTAAATAATCTTACTTATTTATTTACTTGATTTAGCTTAAATGTATGTTCTGCCCAGTGAGAATCACTACTGATGGTCTGCTAGTCAAGCTGGCTAACCATTATACCTCAAAAGATGTCCCTTGTAATCATTATACCTCTTGATATGCCTCCTGTAACCATTATGCCCCCATGATATCTCCCCTGTAACCATTACACTCCGTGAAATGTCCCCTGTAATAATTACACTTCGTCAGATACCCCATGTACCTTATATACAATGTTGAAGCCTTTCGATCGTTCGTTTAATTCTCAATGTTTACTACCATTGATTAAAATGATATCTCCGCAGGTTACTTCTACGCAACCCTTCCGAATGAAAATATAATTCATTCAAACGACATTACCACTACGTCTACAACTACAATTACTGTTATTTGTCACTGCCTCCCACCAGACAGGACTTGACCCAAGGTCAAAGGCCCAAATGCCGATTAAAGTGGGGATAAAGGAGAGGGGAAGGTCGGGAACGAGCCGAGACTCGCACCCTGCGAGTCATTGACCCACTAAGTGCAATGTGGGTCTAATGAATCAAGCAGTATCGCGGACCTAAATCTAGGTCCGGACACGTATGCCAGAATATAGCTTGAACTAGACCGTGAGGTCTAATGCTATACAAGGGGTCTGAAAAGCAGCCCGCCCACCCGAAGGTTGCCCAGCCGAAGCTGGGGGCCTATTCGGCCCCGAATCTGCTCTTGATTTCGATCGCCCATCCGGCACGAATGCCAGACGGCCCAGCTAAAAGGCCGAGTAGCGATCCTACAACTACAATTACTGTTCCTTCTACAACTGGCGCCAATGAAGAATTATCGTAACAAAAATACCAGCGACGTTTATCAGTACCAGCTGATCCGTGTGCTTGAACTCACACCTATCAATAACCAGCTGGAAACTACCGAAGTTTTTGATTTATGTTCTATAGTTTTTCTGCTTCATTTTCTCTGTCAGTGTTTTATAACTACGTTGTTTTTAAAATGGAATTTAGTGAAATTCTAAAATAAAACATTTGATAAAATTAAATAAATTAAACTATCAAATTAAGATATGTACTGTTATATTTAGATAATTTGTAATAAACTGATTTCAACTATAATAAAAAAAACCTTCCGGACAATAATTTATTCAAACTCTTCCAAGACATTTAAAAATGAATAGACGCATTTTAAAAATTTCTTTCTGTTTTGATTTAATTCATTTCTATGTACAATCTTAGACCTCTAGCGTTTTTATCATTATTTTTATGAGTTTGATAGAATTTACAAGTTTAGAAAATATTCTTTCTTGTTCGATTTTTCTTCATAACCTGTGGGTAAAAATCTATTGGACTATTTCCAGAATTCCATTGATTTTAGCTGCAACTAGTTTTGCTCTTATTGGCACAGTTTTTGCTGTCACGGAGACGTGGGTGGCGTAACGGTTATCATCGGAGAAAATGGAACTGGGGAGTTCGAATACTGGATTAAGCAGTTTGCGTTTCACTTCATGCTAATGCCCTCAGGAAAAGCAAAAATCCATCCCACTCCATAGCTATGGCTTAATAGTTGGGTACCTTGGGCTTTCTAGGCTTGGTAAAGCAACCGGTCTTGGAGAAGGAAAACTTTGAAATCAAACGAGCATTGTTGGGTAAGTTGCAGGGTTGAAGTTGGAGCTAGAGTCCCAAAGGCACTCCGACATCGAGTTCAACTTCTTTTTGGAAGCTCCTGCGATCACTATTATGGCAAGAATTTCCCTCGGACAACCACGGTGTGGTGCTGCATGGGCAACTGTTCATCTTTTATACAAACTTTCCCAGGTCTGCGCTGAGATCTTACATGATATACAATATGATATTAGAGGCGTTTCTGGTATAAGAGCTACCGTCGTACAAAATGGACACGGCCTTACGAGTTCAAATCCTGGACGAGACTACATTTCACAATTGCGCTTACACCCTTTGGAAAGGTATGGATTCAATTATTCTCTCCCCCCAGCAATAGATAAATAGTAGGGAAGACTGGGCGCTTTAACCTTGGTATGCAATCCGTCTGGGAGAAGAAACTTTCTGAATTTTCTCCGCTTAGAATTGAACTCGTGTCAATTCAGAGTTTTCCTTCTCCTACACCGGTTGCTATATCAAGGTTAAAGAGCTTAGAATGCTCGACTACTAACACGTAGCTGGAGGGAGAATAATAAGTAATTTATAATAATCCTTAATAAGCAATTATAGTTTCAAGTAAAAATTATTAAAACAAATAATTTGCCCTGTTATATGGTTTCAAGTATTCCTATCTGATACGAATAATTATTAAACGGAACCATTAGATGCATTGATAGGAATGTAATTGGTGAGAGTGGACCAGGGAGTAATGGCAATGAAGGAATAGTTCAAAATCTCCAGAACTCCATAACTAAAGCCTCACCATCAGATGCAGTTTAGTGTCCTTGCCAGGATACCTTTTTCAAGGAGTGGGTAGAGCATGTGTGTCTTGCCCTCCTGTGGGGGATGCAATCAGCGTATTCAAAGCTGCTATTACAGGTCGGACTTTTGTCATCGTTATTCTAAGTGACTTAATTAGGATCT
Organism: Sepioteuthis lessoniana; assembly: GCA_963585895.1. NCBI lineage: Eukaryota > Metazoa > Mollusca > Cephalopoda > Myopsida > Loliginidae > Sepioteuthis > Sepioteuthis lessoniana. The sequence goes on from OY757920.1 coordinate 84,892,887, forward strand.
ACAAACTAGTTGAAGAATGTCTCTTAAAATTTTATTTATACATATATGATCATCTTGATGTTTTCCACCTAAACTTACAGACTGAAAATAAAAGAAAAAAAAATTCAGCAAATATCTGGACGTTACCAGAGAACTAAAACTGTTGTGGAACATGAAGGTGATGGTATTACCAGTCATAGAGGAAATTCTTGGAACAGTCTCCAAGAATCTGGAAAAGAGACTGATTGAATTGCAGATCAGAGACTATTCAGACAACAGCATTGCTAAAATCAAGTAGAATAGTTATAAGGGTCCTGAAGATCTGAGGAGACTTGCTGTCACTCAGATTCCGGTGAAAACCTCTAGTTACAGCAATGGGGAAAATCAACAAGGAGTGAAATAATAATTACATTATTTCCTTGGAAACTATTGGAATAATGGTTAACGTACTGGACTGCGGCCACGAAGTAAACGAGTTCGAACTCCAGTCACGTTATCATGTCCACTTTCAAACTCATCATCATCATGTTGCTCTGCCAGCAGGGATCTCCCTGATCCTCTCTCGTCACCCGTCTCTATCGTTCATTGCACCAGAAAGATCTTCAAGGCTATATCCTGTACCGGCACATAGCTATTGTATATAGGTACGAGCTGATCGTCCCGCCTATGAAGGGGTCCACAGGAGTATATCGCTTATGAGTTTGTCTTTACTTCTCCAGCATCGTCCTGCATGTCAGGTTCATCTAACTTGGATAGTTTTCGTGATAGGTGGTAAGTAGCCGTACAGATGCTGTTTTGTGGGGTGTTGCCTCCAGGACTTGTTCAATATTGCTCGCAGCATTCTTGTGTAATTTCCATCAAGCTTCTTCTTTATACGTTTAGTTAGCGTCCATGTAGTGCATCCATACAGCAGTATCGACACGACCGCCGCTTGGAAAAAACTGCGTTTCATTTTATCAGTCAGGTCTGGCTTCCGTATGACGATAGCCTATCGTTAGCTGTCCATTCCTTTGCTTGTTGCGTGTTGATGTCTGTCTCGGTTGATGAGACACTGCTTCCTAAGTAGGTGAACTTGTCAACTAGTCTCAGAGAACTACAGTTTAGTGTGGAGATGTCGCCTATTTCAGACTAATACTCCTAATAAGAGTATGAACTATTTTATCCTCACACGAGCGATGAATTAAATATTATCACAGCTATTCTTTGTCAGGGATAGCTTTGACATTAAATAACCCACGAAGGTTGATATGGAATTTAAGAGAGAACTCAAATCAAACCAAACTTTGCAAACTGTGAAGCTGAAAATTATTTTGGATTAATGGACAACATGCTAAAAATCTATCAAAAAATTGCTCGTAGAATGTCTCCTAAAATATTTTTCTCCAATTCTCCATCTTGAATTTTCCTCACCTACTCTGGACGAGACAAGAGATGAGCGTTAAAAAAGATTCCACCAAAATATTTCGGTGATGGAAACAAGATACCAAAGGCGTTTCAATTCTATTAAAGAGTGATTACTGTTACTTTCTCGAACAGACAAATAGCACATCTCACAAGAACGAGAGTAAATCTCTTAGACACTTCTGAACGCTATTAACCAATTCTTAAGTAAAATATCTTGGGGACTCATGTACTATTACTAAGTAAGAGACATGTTTTCATGCTGAAATTCTTGTTTTTTTTTTCAAACTGATATAATATGAGGAATATGATGTGAACATGAGGAAGAGGACGTTTTAAAGTATATAGAGATCAGTTGCTTGGTTGGGTTTTGTGGCATATTAACGCTTGTAGGTTATTTAACGCCAAATGCTGTTCACACACACACACACACACACACATACACACACACACACACACACACACACACACATATATATATATATACATATATTAGATATAGGATTTTTATTGTATAGTTTGATTTGGTTTGATTTTATGGCATATCAACCATTGTGGGTTATTTAATGCCAAATCAATTTTTACACATATAAAGAGTTCTATTTCAAACAATTCAGTTTAGCATAATTACACAGTTTAGTTTTATTTGACCCATAGATAGGACCCTCTCAGGTGCTACCACTCCGGGTTAGAGTGGACCTGGGAGTGATGATAATAAAAGGGTACTCTGCATTCCCTAAAGCTCCAGCATTACAGGAGCATCATCATCAGATTACTTTGTGTCATAATCAGGACACTCGTTTGGGGAGTATAATCCCTTTGTAGAGATGCAGTCGGTATATTCTACAGTCCCAGCCGACTGAGCCGTATGATTTGTAAGCGAATAATTTGCATGTAACATTTTAAACCAACCAGATTTCATTTGTTTGTAAACAGTTAAATGATTTGTTTGCACACAGTTAAATGATTGCAAGTATTGCCACTTAACATGAATAGTTCTATTGAATATTATTTGTTGTTTGTTCACTGTTAAATAGTTTCAAGTATTGCTATGTAGCACTAACAATTCAATTTAACATCAGTCATTTGTTTGCACACAGTTAAATGGTTAAACAGTTGTATTTGACTCAAAGATGGGACCTTAACAGCTAACCATTACAGAACCCAAAGTGCCCTGACATTCCGTGTCAGGGCACTTTGGGTACTGTAATGGTTGACAAGCTAGAGCAGCACACCTTCGCTAGTGAGTTCGAGTCTCATTGGGTACCTGATTCATACGGCTTTGTGCCACATCTGAGCAAATCGCTTATTGAATTACAACCACTCCGAGTCAGAGTGGATTTGGGAGTAATGGCAATTTAGGGTACTCCAAATTCCTCAAGGCTCCTGGACTGGAGATAGTTTTTTGTCATATTCAGAACATTTGTTGGGTCGGAATCTTAACTTTCGGCAGAGACACAATCCTCGTGTTCTACCGGCTGAATGGGTCCGTATTGATTGAGTTTGACTACTTAATTTTTCTTTCCATTGTACCGTAAAATTAGGCATGCAGAGTTACAATGGGTATATAACATTTCAGTGAATATTACTTAAAAACATGATGTGATGGATAAATTCTAACTTCACATTTAAATTCAGAGTTCCGAATTGAGTTAGGAGAACAATTTTATTTGTTTCATTCTCAGAAAACGTTTCGTACACAACGTCTTGTTGGTAACATATTCTAATACAACGACTGTTCATATTGTCAAATTGTTCAATGAATGATTGTTTAGAAATTTAGACGTCTGAGTGAATGCATAATACAACGGAATAAATTGAAGTAATCCAAGAACATTCTTTGCTGTTTGTTTTATATGTTTAGCACTTATAGTATCCATTGTCTAATGTAGGGGTCTCAAACTCAAGGATTCAAAAAAGCCATTACGTCTTGGGTAAGGAGAACAGCAAGTCAAAAGTTAGATGAAGGTGGGCGTATGATTTCAAACTGTTATAATGCCAATTTGCAATTTGTAGAATAAATTGATTCTAACAATTAGTTTTTGAATCATTATCTTCATTGCTCATGTTGGTATTATAACCAGAAGGTTTTGTATGGTTTCTTTGTTTAATGATACATCAACCTTCCCGAGTTATTTAATGCCTAAACCATCTTTGTAGAAGAAAAGTAATGAGTCTATTTAACCAATAGCGGGTGGGGAAAAGGGTCTTCATACCTTTCTCAAGGGTATTTCTGCAAAAATGAACGAAACAGCGCGATTGGAGTTCGAACTCGCTTACTCCGAGGCCGTAGTCCAGAACGTTAGCCATTCCACAACGCTCCTGGACTGGAGATAGTTTTTTGTCATATTCAGAACATTTGTTGGGTCGGAATCTTAACTTTCGGCAGAGACGAAGATTATTGGGTTGTAAATAATGTGTATAAGATTCCAGTCGTATACGAATTATTGATAATAAAAGGGTTTTGTTTTTCTTACTTTTTGAATTGATTGCAAGTGAATAGGAAAAACAGCACTGTTTTTGGTTACTTTTCACAATGGCACCGTATATTGAACAAAATTTTGAATCCCTTATATGGTAACTGTTTTAAGTTTGTTTTAGAATGTCATCCGTTCTTTTAAGTGCTGGACTTACCTATAAGTTAATTCAGCTATAGTTTAGGGCCATACACTTTCGAGGCACCATTAAAAAAAAATATCTTTATTTTATCATTAGTTCTTTAACACGAATTCAGCAAAAATATTATATATATAATATTTTTGATGAATCATTAGTTCTTCTTTAACACGAATTAATAAAAAATATTATATATATATATATATATATATATATATATATATATATATATATATAATATTTTTGATGAATTCCTGTTAAAGAAGAACTAATGATAAAAAGATATATATTTTTTAAATTAAGATTATTTAAATTAAGATTATTTTATCCATTAGATCTGAAGAAGTCCTGTTATTTTTGGTGCTTTTGATTTATATCAAAACCCACAACAGGATGGAAATAAATTTATGATCCTAATGTGACCGGTTTTTGTTTTTTCCTAAAGAAATATATATATTTATATAATATTTTCTTCATTCTTTTATCGTAATCTTTTCTGAAAAGAGTCTCAAATTATTTCTTTTAATGTCATCTGATTCCAAAAATATTTTACCTTTATACAGAACTGTATGACGTCACACTTTATAGTACGATTCCTTCGCATCCCTGAAAGGCCACCAATCTTAAAAGAAGTACCTTCATTTATAAATTAATAGCTAAAGTGAGGTTTCTTTGTTTAATGGTATATCAGCCTTCGTGGGTTATTTAGTGCCAAAGCCATCCTTGTAAAAGAACAGTAGTGGTTCTACTTAACCTATAGCTAGGAGATAAAAGGATTCATGCCTCTCTCAAAGGTATTAATACGATAGTGAAAAACATAGCGTGAGTTGAGTTTGAACTCGCTTACTACGATATCACAGTGCACCACGTAGGCAACAACAACACTGAGACTCCTCAATCTATAAGTGAAACATAATATTGTAAAACTTACTGAATAAGCAGTCTTTATATATACCGAATTTTCCTTAAATGGACTTTTGTACTAGAGAAACGAATGCTTTGTATTTTTCTCAACAAGAAAAATAACAGTTTTAAAAATCTAAAAGTTTTCAAAATATTTACTGATTTGAATGTTGAATATAATCACAATCAACAGCATATTTTGAATCATCTGCTCATCTGAATATTATTCATTACAAGCTGAAGTACCCGCCTCCAGTGGATAATGTGTTAAGACTTCGTTTGAGGCTTGTTATTTTAAAGGTTTCTTTCTCTGTGATTTGGAAACATTTATATGAATAAAAATATATAATTTGAGTGAATCTTAAAATCTATTGAAATATGGCCGTTTCTTTCTATCTTATTCGTTTATACTCATTTGATTTCTTGGAAGAATTCATGGTTGTATTACTTGGACTTTAAAGAAACGTCAGGAGAAGAGCTATATAGGGACTATTCAAGGATGCTGGGTGCTGTTTTGAACAAATCCTGGAAGCAGCACCCTACAAAACAGCAGCTACACAGCTTCTTACGTCGCATCTCGCAAACTATTCAAGAAAGACAAGCAAGACATGCTGGGCACTGTTGAAGAAGTAAGGATGAACTCATAAACGACGTTCTCCTGTGGACACCAACACATTGGCACGCCAGTTTTGACCGACAAGCAAGGACTTAACATCAGCTTCTTGTGGACAGATTTGTATAAACGGTACGCTTTATAAGACTTATCTAGATCAATGGTATGTCTTAATGATGATAATAAGGTATGTACGTATGTATGTATGTATATGATACCTACTAAGGGAAGTACCTGCTTACGTCAGTTCAGATATCAAGACTTGGATCATAGCTAGTCATTTCACAATGTTTTTGGCAATTGCAATTTTACGTCGAAAGGTTACAAACAGTAATTCTTACAATAAAAGATAAAATCCATAAGATAGATAAAAGATTCACACGTTATATTTTATTACAATCATTGATAATTTTTGACTTAAGTGATTTATTGACTAAAAAAATTGTTTTTTATCCGATTGGCTGGTTCTTACAAAAAATTATACCATGTGTAGATTTTACATTTCTACCTTGAAGAACGATTTATAGGTCTTGTTAGTAAAGTTTAGATAAACAAGAATTATCCTTTTAACTAGTTACTTAATTTTGCTTAGGTTTTGCACAAGGTTGAATGTATGGGGAACCTAATGAAAGTCCAACTCACTAGTAATGTTTTGTAGTGGATAGAAAAAAGAAAACTAAAATAAATAAAATTTCAAGTTCAAGGAATGCAGAAGTTCCCAGAGGGTCCTGATAGGAAGTTGGAACGACGCATGCTCGGTAAAAGGACCCTTCCTGCACAAAAGAGAAATTTGCTCTCACTTCAGTGGTATCACTCAGATTGAAAGGACGTTTTTTCACTCGGCTGCTAGAAAGGTAGCACATCTGCTTGCCAAGTCCCGGGGCTTCGCAGGCTGGTTGAATCAGCTGCATAGCGAGCCAGCACACCGAAACAAGCATCATATAAAGTACCCATTTTTGTCTTATCAACCACCAGAGACGACTAGTATACTTTAACACCTTGTCTGGGAGACGCGACCATTTCTATTGCATACAGGAAGAATTTATCACCCACAGAATGGTTGTTGAATCCATAAATGAAGTTAAAATTTAAAAGGTATCTTGGTCTCTTTTGCAGCCTTCTACAGACACAGAAGAAACCAACGAATTAAGCTGGGGTTAGAAGAAAACCAACGGAGTCAGATATCTAAACCACAAACTCTAAAAACCAAATAAACAACAACAAAATCTTCATAACCTCTACAGATTTGATGGCTTAGTTTTCTAATCATGACACCACGCTAGGTGGCCAGAATACTCATTTTAACAAGATGAATAATTCTTCTATTATTTTTTTCTTTTAAACTCTGGTAATTTTTATCTAATAAGATTGTTTACATCTTGCAACCGAATAGCTTCTTATTGATTATTGCCTTTCGTTAAAGACCCTTTTATTTCTTATGAAAAATAACACTTTTTCTCTTGAAACATATCTTACGGGTAAAACGAGTGGGTATATGATATTTTTTTTAGCTCTTTGTAAAATTGTTTGTCTATTTGAAGAAAACAGGCAAAACAGTCTATTCCCGAAATTGTCGGTGACAAATTTAAATCGAATTTAAAAAAAAAGTTAACGAATAACTTCATGCACTCCGAATAGTTTTCGGATAATTTATCTTCCCTTCGGAATTCTAATTGTTTATAAAACGTTTCCCTCGATCCATTCTTCATCCAAATCCAGGTAAAAAGAAACAACCATATTTTTGTTAATTTATCGTATCCCCCACCAAACCAACCAAACAAAAACAACAGCGCAGAAAAAGTTGGTTATTAAGATAAGAAACGGATGAATCTATTATTGCAATTTGGATTACGTTGTGTTCCTGATCAATACCAATCCATTAACAAACAATCTGGTACGCAACGTTTCAAGTTGATTCCAGATTATACTTGAAAAATGAATCAGCCAAGAGTGGTTTTGTAGTCCGAAAGATTTCAAACTTTTCTAAAAATTATTAGCAATATTCGACACGAATAAAGTAATTAAAATATCAAAGTAATACAAATGTAAGCCTTAGTGTTCCATACCCATGATACAGATACGTGAAACCTAAATAGAATGTTCATAACATAAATACATAGAACATAGGAATCCCGAAACACGAAAAACACGTAACGACTTCTTAGTTCAGGTACGAAACCTTTTATTACTTTTGAGTTAAAGGTTTCGACATAAGAAAGAGAGATGCACAATCTTTCTATGATGACTTTTCCATCTGCCCCCCAATCTCGTGCGGTGCCCGTAGTGCGCAAATTCGTCTGGCCTCTGCGAGCCCCGAAAGTCGACCCTTCTCGTTCAGTTTCTAGTTCTCAACTCAACTGACTTTCTTCAAAATCCCCAAATCCTCTGCGCGCTTCCGGTGCATGACGTCATTCACATCCACTGGTCAACCTTTCTATCTGGGATTTTTATTTTGACATCTGTGAATGATACATCCTCCCCGCACGCGCGTCAACACCTGTGCTCAAGTTTGCATCTAACTAACCCATGTGCTGAGCCGAAAGGTTCTCTGCCTAACTAAACCCAAAGGCATGATATATAAAACGAAATCCCTCGGCCATTATATTTCATTAGTTTTTTTTTGTTTGTTCTTCGGCTATAAACGGATATTATTTGATATTTTCCTTTAAGATTTGAAATAAATTTCTTCATACCTTCAAGAGCAGTGTTGATAATCTGAGTAAAATAAAATTGTATATCAGAACATATTAGAAAATTATGGGAAAAGTACCATTCAAAACACATGTAACCGGTTAAGAAACAAGAAACTGCTTTTAAGTTTAATAATATTTCGATGTTTAATCACATCGTCTTCAGAACAGTTATTGTTCTAACGATAATAACGAATAAATATCAAAATATCAACATTGATAATATTGAAAACCTAAAATTATATTCGCTCAAAAGTTAATTCCTATTTTAATCAGATAAAATTTCGACCATCAATATCTTGGTTGGTTTTTGGTTGGTTTTACAACATATCAACACTTGTTGGGTTATTTAATACCGAAGACAGTCTTTTTTTTTTTCAAGCATATACATATGGTTTCAAATTCTTATTCAATGATAATCATTTGTAAACAATTAGAGTATCAAGTTCTCTTCACGAAGGGAAAATTATCTCCCCTAAGGAGATTAACTCTTCAAAGAAAAAGGGCAAGGAGAGAAAACAAAATGGCCGTTTGACAACAGGTGACGTGTAGAGACAGTCAGTGCTAATCTACCCGAATCCTACTGTATCCTGGTCAGTGAGAAAATAAAAAGAATATTGTTGTGTTTAAAATATATTCAACTGTTTATTTATTATATTTTATAGTTCTTAAATACTAGGAATATAACAAATTTTTGGCAACGAGGATACTTGGGGTATAACATTATTCTTGATAGAAATAATATGCACCCAGTTATATCTTTTTTAGTATTCATGTTTAATTCAAATAATATGCACGCAGTTATATGATTTCACATAATTATTCCTATTTAATAACAATAATGATAATACGATTTTGAGATACAAACGGATCACCTAATCTCAGTCAGACGACCAGTCCTAGTAATTACCAACAACGAAAAAGAAAAAAACTGCCGAATAGTGGATTTTGCCGTTCCGGCTGATCACAGGGTAAAACTGAAAGAAAGTGAAAAGAGAGATAAGTACAAAAACCTTGCAAGAGATCTGAAAAAAGTATGGGACATGTAAGTAACGGTGATACCAATTGTAATTGGTGCACTCGGTACAGTCACCCAAGGATTAGAACAAGGATTAGGGTTCTGGGAAATGAAATAACGATTGAAGACTATCCAGATTACAGCATTATTAAGATCGGCCAGAATACTGAGAAGAGTCCTGAAGACTTGAAGAGACTTGCTGTCAATCAAACTCTAGTGAGAAGTCATTAGTTAACGCTGGTGGGTAAAACTCTCTAAAGAGTAAAATAGTTTGCTATCAATTAGACATATTTATTCAACTATTCCCATTTGATAATTTTCGAGCTTTTGTATGGCTTTGCGTAATTTTACTGTTTAATACAATTTATTTGTACACAGTTATCTGGTTTCACGTAGTTGCAATAAAAATGATATAAGAATCAATGTATTAATTTATTAAAAAACCTATGGTCTAATTATATACACTCTTAAATTTAGTATAGAATTCACAATTATTTTAAACAGGTAAATAGTTTATACTTAGTCGCAATATAAATTTTAAAGAGCCAAAATATTTATGTAATTCAAAATCATTTTTATACATTATCTGAAACAAATTTATTTAACTCATAAATAGGACCTTAACAAGTACTTCTACTCTGGTTCAGAGTGGAACTGGGAGTAATGACAACAAAAGGATGACTCCATACTCCCTAGAGCTCCACAACGGGAGCCGCATCATCGGATGCAATTGAGTGTCTTACAGGACATTCCTTTTTTGGGCATCTTACCTCTCTGCATGGGATGCGTTCGGTTTAACCTGTGCCCCACCAACTGGAACATCTTATTAGGAGACACAATATGTTAAAGGTTTTAACAACAACAACAATACAATTTAAAAGTTTAACAAAAAAAAAAAAAGGAAAAAGATTATTTGTAGTTAATGAGAAAAGACAATGGTTTTGTAGGTGCCTGTACAGAATCGTACGACAAACAAAATTTCCGTGATTTTCTGCAGGAACGTACGAAAAAATATATAGAAATCTAATACGTATATTCACCATCCGGATAAGAGTAAATTTCAGTTATTTCCTTGAATTTTTTTAATTGAATAGTTACATTTAAACACCAAAATGATATATCAGTTATCGACAGTAAGTCGCCATTTTCTCATTGCTTGAACGAGGGAAAGACTAAAAAGTGGCTGCCGGGAAAATTGTCGGTAGTTGAAGATGTGACTTTAAAATGTAAAAAATGAAATAAAAAAAGTAAAACAATTAATGAATAAAAAGAAGTAATTGGAGAATAAAAACGTGATAAAAAAGTAAATAATTAATGAATAAAAAGTAAAATAAAAAAATTGATAAATAAAAAAATGAATTGGAATGAATAAATGAAATAACAGAATTAAATAAAATAATCAAAATGAAGAAAATAATAAGACATTTAAACTAATAAATAGAATAATAAAATGAATAAATAAAAATAAATACATAAAATAGCAAAAAATCTATAAAAATTGATGAATAGAAATTGATGAATAAAAATAAATAAATAAATAAATTGAATAAATAAATGAATAAATAAGATAATAAAGATAAAAAGGATAAAAAACGAATCCATAAATAAAAAAACGAATAAAAAGATGAATGAAAATAAATAAATAAATCAGAAATAAAAAAGAAATAAATAAAAAAGAAATAAAAAAATTGATAAAAAAGTAATGAATCAAAAATTAAAAAATAAAAGATAAATAAATTAGAATAAATGAATATATAAGATAATTAAGATAATAAGGATAAAAAACGAATAAATAAATAAATAAATAAATAAAATGAATAAATAAAAGTAAGTAAATAAAACAATAAAAATGAAATAAATAAATAATCAAATCGATAAAAAAATGAAAATAAAAAGAATCAATAAATACACTAAATAAATAAATAAATAAATAAATAAATAAACTGAAATTGATGAATGAAGATGATTAAATAAAAAAAAAACTAAAAAAGAAATTAAAAAAAAAATCGATAAATAAAAGATAAATAAAAAGTAAATAAAAAGTAAATAAAACATCTAATTAAGGAAATGACGGAAACTTTTATCTGGATGGTCAATATAAGTATTACATATCTATATAATTATTTTTGTACATTACCGTGAGAATTTCATTAGCGTGCTATTCTGAACAAGCACCGTTTTGTGCAGTAATCGAGTAACGGTAAAAGATCTTTGCATCTTTTTACACGGTTGGTTGAAGATTCATTTGTTTTTTTTTGTTTTTTTAACATCTTGCTTATCTTTTTTTGTTTGTTTTCGTCACCATTTCATTTTTTTTCAGTGACAAGTTCATATGTGAGTGTCCCCAAACGAGACTTGGGTATAGCAAGTATCGTTGTCCGCGTCACTATCGCTGAATACAGTCAGGCTTCTGTCGCCGATTGAACTGCTCGGTGTAAGGTCGTAGTTTCCACGATAGTCGGGTGTCAGCAGTTCTTGGTGCATATTACTGCCTGACAGGGTCGGCGAGACGATCTGTCTCTGTACACTCACCGTCGAAATTCGCGAGCAACGAGTGGTTGCACTTCTGTTTTGGAAACCAGGTTCACTAGTTCGTTTGTTCAGCTTTGTGAGTATTGTGTGCCGAACCTGAAAGTAAAAACGAGAGAAAAAAGTGGCTGATCAAAAGACAATAGCGACATAGTTCTGTTTGCTGAAAGATTTAACCCAACGTTGTGTAGATGTGAAGACCAGACCTAATGTTAATTAACAGGAAAAAATAACTTGTCATTTGGAAGATTTTATCTTTCCACCGAACCCCAGAGTGTAAATGAAAGAAAGCGAAAAGATTGACAAATACTTAGACCTTGCTAGAGGAATAAAAGAAATCAAACAAACAAAAAACTTTGAAACATGAGGGTGACGGTGATATCAATTGTAGTTGATGTGTTTGGGACGGTCGCCAAAGGCTTGGAAAAATACTGGAGGGATTGGAAATCAGAAGAAAAATCAAGATGATACAGACTACAGCCTTTAGATCGGTTAGAATACTGAGAAGAGTCCTGGAGACTTGAGGAGACTTGTCATCACTCAAACTCCAGTGTGAAAATTTCGCAGGGAATGATTTCACACATTAAAACTGAACGTAAAAAAATATAGTGGTAAAACTTTTATAACTTTAACGACTAACTATTTGGCTATTTGTACGAGTGACATTTGGTTGTACAGAACTTCCTTTGGTACCAGAGAGCTAAAAAAAAAAATTCATATTGAACCAGCGAACAACACGCTAAAAGTCTATTAGCAAATCGGTTGTGAAATGTCTCCTAAAATACTATTCTTTTATTCTCATCTCGATTTTTCCCCACCTAATCTGGGTGAGATAAATGATGAGCATGGAAAAAGTTTCGACCAAGACAGAAATGAGATATCAAGGGCGTTTCAATTCAAATACGATGAGTGCTTACAGCTGCTTATTACTGTTGGAGACCAGTAACTCTTACAAGTGCAAGAGTGTCTTAAACACTTTTGAACGCTATTGACCAATGTGTAATTTATATATTGGGAGGCCAGATGTTCTATACTTTAATAAAAGACATTTATTTCTTATTGCAATTCTTATTTCTTAAAACGACGTATGCATTTACCAACCCCTCTGCACGAGTAGGTTTATTTCTAAGCAGAGTTCGATAGGTTTGAGTTCAAAGTTTTCCTTCTCCTAGACCAGTTACCATATCAACTTTAAAGAGCTTAGTCTGCCCTATTATTTATTCATAGCTGGAGGTAAAATTATTGGATTCAGACCTTTATCAAGGGTATAAGCTCTATGGGGAATGCAAACAGCCTCGCCCAAGATTTGAGCTCCGTTCGCCGTATCCATTTTCTACGATGATAACCAATACACCATTAACGCCTCTTTTTAAATGATGTAATATAGTGAATATGATATATATATATATATATATGAGAATAGGATGTAATAAATTATTTACCATAATTATCTGTGCATAACGCACACTCATAATATGCATCTTTAACGTTGGAAAACGAAATACTGGTAAAAAAAATCCTCGTGTATAATACGCATTGTCTTTTTAGAATTTGTAACAAGTAGATTTAGCCTAAATTTGGCATTTCTTCAACTTTTTATCGGTTTATACTGACTAAAAAGAAGAGTTTTTATGCTTTACATTATGTCTTAAAAAACAAAATTTACAGAATATTTAGAGAAAACACACGGACATGTTTACACAAAAATGGAACAAGCTTGTTGCGAAAATAAGCTCACATTAGAATAACGAAGTTTAGGTTTGGTTTCTTTGTTTAATGGCATATCAACCTTTGTAGGTTATTTAATGCCGAAGCCATTCTAGAAGATCAGTAGTGGTACTATTTAACCAATAGCTGAGATGAAAATGAGGTTCATATCTTTCCTAAGGGTATTTGTCTGAAAGTGAACGTAATAGCGCGACTGGAATTCGAACTCGCTTACTACAATTTCGCAGACCATCACCTTAACCATTACACCACAAAATTGATGAACAAACACATATTTCAGAGGATACTTTTCTGTAACGGCGTATAACATATTAGTTTACTTTCTGTCAAACAGTCTCGAAATATGCTGAAGCTTTTAGCCGGAAAAAAAAGTCAATTATATAGTTCTCGTGTATAATACGCACTCCTAACCTTTGCACTGAAAAATCTGGAAAAATAGCGTCTTATACGCAAATGATTACAGTACTGAGTGGGACTACTTAAGTTTGCTTTTCAATGTACCTAAATATCAGATGAAACTGCACGATGAGTTACATCGAGTATATAATTGTAGAAATCTAACAAAGGTTACTGAATATGAAATAACCACAGCAAATGAGGGGGTGTCCTTGTAGTGTAATAGTTAAAGCGATGGACTGCCGAATCGTAGTATGCGAGTTTGAACTTCAGTCGCGCTATTACGTTCACTTTCGGACAAATACCCTTAGGAAAGGTATGAACCCCCTTATCCTCCCAGCTATGGGTTAAATAGTACCACTATTGTTCTTCAAGAAGAATAACTAGGAATTAAACAACCTAAAAAGGTGGATATGCAATTAAACACAGAAACCAAACCAAAGTGGAGGTATGAAATAGAAATCTTTATAACATTAACAAAATAAAATAATCGCTAACACCGTGAAGTCACTACTTGCACTGGTGACTTACTTAACAAAATTATGCTATTTTTGGTGCGCCCCATCAAACCGGTGAGTATGGCACAAGGCCTTTTTAAGGTGGGTCCGGGCACAGGGCCGTTGCTGAGACACGTCCAGTGGCTCCAAAAATGCCTCATGCACCGTCGGCATTCCTCTAAAAACAGGTGCCTCAGGCGGCAAGCAATAAACCTAGCTCCTCCAAAGAAGGTCGGCCGCGTGACGTAAATGCTGGGCTTCCCAGGCATTCACGTCAGGCAGCATAGACCGAGTAGCCACCGCTGTCAGAGAAAGTCAGCAAATTACGCTATTTGTTACGCGCCCCACCAAAGGCCTTTTTAGGGTGGTTCCAGGCTCAAGGCCACAGCCCAGATACACCCAGCATCACCAAAATGCCTCGGGTACCGCCGGCATTTCCCTAAAAAGGGATGCCTCAGGCACCAGGTGATAAACCTAGCCTTTAGAGTTAGAGCTTGGGGGGACAGGCCCCTGAAACTCAAAGTGGGTCGGCCACGTGACGTGAATACTGGACTTCTCTGGCACCCACGTTGGGCAGCCTCAACCGAGTTACCGCCACCGTCAGAGAAAGTCAGCAAATTATCCCCCTCACTATAGTGTCCGACGTATTTATGAGGAATGGGACATATCCATTAATATTCAATGGTAGGATATAGTTACTGAATGTATGTTCGATTTCATAATAAATGCTTTTCAAAGCTCCTGGTTAAAGTTATGTTTAGTTTCTTTGTTTAATGGCATATCAACCTTCTTGGGTTATTTATTGTCAAAGATATCCTAGTAAAACGAGCTGTGAAGCTATTTAACCTAGAGCTGGGAGGATAAGGGGGTTCATACCTTTCCCAAGTGTATTTGTCCGAAAGTGAACGTAATAGCATGACTGGAGTTCGAACTCGCTTACTACGATTCCGTAGTCCAGCGCTTTAACCATGTGGGGTGTCCTCGTGAACACCCCACAGGTTAAAGTCATCTCTGAATATTACTGTATTATTCCTATTTACCACCCCCTCCGCTCGGGCAGGATATGACACAAGGTCAATTTTTAAGCGGAATTTAACAGTTTTCCTTCTCCTAGACTAGTTGCCTCACCAAGGCTGAAGAACCCTACTATTTTCTGTCCTACTATTTACCCAAAGCTGGAGGGAGAATAATTGGATTCATACCCTATTAGTGCTATGTGAAATGCAATCATTCTCGTCCAGAATTTGAACTCGTGTCGCCGTGTCCATTTCCTACGACGATAACCATTACACCACAGACACTGTATTACTGTATAATGTTACTCTCAAATATAGTGAATTCAGCTTATCTGATGGACAAGAGCTGTGTTGAACGATGAAAAAAGACGATGTTGATTCATTTGCATCTCAGTTTGTGTGGGGTTATTTCATATCTAGAGATTAGAGAATCACGTTCACTGATTTATACTTTAACGTACGTCTTTTGTGTTGTTGTTTCTAAAAAGTTTTTGTATACAGCTATACAGCAAGGTCTGGTTTGGTTTGGTTTCTTTGTTTAATAGCATATCAAAATTCGTGGGTTATTTAATGCGAAAACCATGGTAATAGTGGTAATAATTAACCCATATCTGAAGGCACAAAGGGGTTTATAGTTTCCCAATGGTGTTAGTCCCAAAGTGAACGTAACAGCGCGACTGGAGTTCGAAATCGTTGCTACAATCTTGCAGTCTTGCTTGTTTGCAACTACATCACGGGAACATTCTCTATAATATCAAGTATTACGATCTAATATAAATTTATTTGTACACAGTTGTACGGTTTCAACTATTCCTAACACTAATAACTTATGCTCAATTTTTTGGTTTCAAGTAACAATTTCCATTCAATAATAATTTGTTTGCATACTGTTATAATAGTTTCAATTAACTAAAAAAAAGTCCGCTCTGTGGATGGAGACACAGACTACTTCAACATTATAGCAGGTGTGCTGCAAGAAGACACATTACCCCCGTACCTCTTTATCATCTGCCAAGACTACGTGTTTAGAACGTCTATTGATATAATGAAAGATAACAGTTTCAAGCTGGCAAGGGAAAGAAACAGAAGATACCCCGGAAAAACAATTACGGACGCCGATTACGCCGATGACCTTGCGCTTCTGGCAAATACACCCGCTCAAGTTGTAACCCCTCTAGTCTGAAACGAGCAGTTGGTGGCATAGGCCTCCATGTCAACGCAGACAAGACGGAATACATGTGCTTCAATCAAAGAGGCGACATCTCCATTAAAGGGTGGTCCTCTGAAACTAGTGGACAAGTTCACCTACCTTGGAAGCAGTGTCTCATCAAACGAGACAGATATCAACAAGCGACTAGCAAAGGCATGGACAACTATCGATAGGTCATATGGAAGTCAGACCTGACTGATAAAATAAAACGCAGTTTTTTCCAAACAATCAAAATCCGATAGATAGATGGATGAAGGGATGCATAGTCCCCTTCCCTAAAAAGGGGGACCTCGGATTAGCCAAAAACTACCGAGGCATAACACTTACATCCATAGCTGCCAAAATCTACAATGCCCTACTACGAAACCGAATAGAACCCAAAATCGACAACATACTTAGAAAAAACCAAAATGGCTTCCGAAGAAATAGATCCACGACCTCACAAATATTAACCATCCGCAGAATCCTTGAAGGTGTACGGGCAAAGAACCTACAAGCGACATTAATATTTGTCGACTTTACCAAGGCTTTCGACTCCATTCACAGAGGAAAGATGGAACAAATCCTACTAGCGTACGGCATACCTAAAGAAACCGTAGCGGCAATAACGATTCTCTATAGAAACACTAAAGTAAAAGTACGATCACCGGATGGAGACACAGAATACTTTGACATTGTAGCAGAAGTACTACAAGGGGACACGCTGGCCCCGTACCTCTTTATCATTTGTCTAGACTACGTACTTAGAACATCGATTGACAAAATCAAAGAGAATGGCTTCGAACTGACGAAGAAAAGAAGCAGAAGATACCCCGCAACAACAATTACCGATGCCGACTACGCCGATGACATAGCGATACTGGCAAATACACCTGACCAAGCCGAAACACTTCTGCATAGTTTGGAACGAGCAGCAGCAAGCATAGGCCTCTATGTTAATGCACACAAAACGGAATATATGTGCTATAACCAAACGGGGGACATCTCCACTCTAGAAGGAACCCCACTTAAACTAGTAGACAAATTCACGTACCGAGGAAGCAGCGTCGAATCAACCGAAAAGGACATCGAAACGAGGTTAACGAAAGCATGGACAGCTATCAATAGGCTATCGATTATATGGAAATCAGACCTAACCGATAAAATAAAACGCAGTTTCTTCCAGGCAGCGGTCACATCGATACTGCTATATGGATGCACTACATGGACGCTAACAAAACGACTGGAGAAGAAGCTAGATGGCAATTACACAAGAATGCTGCGTGCAATCCTGAACAAGTCCTGGCAGCAACACCCCACAAGACACCAACTGTACGGCCACCTGCCCCCTATCACGAAAACTATTCAAGTTAGACGAACCAGACATGCAGGACACTGCTGGAGAAGCAGAGATGAACTCATAAGAGATGTACTCTTATGGATCCCCACACATGGCCGCGCAAAAGCAGGACGACCAGCTCGAACGTACATTCAGCAGCTATGTGAGGATACAGGATGTTGTCCTGAAGACCTACCTAGGGCGATGAACGATAGGGAGGAGTGGCGAGAGAGGGTCAGGGATATCCGTGCTACCAGCGCGATATGATGATGATGATGATGATATGGCTACACTACATGGACGCTAACTAAACGTATGAAGAAAAAGCTTGACGGCAATTACACAAGAATGCTGGTAGCAATATTGAACAAGTCCTGGAGGCAACACCCCACAAAACGGCAGCTATACGGCCACCTACCACCCATCACGAATACTGTCAAAGTTAGACGAACCAGACATGCGGAACGCTACTGGAGAAGTAAGGACGAACTCGTAAGCGATATACTCCAGTGGATCCCTTCACATGGCCAAGCAAAGGCAGGACGATCAGCTATTACCTATATACAATAGCTCTGTGCCGATAAAGGATATAGCCTTGAAGATTTCCCGGGAGAAATGGACGATAGAGACGGGTGGCGAGAGAGAGGATAAGGGAGATCTGTGCTGGCAGCGTGACATGAATAATAATAATAATAATAATAATAATCTTTTGTACACAATTGTAGCTTCAAGTATAAATTATTGATACAAATAATTTACACTTATATGATATAAAGAATCCTTATCAAATCCAGACGATTTGTACACAGTTATATGGCACCATGTATTCTTATCAAATACAAATAATTTGCACACAGATATATTTGACCCACAGATAGGACCCTAGCAGGTACTATCTCTCCAGTTCAGAGTGAAATTGATAGTGATCGCCATAAATGCGTACTCCACACTCCACAGAGCTTTAAAACTGATGCAGTTTTATTTCATACTCGCTCATTCTTCTTTTTGCAGAGTATGTAGTTTGCTGATTAAACTATTTCGAGGCAAGCTTCTAAGTGATGTATGAGACGAGTTTATAAACTATTAGATTGAAAAAAGGGTTAAAATTTCTTTGTTACTGAATACAACATGCACCTTAAAAAGGTCAGGGAGTTGAACGGTCAAAATGTTACGATTATTACAAAATAGATGTGATCATCAATTCAAATAAATCCAGTAATAAAACAATCTTTTATCTAAAAATTCAGTCAGAAAATTGTTAACAAATCGAGTTTAGAAGATTTTAAAACCATATAGAAGAAAATCGGGATTAGGAAGACTGTATAGCTTTAATCCTTCTGTTTAGGAAAATATTTGAAATCTTGATTCATCACTGAATTTGAAAATCAACATCAGTAAGAAAAACTGAATAATCGTTTTCGAGGTTATTTTCCCGGAAAATGAACTCTATTTTTACTATGGCCTTGTATCAGATTTGACTTTCTTCTTGAAAAGAAAGACAATAGTGATAGTAATTAGTAAAATAACCACAAAGAGAAAAACGGTTCACGGTGACTAAATAACAGTATGAACAAGCTGAGATAAACAGAGACAAATAGATATGAACAGTGAGGTAGATAGATATGAACAGACTGGGATAGATAGATAGATAGATAGATAATGAACAGATTGAGATAGATAGATAGATAGATAATGAACAGATTGAGATAGATAGATAGATAGATAATGAACAGATTGAGATAGATAGATAGATAGATTGAGAAAGATAAATTTAGAATACATTTATTCCTTTCGGAATAACAACTTCTTAAATGATAATCTGTCGATATAATTGGTTTTAAAGGTTCCATAGGTTCACACATATTTTCTCATTTTTAGATGCAAAATATTGGCAACTGTAAAAAAAAAAAAAGAATCTGGCTAAAACAGATACAAATAAAATCTAACTATGACAATATGCAGTTTTTAATTAAGACTAGTCAGGCATAAAGAAATAATAATGGCGCACTTATCAAGAATAGTGTTAGGAGACAATTCGCAATTACCTCCCTTAGAGAATGAAGGTGGCTGTTAGGTGCTTCGTGAGTGGCGCATGACGATCAAGAAACCCATTCTCAACCGCTTTTTGCCATTGCTTTTTTTTAGCAAGAGAGAGTCTCAGACCCTGCCAGGGAATCGTATTGTCATATAGCTATTTCACTTTCTACTCTTTTTTTGTCAATTTTTGTACGCTTTCCACATGTTGCTTTTTCATGGACAAAATATATATAAGTTTATCTGTTGGGATACATTTGTGTATTTTTTCTTTATAACATTAGTATGCAAATTATGTATGAAAAGTGTTAAACGTTGTTGTATGTACAAATGAATTTATGCTGTCTTTTATTCCGTTGTGTTCAGCAGTAATATAACACGGATATAGATTCCTAGTGGGTGGGAAATCAACTAAATATCGTTATTATCATCAAGCAAAGAAATAAGAGAATAAACCTAACTGCCCCTCACCCTTGTGTGTCTCCAAATCTTAAAATAGAAAATTACCCCTGCGTATAATGGTTTCCAGAAACAACATTCACCATCTTACCACTAAAAACTGGTGGGGCTGAGCCTTAACTTTTTTTCACATTAGTTTGTTGCAGTCCAGCTGTTTGGTTTGGATTGGTTTTATGGCACATCAACCATCATAGGGTATTTAATGCTAAATACTCTTTATACATAGATATTAAATATATATGATTTGTTTGGGTTGGGTTTTATGGCATATGAACCATTGTAGGTTATTTAATGCCAAATCCTCCTTATACATATATATTGAATATATAGGATTTGGTTTGGTTAGATTTTATGCCATATCAACCATTGCAGGTTAGTTAATGATAAATCCTCTAAATACATATATATGAAATATATGGGATTTTTGGTTTGGTTAGGTTTTATGGCATATCAAACATTGTAGGTTATTTAATACCAAATCCTCTTTATACATATATATTAAATATATATGATTTGGTTTGGTTGGATTTTATGGCATATGAACCATTGTAGGTTATTCAATCCCAAGTCTATATATATACATATATTAAATATATATGATTTGGTTGGGTTGGGTTTTATGGCATATCAATCATTGTAGGTTATTTAATGCCAAATCCTCTTTATACATATATATTAAATATATATGATTTGTAAGCACATGTTTTTGATAACATTTCTAAACGAGCCTGAGCTAATTTTTTTGCGCACACTTAAATGGTTTCACTTATTTTTATCTAATATGAATAATTCTATTTACTCTAAATCATTTATTTTCCTACAGTCAAATGGATATATATAGTATGTAAGAGATTAGTTTTTCGCTAATTTCATTTTAAATATGTAAGAATTAATTTGTTTGCACACTAGTTTTGCCATCGTTTCTACACAATTTTTAGGACAGTTGAGGCGTCGTACATGGCTATGAATATTTTGCTGTCGATACGTAACAAGTTAGCCTTTTTCTGTTTTTGAAATCCTTTCATATACTGCTTGTTTATAGAACAACACGTGCCTATTTTTCCTGTTGGGGTACGTTGGTGTATTTTTTCATTTTAACTTGTATGTATATATTAAATGTTTCTGTATGAGTAAATGAGCTTATCAAGTCGTTCTTTACGTTTATTCAGTGTTCGTATATCTTGGATATACTAATGCTAATATTAGTCGTGAGAGACGGGGATCTCGAATAAATTTTCTTCCCTTCCACCGAGTAACTCAGTACCGTGTTTCCCCGGTTGCATTATTACAACCACTTTTGGACTAACAACCTTTGAAAAGGTATGTATGAATTACGTCCCTTATATGGAAAATAATTCTGCTCATGGCAACCAGATGGCATAGACAAACCTGAATATAAAATAGCACGCAAACTCAAATTTCTTTTCAACCTTGACAATGTCGGGAAACAGACCCAACTCTAGTCTCTACCGAATTCAGGGGTTTTTGCCCCAGCAGATGTCTTCTTATGGAACACGATAGTATACCTAGACTTAAGTCTTCACACAACAACTTCCTTGCCTAGTCGACTGGGGCTGTCGAATACACTGACTGCAGAGGGATAAGACCCCCCCAACGAGTGTCCTGGATATGACACTAAACAGTCTGATGGTGAGGCCCCAGTAATGCTGGGGCCTTGGGGAATACAGAGCACCCCTTCATTGCCATTGCTCCCAGGTCCACTCTAGCCCGGTGTGGTAGCACCTGATAGGGCTCTATATATGGGTTAAATAGAACTAACGGCATACTTATGCTAAACTGAATATCTTGAAATGGAAATATTTTTTGACAATTGAACCGTGCTTACATTTGAACTGCGTGCTTGTACTAAACTGAATTGTTTCAAATAGAACTGTTTTTTGACATTGAAACTGTATTTACACTAAACTGAATAGTTTAACGTAGAACTGTGTGTAAACAAAATCTGTACTTTTACTAAACTGAATTAGCTGAAGTAGAATTGCTTGACTAAACTGAATAGCACGAAATAGAAATGTTTTTTCTTTACAATTAAACTGTACTTACATCTAAACTGCGGGCTTTTGCTAAACTGAATTGTTTTAAATTGAACTATTTTTGACATTGAAACTGTACTTACACTAAACTGAATTGTTATATATAACTGCTTGAATAGTTTGAAATAGAAATGTTTTTGACAATTAAACTGTGCACTCATGCTAAACTGAATTGTTTTAAATAGAACTGATTATTTACATAAAAATGGATTTGGCGTTAAACAACCTACGAAGGCTGATATGCCATAAAACACAACAAACCAAACAAACCAAACAACAACTTCCATTCTATCAAGGACTCTCGACTTACACCAGAAGATCTCCTGGACATTCCTTCATACGACTCTTTATAAACTCTTGTATCTCATGTCATTCTTATATTTGTTCTTGTAACTTTGTTCAGGCAATAAAATATGTTACTGTTAACTCGTCGTGAATTGGTTTACATTATTTAACACAAAGATATACTTAACCATAATACTTAACCATATTGAATTTAATCTGTTACACGTTTCCGTTTTGTTTTCCTCTCACATTCAAATAACTGTAGCGGTGAGTGATGGTTTTCAGATACGACAAATATACGAAGAAAAACCTTCAAGTCGTCGATACCATAGCCCAATCCATTTCAGGTATGAACGCCCTTATCCTCCAAGCAATGGGTTTAAATGGTACCACTGCCGTCCTTCTACGAGGATGGTTTTGGTATCAAATAACCCACAAAGGTTGATATACCATTGAACAAAGAAAACAAATTAAAACAAACTAATTCCTTTCGTAGCAACACACCGAAGATTTTGTAGGGAACGAATAAATAAATTTAAAAAATCTAAAAATTAAATTTAAAAAAATAAATAAAAAGAAAACTATTAAATTTGAAGAAACTCCCAGAGGTCTCTAACGGAAAAGGAGATGACGCATGCGTAAAAGAAAAAAAGCTTTCCTCTTGACAAAGGGAGCAAAGTATTCTTTCTCTTTCAGTCAGTGACCAGCGGACCTCGTGCTGGTGTTTTGGGCACCACGCATACGTCTTTGGACGTTGCGTCGGTTAGTCCCGTCACCCAGTAGCAGACCCATCTCTATCGGTCAGCACTATGCTGAAATATACAAGACCCGCTACTGGACTATAAACTAACTCTTACCGGACTTTGGCAAAACTTCCAAAAAGAAAAACTAAAGCTTATGGAAGCCCGAAATAGCAAATGCGGACACCTACACACATGAAACGAATTAACGTATTTTTTGACAACTTAACTGGGGGATTCAACCCCACATTTTCTCTTCAACGCATAATTCTTTACAACATTTACATTATTCTTGTTACAAAACCACAACAAACCGGTTAAAAACTCCTTATACCATGGCCAAATGTTTCGTTTAATGTAGTTGAGAATCTTTGATGGTGCACTTGACTGTTTTAGCGTTTGTAAAATCATCCTTAAATTCTACCGTAAATAAAACCCGTTCATGAGCTATTAAATACCAACTATGCGCATGCGTAAACACCTATCCGTTTTTTTTCTCTCTTTACGTGCTTATATAAAGTAATACTCGACTGTATTCTTTCAGAAATCATTCGGTGAGACCCACTTTAGAACTACTCAGAAAATCACCCGAGTATCTATTATTCTTTTATGGGGACCTGTCGTGTCTCCGCATAAAAGTTTGAAACGTACGAAGCCAGCGACAGACAATAAATAATGATCAGAAAATTTGCATCAGCACAGGCTAACTGAAAAACATGAAAATCTCGGCGGGTGCGAAGCGATGTTTGTATGTCGTTAGCAGTTGTTATTTACGAACCTTTGTTTAGTTTCGCTCAAGGCCCGGAACGAGGAGCACTCATCAATAATTGAACTTTCTAAAATGATCTGTTTGACTAATTCACTAAACCATACACGAAGTGAATCACCCAGAGTAAATACTAAGTGTAGTTATTTACTTATATGAGTCTAGTTTAACACAAGGTTCGAGAAGTCGTAACTCAGTTAGAGCCAAACGCACTAATAAGGATCTGCTTGCTCAGGACTTCTCAAAGTGGTCCATATTGAGCCATGGAAGTGAGTTAAATTTTTTTCAGGGGTACAAAAACATAGGAGTCCATAAAGATTGAATTTACTTGTTCGTATTTATAAATCTCTTTATCATTTTTACCAACTCCTCCTCTCGGACAGGATATGACACAAGGTGAATTTTTAAGCAGAGTTTCACAGGTTTGAATTCAGAGTTTTCCTTCTCCTAGACTAGTTGCCTCACCAAGGCTGAAGAACCCAGTATGCCCTACTATTTACCCATAGCTGGAGGGAGAATAATTGGATTCATACCTTTCCCAAGGGTATTAGTGCTATGTGAAATGCAATCAGTCTCGTCCAGGATTTGAACTCGTGTAGCCGTGTCCATTTCCTACGACGATAACCGTTACACCACGGGCACCTCCCAAAAAATCTCTTTATAGGAGGAAAGCAACAATAACTGTATCATGTAAACTAGTTACCAAATATTGAACACCTAGCAGAATGCATGACTGGGTGTGATTGTAAATAGTGATGCATCGTTCACATACGACCTGTTTAAGATATATGGGTCATTTAAATGATGAACGATGTTGAAGTGGAAAGCGGAAATTAAGTGCAAATTCAGTCACCTTTCTAAAATAATTTATTGGAATGGCTTTTGATCTTGAAGCGAATTTCTAAGAATACATTTAAAGGAAGAGGATATTTATGGATGTATAACACTATATGATTAGTGTCAAAGGTTAACGGGCGATATTAATGGATGAACAAAAATACTGTAGAAAAATATTCCAAACTTTGAACACCCTTTGAATCCATTTTAGTAGTTTTGCCAAGTGCGTATACGGTGGAATCTGAGATTAGCCTTGTACATTATTTACTAAATGACCAGAGAAACACTTTAAACATAGAATGTTTGGTTTGGTTGCTTTTTTTTTACTGGGGCCTCACCCTCAGATTGTTTAGAGTCATTAACAAGACACTCGTCTTACCCCTTTGCAGAGGTACAGACGGTGTATTCTACTGCCCCAGCCGACTGAGCAACCCTTAAAAGTGGTTGATGTAATTGTATAGATATACTGTGATTATTTGTGTATATATCTTCCGGATTTTTGAGCCCAAAAGTTAGAAGTACGTATTAGACACAATGTTTGCCTCTTAAATCCTCTTTCACGGGGCTGAAGTGATGATAAACATTCTGCCAGTAACGAAGAAGTAAAATCTGCATTGATGAAGTGGTTCAAATAGCAGTCAATAGAATTTTGTGAGGCAAGGATACATGCTCTCGTTCGAAGATACAGACTTGACTATTGAAAGAAACGGTGACTCTGTTGAGAAGTAAGGATGTGATCCATAAAGCACCAGCTTCATTTTGATATATGATACATGTTCTTGTGTCAGTAATTATTCCTGAACTAAAGAAAAAGGTATTACTTTTTATCTCATCATCAAATATATATATATATAGAAAGAGAGAGAGAGAGAGAGAGACAGACAGACAGACAGAGAGAGGGTGGTATCTCTTCAAGTTACTTCCAACAGGTTGTACTGGTTTATGTGGTACCATTAGCTAGGAAAGGTGCCTGAATTGCTCAAACATTAAACTCTGAAGATTATTTGACATTTTTACTAATGTGCTTTCTTTAGATTTAGCTGGTGAAGAGAAGTGTAATCATGTCTGTGGTAAAGTCTACCGCATTGGTTTTGCCGGTGATACGTAGTCTTTTTTTTTTAACGAGGGGTCATGTGCTCATACGCATAGGCAAAGCCAAAAATAGAGCTGGCCAGGCGAAAAAAAAGAAAAGAAAAGAAAGAAAACGGAAAATGAAAGTGATAAAAAAAGAAAAAGAAAATAATGAAAAAGAAAGAAGATAGAAAAGAGAAAGAAAAGAGAAGAAAATAAAAGGCAAAAGAGAAAAAAAAAGGAAAAAGAAAGAAGATAGAAAAGAGAAAGAAAAGATAAGACAATAAAAGGCAAAAGAGAAAAAGAAAATAAGGAAAAAGAAAGAAGATAGAAAAGAGAAAGAAAAGAGAAGAAAATAAAAGGCAAAAGAGAAAAAAAAAATAAAACGAAAGAAGATTGAAAATGAAGATAGAAAAAGAAACTTGGAAGATGAAAAGGAGGAAGAAAATTGAAAAAGAAATCAGAAAAAATAAAGAAAATACAAGGGAAAAAAATGTGCTTTATGGAAAAAATAGCAGAGAGAGATAGAGAGGAAGAGAGATAGGAGAGAGAGAGAGAGACAGAGAGGAAGAGGGAGAGAGAGAGGAAGAGGGAGGAGAGAGAGGAAGGGATAGAGAACGAGGAGAGGAGAGATAGTGGAAGAGGGGGAGAGGAAGAGAGAGAGGAAGAGGGAGGAGAGATAGGAAGAGAGAGAGGAAGAGGAAGGAGAAAGAGGAAGGGAGAATGAAAGGAGAGATAGAGGAAGAAGGAAAGAGATGAAGAGAGAGAGAAAGATAGAGGAAGAGGGGGAGAGAGGAAGGGAGAGAGAGAGGAAGAAGGAAGAGAGAGAGGAAGAGGGAGAGAGAGAAGAGATAGACGAAGAGAGAGGGAGAGAGGAAGAGAGAAAGATAGGAAGAGGGAGAGAGATGAAGGGGAGGAGGGAGAGAGAAAGGAGAGAGAGAGAGAGAGAGAGATTGAAGGAAGGGGTTTGTCAATGATATTTCACTCACGATGAATTTTTTCTGAATCTTTTCCCGTATTCCTTCAAGGGTGTCATAAATGTTTTATCTTCCCGAGAAACGGTTAAAAACAAACAAAACAAAACTAAAAAACAAACAACTAAAACTAACAAACAAACAAAAACAAAAAAAAGCAAAATAACAAAAAGAAAAGAAAAAGAAAACACACACACGTATATAAAAAAGAAGGAACAAGTAAAAAAAACAAAAGCCAAAAAAAATAAAAAAGGAAAAATAGCCAAAAAGAAAAGCAAACGAAACACACACACACACACACACACACACACACACACACACACACACACATACGCATGCACACACACACACATAAAAAAGGAGGAACAAGCAAAAAACAAAAAACAAGTTAATAAAATATTTTTTTCTATTTTTTGTTACAAATTTCATTTTTAAAATCTGAAATTTGGTCTTATAGCACGCAATTTTCGACGTCCACTATTTCTCAACAAACATTTCAGCACACTGAAATAAATAAACGTACCTAAATGCATCTATTGTATATCAAAAACTATATACAGAGTGTTTCGAAAGATGTTGATATTTCTGCCAATACATTCTTAGAATTTTACCCGAGTAGTCTCCGTAATATTGGTTCTACTTTTATAATAAAGATATTTCCATAGAAATATTTACATTTATCAATCATCTGCAGGAGATTCCTTGAATGCATAGACAGGGATGATGAACATATGTAGACTATGAAATCATATGATAAAAGTACTCCTATGAGAATGTTGACATTTTTAAAAATCACCCTATATACCACTCTCTTCACATCTATCTATCTATCTATCTATCTATCTATCTATCTATCTATCTATCTCTTACTGATTCGTTATCTATCTATCTATCTATCTATCAATTACTGATTCTTTATCTATCTATCTATCTATCTATCTTAGATAACATAAAAAGACTGTTTGAAATTGTATCATGAAGGTACTTCCATAAATATTTAAAAAAAAATCATTCTCTATTTATCAGTGTAGTTCTCGCGTGACGAAATGGTCGATAAACTAAAGGAACAAATATGTACTAGTGACTTCAAGTTTCACTGCGTGCGCTATACATCCAACCTAGTGTCACAACTAGGCTTAATAAGTACGAAATGCTTTTTTACTTGGATTATTTAATACCAAATTCTGTCATAGATCATCATCAGCCTCTAGTTGAACTGACAGCATAGATTTCCTTGACTCTCTCTCTCTCTCTCTCTCTCTATCCGTTCCTATCATCCATCGCTCCTGGCAGGTTTTCCAAAGTTCATCCTCTGTCTGCACAGAGCTGACGTAAATAAGTGCTTCATTGTCGGCCAACATAGGCACGTCAGGGGTTCATAAAAGACTGTCACTTATGAGTTGATTCTTACTTCTCTAGCACAGTTTTAGATGTCTTGTTCGTCTAACTCGGATGATTTTTGTGATGGGTGGTAAGTGGCTGTACAGATGTTGTTTCGTAGGGCGTTGCTTGATTTATAAGCGAATAGTTTGAACATAACTTTATTTTAAAAACTTATTTGACCAAATTTGTTTACACACAGATAAACAGTTTGGAGTGTTGCTATCAAACTCTAATAATTCTATCTAACATTATTCATTTGTTTGCACACAGTTAGATGATTTAAAGTATTGTTATTTAACACTAATTTTCAATCATACATCCTAGATGCATCAAGGTAGGTCTTCGGTGATCCACTGTCTTCATCGCCGATTTCGGGTTTTATGCATCATATCGGCTCCGACAGAAACCCCAGCATGACTCTGGAAGAACCAAGCCGCCTCCTTGATCGCGACGTGCTACGCTCGTGCCTCTACCAAAGAACTAATAAGGCCGGACTTCGGCCGTTCTTATAGACATCTGTCATTCAGCAACAGCCAATGAAAAACAGGGCATTCCACACTCCTCTACTATATATAATACCACCTTTACCTCATCCGGTTTCGGCAGACTACTTCCGGATTCGGTACCGAGGTAAGATTCGTACTTTTAATACTCGTCCACGTCCATGATTTACACTTAACAAGACTTACACATATCCCCTCCCCCAAAATCTATCCTATACTAATAATTCTATTTATCAAGGATTCTAGTATTTCTATTTAATACAAAAGATTTTCACAGGGTTGTATGATTTCAAATAACATGATAATAATCCTTAGTAAATGTTTTATTTGACCGACAAAAGTAATAGAAAGAGTGTTTCACCTCCCAGATACCCTGAACTAGAGGCTCAGCTTTAGATTTATTTGAGCACCTTATCCAGGATATCCGTTTTTTGGAAGGATCTTACTCTTTTTAGGGCATGCAGTCAGCGTATTCTACGACCCGATGACAGGGTTGGTTTGTGTAGTAATAATATATATATATATATATATGTGTGTGTGTGTGTGTGTGTGTGCATGTGTGTGTGTGTACGAGGTTCGTTAAAAAATTATAAACCTCACCCAGAAGGAAGAGCCATTGCTGAATATAGTGACACTATTGATGGTGGTATAGAGACTTAGCTCTATGTGGGTGGGCGTGTGCGCATGATTGTGTGTCCGTATATGCCTGAGATTGTGTATACATGTGTATAATTGTGCGTATGAGTGTATGTATGTGTCCATATAGGGGTCGATACTTATTTGAGTGGGAATCACTAATTCTTCTCTGCTACTATAAAACGCAGCGGTCAGATAAAAGTGGATGAATGGCCTAAAATAATTCATTATCAGACCTTTTAGGATCTCCTGGAGACTGGTGTATGCCATATTTTCAGATATCCAGTCTTGGGTGACCGAAAATGCGGAAATAAGAATGTTCCACCCCTAGGGAGAGTGAGGCTGCCACTAGAAAGAGTAAGAGAGAGAGAGAGAGAGAGAGAGAGAGAGAGAGAGAGAGAGAGAGAGAGAGAGAGAGAGAGAGAGATGCAGAAGACGGATTTGAGGACAGACCGAAATACAGAGTCAGTCTGAAACTAGAGGGATAGAAGACAGAAGCAGAGGTTATAAGACCAGCTGGACCACAGATATAGAGATGTGCCAAGAGAACGAATACAGAAGAAATGGGAGGGCACAGAATGGTAAACAGAGACAGGCAGACATGAAGATCGGCTGAGAAGTTTTTAGTTCCAAGATTTCGTTGTGAGGTGTCATACAAACTTCTTTCTCTCTTTAAACGTTTATTTAATTTTTGTTTTGTTTTCGCTATGTTCCTTCTTTGTGTAACGCATGCATTTCGTCTCGACCTGCTGAATAAGTCAATGCAACAAGAGGTCAGATGATCATGCCGCTGGAGATGCATGGCCGGTTTGTATTCCTGCTCATTTTTCTTGTGGCAACTCACTCCTACTTCTTATAAAATCAATATAATCAAACCTATAATAAAACAAGAAAAGTTTTATTATATTATGTGGTTGTCCGTAGCCACAGCAAAAATGTTGTTGTCTGTAGCCACAGCAAAAATGTTCAGCGACGCTCTTCTTTCTGTGTGAAGGTTAGAGCTTTTTAAACCACTTCTCATATATATATATATATATATATATATATATATATATATATATATATATATATATATATATATATATGTGTGTGTGTGTGTGTGTGTGTGTGTGTCCCAACCCATCTGCACGAGGAGGATGTGACACAAGGTCAATTTTTTATGGAATTTAACGGGTTC
>OY757920.1:84926219-85011219 GCA_963585895.1 Sepioteuthis lessoniana
ATATATATATATATATATATATTACTGCAGTATATGGTTGACACTATATCACTTGGTGGGTTTGTGTCAGACCAAATGCGGTATAATTTGGAGAGTGCTCAATATCTGTGATAGAGCTATTATGCAATAATGATGAATAAATATATATTAGTTTATGTATATTTAATAGCATTGATGCTTATCTGCCTGATGATTGTTGCATAAGATGACATGAAACCAGTGGTCGTAGATAAGCAACCATGCTATTAAGTATATATAAACACACACACACACACATATATATATATATATATATATATGCTAGATTCAGTTATTTGGTTTAATAGCATATTAACCATTCATTTTTATTTTATGCCAAATCTTGTAAATACATAGATATATTATGTGGTTTTTAAGGGAATAGCATGGATGCTTATCTGCCTGATGATTGTTGCATAAGACGGCATGAAACCAGTGGTCGCAGATAAGCAACAATGCTGTTAAGTATATATAAAAACTAATATATATATATATATATATATATATATATATATATATATATATGTTAGATACAGTTATTTGGTTTAATGGCATATTAACCCTTCATTTTTATTTTATGCCAAATCTTGTTAATACATAGATATATCATGTGGTTTTTAAGGGAACAGTTTGTAGGTAACTTTTTCAAACAGACTAGAGCTCATTTGTTTGCGCTGTTAAAAGGTTTTAAGTTTTAATATCTAATACTAATTGTTCAATTTGCTTACAGTTAAATGGTTTCAAGTATTTCTATTTAACACTAACAATTCAATTTAATATTAATGATAAACCCATACAAAAAGATCGAACAGTTTTACCTGATCCATAGATAGGACCCTAATTGGTACTACCATTCTGGATCAAAGTGAAGCTGAGAATAATGGTAATAAAGTGGTTGTATACATTCCCCAAAGCCCCAGGAGTGGAGCCTCAATATCCTATAGTTTAGAGTGATATCCAGGACTCTCTTTAGGTCGTGTGTTTTACTCATCTGCAGAGATCTAGTTATTGTGGAGGTGCCCGTGGTGTAATCGTTATCGTCGTAGGAAATGGACACGGCGACACGAGTTCAAATCCTGGACGAGACTGATTGCATTTCACATAGCACTAATATCCTTGGGAAAGGTATGAATCCAATTATTCTCCCTCCCACTATGGGTAAATAGTAGGACAGTCTGGGTTCTTCAGCCTTGGTAAGGCAACTAGTCTAGGAGAAGGAAAACTCTGAATTCAAGCTTGTTAAACTCCGTTTAAAAAAATTGACCATGTGTCATATCCTGCCCGAGCGGAGGGGGTTGGGTAAATAGGATCTGCACAGATCCAGTTGGCGTATTCTCCAAACCTAACAGACTGGACTATCATATATTGAAAAAAAAAAAAGAAAAAAAAGGAGGAAATTGCGAGGAAAAATGCATTATTTAATAAGTGTTGTAAGTATTAGTAAAAGAGTAAGATTTATTTTAAGTTACATTATTGACCACAATAAAAAACATTAATGCTCAATGACCATAAAACATCTGCAAATTCAATTTATTAAAAAGAATATAATTTGACGAATGCATTTTACTTTTATATGCTGAATTAGTAACTTAGAAAATAAAATTTATAGAATTTCAACTATTCTATATATTTTGTAACAATATCCTTTTTAAAGATCTTGAAATTGTTTGCCAAAAACCTTTTTTTCAAAATAGATTTTTTAAAGAAAAAAAGAAGACATCATTGTTTCCTCTGGAGTTCTTATTGTTTTTTGTCTTCTTTGTATCTTTGTTTTTTTAAGGCTTCGGCTGATAAGATTTGAAGATTTCAAACAGTACTTATTTCTTCTTTCTTCAATGCAGGTGTTGGTAAAATTTTATAAGCTGTATTTTCTTCTTATTTTCTTTATATTTTCTTGTTTAAAAGGTTTTTAAAATTCATTATTTTTTACAAGACGAATGTTGTTCATCACAGAAGACATTAAAAAATAAGACAAATTATGTCAATATGGCTTGTAAAAAATTACGAAGAATATCAATTTTTTTCCAAATTAGCTTTAACAAAAACATTTTATAAATTAAAAATAAACATTTTCGGTCAAAATACTTGTTTGAATAAATTAGATACTATTTTTTTTATAATATTCAAAATTAGATTAATTTTTTCTCGCTGAAAATCATATATATATTTAAGAGCCTTTTGTTTTTAACATATTAAATCAAAATAAATTATCCTTTTTATATTCGGTTTGGATAAAATTCAAATTAAAAAACTGCAAGCCTTATACTGAAAAATTATCTTTTTTTGGTGGTGTGGGGTCAATCAATAACCTTCGGAGGTGTCCTCGTGGTGTAATGGTTAAAGCGATGGATTGCGGAATCGTTGTAAGCGAGTTCGAACTCCAGTCGCGCTATTACGTTCACTTTCGAGCAAATACCCTTGGGAAAGGTATGAACCCCCTTATCCTCCCAGCTATGGGTTAAATAGTAAGACTGCTGTTCTTCTAGGAGAATAGCTTCGGCATTAAATAACCTGCAAAGGTTGATATGCCATTAAACAAAGAAACCAACCAAACCAATAACCTTCGGCTATTATTTATAATTGAAATACATCCATTTATCTGGATAAGTTGCTTTCTTTTAGCAACCAATTCAAATCAAACAATTCAAAGTTGAATATTAATTATTAATAATAAAACGCAGAAGTCAGTAATCCTTGAGCTTTGGGCAATGTGGAGTACCCCTTCATTGCCATCGCTCCCAGGTCAATTCAAGCCCAGAGTGGTAGCACCTGATAAGGTCCTATCTATGGGTCAAATAGAACTAAACTGTGTACTTATGCTAAACTGAATTGTTTGAAATAGAAGCGTTTTGATACTTAACTCTGTTTAAACAAAAAAAAACAAACAAACAAACAAACAAACTATACTGATACTAGACTAATTTGTCTGAAATTTAATTCGGCGTTGAATAGCCCGAAAAGAGTTGATACGCCGTAAAACAAAACAATTAACCAACCAAAATAAAGAAAAAATATTTTTCAGCCTTTGTAAGGGATATAATTGCCATAAATTCAATTTTTAGAGGAGAGACAAAAATTATCCCAAACGGACAAAGCAAGTAAAAAAAAAATATCCTATATTTATTGTATATATAAATTCAAATTTGGTACAAGGCCGTCAAAAGGTTGGTGGGGAGAGAGGAAGAAACTGGTCATCACTACCCTAACTTTTGATTTAACTAGTTTCATTCGCTGATCCAAAACATACTATAATAGTCCATTCACAATAACGATGCAATTATTCAGAAATCTTTCGCTCTACAGTTACGAAAACAAGCTCAATGCATCTATAGTCTAATGTCATATTCATATAATTATGAGAGAGAGGTGAATACTTAAGAAATTTACAAAAATATACCAATTTCCAAGACTGAATAT
The DNA here is from genome assembly GCA_963585895.1 of Sepioteuthis lessoniana. Taxonomy (NCBI): domain Eukaryota; kingdom Metazoa; phylum Mollusca; class Cephalopoda; order Myopsida; family Loliginidae; genus Sepioteuthis; species Sepioteuthis lessoniana. The sequence goes on from OY757920.1 coordinate 84,929,655, forward strand.
CCCCAATGAAAGGAAACGAAAGAGTATATATATATATATATGTATATAATCAAAAAGAATGAAACTTAGAATTGGGACCCGCCCACTTCATAGAAATAAAAAAACGCTCTCCTTAAAAATTGACAATTTTTCAAAAGAAACAAAAACCTTCAACCGTAACAAATCAAAGATTATTTTAAAAAACTCGACCGATGAAAAGGCAGGAAAGTTTCCAAGGTAACAAAACAAACTGCGACATTTTCCTGGTTACAACTTGTAACTAGTAAACAAATGTGCTCAACTAAAAATTTCTTGAAGCGTTTCCATCAAAAATTTGTTTTAACTAAGAATTTTTATTTTTATTTCATATATATATTATTTAATAATAATTTTGATTCAATAACATTTTTTATACAATAAATTTTTACAATATATATATATATATATATGTATATATATATATATATACTTATATATATATATATATATATATGCAAAATTCCTCGGTTTATCAATAGGAGTTACTAGTTTAAAAATTAGTCTCTTTTTAATTTAAAGTACGTATAATGTCTCGAGTTTCTGGTGACGTTATCGTTTCGTCTTATAATTCATATATATATATATATATATATATATGGAGAAATCTTAGATTTTGGTAAATATGTCTTTAATGAAACGAGACACGCCTGAACCCTACCCCATCTATCCCTTCCCTTCATTTTCATTTTCTCTTTCTGAAACCTCTCTCCTCATATTTATCTCTTTCTCACTGAAATTAATTTACCTCTGTCTGGTCAAATCTCTGATGAAACCTGATACACTTAATGGCACCAAGCTTTGACCATCTACCCAGATGGTCAGGGTAAAAACTAATTACCCCTACCACCATCACCCAAGCCTATATCTATTTCCATCCCTTTTCTTTCCTTGTCTGTCTCTTGTTTTTAGACCCTTCCCCACCTAAATATCTTTGTACATTTTCGTCATTATTTTATCTATTTCCTCAATTGCTAAAATGTAGAAAAACTAAAAAAAAATTTTAATATGAAGTAGTTCTTCCTTGCGTAAAGAACGAAATATTACTACTAAACCCACTGTAAGTGTTTGGTTTATCCACTTTTCCTCTTATTTTTATCATATATATATATATATATATATATATATATATATATATATATATATATATATATCGGCTAATTAGCCTAGTGGGTAGAGTGTCCGTCAATGGTCTGCGTCATACCAAAAATGATACTTGATACCTCCTTGCTTAACACTCAGCATTACAAGGTAAGGGTAAAGTGGAGCATTCCAGGGAAAGGACTAGTGCCCTCCCCTAAACCTCAGTGTAGCAGCTATTGGAAAGAAAGCCTTCTGGTCACCCTCGACTACTGTTGCCAACTTACTTAATATATGTATATACATATATAATCATATATATACGCAGACACACACACACACACACACACACACACACACACACATATATATTTACTAATTTACTATCTACCAGCATTCACGGTGACAAAGAAAAAAAACCCGCCAGAATTAAGAGATAACAAATCTCGCATCACTGCTTGGGGAAAAAAGAAAAAGATTATCGGGAGAAAAAAAAGAAAAGGCCAACTTTGTCACACCAGTTGAAAAAAATCAAGAGATGCAATCAGTTGGTCAGAAGAACAAAAACCCACCGCAAAATGCTGCAATGCTACAATTACAAACAGTGCTCAATACTAAATAGAACCAATGACAAAAATTAAATCGCGAGTCGGGACTATCCTACTACAGTTTCGCCTAAAACGGCTCCTCAGGGTACCCTGAGGAGCCGTTTTAGACGAAACTGTTGTAGGATAGTCCTGACTCGCGATTTAATATATATATATATATATATATATACACGCACGTAGGATTACTTTTTTTTTTTATTGATATGGGTTACAAATTTGAAAATCAATCCTTTGAACTTGAACTACAAAGAACGATGTTGGTACTTTTCAGTGACGTTATCCTCTCTTCATATAATTCAAATTAGCATCATTGAATAAAAGATTCATTACCGAGATCTTCTAGATCGTATTTACGAGTGAAGTTTACGGAAGTGCTTTTCGCATTCATGTCGGTGTGATGAGATGTCTCATTTAAAATCTTACATTATTGAATTAACGCTTCGTATTTGGAAACTTGTGAATATAAAAAGGGACAATACAATGATGCCTCATCTTGATTTATTTTTCCCACGATATGACAATAGCTAGTATTGGTATTGCAAGATGCTGCCGAAGCGCAATGGAGTTGTTTTTATGATGGTTTGGCACAGAAGCTATTGTAACCTTACACGGTAGAAATATAAATTTGAAATGTTACGGTTCTCAAATAGAATGTTATAACGCTACGGTATTAAAATGGACGTTTGTACTACTACTATAACACATAGTCGCTTACTCCACCACGTGTCTAGAGGGTCTATGAGTGTAGCACTATGCCTTAAGTGTCAATCGGACCCCTGTTGTAACTTCCACCGTAATGAAAAGAAGAAGTGACGAACACACAAAACACCGCCTTGGTTTGCTAATACAAAAGTTTGTTCGTTACTACACCTCTTAGTTGTCGTTGGGAAGAGATAAACAGCGTAGGAAAAATGAGTCGACTGCTTTGGCTAGACAAAGAGAAATAAAATGTGAGAAGAGAGAAAGCAAACACAGACCGTGAATTATCTTTCTCTTTTTCTGTTATAGTTCTAACACGTGCTTGCTTGCTGGTTTCGTCTTCACCGCTTTGCAGCGCGTGTGAGACCTCTTTTCTGTGCTCATCTAAAATGGGCACCGCAATATTCGACCGTCTTCACATAGTCGTGGATGATGTTCAACTGTCGTCTTTACATTGTGGCGTCTCGTGTTCAACTAACACTTTTCCTGATTTCTATCACGTGTTCCCCTTAACGTATTTCCGTTTGAGTTTCTTCCTGCTATAATATTACGAACGGGCGCCGTCATTGAATTGCGGCGGTCTCAAGGTTTGAGAACGTGCGAGCACATCAGCTGTCATCAATCATTGGGTACATGGGTCTGACGATCAAAAATGCCACGAACCTCGCTCGTGCAGGCAGAGTGACCTGTAGAGTTCAAGCGTGATTTTAATATAATCACGCGGGAACTTTCACGTGCTACACTACTGTTTTCACCGGTGATCACCGAGCCTTCGGGAACCTTCGAATTGATCCATCAAATCGCTATATAAGGAAATCAAATAACGAGATTTTGGCAGTTCAAGGCAGGTTTCCAAACAGGTTCAACCGAGGTCCGTGACGTCCCGACCCATGTCATACCCAGCCTGTAAGCAATTCGACTGATATGAAAGTATCAACAAGCCAACGATAACGACGCCACCGTCTTCGCCAAGAAGAGGAGGGAGGAAGAACGCTATTGAATAAAATTTTTTAACTACAGTGCGCTGTAGTCCCCAAGAATAAAAGCGACCACTATTTTCTTCCTTAAAATTCAAGTTTTGAGTGTTTCTTTTCTGCAAACTCCTTTCTTTCAGACACAATGTATTTTGGTCCTATGCTACACTGCCAACCAGAACTCGTCGACGACTTATTGCTGATATATTTCTATTTTTAACCTGGGCGTCTGCTGCTACCACTGCCTACATTTTCCTATTAGTTTCTCCTTTATAGCCCTTTCTCTCTCTCTCTGTCTCTTTGATTGCCTCGATTCTCTTTCTCGTATATCTTCCTTTCTTTCCCACCGTCAGGTAGTCATCTAGTAAATCCTGCCGAAAAAAGAAAAACAAACTTATTGTAAAAGCAATTAACTGGAGTCCCTAAGTATATACACCATGCCTGATTCAAGATACATTGTCTGATGAAGGCTTTGATAGAAATACAGTTCTTGCTTTGCAGCCGCATATGTACATAATGTTATACCTAATTTTCGTCATTTATATCTGATATGGAATGCGTGGATGTCTCAGTTGAATCAAGTTTTGATAGGATCATTCCTCTCTTGCGATTTGATTTCCTTTTGCATTTGTTAGACTGTATTCATTCCACACATTTGTGTATAAAATAAATGGGATATTGGAGCGATTTAAAAGTATTCATTATTTGAATTCATCGTCTAAATTTTTGGGGCTACATACTATAAATGCTCTTACATAGAAATGTTGCAGGTTTTTTTTTCTTGTATTGGGTCCCAACACATCTGATGTCACAATCTAGAACTTTTATACCGGCACAAGTGTCGTTCCAAGAGGTGCCCGTGGTGTAGTAGATATCGTCGTAGGAAATGGACACAGCAACACGAGTTCAAATTCTGGACGTGACTGATTGCATTTCACATAGCACTAATACCCTTGGGAAAGGTATGAATCCAATTATTCTCCCTCTCGCTATGGGTAGAGCAGACTGGGTTCTTCAGTCTTGGTGAGGCAACTAGTCTAGGAGAAGGAAAACTCTGAATTCAAACCTGTTAAACTCCGCTTAAAAATTGACCTTGTGGCATATCCTGCCCGAGCGGAGGGGTTGGGTAAATATGACAAGTGTCGTTCCATATGCAAATAATCTCGTGTTAAAGGGCGGCAAGCAGTTGTCTCATTTAACAATCGGATATTCAAAATTTCAATCACCTATTTCTCTCTCTCCGCTCCCTCCTCCTTCCCATCTCTATCTATCTATCTGATTCTGTTCATATCTATTGTCTATCTATCTTATGTTCATTTCTTATGCATGTATTTATGTATTTACCTACTCCTCAGCACGGAGTTTAGCGTGTTTGATGATAGAATTTTTCTTCTCCTAGACTGGTTGCCATACCAAGATTAAAGGGTCCAGTTTGCTCTACTATTTACACATAGCTGGAGTGAGAATAGTTGGATTCATAGCTTTCCCAAGAGTATCAGTGGCATGTGAAATAAAAACAGTCAAGTCCAGGAGTTGAACCCGGTTCCTCGTATCCATTTTCAACGACAATATCCATTACATCACAGACATTTATTTATTAATTTATATATGTATGTATGTATGCATCTATCTATCTATCTATCTATCTTTGTATTAGGTATTATTCAAAAACTAGTCATTATCCGGATATATTTGAATTGCAATGAAAAATTATTTATTCATTTAGATAAACTAAACTGCGTCTATGAGCAATTTCTTCATTTGAATTGCAATGGACTTGATGAACAGTATTTCATTGAATACAAACGGGTTTTAAATTATCTTATGATTTATTTTTCTAAGAATTGTTTATACTTTTGTTTGTTTGATTGGTTAGGTTTTATGACATATGAACTATCGTAGGTTATTTAATGCCAAATGCTCTTTATATATATATATATATATATATATATATATATATATATATATATATATATATATATATATCATCATCATGTCGTGTCGCCAGCATAGATATTTGTGACCTTCTCTCGCCACTTTTGCCTATCGTTCATCGCCTCTGGCAGGTCATCAGGGCTACATCCCGTATCCTCACACAGCTGCTGTATGTATGTATGTTTTAGCTGGTCGTCTTGCTTTAGCTCGGCCATATGTGGGGGTCCATAGGAGTACATCACTTATGAGTTCGTCCCTGCTCCTCCAGCAGTGTCCTGCGTGCCTGGTTCGTCTAACTTGGATAATTTTCGTGTATATATATATATATATATATATATATATAATTTGGAAATGCATAGTTTGTAGATAACATTTTCAAACGAGCCAGAGCTCATTTCTTTGCATACAGTTAAATTAGATTTGATTAGTAAGACGATAATTTGTTGGTAATCTAATTTTTAAATTAGTTAGAGCAAATTTATTTGCACACAAGGTTTGGTTTGGTCTGGTTTGGTTTTATTAAATATCAATCAATTTAGGTTATTTAACGCCAAATCCTGTTCATCTATAAATCAAATATATATTATTAGTAAACATTTTGTTGATTATATTTTCAAACGAGCCGGAGTTCATTTTTTGCACATAGTTAAATGGTTTCAAGTATTGCTATATAACTGTCACAATTTAACATCAATCATTTACTTGCACACATTTAAATATATATATGATAGGTAAGTGATTAGTTCGTTGGTAATTTCATTTTTAAATGAATTAGAGCTAATTTGTTTGCCCACTAGTATGGCTATTTTTTTCTCCATAGTTAATCGGTTTCAATTATTGCTATCTAAAACTAATAATTCTATTCAACATTATTCATTCGTTTGCATATGGTTAAATGGTTCCAAGTATTGTTATGTATCACTAACAATTCAATTAAACGTCAGTCATTTGTTTACACACAGTTAAATGATCAAACAGTTCAATTTCTAACAATTCAATTAAGCATAAGTACACAGTTTAAATGTCAAACAGTTCTATTTGACCCATAGATTGGACCCTAACAATTACTACCACACCTGGTCATAGTGGACCTTGGAGTAATAACAATGAAGGAGCATTCCGCATTTTCCTGAGCGCCACTTACTGGAGCCTCACCATCAGATTGTTTAGTGTCATATCAGGACACTCGTAGGGGAAGTCTTACACCTCTACAGAGATGCAGTCGGTGTATTCTACAGTCCCAACCTAATTGAACATTTTTATTTCTTCATCAGATTCCATTATCGATTTGTCAGTACCCGAAGATCGATCAGTAAAAGAAAAAAAAACATTGTGAATTGCTGATAGAATTTTAAATCCCTATGTTTAGTACGGATGCACTGACAGTGATCGATATTCAGGATAGAGCTACTCGTAAATTTTAATGACGTAAGGGACTAGGTGTGCACAGGAGGCTAGCAGAAGTAAAAGTTGCGCTAAAGATTTATAATTACAAGAGAATACGAAATTTAGAAACTCACCACATTGTCTTACTATCCAGAAATGGTAACACTTGCATATGCAATGTGCATGATTGCATTTTGATATCAGTTTTTAAAGTCATCATTGAATTTGATTTTAAGCTTTTACACACACACACACACACACACACACACATATATATATATATATATATATATATATGTATATATATATATATATATATATATAAATACGAGGGTCATTCAATAGATATTAAACTAGTAACTCGTATCAATCAACAAATAAATCAATAGATAGTTTTCTGAAAAAAGCAAAATGAATTCTTTATTTTCAGAATTCTTTTTCCAAAAATCTAAACCCTGCATTGTTTGGAATTGGTTTATTGCAAAAATTATTTCAATACAAAAAAATTTTTTTTAAATGGTGCCAAATCAAGCAGAGTGCTCTTGTTTTTAAGAGAGGTCTGTTACAAAATTTTGGGTAGCTGAGATGTGAAGTTCACCGAAGAATCTGCGATGTTTACAGAGAATCATGTTTTAGTCAAAATATTTTTCACAAATGGACTAAAAATAGGTTTGTCACGACGAGTCTGACATTTAATTCAAATTAACAGCACTAAATGAAAGATTCCTCACTTTTATCTTGAACCTAGTTGGGGCTGTAGTAGAATAAACCGACTGCTTCTCTGCGGTGGGCTAAGACCCTCCGTTCAAAAGAGTCCTGGATATGGCATTAAACAACCTGATGTTGAGGCTCCAGAAATGCTGGAGCTTTGGGGAATGCAGAGTACTTCTTCAATGCCATCGCTCCTAGATCCACTCTATCCTTGAGTGGTTGCACCCGATAAGGTCCTATTTATGGGTCAAATAGAACATGACCCATATTCATCGTTTGATGGGTCAAATAGAACTTGACCCGCATTAATCTGATGAAGGCTTTGTTGGCTGCACAATTGTCATTTTTTAGTTGTTGTCTCGACTTTCCAGTGACGTTATCATCTCATCATATAATTAAATCTAATTTTGTAGCTTTATAGGATTTATTTGTTGATTGATACGAGTTACTAGTTAAAAAATTAGTCGTAAATTGGAATGACAACGGAAGTTGTCTCGACTTTCCAGTGACGTTATCAACTTTTCATATCATTGAATCCAATTTTATTGATTTATAGGACTCATTTATTGACTGATACTAGTGAGCAGTTTAAAAATTAGTCGTAAATTGGAACGATGTCGAACATTGTCTCGACTTTCCAGTAACGTTATCATATCGCAATATTATTCTGATTAATTATATAGATTCATTTGTTGATTGATACGAATTAGCAGTTTAAAAATAGCCGTTTAATTTTAAACTACGTAGAATGTTGTTTTTGTTTGTGTATCCTTGATAAGAAGTTAGAAACAAAAAATCTTTTGACGAATCAAAATAAACTGAACAAAATGACTTACCTCACAGTTTAGGAAACAATAAAACAGTGCAACGAGTAGACCCTAAAAAATAAAAACAAAGCGTTTTAATATACAAAAAATAAACAAACAAAACAAAAACAAAAAAGAAAAGAACAATAAAAAGATTTTTATTATTAAACAATGTTTGATAAATTTAAAAAACCGAATAATTGAATCTAATTAGTTGTGCGTAAAATAAACGCGCCAACATAAAGTGGAGCTCTCCAGAGAAAGCAGTAGCGCCCTCCACTACACATCGGTGTAGTAACTATTGAAAAGGGAGCCTTCTGGTTGCCCTAACCTACGGTCGCCAACTTACTTACTATTTGTATGCACACAGTTTAAATGTCAAAGTTATATTGGACCCATAGACAGGACTCTATCAGGTGCTTCCACTCTGGGTCAGAGTGAACCTGGGAGCGATGACAATGAAGGTGTACTCAGAATTCCCCAACGCTCCAGTATCACTGTTTCGCGTTATATCCAGGACATATCCAGGAGAATCGTTTAGGGAGTCTTACCTTTCTGAAAAAGATGTTGTCGGTGTATTCTACAGCCTCAGCCGACTGGGCTGTCAAATTCTGAGTGTTCTGTTTATTACACTAAACTGTATCTGGCAGTGAGGATCCAGTTCCGGAGCTCTGCAGAGTATAGAGTACTCGTTCATTACCATTTCATCCAACTCCCGAAGTAGTCGTACCTGTTAGGGTCTCGGTTATTGATCAAATTGATTTGCATGGAAATTATTAGTATTTGATAGGAATACTTAAACTATATAACCGTGTAAAACTACTTATTGGAGGGGTCCCCGTGGTGTACGGCTAAACGTGCTTTTCTTCTATAAAGATGGATTTAGCATTAAATAACCCATGAAGGTTGATATACCATTAAACAAAGAAACCAAACTTAATTATTTATATTCAGAATAGATTTTTGAAGCTCAAATTGTCTATAAATTTATTCATTTTAATGGCATCTCAACCCGTCTTGAGTCATTTTATGCTTAGTGTTGGTGAATCGAGTTCATTATACATTTATATCTGCATTCTTTGTGTATTTGTTTCTGAAGTGTTTTTTGTATACATTTATATGCTTTCAAGTATTTCTATCAAATAGAAATAATTTGCACAGTTTTACGGTTTCAAGTATTCCAATCTAATACAAATAATTATATGGCTTCAAGTAATTACAGCAACTCCGGGTCAGAGTGGACATTGGAGTATTGGGAATGAGGAAGCACTCCACACTCCCTTAAATCACCGGAACTAGAGCCTATCAGATGAAGTTTAGTGTTTTACTCGACACCCACTTTGTAATTGTTTGTTAGTTAGACTAGCAAACCTTCAACAATATCCGCCGGGTTTTTTACAATTCAAAGTGATATATTACAAGACTAGGCTCTTTAGCCTTGGCATGGTAACCCGTCTAGGAGAAGGAAGTCTCTGAATTCAAACTCTGCTTAAAAATTACCTTGTTTCATATTCTACTCTATCACAGAGGTTGGTAAATGCATATTGCTGAGCTGGCCCTAATTTCAGATCAAATTTCCGCGTTCTAACTTAATATTGAAAATTGAGATCTTCCAATTATGGAGAATATGGATCATACATTTCATCATTTTAATCCATGGTATAGAAAGAAGTATCCTTCATTCGTGTCGTCACCATGTTCTCGCGGATCTGAAGTGATAATCCTTGATAAAAGTGGAGTGTATAATTTAGAAGCATTGCTTACTCGACAAAAATCATTCTGTAAAAAAATTAAAAGTGTCTTTATAAAGTATAACATATAATCTATTTCCGTTATATCATACACCACTTTAAGGTGACGCCGTGAGTTTATGTTGTTATCTCACAACCATAATGATATCAATAACAACAGTACACATACATATGCAAAAACACAGGCGGACTCTGTTGTTCAGGTACGAATGCATTTATTAGTTTCTGACTTCAGTTTTTCGACAATAAAATAAAAAAAAATCATTCCTTAATTATATTACATTTATACCCATCGAAATTAATTCTTGAAACTTGTAAGCAAACATTCGCATTTGAAAATCAGTACCTTTGATATGCAAAATTTAATTTACAGTTATCTCTTTCCGTAAAAAAAAGAAATAAATAATATGACACTTCCCGACGAAATATGGAATGAATTTAGAGAAAGACTAAAGCCAGAAATACAGTAAACGTCCAAAATTAGCAGCTACTACTGATTTAATGAAAGAGTAAATTAAACAATTTACATAGCGTATTTAGATATTTTTTGCGTGCAGAAATAATTCAATTTACCAATACAGCAAAAAAAAAAAAAAGAATTAAAAAACGAAATCTCTGCCTCCTCAACACAAACAATACCAACAACAACAAAAAAAAACACCCTCTTTCTTGGTCACACAATTGTTGCTGTTGTTGTTTTATGGCATATCAACCATTGTAGGTTATTTAATACCACCGCGATAAGATGTCAGCATTGCTAGTGGCTTAGTGAGAATTTTCGCTGGAGTACACGCTCGCGTTTGCTCACAGAATGCATAGTGTCACAGACTTCGCCTTTCTTGCGCTTGGAGCTAACCCAAGTCCGTGTTTGTTTGTTTGTTCCTTTCTTCCACCCTCTCGGTTGTGTTTTGTATGTCCGTAAAGATATGTGTAATACCCTAGTCGGAGATGAGAGAAACCACTAGACGATCTGATCTGATGACTATGAGTAGTTTGTTTTGTTGAGATAGAGGGGGTCGGCCGGCGAGGGATATTGACACAATTTTTTGAATGTGTTAAATTTTTTTTTGAAGGTTATGTTCAGATGTTAATTGTAAATACGAACACTTGAAAAAATACAGTTGACACAATTCAGCGATGCATTCGATTTTATTTTTCATAACTGAAATCTTTTCACTTGAAAGATCATAACACATAATTCGTGGTATTCAACTTGCACAGACGTTTCTGTTCTATATATGAAAGGATGCTTCAAAAAGTATAAAGAATCCGCTAGAGAGTTCAAAACTGTTCTTTAAAACGAAGAGTATTGACTTGATATCGATTTGGTGTAGTATGTTGATAATTCTCATTAGTTTCTTTTGGCTCTAAGACACTCCCGAATTCAACCGGTAAAACTGCTGAGACGACTATGTAAACTTGTTCCTGCGAGATTAATTTTACTTCCTCCAGGATCAGTTGGATGTTTTCTACAGCCTCATTGAGATTGCCAACGCCTATTATCACTGCAGATATGGACGAATTGATCTCTAATACGACATGTGATACAGTGAAAATAATGTGACAATGATGTTCGAATATAGATTCGGTTGGTCCTCCGTATTGCTTCATCCAGATACCAAATACTGAAGAACAAAGCAACAGACTACTCAATCTCATTGACGGCGAAATGGTTGGAGTGGATAGGTTGGTTGGTTTTACGGCATATCTACTCTTGCTGGGTTGATTTATAGCGAAGTCTTTTCTTTTTGCAATATATGGTTTTAATTAACTATTCCTGGAACATGAAAGTAACAATAGTGCTAATTGTGATTGGTGCTTTTGGCACAATAATTAAAGGATTATTAAAAGGCCTGGAGGACTTGGAAGTTGGTGGACGGGTAGAGACTATCCAAACGACAGCATTGCTAAGAACAGCCAGAATCCCGAGACGAGTCCCGGAGACTTGAGGAGACTTGCTGTCACTCAAACTCCAGTGAAAAACCATCAGCTAACACTGATGTGAAAAACTCTAAAGGAGTAAATAATAATAATAATAATAATAATAATAACCTGGATTTTGTGGACTTTGCCGTCCAGGCAAACAACTGAGTTGAATAGAAAGAAAGCCAAAAGAGAATTGACTATCTGGACCTTATTAGGGATCAAAAAAAGAAGAACTATGGAACATGAAATTGACGGTGATATCAATTGCAATTGGTGCACTCGATATAATCATCCAGGGATTGGTTAGGGAACTAGATGATTTGGAAATAAGAGGACAAGTGGAGATCATCCAAACTACAGCAATATTAAGTTTGGCTAAAATTCTGAGAAAAGTCCTGTAAACTTGAGGAGACTTGTCACTCAAACTACAGTGAGAAACCATCAGCTAACGCTGGTGTAAAAAACTCTCATAAAGGAGTAAATAATAATCTTTGTAAATCTAGACACACAGTTATATCATCATCATCATGATGATCAAGTCGTACTGAGAGCACAGATCCACTTAACTCTCTCTTACTTTTATCGTTTAAAACTCCTGACAAGTCCTGTAGACAGCATCGCGTGACCGCACAGAGTTGATGTATGTAAGTTTTTGCTAATCGGCCAACACTGGTGTGTCCATACTTACGAGTCCTTCGGAGAATGTCACTTATGAGTATGTTTTAACTTCTCCAGAGTACCCTGCATGTTTTGTTCGTTTTACTTCAAGGAACTGTCCTTGATACAAATAATTTCCTCATTGTCATATTTTCACATTGTTATACGGTATCAAGTATTCCTATCCCATACAAACAATTTTCAAATAGATCTATTTAACCCATAGATGGAACCCAAAGTCCCTGTGCAGCAGACTTGGGGGCTTTAACATCAGATGCAGTTTTGTATCATACCTAGAACAACACCTTTTTGGGTGGGGGTCTTATTACCCCACTAAGTCTGAGTGAACCTGGGTGTATTGGCAATAAAAGAATGATACACCTTCTCTAGAGCTCTGGAACTGGTACCACAACGCTGGATTTTAATGTAACTCCTAATATAGTCTTTTTGTTTGGTGGTGGTGGGGCTTTCTTACTCGTGTGCTCAGCAACACTCTACGTATTCTAAACCCCACTGACAGGGTGCTGAAATTAAAGAAGGAATCAATGTCAACCCCTGTTGTCAACTTTAATTTTCAACAGAATGTAAGTTTAATAGAGTCTATGATTGTACTGAACGTAATTTTTTTTAGTATTCAAATTCCCGACATACCGGAGATGACAATGACATTCTAATTAAAAGCCTTCACTCGTTCCTAACAACGGGAACCAAAAGAGGTCACGTGTCGTTTAGTTATCTATATAGATAAGAAAGAAACAAGACGAACACAAACTGGTGATGTAATGGTTAGCAAGCTCGACTAGTAAACCTACACGAGTGAGTTCGTGTCTCATTGGGTGCCCCTTTCATATGGCCTTGTGCCAAATCTAAGTAAAATACTCAGTAAATTACAACGAGTGAAATATTCTCAACTGTGTGCGTGCGTTTGGTTTGGTTTGGCATATCAATCATTGTAGGTTATTTAATGCCAAATCCTCTTTATTCATATATATTAAATATATAGGATTTGATTTGGTTGCGTTTTATGGCATATCAACCATTGTTGGTTATATAATGCCAAATCCTTTTTATATATTAAATATAATTTCTAAACACATTTTGTAGATAGCATTTTTAAACGAGCCTGTGCACATTTTTTGCACGCAGTTAAATGGTTTCACTTATTTCTATCTGATACGAATAATTCTATTTAATATTAATCATTTGTTTGCCTACAGTTAAATGTTTTCAAGAATTGTTATTAAACACTAACAATTCAATTAAACATTAATCATTTGTTTACACACAGTGAAATGTTTAAACAGTTCTATTTCAAGCAATTCAGTTTAGTATAAGTCATTTGTTTGCACTGGCCTAGTCGGCTGGGGCTGCAGAATAAACCGACTGCATCTCTACAGAAGGGTAAGTCTCTCCCAACGAGTGTCCTGTTATGACACAAAATAATTTGATGGTGAGGCTCCAGTAATGTTGGAGCTTTGGTGAATGCGGAGTATACCTTTATTGCCATTGCTCCCAGGTCCACTCTGACCCGGAAACGTAGCACCTAATAGGATCCTATATATGCGTTCCTGGAGCCTCACTATAATATTGTTTAATGTTATATCCAGGAAACTTGCAGTGGGGGGAAACTTATCCCTCTGCAGTTGTATTCTACTTTCCCAGCCGACTAGGTCAAAATGTGCGCACAGTGATCGATATTCGAGTATTTACAGACGCTAAGATTTCAGCAACTGAAAGTTGACAGTGGAGATTAGAATTGGTCAACTGCATCCCCAGTACAGGGGTAAGAAATCCCCCCCCCGAAAAGGTTGTCCAATATATTTCGCTAAACTGCATTGAGGTTGCCGTTCCGGTGTTCTAAGGAGTGTATTATCCCTTCATTACTATGACTTCCTGGCTCACTCTGACCCAAAGTGTTTGCACATGTCAAGGTGTTATATAATTGCGGAAGGATTTTTTTATATCATCATTTTTCGTTGGTTATATCTTATCATTCGGGTTAGTTAGGTGCACACATTGAGTGCAGGTGTTCACGCTCGCGCGGGGAGGATGTAACAATCACAGATGTCATAATAAAAACCCCGGATAGGAAATGTGACTGGGGATGTGAATGACATCATGCCCGGAAGCGACGGGCTGGGAATGTTGGGTGATTTTTGAAAAGAAGTAGTGAGTTGGGATTGAAACCTAGACGAGACCAGTTGGGTCTAGGGGGTGCGCCGCGCGTTGTCGGATCAGATGGAACAGTCAGCATAATAAAATTGTGTGTCTCTCTCTCCTCGTGTTGAAAACCTATAAGTCAAGAAGGTAATAAAAGTTTCGTGCCTGAACCAAGAGAGTAGTCAGTGTTTCATGTTTCTCTTTTACGGGCTAGCGGGATTTTATACAGCTTGGCTTGAAGGCATCTATTATCTATTTGTCCAAGATTCTTTCCGCTTTTCCCCGGAATTTCGGCGACAGTTTCAATACATCTTATCACGCCAACTGCTGTCCTGAAACCCGGCTTTGCTTCTTCGCCCGAAGTTTGGCATCAGATCCCCGTCCTCTCACGGTGACCTTTATCCTGAAAACTAAATTCTTTTATCCCTATTTCCGCTGACGAAAAGGGTGCAACTTCCGCAATCATTTAGCCTCTTTCTTCTTTACACACCCTGTCAGGCGATTCATTCGGACTACTATATGTCCCTATACCCTATTCTTTATCCATCCGATCACAGAGTGCAATATCAATTGGCTTTTATTCTGACCTGGATTTATTACTTCGGCCGCAAGGAATTGATCTACATTCCTTATTCCTCTTTTAACGGTCAGTCTTTGGCGGCCTGTTAATTCAAACACGGAGGGGTAGGGGAAATTTCTTATTTCTCTCCTCTCAGTGGTAGACCACGTGACAATTTCTTTTCTCTAAAGTATTATTATTATTAGATAAAAATACTTGAAACTGTATAACTGGGTGCGTGCTATTTGTATTAGATAGGAATACTTGATTATGTAACGGTTTGCAAATAAATGATTATGGACAAATAAAGATAAAAATTTAAAAATGCAATGATCATTGAAAATGGTTATGATTATGAATAGACAATCAAAATGAATTATATTTTAGTATTTAATACCCTATAAGGAGTTGATATGCTGTTAACAAAACCAAATCAAACCAAACCAAACCAAACCGAGTCAAACTAAAAAATGTGTTAGAAATAGATTAAAATGATAACTTTTTATTAAAAGATTCTACTTAGTTTGGAACGCAGATCTTTTGGTAGCTTAAATTGTTTCTTTTTACGAAGTGGTCATTCTTTTAAGTTCTGAACAGCCTCATCATTGTTTAATTTTAATGGTCGACTGGGAACCACACGTCTTGATCATAAGGCTTGAGATGTACTTATTTACGAGTGATGTGTAAATCTTTTGGACATGCCAACAAAATAATAAATTTATATAAATAACATGGACCTGTCTTTTGAATCCAGCCTGTGACAATGGAAATAAGATTGTTCAGTATTGAAAGATTATTGGAAAAGTTTTAATTCCCATATAAGTTTTGATTCCATATAAGTTTTAATTCCGTATAAATTTTAATATCCATATAAGTTTTAATTCCATATAAGTTTTAATTCTGTATAAATTTTAATACCCATATAAGTTTTGATTCCATATAAGTTTTAATTCCGTATAAATTTTAATATCCATATAAGTTTTAATTCCATATAAGTTTTAATTCTGTATAAATTTTAATATCCATGTAAGTTTTAATTCCCATATAAGTTTTAATTCCATGTAAGTTTTAATTCCATATAAGTTTTAATTCTGTATAAATTTTAATGCCCATATAAGTTTTAATTCCCATATAAGTTTTAATTCCATATAAGTTTTAATTCTGTATAAATTTTAATATCCATATAAGTTTTAATTTCAATATAGTTTTTAATTCCTTATAAGTTTTAATTCTGAATAAATTTTAATACCCATATAAGTTTTAATTCTGCATAAGTTTTAATTCCAATATAATTTTTAATTCCAATATAAGTTTTAATTCCAATATAAGACAGAATAAACTAATTTCGAATTTTACCTGGAATGATTGTAGAATGATATCTGTATATATTAGGATATCGGAATATCCCGTCCCGGGTTCTGGATGCAATAAAAACACGATGTAAGTAATTCCCAAGAGTGGCAAAAGAACCACAGCTCCTTTGACAGCTTTTCTGAAGAATAAAAAACGAATAAAATAAAAGTTAGAAAAAAAAGAAAAGAAAAAATGAAAAATAATTTTTAAAAGTAAGTAAACAAAAATGTTAGAAGAAAATAAAAAAAAACAATCAGAAGAAAAAATACCAGAAAAGAAAAAAAAAAGGTTACAAGAAAAAGTAAAAAGAATATAAAAAGAAGAAAAAAAAAAAAGAAAAGAAAAATATTAGGAAAAAAAAACCCAATGAGACGGAAAATTTCCAAAGAAGAAAAAAGTAAAAACACTAAAAGAAGGAAAAAAATAACGCCGAAGAAAAATGTTTATGATGAAAGTGAACGGAATTTACTATTTTTTCCTTGCAATCATCTTCATACATGGTGCATTCAATAAGTTTCCAAACTATTTTTGTACAGGAATTTGAAATTGTCGTAGACTCTTGAAAATTCGCTATATTATTGCTATACATCTTATGAGATGACTGACCAATTTTTATGATTTCAGCTTCAAATGAACAGCTACAACTGGAATTGGAATATACCCTACTAAAGCCTGATTGTCATAGCTGGTGAGCTGGACGTGAGAACACTTTAGAAGAATGATATGCAATAAAATTGTGTTTTAAACTTGGTAAAAATACTACAGAAGCGTATGGAATGCTTTAGACTGCTTTTCGACCATCTTGCATAAATCGAGCATCAGTTTTTGAGTGGCATAAGCGATTCAAGTAAGGTAAGGAGTCTGTGAGGGATGATGAGAGGTGTGGGAGGAGTAAGGACGTCAATACACCAGAGTTGACTGGCCAAAGGCTTAGGGTTACGGTTAGGTTTACTATGTTGAGGTTTTAAGGGAGTTTAGGAAGAGATTCCTAGGGAAGAGGCCTGCTCTCTTCAAATCGGGTCTTGAGATTTTTGGTGTACATTGTCCTATCGAATACGAGTAATTTTCAAACAAATCTATTGGAGACCTTAATAGATATTACCACTCCGGGTCAGAGTAGACTTGGCAATAAAGTGGTACTCCATGCTCCTCAGATCTCCATAACTGGAGCCTCACCATTAGATACAGTTTAGTCTTATACCTAAATTACTCTTTTTTTGTGCTGTCTTACCTCTTTGCAGCAGTTAGACTCAGGACGGCGTAATGCTAAATAATATTCAACTGTTCATATTTTATTTTCGAAAGAGAAACATCGGTTAAATTAACGACTTTATATCTTGTTTAAATGGTTATCCACTCTACGTCTTTTCTAACATGCAGATTAATATTTAACAATGTGTTTATCTTTCACGTGGCTTTAATTAGAGATGAATGCTCGCAGGGCAACTCTCAGAGTTTTTATTTCTCAGTCTTTATAAGCGTCGCCATCGTCGTCGTCTTTATCAGGTCGGTCTTGGAGATAAGAAAGAAGGAGAATCGAGGTTTTTAATGAATACTGTAGGCGGTTTTGTAAATGATTGTCGGGAAAAGGAGAAAGAAAAGCCAACCACTGTTAATTAATGTCAAGAGTCACAAAATTCAATGTTACCGGTTTGTTTAGGGAGCACGATTTTTATTGGCAATTTTCAATTCTTCTTCGTTAGCAATCACTTAGCCGTATTTTCGGAATTTTTTGCGTTGTTAATCACGTTTCAAATAATCTATTATCCTTGGTAGTAGCAGTGATATTACCACACATGCCTGATCCTGATAACACACACAAGCGCATATATATATATATATATATATATATATATGTGTGTGTGTGTGTGTGTGTGTGTGTGATGTGTGTGTGATGTGTGTGTGTGTTAGTCTCTTTCTGTCTGTCTTTATATATATATATATATATATATACATAAAGGAAATATTATACAGGAGATGCAAATTATATTGCCAACAAAATAATTAAAATGCCAAGAAAGAAACATGTATTTAATTTTCTTAGTGGTTCTGAATGATGAATTACTGAAAAAAAAACAAAACAACAACAACAAAAAACAAAAGCAAAAAGCAAAAAACAAAAAACAAAAAATAAGAAAAAAAAACAAAAAAAAACAAAACAAAAAAAAAAAAACAACAAACAAATTAAAAATAACAATCAGACTGTTAAATAATAAATAAAAGCATGTTTTTCTTCAGATTTTGTCAGCTTAAGAATAAAGGTTGTGTATGGTAGTGGAAGAATATTATTTAGGGACGTTTCAATGAATTAGCACCGCCTGCTTATGAATATGCATGCACATACACTTACGATACAAATATGGCCATACAGCTCACATACAGAAGATACATAAGCGGTGTCCATTAACAGAACGGCAGTAGTCGTCGTACTTGTACCAGATGCGGGCGCTTCGAGTAGTGTAATTGTTAGCAAGCTTTACTTGCAAACCAGCAAGGGTGAGTTCGAGTCTCATTGCGCGCTCCATTTATTGGGCAAAGAATTTAGGAAATTACAACTTGTAACTCATGCCCCGGAGTCCACTTGTCGAGTAGACATCGCTCTGCACGTACTACCCGCATATAGCCGTTTGTGAGTTATTGCTTTTCTTCTTCCTTGAACTCTTTTGGTTGACTATCATCTTCCAAGACCTGAGTTTATCACTCGGTCCTGGGGTGATAAGGAGACCTCTAGAAACTCTCTTCTTTCTACCTTTTCCTTTTTTTCGTGCTCGGGTTTATTGCTCGGCCAAGAGAGGAGAAGCGGGTTTCTTTCTTTTCGCAAACCCATTCTCTTTGTCTACGAGTTAGGGCCACTCTGAGTAACCTTTTTTCTGGTTCATTGGTATTTACAATACCCTCCTTCCTCCGGGGTTTTCATGCATGGAGGTCGGCTTTTATCTTGCGAAATCAATGAAAATGTATTCTACAGTTCCTAAGACCGTTTCAACATTCGTTGCATTGGCCACTCCGGCTGGTTCCGTTACGCTGGGCACTCTGGCCGTTTCAGATACATTGGTCCCCACAGCCGCTCTGCAGACACTCTGGCCATGACAACTGCGATCAAGAACGATTTTCAGACCGAGTAGGTGTCATCCAAAAAAGTTTCACCAATCAAGATACCCTAATTGGCTATTCCGACCAAATCCAATACTTAGGCCACTCTAGCCAAGGCCTTCTTGCCAGTCACCTCGGCCACTGAAACCAGACTCAGGAAAACAGCGACGGTGAACCAAAAGCCCCCTACAAGCAGAGGTCCCAAAGACCTTTTTCGAGAACCCTCCGAGCGTGGCAGGCAACGGCAAATAATCAATGATCCAAGTGACTGGAATGCTTCTCCGGTCAGCTTAATTAGAGTGGACTGGCCATCTTTTACAATCCACTCATCCCAGTAAAGCCAAGATAAGAACCCACAAGGCTCACAGCTCAGTGACCAGCTAACAGCCTCAAAACTCAGGCATCCTCAGCTCCCTGGGAGCTTCAAAAAAGAGCACCACAGAATTATGATTAGGATAGGCTGGAAGAGCACGCATAGTACTTCCAAGGAACCCACATCCTGCCTATCCCAGAATTTGCAGAAGTCTCAAAACTACGAACGTTGTCATTTGTCATCACGGATCCCCGGACGAAACTTTTAGCTGGTGTAAGAGACCATTTCGAGGAGATAATTCAGACTACTGGCACCCCATAATATCCCTTTGTTTAAATTGCCATTCATTCATTGTACATAAAACATAAAAATCATTTCATTTCAGGGTTTTAAGTAGAATTTCATAGAGTGATCGTGCTATTGTGGTGAATCCAGCGTGATTGACAAAGAATGGTTGAAATATTGTAATGAGTGAAAGGGTCGGCGAATCTGACTAATTAGGGTTCCTTATTCACCTAAAGATTGCTCCCCATTCCCTTTTAAACCAAAATTGTAAGCTGATCAAAAAACCAAAACACATAAAACCTATCATCTACTACGCTAAATTAAAACTATCAAACCTCATAGAAATAACACCAACTCTGCTAAAATACTCCTAAACCAAACCAATGTAGTTCATAAATTTATATGTCCATTTCGAGAGTAACTTCCGAAAAACAAAAAATAATATCTACATTGGTTACACAACCACAACATTATCTCATTGCCTCATTTATCACCTTCCTGAAGATAGCGCCATAAAACAATAATAGCACTGAGCAACTTACGTCTTCCGATGTAAGGAAGATTCTCACAAATAATATCATAATTGTATATAAAAAATGATAACAAATTATTACAAATCCCAGAAGCATTATGCATAAAAATCAAAAATCAAACGGGAATAAAATAGCAGTCAACACAGGAACCAACACATGGAACATTTTTAATAATCAAAATCACCAACCTTATCAGAAAACTCATTCAACAGAATATATATTTATTAAAACCTTTCCAATTGAACGTTTTAAAACAAAACACTGAAAATATTCCAACTGACCCATTTAAAATAAAAACGCTACAAATAATCAAGACAATAAAACTCAAACTAAACTGTCAACTCAAATTACACGACCCCCGATGACGATCAAAAGTATGGTCAAAATCGCTTGGGCAGAAGATATGAGACAATTTTTTGTCACCTGGATCCCGACTCAAGAAAATAAGAAGAAAACTTGAAAAATAAAAAATAAAAAATAATAAAGTGTTCCATCGTCTTCAATAAGAACTTGCTGCCTAAATATGCACTCTTCAAAGTATATATATATATATATATATATTATATTTTATATTTAATATATATATAGTAGGTAAAGTTGGCAACCGTAGTCGAGGGCAACCAGAAGGCTCCCTTTTCAATAGTTACTACACCGAGGTGTAGGGGAGGGCGCTACTCCTTTCCCTGGTTTACTCAACTTTACCCTTGATATGTACATTATATCGCTGAGTGTTAAGCAAGGAGGTATCAAGTACCATTTCTAAAGTCTTTGGTATGGCCCGACCTGGGATTGAACCATTGGTGAACACTCTACCCACGAGCAGGTCATGAATCATTAATAACGATAATAATAATAACTACAATAGCAAACTGCATGTAAAAAGTGTTAAAATGTGCTCAGTGTATTCATAGCAGAATAGGTTTAAAACTTTAACTTTTCCGTTGATTTGTTGTTCAAATAAAACATATAAAGGTGACTGCCTAGAGAAAAGAAGTCGCTTTCTTAAATCATTCATAATAAGAAGTTTCATGTCATTCAAAGGACCAGAGGAAATGGTAATCATTACCTCAACAATCAATGCACTTTTGTGCATCGAAATCCTGGATAGTTTTCTCTTTCCATCGATAGAAAATAGGTTTGTTGAAGATGAAGCCACTTTACTGGACGATAATGCGTCTTGTCACAAAGCAAAAGGAATTAAAGCTTTTTGATAGATAGACTGATAGATAGATAACGAACATATATATATATATATATATTGAACAGACATGGATAGATATATGGATACAGAGATAATGAACGTTCATGCTTGTGTGTAGGGTCTGAGTGTGTGTGTGTGTGTGTATGTGTGAAACTAGAAGTAAATCTGACGATATGAAAATGTACAAATATATATTTCATAATCTAAATGCCTAGAAAAAACTGTTGTATAGCCACGTACAACTATATGTATACATATACAAATATAAGCGGAAACATAGTCAACAATAATATACGAACTTCAATGAACGAACGAACACACTTCTTTATAAAAATATACCTCTCACACTTTATTCCCGAAAGGGTTGCGAAAGGGTTGCGAAAGGGTTGATGTTGGTTATGTGCGAGAGGTGAGTTGGAGACGGAGACAGGCTGCTACATATTGACCCAAAGTTCTTCTCGTGACCATAGCAGCACTCCTTCCTCATCCTGGCTGGGCTGCTCAACCGTGGGTCGCTGAGGGCCCAAGCCCTCTGTCTGGAGATGGTTCTCGCTCTGCGGGCATCCTATCTCCAACTGCGACTGGAACTGAACTGGAACTGACTAACCCAAGCCGTCTGTAGCACCTGGTTATATAATTGTTTGACACCCACCTGCTTCCTGTGGGCGTATGCATCTGCACCGAAATCAACCATGTCTACTGGTCAAGGTGATATTCCAACATCCTCGATCGGATGCACCTGTAATTTACTCCGGTGCATCTCTTGATTGACGGCTCGGTGAAAGGTCAATATGTTACAAAACCAAAAAGTTTAACGTTAGCCAATAATTCAAGCTACAGTTAAATCATCCTCTGAAGACCATGTGTTTTGTATATTTTCACACACACACACACACACACACATATATATATATTAATTAGTTGGCCGACCGTAGTCGTGGACAACTCGAAGGCTTCATTTTCAAAAGCTACTACACCGAGGTGTCCGGGAAAGGCGCTATTCATTTTCCTAGATTGCTCCACTTATCTTTGATCCGTACCTTATAATACTGAGTGTTTAGCAAGTAGGCACTTAGTACCATTTTTAAGTCTTTAGTATGACTCAACGAGGGATTGAATCCCTATTTCAACGGCCGATATATATATATATATATATATATATATATAGTATAGTTTTAATGGCCTAGCAAACTTAGTGGGTTATTTAATACCGTAGAAATTTTAGTAGAAAATCAGAAGTGGTACCCATAATTAGGAGGATCAAGATTTTTATACCTTTCCAAAGGTCGTTTGTCTGAAAGACTAAACGTTATAGCGTGACATCAGTTCGAACGCATTTACTATATGATATTACAGTACAGCATGCTAGCCACGACGCCATGGGCTCCTTCATATATATATATAGAGAGAGAGAGAGGGAGAGAGGGAGAGAGAGAGAGAATCTAAGACTTAAATGGAAAAAAATTAACTGATTAGCATTGACAGCTTTGAACACACATACATATATGATATCCATTACTAGCTTGCCACATTATGAAAAGACTTTAATAGGGAGGTTGATAATGAATAGACTTGGATAGATAGATAGATAATAAATGGACTTCAATAGATGGATAGATAGATAGATTGATAGATAGATAATAAATGGACTTCAATAGATGGATAGATAGATAGATTGATAGATAGATAATAAATGGACTTCAATAGATGGATAGATAGATAGATTGATAGATAGATAATAAATGGACTTCAATAGATGGATAGATAGATAGATAATAAATGGACTTCAATAGATGGATAGATAGATTGATAGATAGATAATAAATGGACTTCAATAGATAGATAGATAGATAGATAATAAATGGACTTCAATAGATGGATAGATAAATTGATAGATAATAAATGGACTTCAATAGATGGATGGATAGATTGATAGATAGATAATAAATGGACTTCAATAGATGGATAGATAGATAGATTGATAGATAGAAAATAAATGGACTTCAATAGATGGATAGATAGATATATAGATAATGAATGGACTTCAATAGATAGATAGATAATAAATGGACTTCAATAGATAGATAGATAGATAATAAATGGACTTCAATAGATGGATGGATAGATAGATTGATAGATAGATAATAAATGGACTTCAATTGATTGATAGATAGATAGATTGATAGATAGATAATAAATGGACTTCAATAGATGGATAGATAGATAGATTGATGGATAATAAATGGACTTCAATAGATGGATAGATAGATAGATTGATAGATAATAAATGGACTTCAATAGATGGATAGATAGATAGATTGATAGATAGATAATAAATGGACTTCAATAGATAGATAGATAGATAATAAATGGACTTCAATAGATAGATAGATAGATAATAAATGGACTTCAATAGATGGATAGATAGATAATAAATGGACTTCAATTGATAGATAGATAGATAGATAGATAGATTATGAACAGACCTGAATAAATAGATAGACAAATAGATAATGAATAGATATGGATCGATCGATTGATAGATAGATAGATAAATTGATTCTAAAGAGACTTGAATAGATAGTGAGATAGATTATGAACAGACCTGAATAAATAGATAAATAGATAGATAACGAATAGATAGATAGATAGATAGATAGATAGATACGAGAGACACGAGAGAGAAATGTAAGGTTAGAAATCTTCGGCAAAATTATCGCTTCTGAATTTCGTGTAGTCTTTAATATAGCCAGGGATTAAATATATTTTGCTATATTATTTGCAATGAAAACTTTCGTGTTTTGATATGGGGGTTGTTTTTCTACGGCTTTTGGCAGATTTGATATAGATTGATGTTTGTCTTGCATTGACAATGATAGATGAGCTGACAATAACAGAAATCAATAGCATACAGCGTTATTTCTTAAACAATGGCTCGCTTTCATTGTTTGTATATCTGCCTTGACACCGACGTTTGCTGTTTGTTTCCTCGGTCTAGAGGTCTTTGCCTGGTCGTTTGGCATCTTTATGTCCCTCCCTTCAGACAAAACCGGAAAGTTACCCCTAACTAGAAAATCAAACAAAAATACGAAGTTTTTGTTTAAGTTAGATTTTATTCTTCGGACGACGCATCGGGTTTTATTTCGTTACAGGGTGCTTCCAAAATGATGTGAGGGAGTGTCCCCGTGGTGTAATGGTTAAAGCAGTGGACTGCGGAATCGTATGAAGCGAGTTCGAACCCTAGTCCCGCTATTACATTCCCTTTCGGACAAATACCCTTGGGAATGGAATGAATCCCCTTATCCTCCCAACTATGGGTTAAATAGCATCACTGCTGTTCTTCTCGAAGGATGGCTTCGGCATTAAATAACCCACGAAGGTTGATATGCCAAACAAAGAAACCAAACCCAACCAAAACGATCTATGTATTTATCCACCCTCGGTCACCAAGAGCAGGATGTGACATAAGGTCAATTTTTAAGCGGTTTAGAGCTTTTTTTTCCCCTGATTGGAAAGTTTTACTTCAGTCGTTTTTCTTTTTTCTTTTTTTCCTTATCAGAATTGCGTATTTTCCAAAGTCTAAATTCAACTTCTATATCTTCGTTGAAGATTCTAAAAGTTTTTGCAAGGAATTCCAATTCTTTTTGATTCTTGACAAAAATCTTTATATTATTAATATACATGAGGCGGTTAATCTTTTCTTTCGACTTTGTAAATGAATAGACTCCTTTTGCATTTTTATCAATGTGATAATTTCTTTAAAAAGACAAGTGGGGATTATGAATCTTTCACAATAACCATATTTACCGACCCCTCCGCTTGGGCAGGATATGACACAAGGTCAATCTTTCACAATAACATGCTTTCATTGATAGTGTATATGCAAATTAAAACTAGTTTGAATTCAGAATTTTCGGTCTCTTAGAAGGGTTGTCTTAGCAAGGGGAAATACTCCAGTCTGTCCAAATATTTACCCTCAGCAGGGATAGGGAGAACTGGTGGAGTCAAACGAGTATTAGTACTTAGTGAATTGCAAACAGTCTCGTCCATGGATTTGAACTCGAATCACTAAATGTATTTTCTATGACGATAACCCTAACGCTAATTCTAACACAGACTAATACACCGAGGGAATGTATTAACCCCTTCGATCGCCTAAGCTGAGGGTATAACATACCATGATACAGATATGTGAAACGTACATAGAATGTTCATAACATATATACATAGAACATAGGAATCTCGAAATACGAAAAACACTTACGACCTCTTAGTTCAGGTACGAAACTTTTATTACCTTTGAGTTTAAAGGTACTACGACATAAGGAGAGAGATACACATTCTTTCTATTCTGGCTTTTCCATTTGCTCCTCCCCCCACCATCTCGTGCGGCGCCCGTAGCGTGCAAATTCGTCTGGCCTCTGCGAGCCCCGAAAGTCGACCCTTCTCGTTCGGTGTCTAGTTCTCAACTCAACTGACTTTTTCAAAATCCCCCAAATCCTCCGCGCGCTTCCGGTGCATGAAGTCGTTCACATCCCCCTATCTAGGATTTTTATTTTGACATCTCTGAATGACACGTCCGCACCGCGCACGTGCGTGAACACCTGCGTTCATGTTGCACCTAGCTAACCCATGCACTAAGCCGAAAGGTTCTCAGCCTAACTAAACCCAAAGGCATAAAACGAAATCCCTCAGCCATTATATTACATGGGTTAAATAGTACCACCAGTATTCAACAAACATGGTTTTGGGATTAAATAACCCAGGAAGGTTGATATACCATGAAACAAAGAACCCAAATCAAACTAAACTAAACCAAAACAAGCTAACACGCCGTACTTGTGTTGAATATTGACTTGAAGACCCCTTTGACATTAGTTGATGCTGCATTAAAAGTTGGACAGAGGAAACAAAAATATCAGGAAATATACCTGGTACCTAAAGTAAACAGCATGCTAGTATTATCGGCGGAAATACAGCGTAAATTATGGGGGTGACATACTAGAAGGAAACGTGATCACTTGCACTGTGTAGTCGGCATGCTTGAGGAATTACCATGAGAATTTGCGTGAATGGCATGCTAGAAGGAGGCGTGTCCAAGTGGAACGTGCAGGCTGGAGGAGATGTGACCACGAGTATTTGCGTGGGCGTCCGGAATATCAAAAGAAAAAGGTTTCACTGGTTATTCGTATGTCGGCTCCTGTGTGTGCAGCTCAGCCGCCTTTGAACCTCTGTACTCTTATCATCCGTCCATTTTGGGGTAATCAAATGAAAAAAAAAAAAGAGAAGCAGATAATATTTTTGTACATCAGTGTTGACTTGTTTCTATGCTACACAACACTTGTAAGAAGATTACGCCAAAGTAAATCCTGTTGTATCATTTCACAACGTCAGAGGAAGATATTAGTTGTATGGCTGTCGAGATTGAATCTTCCCTTTATATCTCAAAGTCTCCTGTAAGCTAGAAGTTCTTTTAAAGTTGTTACCAATAAATACGACTCTCACCGGGTTGCTGGCTGTTTTAGCTTGCTTCTTTGCGTGTGTGTATATATATATATATATCATCATGTCATGCCGCAGGCACAGATATCCCTGACCCTCTCTCGCCACTTCTCCCTATCGTCCATCGCCTCTGGCAGGTCTTCAGGGCTACATCCCGTATCCCCACATAGCTGCTGGATGTATGTTCGACCTGGTCGTCCTGCTTTTGCCCAGACATATGTGGGGGTCCATAAGAGTACATCACTTATGAGCTCGTCCCTGCTTCTCCAGCGGTGACCTGCATGTCTGCTTCGTCTAACTTGGATAGTTTTCGTGATGGGAGGCAGTTGGCCGTATAGTTGGTGCCTTGTGGGGTGTTGCCGCCAGGACTTGTTATGTAAATATATACATTATATGTGGAATGGGCAGTAGTCTTTCATTTAAGCATGTTTGATTAAATGATAATTTCATCTACCAATTCCAAGCTGAAACCAAGACACTTATCAGGTAAATTGAAAGGATCTTAATAAAATTATATAGACAAAATATGTCTTTATTATTTAATCAAACACACACACACACATATATATATATATATATAAATCCTATGGTATGTGCAAAATTTTAGAGCAGTTTTAAGTAGAGCATCCATTGTAAGTTCTAAAAAAAGGACCCTTTTTTCGAGCACGTTCGTCTAAGAAATTCCGTGACAAGCATGCAGTAACGAAAAATAACTCTGATTATACTACAACCAAACCTGACTTAGTCCAAGAAAAACAAAACCGTGCCAATCTCTCCCCGTAAACAGTTTTTTTTCCCTTTTTCGTTATTTTGTGTTTTTTTCTTTTTTCTCTCTTTGTTGATAACTACCTTGATTTATTCCTTGTTATTGATTGCTTTTTGGATGAGACATGACCGAAAAAAAGGCTCTTTTATTAGAACTCACAATTTATGCTTTATTTAAACCTATTCTGATATATATATATATATATATATACTATCAGTCAAAGCATTTGACCACTCTCAATTTTTTTAATTTCTCATCCTAAAAGTGTCATTTTTAATGAAACAAGTTAATCACCTCAATGTTTTTATTTATTATACTAAATACTAATCTTTTCAGTAACTTTGATCTTAGTGTAACTAGATATATTTTGAAAAATTGATTTTAAAGCCTTTTTCTTCTATAGTTCTGGGCATGATTAAACTGTTAGGAGACCTCAGGAATCGGGACAAAACAAGACCAAATGTTAGACCGGTAGATAAAAAGCAACAAGAAGAGCAGAAGACAATTTTATCAGAGTCACCAGCTTGCATGACAGAAGGCTGACTGCTTCAAACATCACTGCACAACTGAATCAATGCCGTGAAAAAACGTCTCAACATCCACTGTTTGGAGAAAACTTTGTGAAACTGGCCTATTTGGCAGAATTACTGAGGAAACCACTGTTGAGACTGCAAAACAATGTCAAAAGGTGTTGTATACCCAGCTTTGTGCTTATGAGCAACGAGGAACATAATCAAAGATAATGAACCAACGAAACACTTTTCTTATAGAAATATATCTCTCATTTTATTCTCGAAAAGGGCCCAGAGTTTGTTGTTAGTTGAGAGATTGATGGAGAGACATATACTCAGAGAGAGGACTTCTTTCCATATCTTCTTCCGGGAGCCAGGGGGTGCCAACGCTTGCATCCCCTTGCAAGCCGTGTCGTCAGAGAGGTCTCTGATTGGCTGCGTGTCCCTGGCTCGACTCCCGATTCTCTGCACCTCTGTTTAAATCTAACCGCGTGGTTATCACGTGGTCTCCATCTGGTTACAAACCTGTTCGACCTGACTGCCTTGACGCGCTGTTATCTTCCTGTTTACTAATCACAATGTGACAGTTTATCAAAGCACACGGGGTCACTAGGAACGAACCGAAAATTCATGTCATATGTTATATGACAAAGGTTCCAATGGGCCAAGGCGTACAAAGACAGGACAATAGAGCAGTAGAATAAAGTCCTTTGGACTGACGAATCAAAGTTCTGTATTTTTGGGTCAAATAGGAGGCGAAGATTTGGCGAAAGAACTGCAACCCCCAGTATTGCACCAACCGTTAAGCATAGAGGAGGCTCTGTTATGAAGTGGGTATGTGGGAGCTTTCGCTAATTGCAAAGTCAGGGATTTGCCCCAGGTGAAAGGCAAAGTGAATAAGGCCAGCTAATACAGCATACAGCAGCCTCACAGCATATGGTTTATGAGTCAAGGGTTTGTACTCATCGAGATAATGACCCAAAGCATACTTGTAAACTCTTCTAGAAGTAAATTAAAAGCGAAGAGGAACAGCACGTTCTTAAACTGATGTCTTGGCCGGTGCAATCAGCAGACTTAAACCCCATTGTGCTGGTGAGGGATGAACTTGACTGAAAAGTCAGAGCTAAACAACCCACAAGTGCGGCTCACCACTGGAAACTCTTGCAGGAAAACTGGAAAGAACTTTCTTCAGTCTATCTACAGTTTTTGGTGGAAAGAATGCCGTGAAGCAGTGATAGTGACCAAAGCGGGCCATTTTGATGAATCGAATTTTAAGGTTTTTCTGTTTTTTTCGTTTTAATTTGTAGTTAATGTGGTTCAGGAAGAATAGTATTTAGTATAATAAATAAAGACATGGTGGTACGTTTCATTAAAAATAATACTTTTAGGATGAGAAATAAAAATGTTTGAGGGTGGCCAAACACTTTTGATTGGTGGTGTGTATATATATATACATATATATATATGTGTGTGTGTGTGTGCGTACATAGATATGCTTATGTGTGTACGATGAGGCGGTTCTGGTGTAAAGGTTATCGTCATAGGAAATGGTCATGGTGACCCAAGTTCAAATCCATTGTCCTAGTAGATCGAGTGTTCGCCAATAGCCCAGGAGACTGGGGCTCAGTCCTAAGTCGAGTAATATCTCAGACTCAAAAGTGGTACTTGATGCCGCCTTTCTTAACACCCAGCATTATAAGGTATGGATCAAGGGTAATGTGGAGTAATCCTGAAAAAAGGAGTAGCGCCCTCCTCTACACCTCGGTGTAGTAGCTAATGAAAAGCGAATTTTCGAGTCGCTTTCGACTACGGTCGCCAACTTTACTTTACTTATATTTGTGTGTGTGTGTGTGTGTGTGTGTGTGTGTGTAATGCATATCTTCATTTATTTATTTATGCTTGTACAAGATATTAAATAATATAATCAATAATCCAATAATAATCCCCAAACTTCTAGAAAAGATAACAAGAAAATTCCCTACATGTGGAGCTGTCTATTTCACAGTTCCAATATCTGGGTGTTAACTGTGTCACGTGACTACGCACATGTTCCCGACTCTTAACGCTCTTGATTAAGTTAATTAGAGCCGATATGTTTATTAATGTAAAATATAATGTTAAAGCATCATCGGCAACAACAAACTGTTACCACTGTCACAAAAAGAGGGACATAATGACGCCTACAATTTCCTTTCGAAAAATAAACACCACAACACTATTTTTCCACTCCTTCGTACTTCGCGTTTTAAGATATTGATTGGCTGATTGATTTTAACAACGTGTCAACCCGTCTAGGGTTATTTTATGCCTAGAGGTGTGGAAATTGTGTTCTATGTATCCTTACGTTTACATTTTTGTGCAGTTGGAGAGTGTCTTTTGGTACACACTCGATGAGACACTGCTTCCTACGACCAAAACAGACATCGACACGAAACTAACAAAGGCATGGACGGCTATCAATAGGTTATCGGTTATATGGAAGTCAGATCTGATCGATAAAATTAAACGCAGTTTCTTCCAAGCAGCGATCGTGTCGATACTGCTATATGGATGCACTACATGGACGCTAACTAAGCGGCTGGAGAAAAGGCTTGACGGCAACTACACAAGAATGCTGCGAGCAATATTGAACAGGTCCTGGAGGCAACACCCCACAAACAGCAGCTATACGGCCACTTACCCCCCATCACGAGAACTATCCAAATTAGAAGAACCAGATATGTAGGACACCGCTGGAGAAGTAGGGACGAGCTCATAAGTGATGTATTCCTATGGATCCCCTCACATGGCCGAGCAAAAGCAAGGCAACCAGCTCGAACCTACATACTGCAGCTCTGTGAGGATACGGGGTGTAGCCGTGTGGACCTGCCGAAAGGGATGAACAATAGGGAGAGGTGGCGAGAAAGGGTCGGGGATATCCGTGCTGATGGCTCGACAAGATGAGATAATGATTTGGCACACAGTTATATGATATTGTAGCAGAAAGAAAGAATTTCAAATTATTATTTAGTGCAGGAATTGTTGCGGCCGTTGGAGCTTCGTCCAATGGGAATGACTGATGCAATCCTGCTCGGGTCACCTCCCGGGCAACATAAAAGGCCGTGCATCGCTCGCTCGATCTCTTTTTCCCTCACTTGCTAGCAGTAGGACAGACCAGCCTTAACGAGGAGAGTGCATTCTCTCTCTCTCTCTGTTACTCGGGCCGATTCCAGCAGCAGACAGATAGACATCTCAACACGAAAGAGCACATTTAACATTGCACCTCTGCTTCATTTAGGAGACCATTCCTTATCAGTTATTTCTTCCTCCGAAATCAACTGAACCTCGAAACTTCTAGCTGAAAGCTAAATTCCTGCTGAGTTATTTACAACCTTTTTCTTCCTCCTACGACTCACGACACAAGGGTTCCTTTCGTCTGAAGCTGTTAATAAAACTTCCAAATTGAAAAGTATCTATATCTCCGCCGACTCATTTGTTCTTCCTTTTAATATAACCAGAGGCAACAGAACTCTACAACCCCAACTGCCATTTTTGTATAAATGATAACATCATCTGCCCTATTGTTATAATATCAAGTATTTCTATCTAATGCAAACAATTTGTTAATAGTTTTAGAGTTTAAAGAATTGTTATCTAATACTAATAATTATATTGTTACGAGTAACTAATTCTATTCACTAATAGTCGTTTGTTTGCACACAGTCATGTGATTTATAATAGTACTAAGTAAACAATTAAAGCTTCAAGGAAATATCCATTATAAATAATCTACAGTTACATGGTATCAAGTATTGCTGTCTAATACAAATAATTTGCACCCAGTTGTATAGTTTCAAGTATTTCAATCTAATACCAACAATTATCTTGTTTCAAGTAATTTGATAATAGTCATTTATTTACACATATTTATTAGACGATCGTGGTGTAATGTTTACAATTGTATGAAATGGACACAGTGACCCGAGTTCAAATCCTGCATGAAGTTGTTTGCATTCCACATAGCACTAATACCCTTAGGAATGTTATGAATCTACTTATTCTCCTTTAAGCTATGAACAAATAGTAGGGCAGAATGGGCTCTTTAACGTTGGTATACCAATTGGTCCAACTGATAGAAAGCTATGAATTAAAACCTGTTAAGGTTTGGTTTGGTTTGATTTTATGGCATATCAACCATTGTTGGTTATTTAATACCGAATTATATTTTTACATATATAACAAATGTATGATTTGGAAACGCATTTTTGTTGATACACATAATTAAATGATCAAACAGTTCTATTTCTAACAATTCAATTTAGCATAATTCAGCAAAGTTAAATGGTTCCAAGTATTGCTTTGTATTACTAACTATTCAATTAAACACCAGTAATTTGTTTAGACACAATTCAAATGCTCAATTGGCTCTATTTCTAGCAATTCAATTTAACGTAAGTTATGTTTGCACTCGGTTTAAATGTCAAATAGTTCTATTTGACTCAGAGATGAGACTCTAACAGATCCTACCGTTCCAGCTAAGAGGAGGCCGGGCAGCAATGACAATGAAGGGGTACTCTGCATTTCCCAAAGCTCCAGAATTACTGGAACCTCACCGTCAGATTGTTTAATGTCATAATTAGGACACTCGTTCGGAGCGAGGTTACTTCTCTACTGAGTTTCAGTTGGTATATTCAAAAGGCCAAGCCGACTGGGCCAAACCTTTTAAATTGTTGGGTAAATATATATATGGTTTCACGTAACGCACAATAATCTTTCGTAAGCACGTATAACTTCCAGTAATTATTGATGATTTGAATATTTTACGATTGTACACCATCAAGTATTCCTACCTAATACAAATAATTGGCACCAAGTGGCATGGTTTCAAGTATTTCTATCTAATACAAATAATCATATGGTTCCAAGTAACTAAAAAAAAAATCTGTCTTGGATATGACATTAAAAAGTCCGATGGCAAGGCTCCAGATATTTTGGGGGATGTGGAGTACCTCTTCATTGCAATTTCTCCTAGGTACATTATGACCCGGAGTGATAGAACCTGATAGGGTCTAATCTTTGGGTCAAACAGAACAAAGTATGTGTACAAACAAATAACTGATATTAAATTGTGACTGTTATATAGCAATACATGAAACCATTTAACTGAGTGCAGAGGGGTAACCCCACTAACCGACATGGCAATTTATATATATATATATATATATATCCCATTTCATCATCCATTTTCT
This sequence comes from Sepioteuthis lessoniana, assembly GCA_963585895.1. NCBI lineage: Eukaryota > Metazoa > Mollusca > Cephalopoda > Myopsida > Loliginidae > Sepioteuthis > Sepioteuthis lessoniana. The sequence goes on from OY757920.1 coordinate 84,963,708, forward strand.
CAGTTCACTACAAGACTAAGTCTTTTCTGAGATTTATAAGACATGGGTAAAAATAAATCTTGCCTTGGTACATTGGCCAGTGATGTGCTTGAGATAAGTTTGCGTTTAAATTTTCTCTTTTCCTAAACGAGTTGCCCAAACAAGGACAGAATGTTTGCCCTTGTGTTTATCTACTGCTGGGCCCGAGAGAAGAGATAGAATCATGTTTGTGTTAAATTAGACTTGAATAATCGAGTTGGATTGCGAACTCGGCTCACCGTTGCCATTTTCCTTGTCAATGATCATTACAACACTTGAAACTGCACACACACACACACACACACACACACACACACACACACACACACACACACACACACACACACAGACTCACACGCACGCACACTGACACACACAGAGACACACACACAAACACATACATATATACACACACATACATACACACACAAATACACAGACATACACATACATACATACACACGCACACATACACACGCACACACACGCACACTCACACATACATACACACGCATACACACACAGACACACACAGACACACATACATACATACACACACATACACACGCAGACACACACACACACACACATACACACACAAAGACACACACACACACACACACACACACACACACACACGCATACGCATATATATATATATATATATATATTAATTAGTTAGCCGAACGTTTTCGAGGGCTACTCGAAGGCTTCATTTTCAAAAGCTACAACACCGAGGTGTCTGGGGAAGGCGCTCCTCCTTTTCCTGGATTGCTCCACTTATCCTTGATCCGTACCTTATAATGCTGAGTGTTTAGCAAGGAGGCACCAAGTACCATTTTTAAGTCTTTAGTATGACTCGACGAGGGATTGAATCTCAGTCTCCAGGGACTGTTGTATAACACTCTAACCACTATTTCAACGGCCGGTACACACACATACACACACACACTCACACACAAAAGTATTTATTTATCCAGTACTTCCGCTACGGACAGGATGTGACACAAGGATGGTTGTCTAACCCAGGTTAAACAAGCCAGTCTTTCCTAATGTTTACTCATCGCGAGTGAAGGAGAACTGATGGTTACATGTCTTTTCTAAGATCATTAGAGAGAAGTGAAACGCATCAGCTTGAACTAGGATTCGAACTCATTTTCTAAAGAAGAGTGTGCATATATATGTATATATATATATATATATATATATATACTAAATCGCATGAATGTTCTTTTTTCTCGCGCATCAATCGTGCTTGGTGAAAAATAACTCGTCTACGAAGATAAAGAATGTACAGTTTTTCAGGTTGAAAATGAATTGCTTTTTTCCTTTGTTTAGATTATTCCAGACATTTAGAAAGGCTTTATTTTGTCTAAAAAACATGAATGGCGCCATTAATGTCTTCAAAGGTCTCAGAATTTTTCTTAAAATCAATAATTAGTAATTTAATATTTTCAGTGTATGTGTTCATTCCAATTTTCCATAAGTGAAAAAAAACCCCACTTTGTGAATCACAAAGCAAAAGAACAAAGCATAACATATACATGAACATTTCAACTTTCACAAATTGCACACACACACACACACACACACACACACACATATATATATATATGTATATATTGGGTGTTTTAGAAAAATTGATATTTCGTAAACTAACAACTTGACCAATTTTCGTTCAAATGATCTCAAATTTTAACTGCATGTGTAGAAACAACTCAAAACTTTGTTTGATTTTTGTTTTTTCAAGTATAGAAATTCTATTCACTGGAAAAGAAAATGTGTTTAAACATTGAGAATAGAATTTTCTGTGATTTCAATACATGATGTTAAAATTTGAAATCATTTGAACAAGAATCTATCTGAGAATTAATTTTTATTTATTGCGGACTTTTTTCCTCATGTTGGTAGTTTTTGTGTTGTTTCTTCTTTCACTACATTTCGGCCAAATTTCACCTCTGGCCTTCTTCAGGTGATTAGACAAAAACTATGGAAGGCAGTAATTACTGGGGATATGGTTACAAGACTCAGCATTCCTATCCGAGGTCGCGGTAAATCACCCGAAGAAGGCCAGAGGTGAAATTTGGCCGAAACGTTGTGAAAGAAGAAACAACACAAAAACTACCAAGATGAGGAAAAAAGTCCGCAATAAATGAAAATTAATTCTCAGAAACCTCATCTCAAAGTGATTCCAATTAAAGACAAGTACAAAAATTCGGTACGGACCCGACTCTAGAAGAACAGATAAGGATTTATAAGACCAAAAAATCCATCCTTGATCGCCCTTAGGGGCCCGTGGCGCAGCGGATAGAGGCGTTGAGTCTCTGCGGTTCCAGGTGAGCATTGTCAGAAGATAGCGGTTTCAAATCCTACCCAAGCCAGAGGTTTACTTGGTCAAAAACGTGGTGCGATAGACAACAGCTATGGAAGGCAGTAATTACTGGGGATACGGTTACAAGACTCAGCATTCCTATCCGAGGTCGCGGTAAATCACCTGAAGAAGGTGAAATTTGGCCGAAACGTAGTGAAAGAAGAAACAAAACAAAAACTACCAAGATGAGGAAAAAATTAATTCTCAGATTAAGAAACCTCATCTCAAAGTGATTCCAATTAAAGACAAGTACAAGAATCTATCTATCTATTCATGTCTATCTACCTCAGACTGTTTTTATCTATCTATTTTCAAAACCCAAGGAAAAAGAAGGAGATAACAATTTTCGGTTACATTAATTTTCAGTTTCTTTGTTTAATGGCATATCAACCTTCGTGGGTTATTTAATGCCCAAATCATTCTTGTAGGATTGGTCCTATTCAACCCATGGCTGGGTGGATAAAAGGGTTCATACCTTTCCCAAGGGTACTATTACGACAGTGAACGTAATTGCGCAACTAGAGTTCCAACTCTGATACTACAATGTCGCAGTCCGGTACGTTAGCCTCTTTGTCTTGGGGATTTACTTCCTGTTGCTTTAAATTTGTATTGAATCTTTGTGTTGGTTTAAAGAAACTAGAAAAAACAATGTACTTAATGGTCTACACTATTCCTTTTTTAGTTGGATCGAGAACTTTACATCATTTCCTCGTATATATATGTTCTGCTCTAAAAACAACAAAAAAACAACAGCTATGTTGCTATCTAGCCTTCACCGAATGATGAGTCTGGAGTCAGGCTTGGTTTCTGGGCAAAACCATCATTTCTATAAATACAGAGTCATCCAGCAATATCTTACAATGGCAGCAATGTTGGTTTTCTCTCATATCACAATGTTTTTTTCAGGCTTTTCAACCACTATGCATTAATTCAAAGAAGGGCTTGTGTTAAGACACAAAGATTATATTACGACTATATATATATATATATATATATGAGGCGCTTGCACTTATGGTTATCACCATAAGAAATGAGCGTGAGGACCTGCATTCAAATCCTGTGCAAAGATGTTTGCAGTTTAAGGCTAATACCAATGGGAAAAGTATGTCTCCAACTATTCTCTATCCAGATGTGGCTTAATAGTAGTAGGATAGACTAGTTCTTTAACCTTGGTAACACAGTCGGTCTTGAAGGAAATTTGATTCAAACTAGTAAAATACATGCACACATTATATATATATATATATATGGGTGATAAAAGTTGGTGTAAAGGTGAATAAATCAAACATAAAAGTTTAGTAGTGGCGATATTCTATTCTTTTATTCCAAGAACTTCCTCAGACAAAACATTTCTTTTTATTCTTTCTTCATTTAAGCAAATGAGAAATAGATAAGATAGCGGAGAAAATAAAGGTAGAAAAAGGGGACATAGAGGGTCTAAAGATAAGAAGTAAGTAAGAAGAGAAATAGAGAGGTTTAAGTGATGGTGGTATGGTTTTTCGGTTTTCATTGTGACCGTCTGGGTGTATGGGGGATGGGGTTAAATGTATCAGGTTTCATTAGAGATTTTTGATCATATGGAAGTGGAATTAATTTTAGTAAGCTAAAAGAAAAAAGAAATAGGGAAAAGTAATTGGAAGAGGTGGAGGAGATGGGTTTAGGCATATCCTGTTTCATCAAAATTACATTTTATTGAAACAGGATATGCCTAAACCCATGACAGAATCCCCTCCACCCTTGCAAAAAATCGTAGAATATAAAGGGGACTAATGTACCCACTATTCTTGGGAAGCTCGGAACTCAATGCAACTAACAAAAAGATACTAACGTTCAGAAATCCAAGAAAGAACTGTAATTTCAAAGCTTTTGCAAATTTAATCAAGCCAGTTCCAAGGTAGAATACCGAGAAGGAATATAGCGGGAAATTTGCTGTCATTTCTTCAAATTCATATCAATTATCTTCATCATCTGGGCTTGCAAACAATCAGGATTCCTTTGACTCATCCTTTTGCCACCCGTCTCCATTGTTTATATAAGTCCTCAAGATAGCACCACGTGTCCGTACAAAGCAGATGAAAAGAAATTCTTGCTGGTTGTCAAACACTGATGTGTCCATGCGTGGGAGTCCATAGGAAAACGTCACTTTTGAGTTCCTTATTTCTCGAACAGTGCCCAGCATGTCTTGCTTGTCTTGGATAGTTTGTGAGATGGGAAATAAGTGGCTGCACAATTGGTGTTTTGGGGGTGCTGCTTTTAGGATCTGTATAAGATACTATGCTGCATTTTTGTGTGAATCCCATCAAGTTTTTTTCTCCGAGAGTTTCGTGAGAGTTCAAGTGATGCTAAACTGGTTAGAGTTTGGGAGAATTAAATGGGAATTAGCAACAATACTGAGGCGAATTCTGGAGTACTGAATAGACTTGGTGTCGTTTGATCTCCATTGAATGCTAACAGTTATTTATGGTTTGAAAAGGCATCGAGTACGCATTATCATAACAACAGCTGATATTTTTGGGAGTTATAAGAATAGTTAGAATTTGAGTTCAAGGAAAGATTTTTGCAAGCATTTTCTTTTGTCGATAAAGTGATTTAATAAAAGTTGACAAGTCACTGATTCATTTTTCTCTTGGGAAACAATAAAAGAGCCTCTAATTTTCTTAGAAGGATTGTTTCAACAAAGAGGAAGTAAAAGCAGTTTGATTCCTTTTTACTATCTATCTATCTATCTATCTATTACTGATTCTTTATCTATCTATCCATGTATCTTCCGGTTGGGTGGAACTATAGAATACGCCGACTGCATCTCTGCAGAGGGGCAAAATATCATGCCCAACGAGTGTCATGGATATGACACAAAACAATCTGATGGTGAGGCTCCAGTTATAGAGCTTTGAGAAATGTGCAGTACCTTTTTATTTCCATTACTCTCAGGTCCACTCTAGCTCGCAATGGTAGCACCTGATAGGGTCCTATCTATGGGTCAAATAGAACTGTTTTGACCATTTAAACTGTGTGCAAATAAATGACATGCTAAATCGAATTGTTAGAAATAGAACTGTTTGATCATTTAACTGTGTGTAAACAAATGACTGATACTTAATTGAATTGTTAGTGATACATAGCAATACTTGGAACCATATAACTGTGTGTAAACGAGTGAATAATGTTGAATAGAATTATAAGTGTTAAATAGCAATACTTGTAACCTCTTCACTGTCAGTAGTAAATAGAGTTATTCATGTTAGATAGAGATAATTGAAACCATTTAACTTTGTGCAAAAAAAAAAAAAAGCAAAGAAAAGAAATAGAGCTTACGCTCATTTAAAAATGTTATAAAAAATGTGTTTACAAATCATGTATATTTAATAATCACGTATAAACAGGATTTGGCTCTAAATAACATGCAAGCGTTGATGAACCACAAAACCCAACCAAACAAAAATAAACTTATTCATTTCAGCCTGGTCTTATCTATCTATCTCAATCTATTCACATCTATGTATCTCTCTCTCTTTCTCTCTCTTTATATATATCTATATATATATATAGTAAAGTAAAATTAAAGACCCATGTTGCCCAAAGGCTTCCTTTGCATTAACCATTCCACTTTACTCTTGATCTCTACCTTATAAAGCTGAGTGTTAAGCAAGGAGGCGTCAAGTGCCATTATTTGAGTCTTTGATATGACTCGACCTGGGATTGAACCCCGGTCTCTTGGGCCATTGTCGAAGAAGGCCAATGCAGTCTGCTCTTTTCCCATTTATCATGATCAGCCAGAAACCACGCGGTAATCAAAGAACGACTGCAACGGCATTGCTACATCTTGTTACATAAAAATTCCCATTGTCATTTCCATTACTTTTATAGATCAGAATAGCCATACAACTTTTGTTGATACAAAAATATCTTTTGTAAATATAAAAATATAATTAAAAAATTATTCCTTTTAACTCGAGCGGACACTTTATTTTTTTAATATAAATTATCTTTCATTAAAATAATTAAAAGTCTGAAAAGATTAATACTACTACTACTAATAATAATAATAAAATGGGACTTTAACATACAAACGGATCACCTAATCCCGGCCAGAAGACCAGACTTAATACTAATCAACAAAAAAACAAAAAGAGAACTTGCAAAATTGTCCACTTTGCTGTCCCGTCTGACCACAGAATAAAACTGAAAGAATGTGAAAAGAAGGATAAATACCTCGACCTTGCTAGGGAATTGAAAAAACTGTGGAACATGCAGGTGACAATTATACCATTTGTAATTGGTGCGTTTGGAACAGTAACTAAAGGATTACTAAAGGACTGGTGGCGGACGGGTGGAGACCATCCAAACGACAGCATTGTTGAGAACTGCCAGAATACTGAGAAGAGTCCTGGAGACTTGAGGAGACTTGCTGTCACTCAGACTCCAGTGAAAAACCATCGGCTAACGCTGATGTGAAAAACTCTATAAAGATAATGATAATAATAATATTTTTTAATTGTTGATTAATGATTTTGACTAAAAAATTCAACAAATTTTCAATGATGGGGAAATCAAAGTAAGAATTATTCTAAGATATTATCACAACTACATTTTATCTAATTAAATCTATAGCTTATTTGTGTGCACACAGTTAAATAGTTTCAAGTATTGTTATCCAACACTAATAATTCTGTTCAATATTAAACCTTTGTTTTCACACAGTTAAAAGTATTGCTATCTAAGACAAATAATTTAATTTTCACACAGTTAAATGGTTTCTAGTGTTATTATCTAACACTAAAAATTCTACAAGTATTGTTAACTCTATTGATTCTCCTTCATATTTATCATTTGTTTGGTTTGGCTTGGCTTTGTGGCATTTCCATAATTGTAGGCTATTTAATTCCAAATCCGTTATACACACATATATATATATATATATATGAATATATACCACAAGATGATATATATATATATATATATATATATATATATATATATATATATATATATATCATCTTGTCGTGCCATCAGGACGCATATCCCTGACCCTCTCTCGCCACCCCTCCCGATCGTTCATAGCATTCGGCAGGTCCTCAGGGCTACGCCCCGTATCCTCACAGAGCTGCTGTAAGTAGGTTCGAGCTGTTCGCCCCGCTTTTGCTCGGCCATGTGTAGGGGTCCATCGGAGTATATCATAAATAAGCTCGTCCCTACTTCTCCAGCATGTCTGGTTCTTCTAATTTGGATAGTTTTCGTGATGGGTGGTTGGTGACTGTACAGCGGCTGCTTTGTCGGATGCTGCCTCTTGACATGTTCAATATTGCTGGTAGCATTCTTATATATATATATATTTATATATTGTAAAGTAAAGTTGGCGACCGTAGTCGAGGGTGACCCAAAGGCCCCTTTTTCAATAGCTAGTACATCGAGGCGTAGAGGAAGGCGCTACTCCATTCCCTGGATTGCTCCACTTTACCCTGGATCTTTACCTTATAATGCTGAGCGTTAAGCAAGGCGGCATGAAGTACTATTTTTTTGAGTCTTTGGCATGACTCGACCTAGGATTGAACTCCGGTCTCCCGGACCACTGGCGAACACTCTACTCATTAGGCCAATGATCCGATAATTAGTAAAGATATGTCAACAAAGTTAAATGGTTCCAAGTATTGCTATGTATCACTAACAATTCAATTAAACACCAGTCATTTATTGACACAGTGAAATTAACAAACAGTTCTATTGTTATATGCTCACATATGCAGATTCACATCTACATATACACACAATAATAAAGACGGGCGCAATGATAAAGATACACGCAGGAAGACTTCTTTATAAATATATTTACCTCTCACTTTATTGTAAGGTTTGAAAAGGGTTACTCAAGGTTTGCGTGTGAGAGGGAGCTGGAGACCGGACATAACTGAAATATTTTGACCCCAAACTTATGGCCGTCAGCGTTGTGTCTTTCTCGTTCTCCAGGGCTGCTCAACCGGAGGCCCAGGGCCCACTCTGCTGGGTGATGGCTTTCCTTACTGCATCTTATCAGCATCTTCTCTGGGCCCCAATTCATCAGGGCCCCAAGCCCCTTCGGCCTGGTGTGGCTTTCCCTACCACATCTTGTCTATCTCCAACTGCTCTGCAACTCAACTGGCTCGTCGAACTCAACTGAGTTATATAATCGTTCGACGCCCACTCGATCTTTGAAATCGAATGTTTAATCGTCATCAAGTGGAAATAACTGTCATGCAGTTCAGAGGTCACTCTCTTCCGGTGCATCAGTCAATGAGTGTACCATGGGAATTTTTTAGCTCGTCCCATTTCATCAGCCAATTTCCGCCCGCGCGATTTCTTCTCATAACTGCCATTTGAATGTGTCACTTCCTTCCGGTGCATCACCTTGACTGGCATTTTGGGCCGGGTCGAAGGTCAAAACACAACACTATTTCTAGCAATTCAATTGAGTATGTCATTTGTTTGCACATGGTTTAAATGTCAAGCAGTCCCATTTGACCCATTGATAGGACCCTATAAGGTGCTACTATTCCGGGTCAGAGTGAACCTGTGAGCAATGGCAAGGAAGGGGTACTCCACATTCCTCAAAGTTCCGAGACTAGAGGAGTCTCACCATCAGATTGTTTAGTGTCATTAACAGGACACTCGTTGGGGTGGGGTTTACCCTTCAGCAGAGATGCAGTCGGTGTATTCCCCATCCCCATCTTCAGTCCCAGCCGACTGGGCCAGAAAAATTAGGATTAACTAATTTGATAATAGAATGAGAAATTATCTAATTAAAAATTACAAAATGATTAATGGAATTTCTGATAATGAGTGACGTTTTTTTAATATTTCTCCTCGAAGTGGAAATTTAACGTCAAGACAGATTTCAAAAACTAAGTCTAGGAATCAATTGAATTTTTGGCAAATAGAGTAATATATTTTTGTAACTAATTGCAACAGTATGAGAAATTCACGATTAAATTGGATGGTTTAAGAAAAAAATGGTAAGAAAAATAATTTATGAAGGCATCGTTTGGCCAAGCGTTTTAAGGGTCGAATCCTGTTAATGGCTGTGCAGTGGTTTTTAGGGATGAGTACTGTTAATGGCTGTGCTGTGGGATTTTAGGGTCGAATCCTGTTAATGGCCCTGCCGTGGGTTTAAGGGTCGAATCCTATTTATGGCTGTTCGATGGGTTTTTAAGGCCGATCCTGTTAATGGCTGTGCCGTGGGTTGTTGGGGTCGAATCCTGTTAATAGCTGTGCCGTGGGATTTTAGGGCTGAATCCTGTTAATGGCTGTGCCGTGGGTTTTTATGGCCGAATCCTGTTAATGGCTGTTCGATGGGTTTTTAAGGTCGAATACTGTTAATGGGTGTGCCATAGGTTTTTGGGGTCGAATCCTGTTAATGGCTGTGCCGTGGGATTTTAGGGCTGAATCCTGTTAATGGCTGTGCCGTGGGGTTTTTAGGGATGAATCCTGTTAATGGCTGTGCCGTGGGTTTTTTTTTAGGGCTGAATATTGTTAATGGCTGTGCCGTGGGTTTTTAGGGCCGAATCCTGTTAATGGCTGTTCGATGTGTTTTTAAGGCCGAATCCTGTTAATGGGTGTGCCATGGGTTTTTTGGGTCAAATCCTGTTAATGGCTGTACCGTGGGTTTTTAGGGCCGAATCCTGTTAATGGCTGTACCGTGGGTTTTTAGGGCCGAATCCTGTTAATGGCTGTACCGTTGGCTTTTAGGGTCGAATCCTGTTAATGGCTGTACCATGAGTTTTTAGGTTCGAATCCTGTTAATGGCTGTACCGTGGGTTTTTAGGGCCGAATCCTGTTAATGGCTGTTCGATGGGTTTTTATTGCCGAATCTTGTTAATAGCTGTTCCGTGGGTTTTTGGGTTCGAATCCTGTTAGTGGTTGTGCCGTGGGATTTTAGTGCTGAATCCTGTTAATAGCTGTGCCGTGGGGTTTTTAGGGCTGAATACTGTTAATTGCAGTGCCGTGGTTTTTTAGTGCTGAATACTGTTAATGGCTGTGCCGTGGGGTTTTTAGGGCTGAATACTGTTAATGGCTGTGACGTGGGTTTTTAGGGCCGAATCCTGTTAATGGCTGTTCGATGGGTTTTCAAGTCCGAATCCTGTTAATGGCTGGGCCGTGGGATTTTTAGGGCTGAATATTGTTCATGGCTGTGCCGTGTGTTTTTAGGGCTGAATCCTGTTAATGGCTGTGCCGTTGGTTTTCGGAGTCGAATCCTGTTAATAGTTTTGCCATGGGTTTTTACGGTCGAATCCTGTTAATAGCTGTACCGTGAGTTTTTAGGGCCGAATCCTGTTAATGGCTGTTCGATGGGGTTTTAAGGCCGAATCCAGTTAATGGCTGTGCCGGGTTTTTTTGGGGTCGAATCCTATTAATAGCTGTGCTGTGTTTTTTTTTAGCACTGAATACTGTTAATTGTAGTGTCGTGGGTTTTTAGGGCTGAATCCGGTTAATGGCTGTGCCGTGGGCTTTTGGAGTCGAATCCTGTTAATAGCCGTGCCGTGGGTTTTTAGGGTCAAATCCTGTGTAGATGACAGTTCTCTGGTCGAGGCGCACTCGCTTGAACTTTCCAATTTGACTTAGATTTCTGATCAAAGATTTTAGCTTAATTAACAGCTAACTGAAAAACTCACGACACAACCAAACCAGATAATGAAATAATTAACCATCACGACAAATGGGTCATACTTTACAAAATTTGATCTGTTTTAGATAATGTATTAATGGTGTATACGATCTCTGCAAATTTTTTTAAAAGGTTGATTTACTCAAATCAAAGAGTAAAAAACAAGTTCGTTGGTTGTTTAGATTTTATGTTATATCAATTTTGTTGGTTATTTAACACCAAATCCATTTTTATGAAAATAGTTCTATTTCAAACAATTCAGTTTAGCCTAAGTACGCAGTTTAAATGTAAGTACAGTTTAATTGTCAAAAACATTTCTATTTCAAGCTATTCAGTTTAGTCAAGCAGTTCTAATTCAGTTGATTCAGTTTAGTACATATTTTGTTTACACACAGTTAAATGTCAAAACAGTTCTATATTGAACAATATAGTTTAGTGTAAGTATAGTTTCAATGTCAAAAAACAGTTCCATTTCAAATAATTCAGTTTAGCATAAGCATGCAGTTTAAATGTAAGTACGGTTTTATTGTCAAAAACATTTCTTTTTTAAGCTATTCAGTTTAGTCAAAGAGTTCTAATTCAAACGATTCAGTTTAGCATAAGTATGCAGTTTAAATGTAAAAACAGTTTTTTTAAACAATTCAAGTTAGTATAAATACGCAGTTTAAATGCAACCCCCCCAGTGAATTCCAACTACTGTTTAGTTCTATTTAACCCATAGATAGGCCCTTTATCAGGTACTACCACCCCGGGCCAGAGTGGACCTGGGTGCGATGGCAATAAAGAGGTTTTCCGTATTCCCCAAGGCTCCAGCATTACTGGAACCTCACCATCAGTTTGTTTAGCTTCATATCCAGGACACTCGTTGGGGGGGGGTCTTACACGTCGGCAGAGAAGCAGTCGGTGTATTCTACAGCCCCAGCCGACTGGGCAATAAAGAACAAGGATTTCCATTATATATATATGTTATATAATTGCGGAAGGATTTTTTATATTATCATTTTTCGTTGGTTATATCTTATAATTCGGGTTAGTTAGATGCATACATTGAGTGCAGGTGTTCTCTCTTGCGCGGGGAGTATGGGACAATCACAGATGTCATAATAAAAACCCCAGATAGAAAATCGGACGGGGGATGTGAATGACGTCATGCCTGGAAGCGATGGGCCCTAATTCTTGGGTATTTTGAAAAAAAGCAGTTAGTTGAGATTTGGACCTAGACGAGTCCAGTTGGGTCTAGGGAGTGCGCCGCGCTTTGTCGGGTCAGTTGGAACAGTCAGCATTGTAAAAATTGTGTCTCTCTCTCCTTGTGTTGAAAACCTGAAAAGTCAAGAAGGTAATAAAAGTTTCGTACCTGAACCAAGAGAGTCGTTAGTGTTTCGAGTGTCTTTCGGGATTCACTATGTATATTTCACATATTCATATCTTGGTCCTATTTTGGTGAATATGTTACATATATATAATTTAGCAGAGCGGAAATCAAGTCGTAGGAGCATCTGTCGGATGAGTTTAGTTGGTTTCATATATGGCACATTTCCAAATGCTAAATCTATATTCCATATTAGCAAATACAATGGATTTTTCTTACCTGTAATCCACTGCTTCAGGTGTGTTGGTCATGCGTAATTTTGTAATTAAAATCCAAATGATACTGAAGAAGAAAATGACATTTGCCTGAAAAAGAATAAGAAAAAAGATGAGAACTAAAGTACTTCGACTTCTGATAACATTTACATATCACAGTAAAAGTCCAGATCATTCAAGAATTCGGACTAACAAAAGAGCAAAAAGTCCAAATAAACAAACGAACAAAAAAACAACAACAACAACAACCCCCCACTAAATAACAAAGTAATAAACGAAAATCAAAACAAAATACAAAAAAAAAAACAACAAAACAGAAAAAAAAAAAAAAAAAGACAAACAAACAAATTATCCAACTTTGAGATGTAACACGCTTTTAGCGTGCGCACGCACTTGCCCAAGTGATTCAAAGTGACATCTACGCGGTTGCCATTTTAAAGCGACGAATTAAACGTATTTTTATTGAAATGGAATCTGCATTTCAAAGCTTAAAAACATTTTATCATCCAACTGACGTAAAGTCAGTTAGGTTTCAATCGCAGCTTAAAGCATCTCACATGTCTAGCCACTTTGTAGAGTCGTGATACCACGAGATTGTGTGTCTCTGGATGACAACACACACACACACACACACACACATATATATATATATATACATATATATATATATCGTGTCGTGCCGCTAGCACGGATATCCCTGACCCTCTCTCGCCACTTTTTCCTATCGTTCATCGCCTCTGGCACGCCTTCAGGGCTACATCCCGTATCCTCACATAGCAGCTGTATGTATGTTCTAGCTGGTCGTCCTGCTTTTGCTCGGCCATATGTGGGGGTCCATACGAGTATATATATATATATATTGAATTTAAATTATGGTACGTTCAAACCCTTTAGTAAGAACGATTCCGCCCCTAGATACATAAATATCTCCTCGAACCACCCAAGATCGGTACTGAGACAGATACCCAATGCGGTGAACCAAAGAATTAATAAGCTGTCCTCAGGTAAGAAAAATGAAGTGGGTACGAGTATATTTTTTGTGTGTTAAGGGTTTTTAATACAATCAATGAATTCTTTTGAATATTACGAAAAAATAATTTATATATCATCATTAGTATTATCATGTCGTGCCTCTAGCATGGATTTCCCCGACTCTCCCTCACCACTCGTCTTTCTTGTCCTTCGCTTCCGACAGGTCATCAAGGCTACATCCTGTGTTTGCACAGAGCTATTGTAGATAAGTTCTTGTTGGTCGTGCAACACTTGCTCGTCCGTGTGAAGGGGCCCATAGGAGAATGTCGCTTATGCGTTCGTCTTTACTTCTGTGTAGTGTCCAGCATGTCTTGTTCGTCGGACTTGGATGGTTCTAGAGATGGAAGGTAGGTGGCCGTACATATACTGTTTTGTGGTATGTAGCTCCCAGGATTTGTTCAATATAGCTCGCAGCATTCTTGAGCAATTACCGTCAAGCTTTTTCTCAATACGCTTTGTCATCATCCATGAGGTGCATCTATATAGTAGTATGGACATGACCGTTGCCTGGAAAAATGCGTTTTATTTTATCGGACAGGTGCCCGTGGTGTAATGGTAATCGTCGTAGGAAATGGACACGGCGACACGAGTTCAAACCTGGACGAGACTGATTGCATTTCACATAGTACTAATACCCTTGGGAAAGGTATGACTCCAGTTATTCTCCCTCCAGCTATGGGTAAATAGTAGGGCAGACTTAGTTCTTCAGCCTTGGTGAGGCAACTAGTCTAGGAGAAGGAAAACTCTAAATTCAAACTTGTTAAACTCCGCTTAAAAATTGACCTTGTGTCATATCCTGCCCGAGCGGAGGGGTTGGTAAATATGTATTTTATCGGACAGGTCTGACCACCATATGGCCAAAAGCCTATCGATAGCTGTCCATGCTTTCGTTAGTTGCCTATTGATGTTTTCGGTAGATGAGATGCTGCTTCCGAGGTATGTGAACTTCTCTACTAATTTCAGAGATCCACCTTTTAGTATGAAGATGTTTACTTTTTTATTTTAATTAAAGCACATGTATTCCGTTTTGTCTGTATTGACATGGAGACCTATGCCGCCAGTTGCCTTCTTCAGCAGGGATTAAGCCTGGGCGAATGTATTTGCCAGAAGCGCTATGTCACCAACGTGCTCCACTCCCGTAATCGTATGTGCGGGTTATCGCCTTCTTATTGGCTTTGCCAGAGTAAAGCTATTTTCTTTCATTAAATATATCGACGTTCGAAGTATGTAGTCTAGGCAGATTATGAACAAGCATGGGGTTAACGTATCTCCTTGCAGGACACCTCCATCAATGTCAAAGAAGTCTGTGTCTCCATTTGGTAAGCGAACTTTTACTTTCGTGTTTTTATAGAACATCATTATGGCTGCGACGGTTTCTTTGAGGGAGACCATAGGCTAAAAGTATTTGTTCAATTTTCCCTCTGTGTATAGAGTTAAATGCCTATGAGAAATCTACTAATAAGCGTGTCGCCTCGAGGTTTTTTGCTCTGACTCCTTCTATGATTCATTGGATCGTCAAAATTTGTGATGTTATAGATCGATTTCTTCGAAAATCATTTTGATTCATCCCGAGATTTTTCTCTATTTCGGGTTTGATGCGGTTGAGTTGCAAAGCATTGTAAATCTTAGCCGCTAATGAACTAAAGGCTGTAGGAAGTAGCCCTTTGTTTATCTGTCAACTGTTTTGGTTGTACATGGTGTTGTAGTATTACAGCAGTTGTTTGTCGAATTTTCTTGTTTTACATACCACTGGAGGTATTTCATCAAACACGGCTGTTTTCTCGTTATTAGTTTTGTTCTTTTTCCCGGATTACCAGTTTGGGTAATGTTTTTTTACTTTCAAATTGTACTATTTTTTTCGCACCACCAGAATTCTAAAATAGTTTATAAAAAATGATTACTTAATATATATATATATATATATATATATATATATATATATATATATATATAAGTAAATAATGGAAGTAAATCAAACATTTGATCCATCGGTGATTCAACATCGCTAGATATCATCCTTCCCAGTCCGGAAGATGGCTCATTAGAACCGAAACGCTATAGTGTCGACTGACTATTGTTATATATTGACCCTCGATCGAACCGTCATTCAAGAAATGCACCTGTGTAAATAAGCTGAAGAACAGCGGAAGCAGGTGGACGGAGAAAATAATATAACCAGGTGCCCGGGCGGTTCGAGTCAGTTGGGGACAGGATGCCGAAGTGAGAACCAGCTGCAGACAGAGGGCTTTGGGCCCTCAGTGATCCCCGGTTGAGCAACCCAAGCCAAGATGCGAAAGAAGTGCTGCTATGGTCGAGAGACGAACTTGGGTCAATATACCAGTCCGTCCTTACCACCACTCATTTCTCACACACACAACAAACATCACCTTTTCGAAAATAAAGTGCGAGAGATTTATATTTTTATAAAGAAGTGTATTCGTTCGTTATTGAAGTCGTCATTACCAGATGATTATGTTCCCGTGTATATTTGTATACGCATAGTATACTATACAACACTATAAATCAAAAGTACGTGGATGTTAAATGGTAACGTTTATTTTGTGATTGTATAAACTACTATAATCTTCCTCTTGGGAAGACGTGGCCTTGGAGGTGACCGTGTCCTCTGTAAGAGTACGGATGTAACTTACAAGACGCATTCAGGTTAATTGGCCGCGCATTTACGATGACTTATTAATATGGGATCGCTGGTGAGAGATGTAGTTCAGTAGAGCAGTGATAGAGTTTCAGCTCTGCATTCTGTGGTCGCTGGATCAATCTCCAGTGAAGCAGATCACAGTATACACGGCTGATAAGACCTAATAAGGTTGAAACAGCTGTCTAGTGGTTCCGTATGTTACGGTCAGGTTTTGTCGAATTTTCTAGTCATGGTAATTCAATTTATAATATAGTCTATTTTGTGTGCTATAACACAAAATACATGCAATAATTAACTCATACTGATACAACGATAAAGAGAGAGAGAGAGAAAGAAAGACTCCATGTTGTCGTGGTGAAGGTTCTAGGCTGCGATAAAGTAGTAACCAAGTTCAAACTCCAGTGAAGTAAATGAGTTCATTTTCGGACTAATATCCTTGGAAAAGATATGAATACTTTTATTCTCCCAACTGTGGATTAAATAGTATGACTGCTGTTATTCTACTACAGGTTGGAACGATAAAATTGTCGCCCTAGAAAAGACGACATGATTCCATTTCCGTTTTATGAAAACCGGTTTTCTTTTTTTGTTGCAGACCATCGACTAGTTGGCCAATTGTGTACAAATCCCAAGAGCGATAGTAGCCTTCTATCATGTCTGAAAGTGACACAATGTTCAACAAGCGAGATCAGAGATGCGCCGCTGTACAACTCGTGCACTCTACCGATGCAAGTTATGACAAAAGGACCATTGCCAGCACCCTCAAAATGCAAATCTGGATTATCACGAATAACAGGGACGTGTCCAGGGTGATGAAAAGAAAGTTTCCGGCTACGGTTATGGTCTTTGGTGTGGTTTCAAGTGAGGGCCACATCATGCCACCTCACATCTTCGAAGTCGACTTGAAAGTCAACACCAAAGTGTACCTGGATGTGCTGAAGAGTGTGGTGATCCCCTGGTGCAATCAGGTGGCCGGTGGCAGACCCTGGGTGTGGCAGCAGGACTCAACGCCGGTCCACAAGTCTTAAGAGACCCAGGCTTGGCTTCAGAAGGAGTGCTACGACTTTGTACCCTTCTCTGACTGGCCCCCTCTTCCCCTGACCTGAACCCGCTGGACTACTTCGTTTGGTCATACGTCGGGAACATCATCAAGATGACCTCCAACAACACCAAAGCCAGCTTGATCGCCGCCATCCGCCGAGTATTCGCCGAGCTCCCGCCGGCGCTTGTAGAAAAGGCATGCTCCCAGTTCCGGATCCGAATCGAGGCGGTGATTGAGGCTGAAGGCGGCTACATTGAATAGATGTCAGTTCTACTACATAAGCAAGTTAGCTGAATTGATTTTTTCATAACAAAACGTTTTAAAATAAAGCTGTAGTGTTGTTTTCTTTAGGACAACAATTTTATCGTTCTACCCTGTAGAATGGCTTCGGCATTACATACCTCTCAAAGGTTGACATGCCATAAAACTAAAACCAGACCCAGATGGTACGTAGGTAACGGTACTATTACTATTTTGAGGTGTGTTGCTTCGAAAATTTGTTCTAGACTGCAAGCGGCATTTTGTGTAGCTCCAACGAAGTTTGTTCTGTATGTGTTTTGTTAGCACCCATGAGGTGCATCCATAAAGTAGTATGGACACAGCTACTGCTTGGAAAAATACCCTTTTATTTTATCGGATTGATCAGATTTTTATTCGATCGGTAACCTGCAAGTAGAATTCCATGCTTTCCATCGGCGTATGTTGACACCACTTTCAGTAGATGAGATGTTACTTCCGAAGTATTAAATTAGGTTTCTGTTATATACTGTAATAGACAGCCATTTGAGCTCCTGCTTTGATAAAATTTTACATGACAATAAACTGCATCTGATGGCGAGACTCCAATCCTGGAGTCCTAGAGAACAAGAAGTAACTTTTCATTGCCATTACTCCCAGGTCCACTCTGACCTTGATTTGTAATACTGTTATAATTCCATCTATGAGCCTAATAGAGCTGTTTAACCATTTAACTGTGTGCAAACAAATGATATATTTAATTGAATTTTTAGTGTTCGATATCAGTACTTGAAACCAATACCATGAAAGGGAAATCTCCATGGGGTTGTGGTTGACATACTGGACTGCAACATCGTTGTAAGGAAGTTCGAACTCCAGTTGCGCTTTTGAGTTCACTATCAGAAAGGTATGAACTCTCTTATCTCCTCAGATATAGGTTAAATAGTACAACTACAATTGCTTTGGCATTAAATAACCCACGAAAGTTTATATGCCATTAAACAAAGAAAGAAGTAAAAGAAAAAATGACAAAATTTCGTGATCTATTAACTTGACTATTCTCATTGAAATAATATCAAATTTTTACTGCATGTACAGAAGTAAGTGAAAATTACCTACTTAATGTTTAAACGCCTTTTCTTTTTTGCCCAGGGGCTGAAGAGTACACCGACTGCATCTCTGCCGTGGGGTAAAACTTCTCGATTGAATAAACCCCAATAGTTGATATGCCATAAAACGAAACGAAACAACGAAGCGAAACGAAATAAAACAAAACGAAACGAAACAAAACGAAACCTTTTCTTTTCCAGTGAAATGGCATTTTTATACCTGAAGAAAAAGTAAAAACATTTAACATAGTTTTAAGTTTTTTTAGATCCTGTTAAAATTTGAGATCATTTCTATGAAAATTGATTCAAATATTGAATTACAAAATGATAACAATTTTCTGAAACACCCTGTATAATAATATTTGTATTCATTTTTTTTTATTTCTTAAAAATTTTGTTTATTTTAATCTTTCTTTGCTAATTTCTGTATCTGAAGTTTTTTTTGTAAAACTCTAGAAAAATTCAGCTTAATCTACAACCACAAAATTTTTGAAATTTTTATCACCAAATTTCGATGGCTTCCTGCTAAATGAAAATGATTAACGTCAACGAATGTATCCGTTTTCAGGATTACTTGTCAAATAACATGAATAATATTTGAAAACAGTATTAATGCAAGCATTACTGACGGAATAAGGTTATTCTAAACGCTAAATCTTAAAAATACAAGGGTGAGTCAAAAGTTTTGCAATATTATGGTAACATATGACACAATTCGGAAGGTCCAGATGGTCTTCTTTTATTTGGTTATCTGTCCTCGTGGTGTAATGGTTAATGCGATGAACTGCGGAATCGTAGTACGCGAGTTCGTACTCCAGTCGCGCTATTACGTTCACTTTCGGGCAAATATCCTTGGGAAAGGTATGAACCCCCTTATTCTCCCTCCAGCTATGGGTAAATAGTAGGACGGACTAGGTTCTTCAGCCTTGGTGAGGCAACTAGTCTAGGAGAAGGAAAACTCTGAATTCAAACCTGTTAAACTCTGCTTAAAAATTGACCTTGTGTCATATCCTGCCCGAGCGGAGGGGTTGGTAAATAGTATCTGGCATAGCAAACACTGTAGGTTATTTAATGCCAAATCCGGTTTATTCATATATATTAGATATGTGATTTATAAACAAACATAAGTCGGCAAAGTTAAATTGTTCTAAGGATTACTCTGTCTCATTTTCATCAGTCATTTGTTTGCACGCAGTTAAGTGATTAAACAGTTCTATTTCTAACAATTCAATTTAGCATAAGTCATTTTTTTGGCTGTCAGTTCAAATGTCAAATAGTTCTATTTGATCTATGGAAAGGGCCCTTTCAGGTGCTACCACTCCGGGCCAGAGTGAACCAGGGAGCGGTGACAATGAAGGGTTACTCTGCATTCCCCAAAGCTCCAGCATTACTAGAGTTTTACCATTAGATTGCTTAATGTCATATCTAGCCCACTCGTTGGTGGCGGGGGGGGTACTATCCCTCTGCAGAAATGTAGTCAGAGTATTCTACAGTCCCAGCCAACTAAATTGAGGTCCAAATCCTTTTACCTAGGTTGTGAAGATAACGAACGACACTGGACTGTGAGATGCTGAGCTTGCATACTTCTCTCTACGTGCTACTCGCCTGATTTACCACTATAACTTGGAGCACGACCAAGGAATCTACAGGTTTGGGGATACCTAATCTTGCCTAATCGTCAAGGTTCTTGCAACCCTAGCGAAATTTCTTGAAAGCTCTAGTTACTATACTGTGATCAACTACGTCTTCACCTTTCGCACAACGAATGTTTTGGTTGCTCCCACAGCGCTATGGCAGAGTTC
Organism: Sepioteuthis lessoniana; assembly: GCA_963585895.1. Classification (NCBI taxonomy): domain Eukaryota; kingdom Metazoa; phylum Mollusca; class Cephalopoda; order Myopsida; family Loliginidae; genus Sepioteuthis; species Sepioteuthis lessoniana. The sequence goes on from OY757920.1 coordinate 84,984,197, forward strand.
AAACTCGTAAAACATAAGTTGCCGAATTAGACTTATTTGCATGTTTATCTTCGCGACTTTAAAATCACACTCAGATTGAAGCAATGCATGACGTGTCAACGCACCAACTACCACGGTACTTGCAGCTACAGCGGCTCCATAACAACTCTTGAGCTTCTTCCTTCACATTATATACGCGCTGCAAACTAAGCGGGGAAGACACACATTGACATAGACGTCGTCCCCATTCCAGGAGATATTGGTGAAAGTCTTCAACTCACCCTGCTTTTAATTGTTTTATTATGACTTGTGGCATGTTTTTAATTGCTAACAAATGACGTCTTCGGAGTTGGGCTTTGATTTTTGGGAACAATAATGACATATGATGGAGGTGCCCGTGGTGTAATGGTTATTGTCGTAGGAAATGGACACGGCGACACGAGTTCAAATCCTGGACGAGACAGATTGCATTTCACATAGCACTAATACCCTTGGGAAAGGTATGAATCCAATTATTCTCCCTCCAGCTATGGGTAAATAGTAGGGCAGATTAGGTTCTTCAGCCTTAGTGAGGCAACTAGTCTAGGAGAAGGAAAACTCTGAATTAAAACCTGTTAAACTCTGCTTAAAAATTGACCTTGTGTCATATCCTGCCCGAGTGGAGGGGTTAGTAAATATGATAATGACATGTGATCGGACTGTGAGGAATATTCTATTTGGCCAAAAACTTGTCTATAGAATATTACCGCTTGACGTTTCTCGATATTCTTGCATTTTATTTTCCTGTCTCTTTTAACCTAATTGACACTATGAGTTCTTCTGCCCAGAGGTGAGAGACATCGGCAAGTCGGCTAGACTGGGCAATAATGCCAAACTAATAAACTTGTAGCGATGCAAGTTTTCGAATTAGAACTCTATTTTTGATTGGCAAGCAAGAATCGAATGTTTTCACACACGTTCGAGGTCAAAATTGTTCAGCTAATTTTCAACCAAGGTTACCAACTTGATAAAATCTCCTACTTTCTCAAATGATTTCGCACGTATTTAATAAAATACTGCCTGTGTTGTGTGTGTGTGGGGGGGTGCATAATCAGTCAATTATTCATATTCGTACTAATTTTTTCTTGTATATTAAAATGGGTTTTTTGATGGTTTAATTTGTTGCTAAATCTATTGCGTGACCGGTATTATATATATATATATATATATATAAGTCGACCGATTTAATGAAAGAAAATGGCTTTATACAGGAAAAGGCAAGAAGCAGACGATACCCCACACAACCTATAAGGGACGCGAACTACGCTGATGACATAGCACTTCTGGTCACGAATAATTTTGTAATTAAAATCCGAATTATACTGAAGAAGAAAATGACATTTGCCTGAAAAAGAATAAGAAAGAAGATGAGAACTAAAATACTTCGACTTCTGATAACATTTACATATCACAGTAAAAGTCCAGATCCTTCAAGAATCCGGACGAAAAAAAGAGCAAAAAATCCAAACAAACAAACGAACAAAAAGAAAAAAAACCCCAAAAAAACAAACAAACACAAAAACAAATCGATAAGAGCAAGTCAAAACAAAATACAACAAAAACAAACAGAAAAAAAAGACAAACAAACAAATTATCCAACTTTTAGATGTAACACGCTTTTAGCGTGCGCACGCACATGCCCAAGTGATTCAAAGTGACATCTACGCGGTCGCCATTTTAAAGCGAAGAATTAAACGGATTTTTATTGAAATGAAAACTGCGTCTCAAAGCTTAAAAACATTTTATCATCCAACTGACGTAAAGTCAGTCGGGTTTCAATCGCAGCATAAAGCATCTCGGATGTCTAGCCACACTGAAGAGTTGTAATACCATGAAACAGTGTGTTTCGGCTGGGATGACATAGCACTTCTGGCAAATACACTCACTCAGGCCGAATCCCTGCTGCATAGTCTGCAATGGGCAGTAGATGAACTTGGCGTCTATGAGTACGCAGACAAAACGGAATATATTTTCTTTAATCAAAGAGTTGACATCTCCACACTAACTGGAAATGTTCACATACATCGGAAGCAGCATCTTATCAACGGAAAATGAGGTCAATACACGACTAGCGAAGGCATGGACAGCTATCGATAGGTTATCGGTTGTATAGAAGTCAGACCTATCCGATAAAATAAAACGCAATTTTTTCCAAGCAGCGGTCGTGTGGATGTACCACGTGGACGCCTACTAAGCGTATAGAGAAAAAGCTTGACGGCAATTGCATAAGAATGCTACAAGCTACATTGAACAAATCCTGGAAGCAACATCCCACAAAACAGTAGATGTACAGCCACCTACATCCCATCTCTAAAACTATCCAAATTGGACGAACAAGTCACGCAGGACACTGCTGAAGAAGCAAGGATGAACTCACGTGATGTTCTCCTATGAACCCCTTCACATGGACGTGCCAATGTTGGACGACCTGTTAGAACTTATTTACAACAGTTCTGTAGTTTAGAAGACCTGTCGGAACCGATGGTTGATAGAACACTAGGAAGCACTATTTACAGTTGCACTTTTTCCAAGGTAATCAATTGTGATAGGCCCTTTCATGTCCTGGAAGACTGTTAATATCACCTTTACTATCTGCGGCACCAGGAATTTTTCTTTACTGGAGTGTCTATGTTTCCTATCCACATCGACTCGAGGTGGCAAATCCATGTTGAGACTATTTGTAATTTTTTTTCCCCAGACTTTTACGGTTCAAAATCCTGGATGAAGCTATTTGAGGTTTGTAAGGCAACCAGTCAATGAGAATAAATGAATTAAAACCAATTTTACTTCACTTAAAAAGTGACATTGTGTCACAGCATACTCATGGGGGAGGAGTGAGGTAAATACATAATAAAGAAAATGGACACAAAGGCCCAAGGTTCAAATCGTCGATGAGGATGTTTGCATTTTACATATCATATAGGGTGAAACGATAAAATTGTCGTCCTAAAGAAAACAACACTACAGCTTTATTTTAAAACATTTTTATGAAAAAATCAATTCAGGTAACTTGATTAAGTAGTAGACCTGACATCTATTTAATGTAGCCACCTTCAGCCTCAATCACCGCCTCGATATGGATCTGGAATTGGGAGCATGCCTTTTCCACAAACGCCGGTGGGAGCTCGGCGAATACTCGGTGGATGGCGGCGATCAGGCTGGCTTTGGTGTTGTTGGAGGTCATGTTGGTAATTTTCTCGACGTATGAATAAACTAAGTAGTCCAGCGGGTTCAGGTAGGGGGATGAGGGGGCCAGTGAGAGAAGGGTACAAAGTCGTAGCACTCCTTCTGAAGCCAAGCTTGGGTCTCTTTGGACTTGTGAGCTGGCGTCGAGTCCTATTGCCACATCCAGGGTCTGCCACCAGCCACCTGATTGCACCAGGGGATCACCACACTCTTCAGCACATCCAGGTACACTTTGGTGTTGACTTTCAAGCCGACTTCGAAGATGTGAGGTGGCATGATGTGGCCCTCTCTTGAAACCACACCAAAGACCATAACCGTAGCAGGAAACTTTGTTTTCTTCACCTTCAAGCCTTGAACCGTCCGGATTTGCATTTTGAGGGTGCTGGCAATGGTCTTGTTGTCATAACTTGGAAGGGTAGAGAGCATGAGTCGTACAGCGGCACATCTCAGATCTCGCTCGTTGAACATTGTGTCACTTTCAGACATGATAGAAGGCTCCTATCGCACTTGGGATTTGTACACAACTGGCCAACTAGTAGATGGTCTGCAACAAAAAAAGAAAACCGGTTTTCATTTAACAGAAATGGAATCATGTCGTCTTTTCTAGGGTCACAATTTTATCGTTCCACCCTGTAAATAATCTGGTAATGGAATAAATCTGACTATTCTCCCCCAGCTCTGAGTAAATAGTAGAGCAGACTTTGACCTAGTGTCATTTCCTGCTCGTGCGAAGGGGGTTCGGTAAATGGATACACGACTAAGACACCTCTTTTATCCTATTTACCCAACCCTTCCTCTCGGACAGGATATGACACAAGGTCAATTTTTAAGCGGAGTTTAACAGATTTGAATTCAGAGTTTTCCTTCTCCTTGACTAGTTGCTTCACCAAGGCTGAAGAACCTAGTCTGCCCTACTATTTACCCATAGCTGGAGGGAGAATAATTGGATTCATACCTTTCCCAAGGGTATTAGTGCTATGTGCTCAGACACCTCTTTTATGTATGATTGTGTGTATAGCGGGGTCTTATCTCTCTCTGCAAGACATACAGTTAGTGTATTCTAAGCTTGGCCGACTAGGTGGAGCAGAGTTGCAGGGATTCGACTATTGCGACAGTCGGCAGGTAAAGGGATGAGATTTTTTTTGTGATCTGAGAAAAAAGTAACAATATATTTCTTTTCTTAAACACCCGAGGTAAATAAATAGGTTTGTTTAATGGCATATCAACCTTTTTTAGGTTATTTAATGCCAAAGCCATTCACATAGAAGAACAGTAGTGGTACTATTTAACTCATACCTTTCCCGAGGGGATTAGCCCGAAAGTGAACGTAATAGCGCGACTGGAGTATGAACTCGTTTACAACGATTCCGCAGTCTATCGCTTTAACCATTACACCACGAGGACACCCCCAAAATGTAAATAAATAAATAAATGTTATTATATCCTTTGTGTTAAGCGAAGAAGAACATTTCCGTCGAGCAAAGTAGAAATAACATTCATTTATTCAATAGAACCCCCCTAACCCTTCCCCAAAAAGACCCATCCCCCCAAAAAACCCCTAAAAAAACAAAACAAAACAAAAAACAAAAAAAAAACAACAACCAAAAACAAAAAAACAAGGAGCAAAAGCAAACAAACTAACAATAACAAAAAACACAATATTTTTGACATCTTAGCAAAAAACATTTCTTGAGACAATAATGGATTTTTTCTTGAAAACCCCCGGGAAGCTGAAGAAATTACAATATTATTCATTAAATTTAATTAAACTTTGAATTCCATTCACAGTGGTATCCTGCCTTGATCAGCTCATAAAAACATTTTTCCCAGAAATATTCGGACAATTGAATATTTTCTTCGTATTCTACATAGTAACACAATGTTTTTGCCGATTCATCCTTCAGCCTTCGAATACAAATCATATGTATCAAATAAGAATAATAAATATAAAGGCTTGCAAATAATCAGAATTTGATAGGAATAATTAAAACTAAATGATTGTTTACAGATGATTGTTAATAATTAGAAATACTAACCTGAAACCATACAGGTCCATACTCCCCGCTAAAAAAGCAAATACTTCCCGCCACAATAACTTCGGCATCAGATAACTGAACATCGGTTGATATAGCGTCAAACTAACCAACAGACCATCTCTTGCAAATCATTATACACAAGGGGCAAAAACGTCTCTCTCTTTATTTCTCTCTATTTCTTTCTCGCTCTCTTTATTTCTTTCTCTCTCTCTCTCTGTCTGTCTCTGTTTGTCTGTTGTTCCTACTTTCCCAACAAAATAAATAGAAGTTCCAAAAAACTCAAACTGTTTGATATGAGTCAGTAGCGTACCCCCCACACACCTCGAAAGGAGTTGGTATTTTGTTTTTGTCTTTCATGTAGAACCAGAGTCCGAAAGCTCCTAAAAAAAGATCCATACTCCAACCCAGCACTGAAAATAGTAGCGCCAAAACAAGACAGCTATATATGTCATTTTAATGCTGTCTCATCTACAACGGTAAATACGTTTCGTTTTTACATCCACTTCTTATATCAAAGATAACATCCCATTTTGGGATTGAGGTCGTATTAGGCAAAGTGTACTAAAAAGTACCAAGAATGAAGCTGTATTTACCAAGACAGAAATATATGATGGATGAATTAATTTCCGTCCCATAATAATTGATACATTTCTACGTACATTTCGTTTTATCAAAGATAACGTCCATTATGGGACAGAGCGAGTATCATGTGTGCTAAAAAACTATCGAGAGTGAAGCTGTATTTACCAAGACAGAAGGGAATAAGGAATAAAACATTACTTTTCTTGAAAATACTCCCCTTGGCCTTCAAAACCCTTATTCCAGCGAGTTTTTTATTGGTCGAAGCACGTCTGAAACAGTTCTTTTTATATGGTATGGAGTTGCACTGTTACATTTCTTGCAACCTCCTTCACATCTTTAAATTTTTTACCGTCAAGATAAGTTTTCATTTTGGGAAAAAAAATCTGCTAAATATACTGAAAATTTCTATTTGTTTACGTTAGAATAAAATCCCTTTGCACAATTCAACTCATAAGGATAAAAAATAAAACTGCAACACACTGATTATATTACAGTTTATTCAAAATTAAACATCCATATAACAAGGCTTGATTACAGTTTGGCATAATGGTTAGAGTGCTCGTCAATGGCCCGGTAGACTTGGGTTCAATCCCAGGTCGACTCATACTAAAGACTCAAAAATGGTACTTGATGCCACCTTGCTTAACACTCAGCATTATAAGGTACAGAGCAAAGGTAAAGTGGAACAATCCACGGAAAGGAGAAGCGCCCTCCTCAACACCTTGGTGTAGTAACTATCGAAAAGGGGGGCCTTCTGGTCACCCTCGACTAAGGTCGCCAACTTTAATTTTACTTACAGTAAATGATCATTTACATAGATAAATATATGGACTGATTTATTTTAACGGTAACTCACCTAAGCTTATTTTAGGCACAAAAAAAACTTATCTGCATAAGTGATCATTTACAGTAATTCAGCGATAGAGGTTAGAGAATTGCATTCAGTGAAACATTTATTTTTACATTTTTTGTGTAATTGTTTCTTAAGAGTTTTTTTTTGCATTCAGTTATATGATATCAAGTATTCCTATCTAATACAAATAATTTGCACATAGTTATATGGAATCAAGTGTTGTATAGCCGTAATACATATATAAGCAGAAACATAATCAAACATAATATACGAACTTCAATGAACGAACGAACACACCTTATAAAAATATATCTCTCACACGTTATTCTCGAAAGGGCGATGTTTCTTGTGTGTGAGAGGTGAGTTAGAGACGGGGACAGACAGCTATATTGACCCAAGTTCTTCTGACCATAGCAGCACTTCTTTCGCTTCATCTTGGCTGGGGTTGCTCAACCGTAGGTCACTGAGGGCCCAAAGCCGCTGTCTGCCGCTGTCTGCCGCTGGCTCTCACTTCGGCATCTTGTCTTCAACTGCCTCGAACCGTCTGTACACCTGGTTATATTATTGTTTAACGTACACCTTCTTCCACTGTTCTTCCGCTTATTTACACAGGTGCATCTCTTGATTGACAGCTCGGTCGAGGGTCAATATAACACAAGTATTCCTATCTAATACAAATAATTTGCACACGGTTATATGGAATCAAGTGTTCTTCTCTAATACAAATAATTTGCACACAGTTATATGGAATCAAGTATTACTATCTAATACAAATAATTTGCACACAGTTATATGACATCAAGAATTCCTCCTAATACAAATAATTTGGACACAGGTTTATGGAATCAAGTATTCCTATCTAATACAAATAATTTGCACACGATTATATGGAATCAAGTGTTCTTCTCTTATACAAATAATTTGCACACAGTTATATGACATCAAGTATTCTGATCTAATACTAACAAATATATTCTTACAATTATTCATTTCTATTTGAAACATTTATTTGCATGAAGTTATATGCTTTCTAGTAACAAATAATTATAACTCTGAGTAAACTATTATAGCATCAGATATCTATTCTTTATACAAGTAATTTATATATCTATATATAAACCTCTATAGAAATACATAGTTTTAGGGTTAAGGAAAGAAAATCTGAAGACCACACCGAAGACAGGAAAGCGATAAAAGAAATCTCTCCAAGCCCTGGGGTCTTTCTAGCAAAAACCTCATTATCCGAAAAAATCAGTATCATTGAGAGACTGCACCAGGCAGATGCCTAATTTGTCTGTCTCTCAAATACAACAAAACAGTAATACGATTTCCATATATATATATATATATATATATTGTAACACCATTGTGTTTCAATAGATAGTTGTTAATTGTTGATTAGTTTGTCCCAAACGATTGTGTCATACTCCTTCTATGGATCTTCAAAAACGACGTGGGCACAGATGGGAGTTGATAAAAACTAGCGGAAAACGCATGTGTAATATAATGGCCGAGGGAATTCGGTTTATGCCTTTGGGTTTAGTTAGGCTTAGAACCTTTCGGCTCAGCACATGGGTTACTTAGGTGCAACATTAACACAGGTGTTCACGCACGAGCGTGGGCGGAGCGGACGTGTCACTCAGAGATGTCACAATAGCCCAAGATGGGAAACGGGGCTAGCAAGTGCTAGAAGCGCGCGGAGGATTTTGGGAATTTGAAGAAAGTAGTGGATTTGAGACTAGACACCGAACGAGAAGGGTTGACTTTCGCTTGCTCGCAGAGGCCTTGGGCAGGTGTCACACGAGGTGGGTGGGGGCAGATGAAAAAGCCAGAATAGAAAGATTTTGCCTCTCTCTCCTTATGTTGAAAAACCTTTAAACTCAAAGGTAATAAAAAGTTTCGTACCTGAATTGAGAAGTCGTAAGTGCTTTTCGTGTTTCGAGATTCCTATTTTCTATGTTATATATATATATATATATATAAACATTATATGTCCATTTTACACATAGCCGTATCTGGCTATGGTAACACATGTGGTTGTCACAGAACTAAGACAACGTCTGTAGCATATTCACGTCCAAAAATACGACCAAGATACGAATACGCGAAATGTACATATGTTCATAGAATGTTCATAATATTCATACGCATATAGGAATCCAAAAACACTCGAAATTGGTTCAGGTACGAAACTTTTATTTACCTTTTTGAGTTTAAGGTTTTTTGACACGAGGAAAGAGAGAGACACAATTTCTTTCTATGCTAACTTTTCTATCTGAACCCACCACGTGCGGCACCCCGCCGCAAACTACTGGTCTGACCTCGGTGAGCTCCGAAAATCGACTACCTTCCTCTAGCGTCGAATCTCAACTAACTGTTTTTTTTTCAAATCTCAAAATTCTCAGCCCGTTGCTTCTGGGCATGACGTCATTCACATCCCCAGTCCTATTTCCTATCTGGAGCATTTATTGTGACATTTGTGATTGTCACATCCTCCCCGCGCGCGCGTGAACACCTGCACTCAATTTGTGCACCTAACTAACCCATGCACTAAGCCGAAAGGTTCTCAGCTTAACTAAACTGAAAGGCAAGATATATAAAACGAAAAATGATAATATAAAAAAAATCCCTCCGTAATTATATAACACGTCAAGTATCGTGATTAGCATTGGGCTACATTTCCTCTGATCTCCGATTCGCCTTTTTTCTATGATCTCTTATAACCATGTTGTTGCAAACAGAATAACTGCGATGAGACAAAAAACCTTCATCAGCTTATGATTCCAAGCTTATAATTTGCAAATTGAATGCATTCGACTGAGTAAAAGCTTCCACTCAATAAAATAAAAGAGTCCTCTCAAAAGCACAGATGAGAATAAATTTTGTCCATTCTAGAGACTAACAGATTCTTAAATCTTATAAGTGAGACGCAAACTGTGTTGTAACGGCATCGTTTTCCATAGAAATATTTGATCCTCATTCTGTAATTTCCATTTTTTTTTCACAGCATGGCTGTCAGAGAATTTTTTTTTTTTTTTTTTTTTGTCAGTATGTCTTTAATTCCAATTTGAAATGCTGAATTTTACAAAATGTTATGCTGTATTTTGTTTGTAAAATAATGCTTAAACTATGCGTTTTAAATGTAAAGGCACGCTTACTCTACTGTAAAGCCAATTTGATATTAAGCCTATCCACATGTCAGCGAACAAGGCAGAATGTTTTTAAATATCTTCTATCGAATAATTTAAAAATTCGTAAAGAAAGCCCTAACAGTAGTTTAGAAGAAAAAGCCTAGAATGCTACCACAGCCCCCCCCCCCCTCAGAAAGGGAAAAAGAAAAGAAAAAAAAAAAAAAAAAAAAAAAACCAACAAAAACGAATTGTCCCCTTCACCCCACTAGACCGCCCCCAAAGCTACCTAAAATATCAGTAGTAAATAAAAGTCCAAACGAAGAAGAGCATTTGAACTCAGGAGCCAAGTGGAAGAAATATGTCATTATTGGTCAGTATGTCTTTAATTCCAATTTAAAATGCTGAATTTTACAAAATGTTATGCTGTATTTTGTTTGTAAAATAATGCTTAAACTATGCGTTTTAAATGTAAAGGCACGCTTACTCTACTGTAAAGCCAATTTGATATTAAGCCTATCCACATGTCAGCGAACAAGGCAGAATGTTTTTAAATATCTTCTATCGAATAATTTAAAAATTCGTAAAGAAAGCCCTAACAGTAGTTTAGAAGAAAAAGCCTAGAACGCCTAATGCTACCACAGAGCTCTAATTCCTGAAGCCTGCTAGGTCCCCAACTGTAGGATGGAAAAAAAAAAAAAAAAATGAAAAACCCTTGGAAAAGTCCCAATACAGCAAAAAAGTATAAGTCAGTATTAGTGAAAGTCATAAGAAAGTACCTTAATGTTGGACTTTAACTAAGTTAAAACTTAAAACAAATTCCCGCCCCCTTTTATTTATTTTTTATTATTTTTTATTTTTTTATTTTTTTTATTTTTTTTATTTTTTTATTTTTTTTATTTTTTTTATTTTTTTTTTATTTTATTTTATTTTTTTTATTTTATTATGTACACATGGGAAGCAGCATGATGTACGTTAAGGTATTTGAATAAACCAATGGACGACCAAAGTCAATACCCAAATGGGTCCTGGACGTGAGTTTGACGACTTTTCGCTCAGGATCGACAGTTCGATCGGGGAACTACTGCTGCTCCTCTATAAGAGTGGCTTCTATAGAAGAGAATAAAACAGCCATCGAAAGATAACCATGACCCACACTCAAACCACTTACACAAACCGCATCGCTCTTCGCGCGGGTAAAAAAGGGGCGCGTCCTGCTGAGGTTGGAGCCCTGGCCTCGGTGTTCGAAAAATCAGCTACAGAGCTCAAACAATCAAAACTACTAAAATGCAAGCAAACACTACAAATAGCCACATTTAACGTAAGAACCTTAAATAGAATAGGACAACTCCCAGAGCTAATCGCATCGGCCGAAGAACATAAAATAGACATAATATGCATACAAGAACACAGATACACACACACAGAAGATATCAAATATCACGAAACTAGCAATGGATGGTCGCTCGCCACTGTATCCGCATGGAAAAACTCTGTCAACGCCGCAGTGGGAGGGGTAGGATTGCTTATAGGACCTAGAGCACTAAAAACGCTTAATAGCATAGAGAAAATACAACCTAGAATGATGGTAGCTACATTTAACGGAAACCCCAGAGCAACAATCATCTCATGCTACAGCCCCACCAATGTTAGTGAAGAAAATGAAATAGTCACCTTCTACGATGAGTTATCCTCATTAGTGCGTAGCATCCCGAAACACAACATGTTAGTCATTGGCGGAGACATGAATGCACAAATCGGGAAAAACGGAAACAACAAATACAGCCTCCACAACACGTCAAATAGAAATGGACAACATCTAACAGATTTCATGATAGAAAATAGATTAGCATGCCTCAATACAAACTACCAAAAAAGAGAGGGCAAACTATGGACATACACGTACGCAAACAATACTAAAGCTCAGATAGACTACGTCCTTATAAACAAGAAATGGAAGAATAGTGCATTGAATTGCGAGGCATACTCCTCTTTTGAGGGTGTGTCCACCGATCACCGAATAGTCACAGCGAAAATACGGTTAAGCCTACGAAAAAACGACAAACGAACAGCGACCACCAAACACTATGACTGGGCCCTATTAAACAACAAAGATGTCAGAGATAAATACGTATTAGAATTGAGAAACAGATTCGAAACACTACAAGAAAAGACGGAAAAAAGTACACCAAACGACGAATACGAAAATTTCGTCAATGCACACCTTGAGGCAGCAGCAAAATACATTCCAACAAAAATTAAAACTAAATATAGAGTCCCATGGGAAACCTTAGCGGTGAGAGAAAAACGTGCACTAGTGAAAACAGCCTCCAAAAACTATCGAAAAAACCCAACAAACACAAATGCCTTAAAACTAAAAACGGCACAATATCAATTAGCAGGCATATATATAAAGGAACAGACAGAATACATTCAAAATCAGATAGATAAGATCAGAGAAGATAGACAATCTAGAATTGCCTGGCAAACAATAAACGAAGTGAGCAGAAGAAAGAACACAGCCAAAGCAAAACTTAAAGCAGCAAACCAACAAGAAAGAATAAAACTGTGGAAACAGCACTTCGAAAACTTACTTGGAAACCCACCAAAAATAACGCATGAACCAATCACCAGAATAATTAGCAAACAATTAGACATTAAACTTGGACCGTTCACACAAGGAGAACTCGACTCGGTTCTCAGAAAAATTAAAAATAGGAAAGCTGCAGGACTGGACGAAATTCCCCCGGAAGTATGGAAGACCAGACAATTCGACGACATACTGCTCCGACACTGCAACGCAGTATACAATCAAAATCCGATAGATAGATGGACTAAGGGATGCATACTCCCCTTCCCTAAAAAGGGGGACCTCGGATTAGCCAAAAACTACCGAGGCATAACACTTACATCCATAGCTGCCAAAATCTACAATGCCCTACTACGAAACCGCATAGAACCCAAAATCGACAACATACTTAGAAAAAACCAAAATGGCTTCCGAAGAAATAGATCTACGACCTCACAAATACTAACCATCCGCAGAATCCTTGAGGGTGTACGGGCAAAGAACCTACAAGCGACATTAATATTTGTCGACTTTACCAAGGCTTTCGACTCCATTCACAGAGGAAAGATGGAACAAATCCTACTAGCGTACGGTATACCTAAAGAAACCGTAGCGGCAATAACGATTCTCTATAGAAACACTAAAGTAAAAGTACGATCACCAGATGGAGACACAGAATACTTCGACATTGTAGCAGGAGTACTACAAGGGGACACGCTGGCTCCGTATCTCTTTATCATTTGTCTAGACTACGTACTTAGAACATCGATTGACAAAATCAAAGAGAATGGCTTCGAACTGACGAAGAAAAGAAGCAGAAGATATCCCGCAACAACAATTACCGACGCCGACTACGCCGATGACATAGCGATACTGGCAAATACACCTGACCAAGCCGAAACACTTCTACATAGCCTGGAACGAGCAGCAGCAAGCAGAGGCCTCCATGTTAATGCACACAAAACGGAATATATGTGCTATAACCAAACGGGGGACATCTCCACTCTAGAAGGAACCCCTCTTAAACTAGTAGACAAATTCACGTACCTAGGAAGCAGCGTCGAATCAACCGAAAAGGACATCGAAACGAGGTTAACGAAAGCATGGACAGCTATCAATAGGCTATCGACTATATGGAAATCAGACCTAACCGATAAAATGAAACGCAGTTTCTTCCAGGCAGTGGTCACATCGATACTGCTATATGGATGCACTACATGGACGCTAACAAAACGGCTGGAGAAGAAACTAGATGGCAATTACACAAGAATGCTGCGTGCAATCCTGAACAAGTCCTGGCAGCAACACCCCACAAGACACCAACTGTACGGCCACCTGCCCCCTATCACGAAATCTATTCAAGTTAGGCGAACCAGACATGCAGGACATTGCTGGAGAAGCAGAGATGAACTCATAAGAGATGTACTCTTATGGATCCCCACACACGGCCGCGCAAAAGCAGGACGACCAGCACGAACGTACATTCAGCAGCTATGTGAGGATACAGGTTGTTGTCCTGAAGACCTACCTAGGGCGATGAACGATAGGGAGGAGTGGCGAGAGAGGGTCAGGGATATCCGTGCTGCCAGCACGATATGATGATGATGATGATGATGGCTGTCAGGAATCCAGTTCATTTGAATTGAAAGTTTTCTTTCTTCCCCTTCCCCCTCAAAAAAAACAAAAACAAAACCAGCTGCCATAGCCGGGCTAAGAAGCCAAATCGACGGTGGATCTAGTTGGGATAGAGTTCAGTTCTCATTTGCCTACGACAAACTCGGCTAAAACTTCAATGACCGGACTTGTGTAAATACAGGAGCTCCCTCGTATAAGTGTGCTCTCTCGCACGAATGAGAGTACTCTTTCACTCGAATGAGGGAATCATATTACTCGGGTGAGTACAATAACACCGTGGAATGAATGAATTCGATTATACTCTGTACAAGAACACACGCTAGTGAGTGGAGGAGAGCACTTGAGTGAGTGCAACACTACACTTGAGTGAGTGAACTATTTTACAAGAGCGATTGCAAGAATGCACTTGAGTGAGTGCACACTTCACTTGATTGAGTGAACCATTTTACAAGAGTGAGTACAAGAGATCACTTGAATGAGTCCAAGAATTCATTTGAGTGAGTGCAACACTACACTTGAGTGAGGGAACCATTTCACAAGAGTGAGTGCAAGAATGCACTTGAGTGAGTGCAACACTGCACTTGAGGGAGTGAACCATTTCACAAGAGTGAGTGCAAGAATATAATCGATTATTTTATATTCAATGCTAGTTTATCAAGTTTTTCCCATCAGTTTTATCCTTTTTTTCCATGAAGTCTGAATGACATCAAGTCTCCTCAGATCTCCTGGACTCTTATGAGTATTCTAACTGATTTTATTTTTTGATCGTCCCCCAATCTCTATCTCTCTCGCTCTTTCTTTCTTTGTGCTTCTTTCCATTTTTCTTCGTTGGTGCCTAATCCCACGCCTTCTTTAGGGCTAACCGTCTATCAAACCCTTTATTTCGAATCTATTCAGACATATTACCTTCTCGTGTGTTCCAACGTCTGGGTTACTGCATATGTACTTTGCATATGTATGCATAGTACATATGCAATAATCCAGACGTAGTAAATCCATGCAGTACGATGATATTTATATTTAAGATATATGCATATGTAAATATTACGATTCTGAATTTCGAAATTACTTTCAAAGATGATGATGATGATGATCATGTCGTTCCACCAGCACGGATATCCCTGACCCTCTCTCGCCACTCCTCCCAATCGTTCATCACTTCTGGCTGGTCTTCAGGGCTACATCCCGTATCCTCACAGAGCTGCTGTATGAATGTTCGAGCTGGCCGTCCTGCTTTTGCTCGGCCATATGTGGGGGTCCATAGGAGTACATCACTTTGTTAGTCAACACGTGACTTTAGCATTCTTTTTCGCCATTTCACTCATGCTTAGAAAACCGACTGATTATGTAAAATTCGGACGAGTGATTTCGTCCTGTTCTTTAAAGCCATACCCGAAAATGGCCGGAGCGTGAAACGGCCGAAATATTAGAACTATAACAACCAAGACAAGTCGATTTGTTATGGCATCTATCAGTTTCCAAAGACTATGATTCTGCAAAAGAATAGGTTACACTATCAAGATGAGGAAATTAGTCCATATATATCAATGTATAATAATGAGATTAAATTTTTGCATGGATGATAATTAAAAAATCTGAGAGTTTAAAGATATCAATAGATGCAACATAAGCTGGAAGAAAACCGATAAATGTTGTCGAAAAACTGATAAAAACAACTAAGACCATGATAATTATCCGAGGAATAAACTTCAAAGAGGAAATCTATCTATCTATCTATCTATCTATCTAATGGAGGTGCCCGTGGTGTAATGGTTATCGTCGCAGGATATGGACACGGCGATCGAGTTCAAATCCTGAACCTGACTGATTGCATTTCACATACCACTAATACCCTTGGGGAAAGGTATGAATCCAAATATACTCCCTCCAGCTATGGGTAAATAGTAGGGCAGACTAGGTTCTTCAGCCTTGGTGAGGCAACTAGTCTAGGAGAAGGACAACTCTAAATTCAAATCTGTTAAACTCCGCTTAAAATTGACCTTGTGTCATATCCTGCCCGAGCAGAGTGGTTGGTAAATATGATTTATCTATGTTCATATTCTCCTCTCGTTTTCTTTTATTTATTAGCCGATCAGTATCCGAGTTCCCTATCTATCTATCTATCTATCTATCAACTGTTGTATATTTCGACAGTCAGTGTTGTCTCCATTCGATTCTGATAAAGTGTTTCTTTCATGAAAGAAAATTTGTCTCGCTATACACATTCCATTTAAAAAATCTTTCTTTTCTGAATAACACAATTTAACTCGGTCAGGATTGATATTCACTGGAATTGACAAAGTCAGATTATATTTTATTGTACAAGATACAAAATCCCAAAATATGATGATGTTTCTTCGGATCTGCACAATACATCACTTATTTCTTTGATAAATACATCCATCGGATGTCATCTTTGGTCGCAGCAGTAAAAAGAAAAGTTTTATACTTCTACAAAAAAACCCATATACACACGCATATACATACCTCGCAAAAAATATGGTCTCATCACTCTTAGAAAATGTTTCTTTCATTATTTTTAATCCAAGAAAAATAAAGAAAGCAGAAATCTGAGACAAAGCCCATTCTACTTAATAGCCAAACTTTAATAATGAATTATCGTGAAAATCTGGCAAGCACTGCGTGTGACATAGGAAACCACTGGACAGCTGTTTCCATCTTACTAGGTCTGTGTATACCACGATCTTCCGTACAGGAGATCGAACCAACGATCACAAAATGCAGAGCTGAAACTCTACCACTGAGCTACTGGTCCACATCATACACAGACGATCCCAAATTAACTAGTTGTAGCGAGTGTGCAGATAATTAATATACATACTTTAATATATTTGTATTGATTTTATTTTAATTAGAAATCAAGATTTTTTTCAACATAATGTAGAGAGAAATGGTAGATTTTGGTAAGTAAATAATAAGTGGCATAGTGGATAAATCAAACACTTACAACGGGCTTTGTAGTAATATTTCGTTCTTTATTTAAGGAAGAACTTAAAGAACGAAATATTACTACTAAAGCCGTTGTAAGTATTTGATTTGTACACTTTTCCACTTATTTTTATTGCATAAGGTAGAAAAAAAAAATGGAATCATTAAATCATGAAGAAAAAATGTGGAATCGCCAAGAAAAAACATCAGTATTTTGTTTTTTCTCCTCTGGGTTTTATGAAAGTTTCAAATTTTCGCGGCATGGACTTAACTAACAAAAAGCAATGTTTTTCATCAAGCTGTTTCAGTTTTTTTAAATCAGCTTAAGAAGTTGGAGTCTTGTCATTGACCAGTTTTTTTTATATATATATATCTTCCATGAATTTTTGATCGGATTAAGATCCAGACAGTCCGCTGGCTAGTTCAGTGAGTTGATACACCTTTCTTGAAGAAAAGTTTTGGCCATCTTTACTCTGTGAGAAGATAGATTGTCATCCTGCCTTTGTGGTGTAATGGAAACTGTTGTAGGAAATAGACCCGGCGACTCGAGTTCAAATCCTGAACGACACTGTTTGCATTTCACATAGCGCTAATACCCTTGGGAAAGGTATGAAGTCAACTATCCTCCCTCCAGCTATGGTTTAATAGTCGGACAGACTGAGCTCTTCAACCTTAGTATGACAACCAGTTTAGGAAAAGGAAAAGTGAGGATTTACCCTTCTTAAACTCCACTTAAAAATTGACCTTGTGCGGAAGGGTCCAGGGTAGCAATAGATATCTTGTATGGGTCAATCAGTGAATCAGCCTTCATTGAAAGTAAGTTACAGGGTCTAGACGAAACCCGCCCAACCTTTAACCTAAACTGGTTTCTTGGAAAACAGTAACTGATATTATGATTCAAGCATGGAAGCTGATGATTGGTGTCACGGGCAAATTCAGATTTTCGCGCGCCAGAAAGACGAATTACAGATAAATCAGTTGACCCTCGAGCTTCAAACAAAATAGATGCTGTATTTGCCCTGGTGAAGAGAAAAGAAATGAGATCGCCAACTCATTCAATGTAGATAACTGTCACATACTCCAAGATTGAAGAAATCAGAAGGAAAGGTAAAAGAAGAAATTCATCTTGAAGCAGTTGATTTTCATATTGATGATAATCAAAGAACCAGTGAACTCTAAAAAGAGAAAGTTGAATAAACTTTCTGTCTACTACAGAAAGTGATAGGAGAGAAAGTGAAAGAAAAGAAAAGATAAAAGAAAAAAAGAAAGACATTTATGAAATCTCTGATGAAATAATGAACTCAAATAGAAGTATCATATTTGAGGTAAGTATAGATTGCGATAATTCCTCTGCTCTAATATAATTATCATACACAGATATGAAACAGTCATATCCATCCTGCACGCATCATTCCATAAAAACAAATATTCGAATAGTTTCTGGTATTCATATTTGATCTGCTTTATCATTCGATTTTATTCGCATTTGAGTGAATAAAAATTCTTGTTACATAATTTCGTTAAATTGTCTTCAGTTTGTCTTTTTTTGTAGATAACTGCCTCATTTTAATTTTTAATGGACGATTCCTACGGATTGTTAAAAGAATATTCACGTGAACGATATATTTGTGCTTAACATATATGGAAACCGGTCTGATATTTAATTCTAATTGTGTGCTTGGTCTGGGATTACAGAGTTGGTCTGCTACATCGCAATAAGCGAGCTCTAACTCCAATTTCGCATTTGGAAGACTAAAGAGAGTAATCTCACTTGTTTGAGGAATTCTCCCACGTCACGAGTCCTTTTTGGTCACTTTACGAGGTGAACCGGAAAATCCGCCTCTTTAGCAAACAGAACTTTGCGTTGACAGGACGTGGTGGTTCGTTCCTCCCTGTGAACACATGAAGCTTACCTTCTTTATAATCCAGACCTGAATAGAGTAAGTGGTTTCCACCCTTTTGATGTATGGATTTTTCTGTTTGTTCCTTGAAAACTTGTGACTCTTGTATAGCCTAGAGTAGGAACTCAGTTCCTACTCGTATTGTTTACAATTAAGTGTCTTATTATATTAATTGACTTGTTCTTTTTCCTACCGAATATTCTGTGTTAGGTTACTCTCTTTGGGATTACCTAATGTGTCATAAGAAACGGGGTATTATCCACGAAATAACACCTTGTTAAATCTTATTGAGCTACTCGGTTCATTTTTGGAGTTATATCATTGAGAAAGTTATGAACCCCCGATTTGTCTTTGATATGGTTTAAATAGTACTGTAGCAGTCACAGATCTATTTTCTCTTGCAAATCAATACCCCCTGCCAAGTGATTCGGCCACACACTGAACAATCAGCGGACAAAGCGCATTGATCCCATCTGTCTCTCAAGAACTTTTTCTTCTAGCCCTTTTTAGAAGTCACTACAGTCGGAGAACATCCGGCTTGCAACGAAGAAAGACCTCTCTCGCGTCCTCTTCTACGGACATTCCAGCACTGAAGATAACGCTGCTACCTGCTACTTGCACAAAAGAACCAGCCCTGCGGCCTGACACACGAGCTACTTGCTACAGTGAACACCTTCTACAAACTCAAGAAACAACGTACTACCTGCAACACCAAAAAGAACCTTTTCTCACTCTGATTCAAGTTTACTTCTGCTATAAGAATAAACCTTTCGTTGTTGTGTTTTAAAGAAGTTTAGTTATTTATTTTGTACGACAAATTAACTTATAGTGATATGGAAACTAACCATAAACACTAAAGTATCATTACTGACCTTCTACGAGGATGGCTGAAGCATTAAATGACTATGGAAGGTTGAAATGCCATTAAATAAAGAAACCAAATATCATAAATTATATTATTTATGTATATTATGAATAAATTATATTCATTAATAACGGCTCATTGGTCCAGTGGGTAGAGTGTTCGCCAATAATCTGCGCGACCTGGGTTCAATCCCAGGTCGCGTCATACCAAAGACTTTAAAAATGGTACTTGATACCTCCTTGCTTAACACTCAGCAATGTAAGGTATGTATTGAGAGTAAAGTAGAGCAATCCAGGGAAATGAGTAGCGCCCTCCCCTACACCTTGGTGTAGTAGCAATTGAAAAGGGAGCCTTCTGGTCGCTCTTGACTTCGGTCGCCAACTTTACTTACTATATTCATTAATAAGAAAATATTTGATTATAACGATCTCTTTTAAATTTGAAATGTATCTCAATAATTCTAAACGTTAAACGTAAACAATTATACTTTGCCATAAAAGAGAGCTAAAGAATATTATATATAAGTACAATAGATTAAGTAACTTATATATGTATTGTAAACAAACTATATAATAATATACAAACGATAAACGTAAACAATAAAAAATACGTTGCTGTGTGAGAGTTTCTGTTGCGTAGAAAATGTTGATATAATAAAAGATCTTTTATAGTAAACAGTAGTATTCTAAATTTTTAACCAAAAACTATTGGATAACAATTGAAAATACTTTTTGTGAATAATAAACTATAAATGTGTTCGTTCAACTTATTGATAAGAAAATTACAGCGATAGGAAATAGTAATAAAATTTGGAAAGGCACATTTTTTTTAGGAGAAAATGTAAATACAGTAAGTATAACGCACACACACACACACACACACACGCACAGATATATATATATGTATATATATATATATATATATATATATATATATATGCTGTTGTTGGAGTTAATCTTCTTACGAGTCAATGTTGTTTTAGCCGAAACTACAGACGCTGCTTTTGTTCTTTGACAGGTCGAGAGCAGAACAGAGAATTTCACATCACTTTTTTCTTGGTTGGCAAAAGTATTCGAAATCTTAAAGACAGAGATGAAGATGTTGTAGCAGGTGGAGTTCCCGTGGTTCAGTGGCAAACGTGCTTGACAGCCACATCGCAGTAAGCGAGTTCGAACTCCAGTAACGCTATTACGTTCATTTTCGGACTAATACCCTTGATAACGGTATTAATCCCTGTATCCGCCATCCCTAAGTAATGAGTTGAATAGTTCCGCTACTTTTCTGACTTTGGCATTAAATAACCCTTGAAAGTTGATATGCTATTAAATAAAAAATCAGAAATCAGTAATTACTGCCTTCCATAGTTGTTGTCTATCGCACCATGTTTTCTTAGGCAACAACTATGGAAGGCATTAATTACTGGGGATACGGTTACAAGACTCAGCATTCCTATCCGAGGTCGCGGTAAATCACCTGAAGAAGGCCAGAGGTGAAATTTGGCCGAAACGTAGTGAAAGAAGAAACAACACAAAAACTACTAAGATGAGGACAAAAAATCCGCAATAGATAAAAATTAATTCTCAGATTAAGAAGCCTCATCTCAAAATGATTCCAATTAAAGACGAATACTGAATATATTTTTTTTGCAGTCATTAGGCTATTAAAATGTATTACTCTATTAAAATGTATTTTTGTAAGTATTTCAACAAGCAAAAATTGCAAAAAAGAACAAATAAACTGTCCTTTGACCCAGAAGAGAAAGATCAGTAAAAATGCTGAACAGGAAGGCATTCAAATTAACTTATTAATTTGGAAACTCTTCCTAAAAGAAATCTGAATTTTGTATTTTCAAACTGCTTGATCGACTCTGAACAAGATTTTAGAACGATACAAAAGAAAACTTTTTTTCATTTAAAAAATAACTTGGCAGATATTTAGAATTCAGAACCACAAAACAACGCAATGTCTTCTTATATGATTCCAGTAATTTTTTAGGTAGTGGTTTTGTTTTAATTTTCAATGATGAAAGTTATCTTTTTGTTCAAATACCTATAAGCAGTAATATATATATATATATATATATATATATATATATATATATATATATATATATAAATTCACCCCTAAGAGAGGGCGACAACTGTAAAATACAGTACTCTATGGACAAGAAGCAGAAGAATATTACTATATATAAGGATACTACAAAGAAACAAAAGGATCTGGTGATTTACTGTGTATTGATCAGCACTTCCTCACTAAGAGCAAAGCTGGGGGTGGGGAAATGGAATGGAATTACTACCAAAAAGCCAATGATATTGTACCGCAAAACTGGATAATAGATTGTTAAAAAAATGTATAAGATATCTGACCAAGTCAAAAATTTTATCACAGAAACCATGAAAAACTGGAAAGTGGATTTGATAGCTGGAGGAAAAACATTTGCCGAGGGGAAAATCCAGAAAGGCTTCTTCGAAGGGTATGCCATTCGCTTTTACTATTTACAACAACGATGATGCCACTCAATCACATACTTAGAAAATTGTCTAGGGGCTACAAGTTTACTAATTCGCAAGAAAAGATTAATCACCTAATGTACACGGATGAAATCAGGCTGTTTGCACAAAATGAAAAAGAATAAGAGACGTTGATACAAACAATACGAAAATACAGTCATTTGGTATAGAAAAATGTGATAAGTTCATAATGAGAAGAGGGAAAAGACAAATAATAAAAAAAAAACAAAAAAAAAACAGAACCGCCAAATCAAGAAAGAATAAGAACGCCTAGAAAAAAAAAGGAAAATTACAAGTATTTGAGATTTCTGGAAGCGGACACCATCAAAGAAGCGGAGATGAAAGAAAAAATAATAAAAGAATATCTTAGAGAAATGAAAAAGTTTCTCGAAACTAAAACTGCTGCAGAAATCTCATTAAAAGGATAAACAAATGGATTCTCCTCCTTAGAAGATACTCCGGACCATTCTTAAAATGGACAAGGGAAGAACTTGAACAAATGGACTAGAGGACAAGGAAATTGATGTCGATGCATAAGGCCTTACACCCGAGTGATGACAACGACAGACTATCTGTGTCAAGAAAAGTGAGAGGAAGAGGATTCGATAGCGTGGATGCATCGGTACAAAGACTCAAAGACTGCATTAAAAAGATCAAAGAAAAACTAATCACAGCGACCAGAAACAGCACAGACAGCATAATGATTAAGCGAATAACAATAATTAGGAAACAGTAACTGGAAGAAAAACAACTTTATGGATATTTTAAGCGACAAACAGGCGAAATCTCACACAAGAAGACTTGGAAATGACTAACAAAAAGAAACTTTAAGAGAGAAACTGAATCTCTATTAAGAGCAACACAAAACGATGCCATAAGGACCAGCTAAAAATAGATAAGACGCAACAGAATAACATATATAGATTAAGTGGTGATAGAGACGAAACAGTCAATCACATAATAAGCGAAAGTAGAAAATTAGTGCAAAAAGAGTATAAGACTAGATACGACTGCTTGGGGAAAGATGATATACTGGGAACTGTGCAAGAAATTGACATTTTACCATACTACCAAATGGTACATGTACAAAACAGAATCCATCTAGGAGAATGAGACGAGCAAATTTCTCAGGAATATTGCAATGCAAACAGATCCCCTGATCCCGGCCAGGAGACTAGTCCTCGTGATAGTAAAAAAAAAAAAAAGAAAAAAAAAAAAAGAAAACCAGCCGAATAGCAGACTTTGGCGTCCCGGCGTGTTATATAATTACAGAATGATTTTTTTATTTAATCATTTTCGTTAATTATATCTTATCATTCGGTTTGGTTAGGCTTTGAACTATTCGGCTCTTAGTGCAGGTGTTCACGCTCGTGCGTGGAGATGTGACAATCACAAATGTTATAATAGAAGCCCCATATAGGAAATGAGACTGGGGTGTGAATGACGTCATGCTCGGAAGCGATGGGCTAGGACATTTTGGGGATTTTTGAAAAAAGCTGCGAGTTGAGATTTGACTCTTGGCGAGACGAGTTGAGATTTTGACTCTGTGCCGGGCAGCCAGCTGGGGGTTGACTGAAGGACGATTTAGGAACAGTCAGCATAGTAAAAATTGTGCGTCTCTCTCTCTTCGTGTCGAAAAACTAAAAGTCAAAAAAGTTAATAAACGTTTCGTACCTGACCTACCGAGAGTCGTCAATGTTTCGGAATTTCTGTGCATCTGAACATTTTACATATTCGTATTTTGGATATACTACAGGCGGACCATAGAGGGAAAGTCAAAGGGAATGAAAAGAGATACAAATACTAGGACATTGCCAGAAAACTAACAACGCTATGGAACATGAAGGTAAAAATGATGCCAGTTATAAGTGGCGCTTTTGAAACGGTCTCCAACGGCTTTGTAAGAAGGCTGGAGGAGTTTGAAATCGGAGGAGGAGCCGAGACCATCCAAACTGCGGCATGGTTACGAGCGACCAGAATACTAAGAAGATTCCTGGAGACTTGAGGAGACTTGCTGTCACTCAGACTCCTGTGAAAGACCATCAACTAACGCTGGTGTGAAAAACTCGAAAGGAATAATAATAATAACAAAATTGCGCTGATTGCATAGATTACCTTGACTCTTTCTCTCGCCATCCATCCCTATCATTCTGTTGTGGCCCTGGAAGGGTCACTAATTAAAATACAAACATGGATATTAGATAACAGATTATATTACACAAGAAAGATAGAGTTACATAGAAAAGGTAAGAAGTCTCGTACTGTTCGTATAACACCGATAGTGATCTGCTCTTCTGAAAGCGAAATCTCTGTACTTATAACGGTGAGAAGAGTCCATTATAGTAAGATGGGTAAGGTTCCCACAACACATTCAACGCTCTTAGCAGAATCTCTTGACGGCCTTCAGTGTCTGCACAGAGATGAATGTAAGTCTGCTGGTACGGTCAACACTGGTGTGCCCCTGTGTGGGAGTCATCAAGAGAACTTATGAGTTTGTTTCTGCTTGTCCAGCGGTTCCCAGTTTGCATTGTTCGTCTTACTTGAATGTTTTGTGAGATGGGTGGTAAGTGGTCGTACAGATGCTGTTTTGCGTGGTGCCTCTTCTTCGGTTTGTTTAAAACAGCTCACAGCATTCTCATGTAGCTCCAAATCAGTTTTTTCTCCAAGTACGTCGTTAAAATCTAAGGGGTGAAACTATACAATAGTACTGACAGGACAAGAACTTCGAAGAACTCTCGTTTTATTCAATTTGAGAGATCAGATTTTCATGTGGTCGATAACCTATTGATAGCTGTTCATCCCTTTCCGATGCATATGTTGACATCCCGTAGAAACTATGACAGATGCAGATGACGTAGATGATTTAGCTTTCCTTGCAAATACACCTGCCCAAGCCGAATATCTGTAGGATAGCCTGGAACAGACAGCAAGAGGCATTGGTCTCAACGTGAATTCAGATAAAACAAAGTTAATCTGTTTTAATCATCTCTTCATTAAATGGCGAGCCTCTGAAATTAGTAGACCATTTTATATACCTCAGTAGCAATATCTCACCTACTAAAAGCTAAGTCAACATAATAATAATAATGATATTGTTTTGATATAAACTGGATGTTAGCTGAAAAAAAAATTGGATTATTAGTAACTAGTAATCAGCCGAGATTAGATAGAGAGTGTCTCTGGTTCAATGAAGAAAATGGTGGGAAAGGGTTAATCCAACCAGAATGGACTTACAAAACAACCACTAAAGGACTAAAGAAATACTTAGATACTGTGATAGATTAGATGCAACGGTTAGTGAACACACGAGAAGCAAAAGAAAAAGATATTCAATAAGTAAAGACTTGATTAAATTTTCTAAACAACTCGGCCCAACACCGAAACTAATAGATACAAAAGATAAAACAATAAAGGCAGGGAAATATGTAAAGATACAAAAGCACAAAAATTAAATTAATTAAAAATGTTTTGAAAAAACCCTACTCATATAGGCGATACGCTGGAAGAATTAGTAAAGCCGAGAATAAAAACTAATCGATGACTGAAATATGTTAGACTGAAGACAAAGACTGAGGGGTAAAATATAGCAGCAAAAGACCAGATCCTATCAAGTAAAAACGATCCTATAAATGTGCTAGACTGAAGACAAAGACTGGGGGGTTAATTATAGCAGTACAGGACCAGATCCTATTAAGTAAAAACGATCCTATAAATGTGCTAGACTGAAGACAAAGACTGAGGGGTTAATCATAGCAGCAAAAGACCAGATCCTATTAAGTAAAAACGATCCTATAAATGTGCTAGACTGAAGACAAAGACTGAGGGGTTAATTATAGCAGTACAGGACCAGATCCTATTAAGTTAAAACGATCCTATAAATGTGCTAGACTGAAGACAAAGACTGAGGGGTTAATTATAGCAGTACAGGACCAGATCCTATTAAGTATAAACTATCCTATAAATGTGCTAGACTGAAGACAAAGACTGAGGGGTTAATCATAGCAGCACAAGACCAGATCCTATCAAGTATAAACGATCCTATAAATGTGCTAGACTGAATACAAAGACTGAGGGGTTAATTATAGCAGTACAGGACCAGATCCTATTAAGTTAAAACGATCCTATAAATGTGCTAGACTGAAGACAAAGACTGAGGTGTTAATTATAGCAGTACAGGACCAGATCCTATTAAGTAAAAACGATCCTATAAATGTGCTAGACTGAAGACAAAGACTGAGGGGTTAATTATAGTAGCACAGGACAAGATCTTACCAACTAAAAACTATCATATAAACATTAAAAAAGCAATCTCAACAAGAATGATACAATTTATTTGTTTCATAGCATATCAACCTTCGTGGGTCATTTAATGCCAAAGTCATCCGGGCAGAAGAACTTTAGTGATACCATTTAGCCTACAGATGAGAGGCTAATGGAAATCTTACAAGGTGACTGGTGTTTGAAATCGCTTACTACGATTTTTGCAGTATTGCACTTAAACCATTACGCCACAAGGACTCACACCAAACCCAATAGTCGAACTGTAAACGAAAATTGAATCAGTTGCGTGAATTTCTTAAACAAAATTTGATGATTCATGCATAATCGTAATTCATAATGATATAAGAACATTAGGTTTATAAGTTTCAAAGATTTACTCTGAACTGTGCAGCAGACTTTGGTTCTCTAAGCTTCTAAATGGAATAGCGTTTAACTAATAGTAACAGTAAAAATCCAGTGGATAAAAAGGTAGCATTCCAAATTAGGTTATAAGATCAACCCACAAAA
>OY757920.1:85017057-85094557 GCA_963585895.1 Sepioteuthis lessoniana
CCATATCATGGCTATGGTTCAAGGAGTGGGGATATGGGAGTTATATATCTTTCTCAAGGATATTAGTCCGACTGTGAACGTAAGAGTTTGGAGTTCGAACTCGCTTACTACGATGTTGTAGTCCAGCACGTTAGCCAATACACCATTAGAGCATCCCTTGTTTCAGATGAGAAAAATCGCCGTTTTGGAGTAGTTAAAAGTTTTAATGCTATTCATGATCAGTCGAAGCCTAAGGTCCCAAATGTTGAAGAAGCGGGGACTTGAAATAGGCCAATTGTATCACTCACAGAGCAGTAAGACTTCATTCGCCAAAAAAGGCAATACTGTGGATGATGCTAAACAGCATCCGGTGGAAAGGTTCCAGTACTGGAGTTCTGGGGACCCTGAAATCACACCTTCATTCTAATTACTCTCAGGTCCACTGTAACCTGGAATTGTAGTATCTGTTTGGGGCCTAATTACGAGTCATACATATCTGTTTGAAAATTGTTATTATTATTAAGTAGGAATACTTGAAACCATATAATTGTGTCCAAACTATTAGTATTAAGAACGCTTACTGAAAGCAATAATTATTTACTGAGGAATATTATCATCATTAGTAACTCGGGCCGGTGCTCAGGTCTCAAGCCCCTTTCCGAATCTATGACATGCCCCCCGATCTATAATACGAGGCCTCCACTTTACAGCATGTCAATTTTCGTGGAGTAGTATTCATATAGTATGTATGAAACCTGTTCTTCTGGGGCCCCTGAACTTGCTCTCGGTCGATGATATTTCTTGAAATACTTGGAAATTATATTTGTTTTCAAATTATTATGGCCCAGTCGGTTGCATCTCTGCAGAGGGATAAGACTTCCATAACGAGTGTCCTAGATATGACACTAAACATTCTGATGGTTAGACTCCAGTAATTCTGAAGCTTTGGAGAATGTAGAGTACCCCTTTATTGCTACCGTTCCCAGGTCCACTCTACCTCAGAGTGGAAGTACATGTTAGGGTCATATCTATGGTTTAAATAGAAATAAACCTATGCTAAACTGAACTGTTAGAAATAGAACTGTTTTACATTTAACTGTGTAAATAAAACACTGTATATTTATGCTAAACTGAATTGTTTAAAACAGAAATGTTTTTGACATATAAACTGTGTACTTATGTTAAACTAAATTGTTTGAAATAGAACTGTTTATATGTATGCTAATGGATTTAGCATTGAATAACCTACAATGGTTGATGTGTCATAAAATCAAACTAAACCAAACCAAACCAAACAAATTATTAATGTTCGGTAGGAATATTTGAAAGTGTATTCTTTCATTCGCAAGTCCCATGATCTGGTTTAATTGTGAGACCACTTCTCAGGTAGCTTTTTTGGTCAGAAAGAGATTGGAGGTGTCCATCACACTCCTGGTGTGCAACTGGTTTGAATTTAGAGTTTTCAGTCTCTTAGACCAGTTGCCAAACAATGTTTAAAATGTTCAGTCTACCCTACAAAGCTGGATGAATAATTGTTGGATTCATCCTTTCCTCCAAAATATCAGCACTATCTAAAACGCAAACAGCCTAGATCAGGATTAGAAATCGGATCGCAGAGTTCATTTACTATGCCGGTAACCCTTTCAACACAAGTGCCTTCTGAATATGTACGAATTATTTTATCATTAGTTACTTGAAATTATACAATTGCTGATCATAAAAGAAAAGAAAAAAAAAGAAAGTCTTTGGTATTGATGTAGTTTGGTTGGGTTTTATGGCATATCAACCTTTGTAGGTTATTTAATGCCAAATCGTGTTCATACATATCTATTAAATATATGATTTGTAAATATTTTGCTGATAGTATTTTCAAAAACTTAGTCGAGGGTAACCCGAAGGCTCCCTTTTCAAAACTGGGCCATTGGTCAAACGAGTAGAGTATTCGCCAATAGTCCGGGATACCGAGGTTCAATCCCAGGTCGAGTCATACCAAAGACTAAAAAAATAGTTCTTGATGCTGCCTTGCTTAAGACTCAGCATTATAAGGTAAATATCAAGGGTAAAGTTGAGCAATCCAGGGAATGGAGTAGCGCCCTCCTCTACATCCTGGTGTAGTAGCTTTTGAAAAGGGTGCCTTCGGGTCACTCTCGACTACGGTCGCCAACTTTACTTACTCATTTTTAAAATGCAGTTTTTTCAAAAGCAGCGGTCGCGTCGATACTGCTATATAGATGCACTATATGGACGCTAACTAAACGTATGGAGAAAAAGACTGACGGCAATTGCACAAGAATGCTGCAACCAATATTGAACCAGTCCTGGAGGCAGCATTCCACAAAGCAGCAGCTTTACGGCCACCTACCACCCATTACGAAAACTATCCAAGTTAGACGAACCAGACATGCAGGACACTGCTAGAGACGCGAGGACGAACTTATAAGCGACATACTCCTGTAGACCCCATCATGTAGACGAGCAAAGGCAGGACGACCAACCAGGACCTTCACTCCACAGCTCTATACCGATACAGGATGTAGCCTTGAAGACCTGCCAGGAGCGATGGACAATACAGAAGGGTGGCGAGAGAGGGCAAGGGAGATTCGTGCTGGTGGTGTGACATGATGATGATAAATTTTTAAAGGAATCTGAGCTAATTTTATTTGAACACAGATAAATGGTTTCATTTAGCATAAGTCATTTGTTTGCACACAGTTTAAATGTCAAACAGTTGTTTTGATCCATAGATAGGACCCTATCAGGTACTACCACACCGGGTCAGAGTGGACCAGGGAGCGAAGGTAATGAAAGGGTACTCCACATTCCCCAAAGCCTCAAGACTGGAATCTCACCATCAGATGGTTTAATATTATATCCAGGACACTCGTTGAGCGGGAAGGTGTCTTACCCTTCTGCAGAGACGGAATCAGTGTATTATACAGCCCCAGACAATTGGGCTTTTCGGTATTGAAAAAGTCATCAAGAGTTAACATGCTGTAAAACCTACTAACCAAACAATCAACAAGCCAACCACCCAACCGTAGAACAGTCATAGCTGATAGAGAAACAATCCTAGAACATGTTTGAGTGAGCTTGATATAATAGATATGCCATAAAATGTTCACCGACAATTTGTCACCTGACTTCAAAAACGTAATTAATTTTTTTATTAAGTTATTTTTTCTTCGGAATAAAAAAGTTCCAATTTAAAAAAAATTCTTTTAAATCTATTTTTATCTAAAACAAGATAAAGAAACTTTCTTCAATTATAAAGTTGAAATAAACTGTTATATTCAACTTCTTACTTACCAAGTGTTAAATCCACTCCACCAATTTGGCATTCAGGTTAAAAACTATACTCTACATCTGTACATATACTGTACAACAAAACATTAGAAACAACATAATACCTCAAGGGGGTGTCCTCGCGTAGTAAGCGAGTTCGAACTCCAGTCGCACTATTACGATCACTTTCGGACAAATACCCTTGGGAAAGGTATGAACCCCATTATCCTCCCAGCTATGGGTTAAATAGCATCAATAGGATGGCTTTGGCATAAAATAACCCTCGAAGGTTGATATGCCATTAAACAAAGAAACCAAACGCTAATATCTCAAATTATAAATGATATAACAGCGTGAAAATTTACAAAAACTTTCGATCACAACCAGGATTAGACACAAGGACATTTTTTTTTATTTGGTTTGGTTTTATGGCATATCAATCAACCATTGTTGGTTATCTAATGCCAAATCCTCCTCATACATATATATTTAATATATATGACTGGTAAACACATTTGGTTGATAAACTTTTTAAACAAGCCTGTACTCTTTCTTTGCACGCAGTTAAATGGTTTCAAGTATTGCTATTTAACACTAATTATTATATTTCCCATTAATCATTCGTTTAACACAGTTAAATGGTTCCAAGTATTGCTATCCAACACTAATCATTCTATTCAACACTATTCATTAATTTGCACACAGTTAAATGGTTCCAAGTATTGCTAGGTATCACTAACATTTTAATTAAACATCAGTAATTTGTTTACATATAGTTAAATGACCAAACAGTTCTATTGCTAGCAATTCACTTTAGCATAAACCATTTGTTTGGTTTATTTTGTTTGGTTTTATGGCATATCAACCTTTCTCGGTTATTTAACGCCAAATCCATTTTTATGTAAATAATCTGTTCTATTGAAAACAGTTAAGTTTAGCATAAGTACACAGTTTAATTGTCAAAAACATTTCCATTTCAAACTATTCAAGCAGTTATATGTAATAATTCAGTTAAGTGTAAATACAGTTTTAATGTCGAAAAACAGTTCTATTTCAAATAATCCAGTTAAGTATAAGCACGCAGTTTAAGTGTATGTCCGGTTTAATTGTCAAAAACGCTTCTATTTCAAGCTATTCAGTTTACTCAATTCATTTTAGCATAAATATGCTATTAGTTCTATTTAACACATAGATAGGGCCCTATCAGGTGCTACAACTCCGGGCCAGAGTGGACCTGGGAGCAATAGCAATGAAGGGGTACTCCGCATTCCACAAAGCTCCAGCACTGCTGGAACCTCATCATCAGATTGTTTAGTGTCATATCCAGGACACTCGTTAGGGGAGGGTCTTACCCCTCTGCAGAGGTGCAGTCAGTGTATTCTACAGCCCCAGCCGACTGGGCAATACACAGAATTAAATGTCAGGCAGATTTATTTCAAATAATTCACTTCAGCATAAGTACACAGTTTAGACGTCAAAAACAGTTCTATTTCGAGCAATTCAGTTCAGCACTAGTGCGCAGTTCCAATGTCAAAACAGTTCTATTTTAAATAATTCAGTTTAGCATAAATACGTAGTTTAAATGCAAAAATCAGTATAGTGAAAGAAGCACGGTTTTGTTCTATTTAACCCATAGATAGGACCCTTATCAGGTGCTACCACTCCGGGCCAGAGTGGACCTGGGAGCGATGGCAATGAAGGGGTACTCTGCATTCCCCAAAGCTCCAGCATTGCTGAAACCTCACCATCAGATTGTTTAGTGTCATATACCAGGACACTCGTTTGGGGGGGGGTCTTACCCCTCTGCAGAGAAGCAGTCGGTGTATTCTACAGCCCCAGCCGACTGGGCAAACCATTTGTTTGCACTCAATTTAAATGTCAAACAGTTCTATTTGACCTATAGATAGGACCCTATCAGGTGCTACCACTCCGGGCCAGAGTGGACCAGGGAGCGATGGCAATAAAAGGGAACTCCGCATTCTCTAAAGCTCCTGCATTACTGAAGCCTCTCCATGTTTAGTGTCATATCAGGACACTCGTCAGGGAAGGGGGTCATATCACTCTGCAGAGGTGCAGTCGGTGTATTCTACAACTCCAGTGGTCATTGAGTAAAACTAGTTTAAATAGATAGGTGATATTTACGAGAAGTGAAATGTAAATAGCCTTGTTCATGGTTTGAACTCGGATCATCGATTACATTATCTAACGTAACGCTGAGTGTGCCTCCATATGTATTTAGCAAAGTAGTTTGTTGAATGAATGTTTTCAAACCGAAAGTTTTTCTGACCTTTTGATCCAATTGCAGATAACTAAAACCACGGATCAGTGTATGATGAGTATTTTACATTCGTATTTACATATTTTGTGTAATTTTTTTCTTAAGAATTTTTTGGACATGGAATACGAATAATACTTAAAAAGATCTATTTAATCTATAAATCCATAACGAATACTACTAATCTGGATCAAAGTGTTATGGCAATTAAGGAGTATTCCCCACTTCCCAGATCTCCAGAACAGGAACCTCACCATCAGATACAGTTTGGTGTCATACCGAGGACACACCTCTTTTTGGAATCATACTTCTCTATAGAAGATAGGGTTAGCGTATTCTTAGCCCCCACCGACAAGGCTTTTCATTTCTAGCATAATGTAGTCGACTCGCCTACTGTTCGTGTATCTGTTCATTGTAGATTGTGCATATTTCGTGCACTTTATTGCACTGTTGAATATTCTGCTATGTCGTGATGCGAGGACCTCATGCTGTTGCACCAAACTGTTGAATACTACAGAGCATGAGCCCAAGATCCGGTATGTAACACTATGGTATCATCTTGAATATTCGAATGTTACAATCTACTTCAAAAAACAATAGGTGCTTCTTTTGCTTCGGATACGAAAAGTCATTATTCTGACTGCAACATTTTTCTAGCTGTCCAACGCAACACGAAGGAAAAGAAGACATCGTAAGTGTCTATGAACGAATCCCAGCTTGGCTGACACCAGAGAAAAACCCACCCCACCCTTTGACCGATTCGTAGCTACGTTTAACCCCGACTGACTTTCAAACTCAACTCAACTGCCCTGTGGATTTCAACTCGACTGACTCATTTTCAAATTCTCAATCTTTTATATATTCTAAAATTTAGTATTTCAAGAACTAAAGTCTTCGGTGATGTCATCTCACTAAATCATTGCATTATTAGTTTTATTTAATTTCAATCAAACTTATCATGCAACATGATATCAACTTTGTTTAGTTTTTGTTTCTTGTCCCGAAACCTTATTTATGACAAGATGTGATAGTCGTATCCTTCCGCACGCGCATGCCAGTGTGCGCGGGAGACTTCCACTAAAAGATCTCTAACCATTCTATAATTTTACCAAATTATACAATAGAATGATTAATTGTCTAAATTTCTGAGACAAAGCTTGATGATATTTTATCAGTAAAAGCTTTCGGACTATTATCTCCATCTTTATTTTTTTTTCATAATGTTTCCGCCGTTTTATCCTCCGGCCTTCCTCAAGTGTCCCCTGTTTATTATCTGGGCATAGAAATGATTCAACCTGGGTAATCATTTTAAAAATTTTCCCAGGTTGAATCATTTCTATGCCCAGATAATAAACAGGGGACACCTGAGGAAGGACAGAGGATACAGCGGCCGAAACGTTGTGAAAAAAAAAAAGACGAAGACAATTGTCCGAAAACTCTTACTGATAAAAATGATTAATATAATCAATTACTAAATGAAATAATGACCCATTGACATGGACGAGCAAAGGTAGGACGACCAGCAAGAACCTATATACAACAGCTCTATGCCGATACGGGATGTAGCCTGGAAGACCTCTCGGGAACGATGGACGATAGAGACGGGTGGCGAGAGAGGGCCAGGGAAATTCGTGCAAGCACCGTGACACGATGATGATGAGAACCCGAATTATTTTACTGGTGGTGTCACAAGTTTAAGGAAAAACAAAAGAGTAATCAAGATTCGAGTGAGCGAACTTGCTCGTTGATGGGCTGGGTGTGTCACTCAGGGACCTTTCTTCAGATTTGCTCTGCTCCCTCTGCCACTCCTTTTATTTCTAGAATCACAAACAAACTACTTCTGTCTTCAGCTCTTTTTAGTCACTGCCAACGGACCCTCCTAATAAGTCACTCTCACAACTCCCTTAACCAACTGGCTCCACCTGTTATATATGCAGGGGTAAATCTTCCCTACTTCTGAAGATAGTCCATTCATAAAAACGAACTTTTGCCAACTGTATCTCTCCAAAACATCCTAAAATTACAACAATAAAAATCAAACTTTTTAAAGTTGTGACCTGAGCAGTCTAATCTAAAGAAATTTTAGAGAATAAAATTTGAAATCTAAAAAAATTTAGAGAGGGATAAAATAAAATTTGCTATGAAGAGAATGACACTAGAGCCAAGTTTAGTATTTAACAGGGTAATGTTTTTGGGGGCTTTAGTGAGCAATATCAAACGGTAAATTCAAACGGTTAGTTTAAACAGTAAGTTTAAACAGTAAGTTCAAACTAAGTTCCGCAGCTTTCTAGTTCGAATATTGATTTGAAAAGATAACACAGACAATAAAGTTTTTAAAAAGGAATTTCAGACAAAGAAACAAAAAAGAAAGGGATAGAAAATATAAAGTGTTGCAAATCTTAGTGCAATTTGCTGGAACTTATCTGAGAGAGAGTCCGGGAAATAAAAATCTTTGAATTTGAGTATTTTTCTTTTGATTTTGGTTTTATCGAAATGTTTCAGAGTTCATTAAAGTGCGAATCTTCTCTAAAGTTTTTTTCAACAGAATTCTCGGTTGAATTTTCTTTCCGTTGTTTAACTTGGCAGAATTTCAGTGGTCGACTTTCATTTATTTCTTGGGAAGCTTCGGCCAGTTTAAAATATTCTTCGGCTATTCAAGAAGCAAGTGACAAAACCCACCTGCTGACTAATTTTTTTCTGCTTTCAGTTCGGTCCCCGAATTCGTACTGAGGGTCTGAATAATTGTTCTCGACAAAAAGTGGAAGTAACTTTTTGGTGCTGTATTGTCCGGGGTTACTTCTCCCTTTTCCACTCTGGCCAAACCAAGTGCCGCACGTGGTCAGCTTTTTTACTTAGAAATAAATTTTTATAGCTCAACCTTATCTAAACATTTCCATTTAGGATATTCATTCAATCCGCGCTCAAATTACGTAAGCGCCCACTCATACATACATCTCACCAAAGGTCCATAGTATCACATATCTCCGGCTAGATTCACCTCGGCATTAGAGACACCTGTAGATACTAAGAAGTTTTCGAGGGAGGAGCATGGCCTAAATTACTTAGAGATTTGATACTTGTAAAATGAGTAAATGGAAAAATAAAATGATAGTAATTTATATTATACTAAAATTCCACCAACTACGATGTACTCAAAAATACAAACTTAGCAGGTGTTCATCTTGGGTTGGATCTGCTACCGAAACACCCCTTCTCTGGGTTCTTAATATTTTTAATGTTTTGACTCCCATTCCTTTTTGCCTGAACACACACACACACACACACACACACACACACACACACACACACACACACACACATATATATATATATATATATGTTTTCACCCATTAATGAAGCGTGTATATAATCTGAAGAGACGAAGATTATATTCTTCAATGAAATAAATTTACAATTACAATTTAACCGAGGTTGAGTTTTCTTCTTGTTATATATATATATATATATATACCGATGGTCAACTCGCAACCACATATATATACCCCTGTAATATACTAGCTTAGCTGGCGACGATGAAATTAAGAGATTCAATGCGGCCGCAAGATAACATCAACAAAGTGAAGAAAATAAAGGAGGATGGCGAAGAATATAATTTATTGCTTATAGATAGAGTGACAGATATTTCCGTTCGCTGATAAGATCAAAAAATTACCGGAAAAAAACCCGGAAGTATGTAAGTTCCCATAACTAGCCATAAACAGAAAAATACGTGAGGCGAAGAGGATGTTCATTATTCCACTTGGGATTTGAGAGAGAATATACGGTCTTTAATTTTGGACTGAAGGCAGAGATCTGCTGGTCGCTCAAGCGAAGGGGAGAGGTCCGCTACAGTCTCAAGCGAAGGGAGAGACCTGCAAGTCACTGAAGCAAACGTGTCTTGTGTGTTCTCCGGCCGTCGCTGTAATACACACAAAGAGTCCCCGTCACAGAAGAACGATATCTGCGAACTCTCTCTCTAACCGTATTCCTAGTTCACACACGTCGCCGTCGAAGAATAAAGATATAAATTATATGTTTATATATCTACGAGTCCTTCGTTGTTTGTCGAGCGGTTCGATATGCGACATGTTCACAGATACATATACATACATTTAACACTAGGAACTAACTCTTTAAACGTTTATAGCGTCACACTAACTCGATTCATAATTCAAAACATTTTAGAAAGTTCTGACTCTATGATTCACAACAATTTTTTTTATATTTCCCACAAATCGACTTAAATTTTCCATTCAGGATTCTTGAATTTTTTTCATCGGTTTAATCAGAAACTATTCGTAATTAAAAAAAATAGCGTTTTTTCGCCGATTTTTAGTTTGCGAAATTAAAGAATTTCATTAAATTTAAAAAATACGTCTTTCTAGTCACTATGTTAAATATATATATATATATATATATATATATATATATATATATATATAAATAAAAGAGCCTTTGTCAGAGACAATTTCTATCGCTCCTCGCCAAAGAAAACTTTGAAAATCGATATTGCCTTTTGAATAATATTTTCAGTTAATTTCACGCAGTTCAATCTTTTGTCTCATTCTCTCTCTCTCTCTCTCTCTCTCTCTCTCTCTCTCTCTCTCTCTCTATCACGCACTCTTGCTTACTATTTTTTGTTTGTTTTTGTTTAAGTTTCGCCTGTCTCTTTTTATATTTCTTTTGAATCTCACCCTCTCTGTCTCTCATCAATAATCATTTTCTGGGGCTTAATCTTTCTATGTGGTTCCACCCATGATCAATACATGCAAATACACATACTTGCTCATGCGCAGTTTTTCATTAGTATTCAGCCGGACAAACACATTCCAAGTTTTTGTTATTCACCAAGCTTTGCTAAGTCCGGTATACAGGCTTCAGGTTGCCTACTGTACCTGCTGTTGCTAACTGGTTACCCATCTATATACTGAACCACTCTTTGTGGGGGGAGTCCTTATGGCTTAGTGACCAAAGCGCTGGACTGCAGACTCTGAGTAAACTAGTTCAAACTCCAGTCGCGCTATTACGTTCCCTTTAGAACTAATACACTTAGGTATGAACTCCCTAACTACCCCCCTCAGCCATAGTTTAAATAGTATTGCTTGTGTTCTTCATCAAGTATGACTTTGGCATTAAATAACCCACGAAGTTTGATAGGCCAATAAACAAATATCATTTAGAAAATATCACGTCATTTCTGTTCTTTTAAAATCAAACTTCTAAAATAAATTTTCAAAAAGTGTTATTCATATTTTTACTCATTTTTCTCTCTTTTTTTTTTTTTATGTCTTCCGTTTTTTTTTCCTCTCGATTTCCCATTTGTCTCTTTTTTTCCCTCATTTTTTCTCTTCTTTTCCTGCCATATCATTGAAGCAGTCGATAAGCATCTGATATATAGTTTTATAGCTTCCTCTTTCTTTCCGTCTTTCTTTATATTACATTAGAACATAAGATAAGCACCCGATATGTATCCCTATTGAGTCGTCTCTCTCTACTCTTTCTTTCTTACACGTAACGTATTCTTTTTTTTTCCTTTTCTGTCCTCACAATAAACATAGAAGAGTCTATTATTTATTTAAAGTGATGACAAGAGGTGACGTTCGAACAAATGCGTTCATGTCTTATTCTATTTATATTATAGATGTTAAAAAGTTTCTGAAACTAATTCTCACCCATAAAACACCCCGGCATATCGAGCTATTATTTGGTTTCTTTGTTTAATGACATATCAATACGTTGTTTAATGACATATCAATACGTTGATAAACCCTTTACAAGGTCTTATTCAATTCCAAAGCCATTCTCGCAGAAAAACGGTAGTAGTACTTTTTAAGACATGACTAGAGGGATAAAGGGGTTCACACCTTTCCCAAGAGTATTAGGCCGAAAGTGAACGTAATAGCGCGATTGGGGTTCGAAATCACATACAACGATGTCACAGTTCAGCCGGTTAGCCATTACGCTACTGGATATGTAAAATAATTAGAGTGATTAATTAGATTTATTAATGATTTTATTTATTTGGTAAAATTTTAACTTAGTTAAGGATTTCTAATGTAAGTGTAGTTCCTCGTAAAGGTCAAACACGCGCACAGGTGGCGACCAGGTTTAACTTCTCACGTCAAAATAACGTTGGGAAAGACGGTATACGGATAATAAACAAATCAAGGCTTTTCAATCGGCGTAGGAAAATGTGGGTTTGTGACACATGTGATGATTCTAGAAAGATTGATGCGATAAGTAATTAAAATAGAGAATATGTAAAAAAAAAAAGAGATACTTTAAAAATTAAGGTAGTTGAGTTTTGAAACCCAAAGAGAGAAGTTGGGGTTAGACATTGGTACAAATCGCTTAGAGAAGAGGTGGTGGAGTGGCTCCAAAGGAAATACGTTGATAAACCCTTTACAAGGTCTTCCTCTCTCTCGTGTTTTCGTTTACTGCTATAAAATGCTGGGAACGGATAAAACAGTTTCATATCTGAACAACATGCATCGCCTATTATTTTTGATTTTTGATATTCAAGATGATACTGTAATGTTACAGTAGTTCCTCGATCTATTTTCTTTTAAAAAGAAAAATACACTAATAATAAATTTTCGGTCCAGTTTATTGGTCTAGTGGGTTGAGTGTTCGCCAATGGTCCGGGAGACCCGGGTTCAATCCCAAGTCGCGTCGTACCAAAGACTTTAAAAATAGTGCGTGATACCTCTTGCTTAACACTGCAATATAAGGTACGTATCAAGGGTAAAGTGGAGTAATCCAGGGAATGGATTAGCACCCTTCCCTACACCTCGGTGTAGCAGCTATTGAAAAGGGAGCCTTCTGGTCGCCCTCGACTACGGTCACCAACTTTACTTAATTATATGAAGCTTAATTATAATTCATATAATTTATAAATATAAATTTAGAATTATAGATAAATTTGAAGGGTGTGCTCTGATGTCATTTTATAATCATCTAAATTCTCGATATAACGGATATAACCAGAATAACATAATTAAAACCCTTCACTCTTTCCTAAATAGAAGCATCAATATAATCATTTACCGGTATTAAACAGGATTTTAACAGATTCACGGATCGTCTAGTTATGTGACGTTATAAACATTTTTGTTTTGCTTTGATAATGTTCATGTGTATATGTCTGCGCAAGTCTCTATGAGTATGTATGCATGTGGGTGTAGTAAATATATTTGTATATGTGTATAGAGTTGAGCCTATAAGCAAGTGTGTGCGAGTATTTGTGTGTGTGTGTGTGTGTGTGTGTGCATAGGTAGCATATATGTATGTACATAAACGTGGGAGTATAGTTGGTGGGTTGCTTCTTTTACGGCGTATCTACCCTTTTCGAGTCATTTTATTGCTGAATTAAATTTCAAACAATTCATTTTTGTATAAAAACAGCTTTTGTTAAATATCAAAACAGTTCTATATCAAACAATTCATAAATAAAGTTGGCGACCTTAGTCGAAGGTGAGGGCGCTGGTGAGGGTGTAGGCGTGAGCGCAACTCCATTGCCTGGATTACTCAACTTTACCCTTGATCCTTACCTTATAATGCTGAATGTTAAGCAAGGCGGCATCAAGTACCATTTTTTGAGTCTTTGGTATGCCTCGATCAGGGAATGAACCCCGATCAATCTACTCATTAGGCCAATGGCCCGATTATCATAAGTACACAGTTTCAAAGTCAAAAACTGTTCTGTTTCAAACAATTTAGTTTAGCATAAATACACCGTTTAGTTCTATATAAAACAGTTCTATTTCAAACAGTTCAGTTTAGCATAAGTAAGCAGTTTCAATGTCAAAACAGATCTATTTCATACAATTTAGTTTACCATTAGTACACAGTTTAGTTCTATTTGACCTATAGGTAGGACCCTAT
Organism: Sepioteuthis lessoniana; assembly: GCA_963585895.1. NCBI lineage: Eukaryota > Metazoa > Mollusca > Cephalopoda > Myopsida > Loliginidae > Sepioteuthis > Sepioteuthis lessoniana. The sequence goes on from OY757920.1 coordinate 85,030,478, forward strand.
CAGGAGCTACCATTCCGGGCCAGAGTGGACCTGGGAGTTAAGACCATAAAGAGGTACTCCGAATTCCCCAAAGTTCCAGCATTACTAGAACCTCACCATCAGATTGTTTAGTGTCATAACAGGACACTCGTTGGGAAGGGAGGTCTTACTCCTTTGCAGAGAAGACCGTGTATTTTAAAGCCCCAGCCAACTCAACAATGTGTGAATGTAGTAGTATCAAATGGATAGCTAATTAAGTAAGAGTTGGTTGTTTTTTACGGCATATTAACCTTTATGGTTTATTTAATGCCAAATCTATCTATCTATCTATCTATCTATCTATCTATCTATCTATCTTATTATTATTATTAGAAAGTAAATAGTTTGTTGGTAACTTTATTTTTGAACAAGTCGTTTGAGTTCATTTCTTTGCCAGCATTCAAATAGTTTCAAGCATTCCAATTTAACACTGATAATTCTATCTAATGTTGATAATTTGTTTGTACACATTTAAATGGTTATTAGTATAGCTATTTGGGGGTGTCCTATTACATTCACTTTTAGACAAATACCCCTGGGAAAGGTATGAATCCCCTTATCCTCCCAGCTATGTGTTAAATAGTATCACTACTACTCTTCTAGAAGAACAGCTTTAGCATTAAATAACCTACAAAGGTTGATATGCCATTAAAAAAGAAGCCAAGCCTAGTATAGCTATTTAACATTAGTAATTCCATTTTTCAAGTATTCTTATCTTATATAACCTATGTGCACGTAGCTGTTTGGCTTCAAACATCTTATTATAATCCTTTGTAGATGAGTGAACAGTTCTGTTTAACACATGAATGGGACCTTAATAGGTATTTCCAATTTGGGCTAGAGGGAACCTGGAAGTAATAGCAATGAAGGGGTATTCCACAAACCCCAAAGTTCCACGACAATGGCCTCGCCATCAGATGAAGTTTAGTTTCATATCCAGGACTCTAGTTGTTATTTATACTCCACGGCAAAGACGCAGCCGGCATATTCTCCAGCCTCAGCCGATTAGGCTGACAAGTTAGGGTGGTCGATTGGTTTTAAAATATGATAAAATAGAAAGAGGAGGATTTCTCGATGGGGATGAAAGGATAATTTTTTCTAAGTCTCGGGTGCTCGTATAGTTAGAGGTCAATTGTCAATGATATTATTTTCTAAACTAATTTTTGCGGATCCACACGAGGAAAAGACGGTTTTCTTTTCTGGTAGTCCAAATTAGCATATATTCAAGGAAATAATTTGAAGAGGACAGACGAGTAACGGCCCTGAGCAGTAGTGACAGCGCTCCTCCGCTTATCACAGTTGGTCACATCGACATCAGAGTTAGGAGCTGGTCTTTTGACTGAATGGGATATGAAACTGACCGAATCTTTGTCTGCCGTTCATATCGTGATATTAAGGGACCAGAGACCCCTCCTGGCCATATTGCAAAGTATCCCATGCCTCCGCCTTGATCACATAAAAAAAAGAATAATTAAGACGGACGTATATGTGTATTTTGAAATTCATTTTGGCGTTTTTTTTTAATCTTTGTAAAGCTGACCCGTGGTTTGCACAGTTTCGACCAACTCGGTATCTCTTTTTGGAAACAAACACAACGTGAGGGAGAGTCATCGGTTAGACAGAAAGACTGGGCAGGCCGAAACGAACACGGACACAAGTTATATCCTAATTATCTTCCTAATGCCTAACATCAAAATACTCCAAAGCTACAAAAATCGTTTTTATTTCTCTAAAATAACCAGAGCCAAAATATCAGGTTCTGGGTGCCATTGTACTAAATTTGTTTACATTATCATATTTACCCAACCCCTCCATTCGGGCAGGATATGACACAAGGTTAATTTTTAAGCGGAGTTTAACAGGTTTGAATTCAAAGTTTTCCTTTTCCTAGACTAGTTGCCTCACCAAGGCTGAAGAACCCAGTCTGCCCTACTATTTTCCCATAGCTGGAGGGAGAATAATTGGATTCATACCTTTCCCAAGGGTAATAGTGCTATGTGAAATGCAATCAGTCTCGTCCAGGATTTGAACTCGTGATTCCGTGTCCATTTCCTACGACGATAACCATAACCCCACGGGCACCTCCATTACACCACGGGCATTTACATTATACACTCTCTCTTTGAGTCTTATTTTGAGAGAAGTCTGATTTTTTACTGTTGTATTGTAGGGGTATCAAGTTATCTCTTGATTCCAAACTGAACTTTAAAGCCGTTGATCGTCAGATGATGGAAAGTATTGACAAACACATTTTTAGACTCGAAATACCAAATTTATTTCTTGACACTTTTTGGCTCAAGTCGATTGTGATAGTGTGCAATGTCTTCAACGCTCATTTTAAGAAGATAGAAGTCCTCATGGCGTTATAGGATTTGTGGTAGACTGTGCATTCAAAGTAAGTGATTTCAAAATCCAGTTGTGTTATTATGTTCACTTTTGAACCAATACTATTTGGGAAAGGTATAAACCCCCTTATCCTCTCAGTTATGGGTTAAATAGTATCACCGCTGTTCTTCTACAGTGATGGGTTTGGCATTGATTAGTCCACGAAGGTGTATATGCAATGAAATAAAGACGCTAAACATAAAATCTTGGTACTCTTTTTAGGCTTCTTTGACCCTGCACAATGAAGTAACGTCTTTCTAGTTGGTCAAATTCAACCGGCGCCAAGGCTTTGATCGCCTTAAAAAGAACTCGAAACGCCACAAACACATTTAACTTTTTTCATACAGTTGTCGTTTTGCCTCTTTCCATCAAGTGACACTCATCAGCCAATCAGTACACAGTCGTTTTTCAGTTCCTGTCATCGGATACATTCATTTTAATCGAACATAGGATTTTACCATACAGGTGGGCAACACATATCTAACCCTACATGACCGGCAGGTCAAGCATGCATTGTCTATTCTTTACTCATCAGCTGAATCTTTGACCTAACACTGATGTAACATAGTAGTATATTGTATACAGAGGCTATTGATACTACAAATAGACTTTCACTACTCGTGAGGCCTAAGATTGCTGATTTAGTGAAAATGACAAATCAAAGCAATAATAAAGGAATTAATAGCTGACCATTTTATCACATCTTTAAAATATTATGCAAAGCAAAATAATCAAGATAAAAGGGAAATATAACCATTAAATGGATAGCAAGTAAAATCTTAAGATGAATATTTTTCCTGTAAATGGCATTTCTATATCTAGTTATGGGTTAAATAGTTCCGATGCTGTTGTACTTGGATGACTTTGGCATTGAATAACCTGTGAAGGTTGATATGCCTTTAAAAACAAAGAAATCAGATTTTTTGCTTCATATCACGTGATATACTTCCTTTATTTTTCTGGAGCTAAAAAAAAAACAATAGTATATATCTTTAATTGATCTTTTGAATGACGCTCTGATAATTATAATCATATTAGTATATCACGTGATATGAAGCAAAAATGTCTGATTTCTTTGTTTTCAATGGCATTCAACCTTCATAACGATTTTGAATCATAATCTATTTAGGTGGGTTCAAGTCTCATTGGGTGCTCCATTCATACGGCCCTGTGCCACATCTAAAAAAAGCTTAGTAAGTGCACTCTGTTTAGTTGGGTTCGAGTCTCATTGGGTGCCCCATTCATACGGCCTTGTGCCACATCTAAAAAAAAAGATTAGTAAATGTACTCTGTTTAGGTGCGTTCAGTGTAATCATCACAGGAAATGGAATCAGAGACCGGAGTTCAAATCCTAGTCAACGCTGTTTACGATACATTTTGCGCTAATGCTCTCGAAAAAATCATTAATCTATCTGTGATCACCCCACCGTAGGGAGAAAAATTGTAGGCAACCAGTCTAGAAGAAGGAAATTAGTTTTAAATTGACCTTGTGTCACATTCTGCTTTGGGGTTGGGTAAAATACAACTCACTCAGGTTCTTATCTTGTCCAGTTGTCTGGGGCTGTAGAATAAACCGAGTGCTTCTCTGCAGAGGGGTAAGACCCGTCTCCAACGAGTGTCCTGAACATGACACTAAGCAATCTGGTGGTGATGTTGCAGTAATGCTGGAGCTTTGGGGAATGTGGAGTTCCTTTTTATTACCATCGCTCCTTGGTCCACTCGTGTCCGGAGTGGTAGCACCCGATAAGGTCTTATCTATGGATCAAACAGAACTAAACAAAGTGTTTATGTTAAGCTGATTGCTTGAAATAGACCTTTGTTTAAATTCAAATTACGTACTTATGAATTGTCTGAAATGAAGTTGTTTTTGTATGCTAAACTGAATTGTTTGAAATAGAACTGTTTTTGACATTGAAACTATACTTATACAAAGTGAATTATTTGAACAAGAACTGTTTGACTTAACTGAATAGCTTGAAATAGAAATGTTTTTCACGATTAAACTGTGTAGTTATGCTAAATTGAATTGTTTGAAATAGAACTGTTTATTTGTATAAAAATGGACTTGGCATTAAATAACCTACAAGGGTTGATATGCCATTAAGCAACAAACAAACAAACAAACAAACAGATTGTTACTTCAACAGCGAAGAACATCTCATATCTTCAACAAGAATAAATAAAATCCGGGATAGACTTGAATTGTTCCCTTCAGCCTGGTTTTACGTACCTGCTATGAAGGCATCGATGGTGATAATTATCTTTATCACCCACCTGGTAGGACTTGACCCAAGGTTTTTTAAAAGTGAGGATTAGGGGACTGGAAGGTTGTGCATGAACCAAGACTTATGCGCTCTTGGTCATAGGTTCACCAGGCGCGATGGACAGGTGCATGTGGATTATTGCTTATCATTGATTCACAAAGTGAAATGCTTATTGTCACGTGGTGTCCCAGTGAGATGATAGAAATAAGATTACTACTATCCTCGAGTTCAAATTAACAGTAGCAAGCCGTCAAAGAATGACCGTTAAGAAAGAATGTGGGTCACAGTGGAGACCAACAGATGTTTGTACTTGGTGACCTCACTCGGGTCGCCTGACACGGGAAGGAAGAAGGTAGAAGCCAAACGATTGGCTGGGACCCCAAAACGGAAGTGGGGACTCCTTCTCGTCAGCGGAAATAGACAATAAGAAAAATTAGTTGTTGGACAGGGTTCGTGGCGGACGGAACTACAGCCAAGAACTCCGAGTAAAAGAAGAGCCCGTAAAAGAAGAAAGATTCTCCACAGGAATCCATCGAAATAAGATAAGTAAACTTTGGGACTGTTTCTCCGTATACCCAATTTTATATACCCCCCTCTCTCTCTCAATTTGAAGAAAGACTGAAAACGAAAGAAAAGAAAAGAAGAAAGACATTTGTGTTCATGCACTATTCATTTATGATATATTTGATACGTTGAAAGTGTATATCTGTGTGTAGTAAAAAGGACTGATATATTTTAATGTTCCCACGTGCTTGAAGTTGTTATTTGTTGCGTTTGCTACGAATTTGTTAAATCATGTTTCTTTTTCAGCTTCTATTCGCCTTATGATATGCTCGCTTAAAACTGTCCTATAAATTCCTTTAAATTCTTATACGGGGAACCGGAGTTGCCGACTACTAAAATTAAGAAGTCCGTATCTTCCATTGTTCTAGGGGTGGAAGTCTAGCGGCCTTGGTGGGTGTGTGTATAGTGTGGAATTTGGAACCCCTTGCCAGCGGCGGTCAGTCTAGCCATAAATTAATCCCCCACATAATATGCCAGTTCTTATGTGCCCGAGAAAAAAACTCTGAACGAGGACTTATTCTACAAGGGATCAAGTGCCAGTCTGTCCCGTCTTCACACGTGCGAAAATAAATTCCTGTTCTGGGATAAAAGGTAAATTTTCGCGTCACATTATCAACGATTCTCACCATCAGATTGTTTAGTGTCATATCAGGACACTCGTTAGGGGAGTCTTACCCCGCTGCAGAGATGCAGTTGGTGTATTCTACAGCTCTAGCCGACTGGGCCACCTTCTATTTCAAGTAATTCAGTTTTGCATAAGTACACCGTTTAAATGTGAAAGTGGTTCTATTTCGAAAAATTCAGTTTATCAAGAGTACACAGTATAATGGTCAAAACAGTTCTATTTTAAGCAATTCAGTTTTCCATAAACACTTTGTTTAGTTCTATTTGACCCATAGATAGGAGCCTATCAAGTGCTACCACTCCGGGCCAGAGTGGACCTATGAGTGATAGAAAGAAAGGAGTACTCCACATTCCCCAAAGCTCCAGATTTACTGGAGTTTCCCCATCAGATTGCTTACATATCCAGTCCCAGCCAACTGGGCCTAAGTGATTCTGAGTAAAGTCATCTGGAGGTTGCTGGTTCAATCCCAACTACAGGTAAAATAACAAGAAATACTTATTATAGCTTAACAATTGTAAATCCTCATTGTTAATGGAATTAGAATAATCTGCCCCGTCGAATTAATAAATGGTTCATTTCGAGATTCTCTGTAGGCTCCCAAGTTTGACATGAAACACCGGAAGAAAATGGTTGTGCAAAAGTTTTCGGCTACCTTACATAAACCGATAAAGATTCAGTGTTTTAAAAAATTTAATGCATGATGTTTATTTTAAGAAGTCAGTGTACATTGATTATATTTCGTGTGGCTCCTATAGCTTTAATGATTGCTTCAATGCGCCTGGGAAATGAGATAATACAAATGCTTCATCATCTTTACTGAAATGTAATGTCATTCTCTCTAGCTGGGCTTCCATAACTCTTCAAGGTTGCATGGATTCTTCTGAGGAACTCTTCTATTTAGTTCTGTCCATATTTGCTCGATGATATTTAACTCTGTGCCCTGGGCTGGCCAATCGTTCAATACGGTAACACCTTCATCAGCCAAACGCTGTTGTGCTGCACGCGATTTCTGGTATGGCGCTCCGTCATGTTGAAAAATCTCACCTTCGTCCAAGTTTGGTATTAAAGTGTCCTTCAGCAACTGGCACTATCAAAGTTACCGACTTTTGCACAATACTGTACATGGTGTTTGATAGGAAAAACTGAAGCTGTATTCACCAAGTCAGAAATAAACTTGCCCAGTCGGCTAGGGCAGTAGAATACATCGACTGCACCTCTGCAGAGGGGTAAGACCCCTACACCCAACGAGTGTCCTGGATTTGACACTAAATAATCTGATAGTAAGGTTCCAGTTTTTTTAAAGAAATATATACATATATACATATATATATATATATGTGTGTGTGTGTGTGGGTGTGGGAAAGAGAAAGAGAGAGAGAGAGAGAGAGAGCCAGTTCGTCTTCAGCTTTGGGGAATGCAGAGTAACCCTACATTGCCATCGCTCCCAGGTTCACTCTGGCCCGGAGTGCTAGCACCTGATAGGATCTCATCTATGGATCGAATAGATCTAAACTGCGTACTTATGCTAAATTGAATTGCTAGAAACAGAACTGTTTTGACATGTAAACTGCGTACTCATGCTAAATGGAATTGTTCGAAATATGACTGAATTGTTTAAAATAAAAGAGTTTTGACATTTAACTGCGTGTAAACAAAAGCTATACGTATACTAAATTAAATTGTTTAAATTAGAACTGTTTGACTAAACTGAATAGTTTGAAATAGAAATGTTTTTGACAATTAAACTGTGTACTTATCACCATCATCATCATCATCATCATGTCGTGCTTGTAGCACGGATATCCCTGACCCTCTCTCGCCACTTTTCCCTTTCATTCATCGCCTCAGGCAGGTCTTCTGGACAACATCCCGTATTCTCACATAGTTGCTGAATGTATGTTCGTGAAGCGGAATTGTTTGAAATAGAACAGTTTATTTGTATAAAAATGGATTTGGCATTAAATAACCTACAAAGGTTGGTATGCCATAAAATCCAACCAACCAACCAACTAGAAATGAACAATAGATGAAACGTTAATTTTCTTCGGAATAGTTTCCTTGATATTCGATACCGTTATTCTAGCAAGGTTTTCATTGGTCGAAAGGCATCTGAAAGTATTTTTATATAGCGTGAATACTTTTCAAATGCTGTGAAGCCGTATATGACGTAATATTTTTCAAATTCTGTGAAGCCATACTAACTCTTATGCACATACGCATACACACACATATATGTACAACCCTGGTAAAAAAATATAAGACTATCCTTAAAAATGGAGAAAAAGGTATTGTTTTACAATTTTTAAATTATGAAAATCAGATATATGAAAAATAAAGTTAAGAGACATTTGAATATAAAATAAGAAGAAATTTCAATTATTTTTTTATTTGTATATTAGCATTTATGCTAAATTTTAAGGTTTATTTTTGACATAAATATTAGACCACCAATAAAAACTAAAGAAAAAAACTTGATTTAATTGAAAAATGTATTATATTTCGTCTACGTAATATAAAAGTTATTAAAACTGTAATACTTAAAATCCTAGAAATATAAGTGGCCAAAGGAACTAAATTATCTAAATTTGAGAAATGCGAGATTACAGCTCTGAAAAGAGTCGATAAATCACAGAGAAATTTCGAAGGCCTTAGAACCGTTATCTGCGATTACTTGAAAACTCCAAATAAGTACGGAACAAGAAAAACCGACTGGCAAGCCAGAAAAATTATCACCACAATTCAAGAGAATTACTGTTCGTGAAGTAAAAAAGAAAACTTCGTTAACATTAAGAATACTGAAATCTCCAGTGGATGATCTTTGCAGTACTTGAACAATTAGAAGGCATTTAAACAACAAAATATTAAGAATAAGAAAAGAATCCATCGTCCGAGGTTAACTATGGTGCACAAAGAGAAACGACTGGAATATGCTCGTCAATATCAGACCATGAGTGCTAAAAAAAGGCGAAAAGTTGTTCTCTTGGACGTAAAGAAATTCAATTTAGACAGTCCAGATGGCTTTCAGATGTTCTGGCACGAAAAAAACTTTTCCAGAAGAGAATTACTCAACAAGGCATAATGGAAGAGGATCTCTTATGGTCTGAGGTGGGTGCTTTTTCATCTTCAGGAAAATTTAAACTACAATTTGTCAGTGGTCGACAAAAATCAATAGATTATGTAAAGATGCTAAATGATTTATCTCTCGCACATGAAGCGCGTCGTCTATGTGGAGAAGAATGGATGTTTTAGCAAGATAATGCTGCTATCCACAATACATCAATGACACAGAAGTATTTACTTGAACAAAAAAAATAAGACTTCTTGACCACCCAGCGTACTCTCCAGACCTCAATGCTATAGAAAGTTTGTGGGGATTGATTATTGCAAAAGTTTATGAAGGATGTCGACAGTACTCAGTAATTTCTGAACTCAAAAACGCAATCTTAGGCGCATGGGAAAAATACCTTTGTTTCAACTCCAGAAACTAGTTGATAGTATGCCTAGCCTAATTTTTTAGATTATCAAAGCTAACGGTAGATCTACAAGATAGCAGATTAAAAAATTGCCTTTATATTCTATAGTTCTACTCATTGGTCTTATATTTATGTCAAATCAAAATTTTAAAATTAAGCAAAAATGCTAATATGCATATAAAAATGAATTGAAATTTTATATTTCAAATTTAATTGTCTTTATGCCTTATCTTTCATATATCTGATTTTCATAATCTAAAAATTGTAAACAATATCTTTTTCTTTATTTTTAAGGGAGGTATATATATATATATATATATATATATGTGTGTGTGTGTGTGTGTGTGTGTGTGTATATATTATTCCGTCCAGTTAAACCGAAGTCGGGAATAATTCCGTCAGGACAAAAAGTCATTCAACTATGAACATTTAAATTTTCCTGGTAAAGAGCTCAATGTAACTGACATCACAGAGCAATAATTTGTTTTAGAAAAAAACAAAATTTAGATCTGAAGAAGTCCTGTTATTTTTGGTGTTACTGATTCATATCAATACCCATAACAGGATGGAAATAAATTTATAATCCTAATTTGACCGGTTTTTGTTTTTTCTTAAAGAAATATATATATATATATATATATGCGTGTGTGTGTGTGTGTGTGTGTGTGAGAGAGAGAGAGAGAGAGAGAGAGAGAGAGAGAGAGAGAGAGAGCCAGTTCGTCTTCATGCCGTTTGGAGGCGTTTGTAGAGTAATGGTTACCGTCGAAGGAAATGGGCCCGGTAACACGAGTTCAAATACTGGGCCAAGCTGTTTACCTTTCTCTTAGCGGAAAGGTATGAATGCAATTATTATCCCTCCATCTATGGGGAAATTGTAAGTTAGACAGGGTTCGTCAGCATTGGTATGGCAAGCAGTCTAGGAGAAAGGAAAACTCTGAATTCAAACCGGTGAAACTCTGTTTAAAACTGACTTTGCATCGAATCCCGCTCGAGCGGAGAAGTAGGGTATATAAATATATACGTGGTGCATTCAATAGGTTTCCAGACTGTTTTGTGTAGGCATTTAAAATTGGCGTAGATTCTTGAAAATTCAGTATGTTATTGCTATACATCTTATGAGATGACTGACCAATTTTTATGATTTCAGCTTCAAATGAACAGCTACAGCAGCAATTGGAATACACCCTACTAAAGCCTGATTGTCACTGCTAGTGAATTTCAAAAATGCAATCTGGACGTGAGGACACTTTAGTAGTACGATATGCAATAAAATTCTATTTTAAGCGTGGAAAAAATGCCACTGGAACGTATGGAATGCTTCCGACTGCTTTTTGACCATCGTGCATGAATCGAGCATCAGTTTTTGAGTTGCATAAAAGATTCAAGGAAGACAGGGAGTCTGTGAGGGATGATGAGAGGTGTAGGAGGAGTAAGAAAGTCAATACACCAGAGTTGATTGGCCAAACGGTTAGGGTTACTATGTTGAGGTTTTAAGGGAGTTCAGCAAGAGATTCCGTCGGAAGAGGCCAACACTCTTCAAATCGGCTCAGTGGCATTTCCAGCAGGACAATGCACCAGTCCACAACTCCATCGTTGTCACAGACTATTTGACCAAGATGGGCATCAAAACAGTTCCTCAGCCTCCCTAGAGTTCAGACCTTGCTCCCAGTGACTTTTCGTTATTCCCTAAGCTCAGAAGCTGTCGTTATGAGACAATTGAGGAGATGAAAGAGACTGTGACGAAGGTCATTGACATGCTCACACTAGAGGGCTTCCATGGGGCCTTTCAGAAGTTGTTGGGACGGTCGAACAAGTGCATTGCAGCCGGAGGCGATTACTTCGAAGGAGACTAGAGTTTCATGTGTGTACTATCAATAAAAGTGTCCATACGAAAAAAGTCTGGAAACTTATTTAATGATCCTCGAATATATATATATATATATATATAATTTAAAAGTCTCAAAGATGAAGAAAGATTTTACGTACTGTCCATGACTTCTATTTTCATGTACGTTGTCCCCACGTGATCGTCACAGGGATTGCAGAATCCTGGGTCTGTGCTTTATGATATCACTTTAACTGAGGGCATATACGTATATTTAAGGTAGTGGGGACACGTATGGACAAAAGAAGGTGTAATTTTTATGTATCTCTTCCTCCTTTAACTTTATACCCCTTCCATCTCCATCATTTTCTATTTACACACACACACACACACACACACACACACACACACACACACACACACACACATACACATATATATATATATATATATATATATATATTGTATATTTGATTTATGTTTTTGTGGTTCGTTATTATGAAATTTCCAAGATTTTATCAGCTTTAAGAAAAACCTTGGTAAATCTATAAAATTCCACTTGGGCTTTTGCCGAAATACGTTATTCTTCTGATATTGATTTTGGTTTGGTTTCCTTGTTTAATGGCATATCAACCTTCACGGGTTATTTTATTACCAAAAACATCCCTGTTGAAGAACAGTAGTTGTAAGATTTAATCCATAGCTGAGGTGTATCAGAAGGTTCATACTTTTCCCGAACGTATTAGTCCGAAAGGGAACTTAAAAGCCTGATTGAAGTTCAACCTTACAACGCTGTCTCAGTCCAGCACGTCAACAACTTTCTGCTTTGATTTTGTTGACGATTTAAAACATCTTTTTTTTTTATCTCTTCGAAATCTTTAAATCTATCTATCTATCTATCTATCTATCTATCTATCTATCTATCTATCTATCTATCTATCTATCAGTCTGCCCATATCTATCTATCTATCTATCTATCTATCTATCTATCTATCTATCTATCTCTTGGAATTTAATCTAGAACCGAATTTAAAATAGGGAGAAAAGACACAAAGTGGAAAAATCATGGAAGCTGTGGAAACAAGAACATTCTAAACAAAAATCAGTCAAGATTGGAAAGTGAAGAAATAAATGTGGAAACATTAAATCAAAGTTTCAGACTTAAAACGGAGCTGAAGATAAAATTGTTCAAATAAAAGTGTAATAAATGAAGCATAAAATAATAACCTAAATCAAAGTTAGAAGAAGGAAAAAGAGAAACGAATTTAAACTATTTCAAAATATTTAGACTCGACAACACAGACCAGAGCAAAAGTAAAAGAAATTGCTCGTCCCGAAAAATAAACAAATGAATAAACAAACAAATAAATAAATAAATAAATAAATAAATAAATAAAAATTTAGACGAAATGCCAAAACGTTAAACTGAATACATGATTAACTAAAGCTATGGAGGAAAAAGTATAAAAACTAAGACTGAATAACTTTGTGTAAGAAACTGATAGATAAACGAAACAAAATGAAATCGTCTTGCGTTATACATTTTGCAAATAAGAAAATAATAAAGCGGAATACTGCAAAAAGAAAACTGAAAATAAAATTACGAAGTCAAAACAAAACAAAACGAAACGAAACGATTCTTGTCCGAAAGAAAATAAGATAAAGACAAAACGAAGCCGATTAACTATTAAATCAAAGTAAAAAACAAAAACAACAAAAACAAAAAAACAACCAATGAAACAAAAACAGCAAAACAAACAAAAAACAAAAAACAACAAAAAAACAAACACGAAAAATACGAATCATCTGAAGGTATTTCATGTTCTCATTAAACTAATACACTAGACTGGTTATATTTAATTATAGATTGCAAAATAGTTTCAGTTCCGTTTTGTTTAGAATAAGAATCAACCAAGAAAAGGAGACTCTAGTAGATTCTTCAAAAATCTGAGTTTAGTTCCTGTATACATTGTCATATCAGCCTTCGCATTCTTGTAAGATTGCTTGGAAGGAATAAGAAAGTTTGCCCCTATTTCAAGATTTGCTTTGGCTGAGTTGGGTGTTATGGCATAACAAACACTGTAAGTTATTTAATTCCAAATACTCTTTTTACATATATATCAAATATATGTGATTTAATTTGGTTGGGTTTTATGGCATATCAACCATTCTAGGTTATTTAATGCCAAATCCTCTTTATGCATATGTATTAAATATATAGAATTTGGTTTGGTTTGGTTTTATAACATATATGATTTATCAAACATTTTGTAACATTCTTAAGTGAACCCTAGCTCTTTTTTCTTCGCAGTTAAATGGTTTCAATTATTGCTATGTAACAGTCACAATTTAATATCAGTCATTTGTTTGCACATAATTTATTCTATTTGACTCCTAGATAGGATCCTATCAGGTTCTACCATTCCGGATCAGAGTGGACCTGGGAGTAAAGGCAATGAAGCAGTACTCCATATTCCCTAAATCTCCAAGGCAGGAGCCACGCCATAAGATGTTTTACTGTCATATCCAAGACACTCATTGGCAGAGGGTGACCCCTCTGCAGAGACGCAGTCGGTGTATTCTGCAGCCCCAGCTGACTGGGCTGCTTTCCTGAAGGTATTATTCCGAAAGTAAACGTATTAGCACGATAGGAGTTCGGACTCGCTTACTACGATGTCGAAGTCCAGCACGTTAGCCATTACGCCACGAGGAATCCCCAATATGAGTTTAAGATTTTTAAAGAACATTGAACAAAAATTAATCAGTGCTCCTTGACTTGAACCTGACCAGTAGAATATGCAAACTCAATCCACTGCAGAGGTGTAACCTTTCTCTCAGAAAAAGGGTAAACTGCGTATGAATCAAAACTGGATCTGATAACGAGGCTCCAGTTCTAGAGATCCGATGAGTGTGGAGCCCGTCATCATTGCCATTACCCCTAAGTCCACTCTGACCTTGATTAGTCGGGCCCAATTGGCGTGGGCCGCAGAATACACCGACTGCATTTCTGCATAGGGGTAACCCCCCACCCAACGAGTATCCTGATATGTCATTAAAGAATCTGATTATGAGGCTCCAGTAATGATAGTATATTCTTACATTACCATCAGTTCTTGGTCCACTCTATCCAGGAGTGGTACATTTGATCAGGTCCTATTTATGGGTCAAATAGAACTGTCTGATATTTAAACTGAGTGCAAACAAATAACTTATGCAAAACTGAATTGTTAGAAATAGAACTGGCCATTTAACTGTGAGTAAACAAATGACTGATGTCTGATTAAATTGTCAGTGGTACAGAGAATGCTTGGAGCCATTTAACTTTGTTGACTTCTACTAAATTGAATTGTTAAATATAGAACTGTTACTGTGTGTATCTACAAAACATACTCACAAATATATATATAAGGGTTGATATGCCATAAAACCCAACCATCCCATATATTGAATATATATGTATAAATCAGATTTGGTATTAAATAACTTATAATGGTTGATATGCCAGAAAACCAAACCAAACCAAACCATACCAAACCAATTCCTATATTTCTAATATATATATATATATATATATATATATATATATATATATATATTCTTACTAATTTACTATCTACCAGCATTCACGGTGACAAAGGAAAAGAAAAAAAACCCGCCAGAATTCAGAGATAACAAATCTCGAATCACTGCCTGGGGAAAAAAGAAAAACATTATCGGGAAAAAAAGAAAGGGACAACTTCGTCACATCAGTTGAAAAAACTCAAGAGATATGCAATCAGTTGGTCAAAAGAACAAAAACCAACCGTAAAATGCTGCAATGCAACAATTACAAAAATTGCTCAATACTAAATAGAGCCAATTACAAAAATTAAATCAAATCGTGTTTTAGGCGAAATTGTAGTAGGATAGTCCCGACTCGCGATTTGATTTAATATATATATATATATATTTATATATAAAGAGGATTTGGCATTAAATAACTGACTGGTTGATACGCCATAAAATCCAACCAAACCAAACATCGTTGTTAGTACCTATCAGGTTCCCGTCTGTGGAACAAACAGACCTGCGTGAAAATTTAAAGTATTAAATAGGAAATCGCAAACCATATAATTCTATGGAAACAAATGATTATTATTAAATGAAACTATTAAAGTTAGACAGGAACAATTAAAATGATACAACTGTAAATTACTTATACCAAGAATAGTAACTTGAAGATATAATTCTTTACTTAGTATAATTATCAGTCCCTTGAAACCATAAAACTGTATAATTTTTGTTAGTATTAGATTAGAATACTTGATACCATACTACTATAAATTATTTGTATTATGAATAGTCACTTAGAGATATATTTGTTTACAAGGGATTATAATTAGTTACTTCAAACCTTAAAACTGCATAAAAATGATTATTATTAGATAAAAATACTTGAAACCCTGCAATAACCGGCAAATTATTTTATTTAATAGGAATAGTTGATATCATATAATTGTGTGCGAAATCTTTTAAGAAACCAACTACACACAAAAAAAGTTCATATAAATTTACAATGAACGAGGTTCTCTAACCTCTAAAATAACCCTAGACGAATCGACATGCCGTAAAAATCGATCAAACCTAGTAATTAATTTGATTTTATCAATTCGAAATACGCAGGCGCAAATGCATTATAAAAGTTTACTTATGTTTAAATCACAATATGTTATTTCTTCTAAGTCTGTAGCATCTGAAGAAACGATGACTAATATTCTTCACCGAAATAAATTCATTATGAAAATTTAACTATGGTTGAGTTTTCTTCCAGTTATATATATATTGTCACGTGGTATGCCACTGAGAGGAGAGAAGTAAGATCAATTTTCCCTACCCTTCTGTGTTTGAATTAACAGGCCCCTAAGATTGACCGTTAAAAGAGAAATATGAATGAAGGTCAACCCCTCACGGCCTGCCTGTTGAATGAAGTAACGAATCCAGGTCAGAATGAAAGCCAAGGGCTGCCTACACTCTGTGACCGGGTGGACGGAGATGGAATGTAGGTCATTGAGTAGCATGACCGGTGAAGGTGAAGGAGGAGGAAGGAACCAAATGATTGGACGAGGCCTTAGCACCGGAAGTAGTACCCTTTTCGTCAGAGGAAATAGGGATAAAGAATTCCGTTTAGAGACAGAAATCGACAGATAAAGAGGTCGGTTGTCTAGCCCGTTCCGGGGGAAAGAGCGGATCAGAATCTTGGACAGAACATAACTGGTGCCTTCCCGCCAAATTCTAAAGAAACGCCGCTACCCCGTAAAAGAAAGGAATCTAGGAAATGAACACCTTAAAAAAAAAGAAAAAAAAGGTAAGTACATCTTAAACTGTTTTTCCTCCTAACCTTCCCAAATATTGGAACTTACATGCATTCAGAAAAGGAAAGAAATAGACTGAAGAAATTCGTTTCAAAAACTGTAAACGAACGGGCGGACTTAACTACCTTTTCAAATTTTAAAAGTAAAGAAAAAAAGAAGAAAGAGAGACATTTGTGTTTAAGACAGTCTGCTGGTAATATAGCCGGTACCTTAAATATTTGTTTGGTCTTTACACATCAAAATGTTTTTGTAGTTTAAATGTTCCCTTATATTGAAATATATTCGTTATGTTGTTTATCTGTCGAGTTACCTTCTTTTACATATGTCTTTTTAAGCTTCATTCGCTTCAATTTATTCTCGCTACATGTCTTATTCGCCTTTAAAAACATTACACGGGAAATTGGAATTGCCGACTACAGTGAATAATATTTTTTATCTTAACCTAGAAGTCCATGTTTTCCGTTATCCGAGGGGGTAGGAAAACGAAACGGTTTGGCGGGTGTGTGTAACGGGAAATTTGGAAACCCCTGGCCAGCGGCGGTCAGTCTAGCCCCAAATTAACCCCCAGTTTCCATATACCCGAAAAAGGAATCTTAACTAGGACTTATTTTGCGAGGGGTCAATTGCCAGACTGTCCCGACGTCACACGTGCGTAAAATAAACTCCCGTCTTGGGATAAATATTTATGCACCGTTACAATATATATATATATATATATATATATATATATGCATACTTGACTGAACATAATAGAGATTTTTTGTCTACATATTTCAAATTAATTTTGAAACCAGTGCTAATGTACTTAAATGTCTTTAGCTACTGACGCTATGTATAGAAACAAATTCGAAAAGTAAACGCTACACAGTACAGACGCTCATTCTAAGAAAGTAGTAATGTACATACAAAAGTTACATCGCTTTTGTAATACATCCTCCCCTGACGATGGCCCAAAGTTGGGCAGAAGTACTTGGGAAATGACTAATTATGGAAGGTTTATCAACCAATTCCCGCCGAATATCATTAGATCAATACGGCAATTCTTTTAAAAAGATTAACAAAAAATTTAAAAGATTAACAAATTTAAAAGATTAACAAAAAATTTAAAAGATTAACAAAAAATATGTAGACAAAAAAAATGTCTATTATGTTCAATCAAATATGCATCAATGAAGAAATACTGCCAATATATATATATATATATATATATATATATATATATATAATTGGAAAAACTCAACAAAGCGTCAATTTGTTATTATAAATTTTTTCTGGCAAGCCACTCTATAAGAGAAGCTAACCTCTTTAGATAGCATCACACAATGGAGAGAAAAAAATCATAATGATATTCTTTCAATGGATTCTTACTCGTTTAGAATATATTTAAAAAAATAAAGAGGTAGGGACAAAAAGATATGGGCTAGAAGTTAGTGTCAAAAGCAGATGTAATGTCATTGTCTGGTATCATGTATACTTACGAATTTTTTTAACAGAACTAATAAAACCTTTGAAAACTGAAATCTTGTCAATAAAATAACGTTTTATTTTAAGAAAAATCTGTCAATTTATTTATCGATTTTTTTTAGCAAAACATGGCCATAAACACAATTACTAATATCAAACTTATCTTGTTTAGTTAAATAAAAGTTTTTGATTTCAATTTAAGATTAAAATTTAGTTTTTATCTAATTTTATTAATTTTCAAATATATTTTTTATTCTGAAAACTTCGATTCTAATTATTGTTAAAATTATTAATATCATTATAATAATTAATCATTAATAATTATATTACTACTAACAAAAGTTAACAGGTTACTTATTATGAATATTATTATTATTATTATTATTACTTTCCAAGTTTTCACATCATGGTTAGCTGATGGTTTTTCGCAGGCATTTAAGTGACAGTAAGTCTCTTCAAGTATTAAGGACGAAGTGTTGTAGTTTGGATCTTTTCTACACGTTCTCTTATTTCCAAGTCTTCCAGTCCCTGTACCAATCCTTTCGTGACTGTACCAAGAGCACCAATTACAATCGGTATAATCGTCACATTCATGTTCCACAGTTTTTTCATTTCTCTAGTAAGGTCCAAGTACTTACCCTTCTTTTCGCTTATTTTGATTTTACTCTGTGCTCCGACGGGATAATTCGATAGATTCTCTTTTTTTATTGAGTATAACAAGGTCTGGTCGTCTGACCGAGATTTGGTCATCCGCTTGTATCTCAAAACCCCAGAGGGGGTTTGTGCGACTAATTTTCCAGGATGGATTCTTGGTTGTGCATATACCATTTGTTTATATGGTCAAACTTCAATTTCTTGCACCTTGCCCACCCAGCCGTATCTAGTCTTACACTCTTTCTGTGCTAATTTGCTTTATTTGCTTATTATATAATTAATGGTTTCATCTCTATCACCACATAACCTACATCTGCTATTTTATTGCGTCTTATCTATTCTTGCTTTGATATGAATGGTCTTTATGGCGTTGTTTTGCATTGCTATTAGAAGAGTTTCAGTTCTCTCTTAAGGCTTCCCATCTTTAACCACGACAACGTTTTCTCGTGTGAGATGTCACTTATTATTCGCTTAAAACGTCCACAGAAATGTTTTTATTCCCATTTTTGTTTTCTGTTTTTTTTTCCGGTTTGTTGATCCTCGTGTTGTCAGTATTGTTTCTGGGGGCTGTAATTGGTCTTCCTCTACGCATTATTATTATTATTATTATTATTATTATTATTATTATTATTATTATCACGGCCGCCTGCCTCCCATCACGAAAACTATCCAAGTTAGACAAACTAGACACGCAGGACACTACTGGAGAAGCAGAGACGAGCTCATAAGTGATGTACTCCTAAGGACCCCCACATATGGCCGAGCTAAAGCAGGACGACCAGCTCGAACATACATACAGGAGCTATGTGAGGATACGGGATGTAACCCTGAAGACCTGCCAGAGGCGATGAACGATAGGGAGAAGCGGCGAGAGAGGGTCAAGGATATCCGTGCAAGCGGCACGACATGATGATGATTATTATTACTATCATTATTATTATCATTATTATTATTATTATCAATTATCTAGAAAAGACCATAACTTGTTTATTTTTCTAGATAAGGCCTGTACTTGTTTATTTTTCAAAATAGGACATTATTTTTTTTTATTTTTCTAGATAAGGCCTTAATTTTTTTTTTCAGTAGGTTTTAACTTTTGCTGATTAATACACAAAAATAAGGAATGATTAATTAAAAATCATTATTCAAAATCAAAAATACTTATTATTCGACAATGAAATCAAAGAGTTAAAGAAAGGTATACAAAGGTCATTCGATGTATCATTGGGCAGCTACGACGGGGCTAACAAATTGTGAGCTTATGGAAACATACATATTGGAAACATTAGTGAAGAATATAAATAAAAGCAACGCAGGTTTATTCAGGAAAGATGCAAGGAGACCAAAATAAGTAATATTGAGCAGATTTTTATTTATATTGTAAACAACATTATATATATATATATATATATATATATGGAAGTAAATCATAGAAAAGAATCCGACAATGTGGAGAAAAATTGAAAAACAAAGTAATCCAGAGTGCTGAGTTTAATATGAAAGAAAGTCGACGTTATAACGTTTCGGTTGTAATAAACCCTCATCAGGACTTAGAAAAGATTTTATGTCTCTTCTCGCCCTTTCTCTCTCTTTTCTTTTTTCTTCTCTCTTTTCTTTTTTTCTTTACTCTTTTGTTTTTTCTTCTCTCTTTTCCCTCTTTTCTTTCTTTCTTTCTTTCTTTCTTTCTTTCTTTCTTTCTTTTGTTATATCACTTGATGGTTCAGTTTGTTTTGCATCATTGCCTTACATAGTCACAGGATATTTAAAAAAAAAAAGAATGCTGATTTATTGATTAAACGGTTAGCGCTCCTTTTCTCTGTATATATAATCTCCTCTCTTGTTTTGTATTTCATTAAACATCCATCGGTAATCGAACGACACTCGATAACATCTTTTCGAAGTCCTGATGATTGTTTATTAAAACGTTATCGGGTCGACTTACTTTCTTATTAAATTCTTCACTTTGGATTGCTTTGTTTTTCTATTTTTCTCCACACACACACACGCACACACACACACACACACACACACACACACACATATATATATATGTGTATATAATAGAAAAAGCTAAACAAGCCATCGTTTGACTATTATAAATTTATTTAAGCATTAGTTTATTCAGGAAAGACGGTAAGAGACCCAAATCAATAATATTAAGTAGACTTTATCTATATTGTAAACAACATTATATATATATATATATATATATATATATATATATATATAATCAGAAAAACTCAAGAAACCGTCATCTGGCTATTATAAATTTATTTAAGCTGGCAACTTAATATTGATTATAAATTACATTAATTAAATAAATTAGATTGAATTCATGATAATGAAATGACGGTTAATTGAATTTTTTAATTATATGGGAATTTGATCAGTAAGAAATCTCCATATTTAATATCATACACTGAGAACACATGGATATTTACAAGAACACTCTAATATATTCTCAAATAGAATCACTCCCAATTCATCTTCTTTTGATATATATATATATATATATATGTGTGTGTGTGTGTGTGTGTGTGTGTGGCGAACAAAGGTGTAAATGACTGAATAAAACACCGATCTACAAATCAATAAATTTAAATTTTTTAAAATTGAGTGAAAAGATTGTCGAAAAACAGCAGTTACAAAGTCTTATCTTGTAAGAAAGGATATTAGTCCGAGCGTAAATATTTCATGAAAGAAAGTGAATATTCATGCATGAAATATAGGAGTCTTTGATAGCTTTAATCTAAATGGACATGTTTTGCATGTGCAAAAAATCTGTGTGTAATGATGTTGTGGGAAAATATATTTATGCATTAGCAGATATGCAGCTGCAGCTGAAAAATTTCATCAGCAGGGAGCAGATTGAATAGTGGTACGAAAATTTTTAACACAGTAAAAACGTAAACAGATATCGTTCAATTTAAGAATAGAATTATTTTGAAATTGTTGTATCGTGGTAAGGAAACGATACATAGTGAGTTAATTATTTATTAACTCAAGTGGTACAGTCCGACTAGTACTATAAGTCTCTCGCTGTTGGTGTTACGTCCGAAGTTGGTCTTCTACTGACCGAGGTCTTTCAGAGCTATTCTGTCTCGGCTCTTGCTTCTCTGTCTCTGTCCGCGTCTCAAGAGACATGGCGTCTTTTATACTTCCACAATACCGGAAGTAACGTGGTACGAGCCACTATACAACAGAAATTAAATGCATTTTTAAAGAAAAAGAATGTCGGATTTTCATTAACCCCCCCCGAAAGGTATTGAGTTAGTACAGAATAATTCTCAACTTATTGAAGAAATATTTATTTGATGGCCTATTTATTAGATTGAAGTAGGTTTGAGATTAAATTAAAAATATGATTTTTCTATGATTCTAATCTAGGAGGGAAAAGATTTCTTGAATTATTTGAGGTTTTGATCCTTCAAATATTATCGTTTATGAGATCTCAAAGAAATTTTGAAACTAGTGGGTTTAAAAATGCATATTTTAAAATTGCATCTTCTCGAGCCCGTTTTCTACACAAGAAATAACCTTTTTCTGTATGGAAATTAGTTAATTACCTATATATATATATATAAATATATATATATATATATATATATATATATATATATATATATATATATATATGTGTGTGTGTGTGTGTGTGTGTGTGTGTGTGTGTTATTTGGTCCAGTTAAACCGGAGTTGGGAATAATTCCATCGGGGCAAGAAAACTATTCAAGAGGGAACTTTTAAATTTTCCTGGTAAAGAGCTCAATGTAACAGACATTACAATATAATATAATTATTGTTGTATTAAAGTTATTGAATAAAGTTAAAAATCTATTTTGATATTAGATCTGTAGTTTAAGTCAAAATGTAATTAGAATTTAAAAATTAAAATAAAAATTAAAAATTAAAATAAATAAATTTACTACAATTCTAACCAAAATTAGAATAAAAAACGGAAGTGGGCTAAATGAGGGGATAACTCTTCACCCCTCTTCTATCCCCCCACCTTTTTTCTGTGTATATTCTGATTTGTTTTATCCATAGGTCCTGTAAAATTTTTTTTCGAGTTTTTGAATTTTTCAAAACCGCGTAACAGGATGGAAATAAATTTATAATCCTAATGTGACCGGTTTGTTGTTTTTCTTTAAGAGTATATATATATATATATATATAAGTAAAACGGAAGAAAGGTAAATATTTGATGGTTCATTTATTTGCCAACGCGTTTTGACTTCAAGGTTTTAGTTGAATACAAAAAAATTTTGTCAAAATTATTTTTGTATGAAAAATAATTATATTAAATAATCTTTTAAATTCAGTTGGAAGTCTTCATTAAGGCTTATAAATGTTGCGATGAAAAAAAAAAACCCCGGAATAATACAGGCTGATATGTTCAAATTACGTTATGCCATGCAATAGATTTTTTTGAAAAGTAAATGGCGCTTTGTGGTTTGAGAAACGGATTTGTGACATTTTATTGCTGACAGGGACAGGGGAGTTCATCTTTATTGTGGATTTAGAGTTCTTTTGGGATTATTTTTCCTATTAAAAAAAAAAAGAAAAAACAATTTTTGCACTTGCAAACAATCCTTGATGATGGCCTATGAAAGGTCGGAAAGCGCTCAGGACAATTTCGGTAAATTCATCTATCAACTCCTACCTAAAACCAAAACATTTATCAGGAAATTTTAAAGGATACTAATAAAATTATATAGATAAAATGTGTTTTTATTATTTAATCAAACATACTGAATGAAGGTTTGCTACCCACACACACACACACACACACACACACACACACACACACACACACACACACACACACACATATATGTATCACACACACATATATATGTCACACACACACACGCACACACACATACACGCACATATATATATATATATATATATATATATATATATATATATATAAGGATAGGTTACTCTTAACCGCGATAGGCCCACTATGGTATTAATAATAAAGACAATTATTGTTGAAGAAATACCCGAATCCATATATGCCATCAAGGCCTGGCGTTTTCAAATTCGATACTTTTTTCACTGTTTTTCTGAGGGATTCCCGGTGTATTATCGCTTTAGAGCCTTTTTCACGTCCTTTTAATTTTTTTTTCATGGAATTTATCCATTCTATCCCTCTGTTATATTCTCTCTATTCCCATATTTTACTCCGAAATAGTTTTGCTTCTTTTGCGTCTGCTTGTTGTTATGTTATTGTGCAATCTCCTCTTATTTATTATTTATTCTGGAAATTCTTGTTTTGATTGTATTGTTTGACCCTTTTTTGGCATTGGCTAAGTCTCCTTTCTTTCGCTGCTCTCTTTTGATTTATCTCATCAAGTTGTATTGTCAGATATTTCCAGTTTTTTTTATGTTAGTCTTTTAATCCCATGTTTTTTTTCATTCCTAAGATTCTTCGTTTGTAGTCCTTGTCCTTACCAGTCCTCATCTAAGCTCCCATCCAGGTTTTGTATTTCCATTTCAATTCCTTCGGGACACGCAAATTTTATCACAGACTAATTTTGCTCAAGTGTAAATTAGCTCATTTAATTCAGTGATAGTGTCCGTCGGGATACTTCTTCATAATTTGCTCATACTTTAAATTCTTTTGAAGGTTTTATACCAACTCTGCTATAGTAGCATTTAGCACGTATATTTGCAAACTTCTCTAATTTGCATTTTTCTTTACACACACACACACACACACACACACACACACACACACACACACACACACACACACACACACACATATATATATATATATATATGTGAGATTAAAATCTTTATACGTCTACAGGAGTACCTTTAGGATATTATGATTTCAGCCAGACTCTGCCTGTTCTCATTCTCAGCTTTTGAATCTTTCGCAAGTGATTAAGAAACGTTAGCATTTCTATTAGAGTAAATTTATCAGAAAAGCGAATGGAGACTATTATGGAGACCACCTGGGCAAGATTCTAACAATGTGTTCTCAGCGAGTGACTGTCTGAAATCATTATATCTCAAAGGGACTTCCATAGAAGTTCTACCATTTTTTTAATCACGTCTTTAATATATATATATATATATATATATATATATATATATATATATATATATATATATATATATACATGGATGAAGAGAGAGAGAGAGAGATAGATAGAGATAACATAAGGTCGAAAGTAGTTGGCAATAATTAAAAAATAAATGAAAGCAAACGAATATTCCTACTCGTCTTATCAGTTTTGCTCATCGCTATCTTTCTCTCTCTCGCTTTCAATGTATATATATATACATATTATCTCTCTCTCTCTCTATTTTATCTTTCTCTCTCTCTCTCTCTCTCTCTCTCTCTGTATATATATATATATATATATTGGTCTAGTGGGTAAAGTGTTCGCCAATGGTCTGGGAGACCTGGTTTCAATCCCAGGTCGTTTATCCTTTGATAGTTTATTATTGATTTAGGTTTATTTTCAAATATAGATTATAATTAATGAAGTCTATCATAATTAATCAAGTTTATTATACAAGTAAATAGAGTGTTCACCAATGGTCCGGGAGAGCGGGGTTCAATTCCAGGTCGTGTCATACCAAAAACTTTAAAAATGGTACTTGATACCCCCTTGCTTAACACTTAGCAATATAAGGTTCGTATCAAGGGTAAAGTGCAGCAATCCAGGAAAAGGAGTAGCGCCATGCCCAACACCTTGGTGTAGTAGCTATTGAAAAGGGAGCCCTATATATATATATTCTTTCATGTGTTCATTTGCTAAAGTTAAGGCCTTATCAAAAAATATCAAAAATTTAAGGAGTTATCTAGAAAAATAAAGAAGTTAAGACCTTATCAAGAAAATAAAACAACAAAAGCAGCAACAACAACAATAATGATAAATCTCGGCCAGACAAACAGACCTTGGGGTAGTCAACAAAAGACAGCAGAGAACCTATCGAATAGTGGACTTTGCAGTTCTGGCAGACCACGGAATAGAATTAAAAGAAAGCCGAAAGAGGGATAAATATCTAGACCTTGCTAGAGAACTAAAACAAAATGGAGCATGAAGGTGACGGTGATACCAATTTTTTGGAACAATCCCTAAAGGTTTGGTAAAGGGACTGGAAGACTGGCACAAGTAGAGTTCATCCAGACTACACCATTATTAAGATCGGCTAGAATACTGAGAAGAGTCCTGGAGACCTGAGGAGACTTGCTGTCACCCAGACTCAAGGGAGAAACCATCCGCTCATGCTGGTGTGAAAAACTCACAGTTGATGATAAATTAATCGAGTAAATAGATTAACGAATCCCAAAATTCATTTAACATAGCCTCGTAAATAGCCACATGACATAAACAAGGCAGCCCTTTCCACAATGCTCCACAAACTAAATCACTGTTCCTATCATGTCCTCGCAACAGTATATAAAAAATAACTATCACGAGGGGAACCCCTTTGTCAGATGATTCTGTTGTTCGTGTGTGTGTATGGAATACGGTTAATGAAATCAGATTGACTTGTACCGCCGGAGCTCAGACATTGTCCGAATGCAACTGAATTTATTACTAAAGACAAATCTACATTAAAGGATGTGCTCGTAGTGTAATGGTTATCGCCGTATTAAAGTGACACGGCAACACGAGTTCAAATCCTCGACGAGACTGCTTACATTTTCCATAACGCTAATACCCTTGGAAGGTATGAATCCAATTATTCTCCTTCCAGCTATGTGGTCCGGTCGGCTGGGGCTGAAGAATACTCCGACTGCATCTTTGCAGAGAGGTAGGACTCTCATAACGAGTGTCCTAGATATGATACAAAACGATCTGAGGGAGAGGCTTCAGTAATGCTGGGGCCTTGGGGAACGCAGAGTATCCCTTCATTGCCATCGATCCCAGGTCCACTCAAGCCCGGAGTGGTAACACCTGCTATGGATCAAATAGAACTAAAATGTGTGCTTATGCTAAACTATCCCCCTACTCATCCCAAATCCAGCTATGGGTAAATAGTAGTGCAGACTGGGTTTTTTAGCCTTGGTTTGGCAACCTGTCTAGAAGGAAAACTCTGAATTCAGACCGGTTAAACACCGCTTAAAAATTCACCTTGTGTCATATCCTGCCCGCGCAGAGAGGTTAGTAAGTAGATACAATTAAGGGAGGGATGCGTAATTTATGTAAAATATGAGCACGAAAACTTTTAAAATCTAACTTCATCACGATGGAAAGAAACATTTTGGATTCAATTCTTTTGTCATTCTCTGTTTGAACTAAATGAAGATTACACGTATATTTTAAAAGTTCGGTCGTAAATTGACTAAAAGTAAATATTTTTTTTGCTTGATAAACTCTGTTTTTTTTTAGCAAAGCATCGGATGAAATTTAAAGCATTGAAATTTCTTGTGGCACTTAGAATATTAGCTATGTTATTTATATTGCTCTATTGTGTAGCGAAAAGCTAAAGAAATATTTGGATATTGTCAGAGGGACGACGAAATTTTGGATGATAAAGGTGACAATGATATCTATTATTGCTGGAGCCCACAGAATAAAAAATCAAGGAGAATGGGGGAAGAGGAGATGAGAGAATTAATTATAACCATCCAGACAATAGAATTTCTGAGATCGGTGGAATACTTAGAAAAATTCTGGAGAGCTGAGGAGACTTGCTGTCACTCTGACTCTAGTTAAAAAATTAGCCATTCTAAAAATAAAAGAAAGCGAAAGGATAGACAGATACTTGGACTTTGCCAGAGAACCAAAAAGCTGTGGAACATGAGGTTATCGATGATACCAATTGTAGTTGGTGCGCTTTAAAAGGTTCCCAAAGACTTGGAAAGGAAACTTAAAGAATTGGAAATCAGAGGAAGAATCAAGATCATCCAGACGACAGCATTGTTGAGATCGGTCAAAATTCTAAGATGAGTTCTGGAGACCTGAGGAGACTTACAGTCACTCATACCAGCAGACCACCAGTTGCTATTTGTGTAAAAGTAGTAGTAGTAGTACTGCTAATACTACTACAAATAACAATAATGATAACTATATGTCACCGAGTACTCCCGGAAGAACAAAAAAAAAAACAAACAAACAAACAAAAAAAAAAAGAAAAAAAAAAAGAGTGGAACAAACGACCGACTATATAAAGACAAGCATATCCTCAAAGAAGCCAAAACAAGGTGGAAATTATAGGCATGAGATGGATTAAAAGTGTAAAAATACCCGACATATTCATAAACTGCGCCAATGCCACGGGAAACTGGAGAGTAGAATTGACAGCGAGAGGTCAAACACTTTGCAGGAAAAAAAAAAATTTTTTATGGCATTAGTCGACTGAATTTCAGAGACGAAGCTTGATGATTTTTATCATTCAGGGTTTTTGTACTGTTGGCTTCATGTTTAGTGCTATATTCACAACGTTTCGGCTGATATGTCCCCCGGCCTTCTTCAGGTGTTTTTTGATGAACTCGGGAGTTTACACGGAACTTCGAACCATTTCCTTTATTTAATCCACGGAGGTCATTTTCTCTGATTCCGTTAACCATAACCGGGTACAAGTGTTAAGTGTTCCTGTATTGTTACTCGTCTGCTGTCAGGATTGAACCCGTAACCTCCTGATGATTTTCTCTTAGAAGCTTAGGGAACCAACGCCAATAACCGTTACACAATGTGTTCCCTGGACACATTGGGTAAAGAGGCATCTTCCAGGTAGACTCACTCTTTCCACTACTATTTGTTATAGCCATGATACCACTCAACTACGTACTTAAGAAGTGTACGGGAAGCTACAAATTAACAAAATCACAAGAAAATATTAATCATCCCCTGTTCATGGCTGATATAAATGTATTCGTTTAAAATGAAAAAGAACTGGAGACTCTGATACAAAAAATAAGAATGTATAAACAAGAAATAGGAACAGAATTTAGTAATAAAAAGTTCCTCCTTTGTCCATTTTAAGGAAGGTCCAAAGAAAGTTACCTGGCAGACTGCCTATGTGTTTATTCTTTTGATGTGGCTTCTGCTGTAGAAGTTGTTTTCGAGACTCTAACTGGTTCATCGTATGTACTCTTTTCTTATTTTTCCTTCATTTCCACTTGTTTGATGATGTCCGCTTCCAATATTTCCAAGTACTTGTAATTTTCCTTCTCTCCAGTCGTTCTAATGCTTTCTTTATTTGGTAGTTTTATTCTGTTATTTCTTTTTTCCCACAATTCTTTTTGAGCAAGGCACATTTTATTCAAGGAAAAGAAATGAAGCGTGAAAGATTGCGAAAGAACGAAAGCATGCAAAAAAGACTGTGGAAGAAAGAAAGAAAGAAAGTGAGATAGAAAAGCAAGCAAGAAAGCGAGAAAGGAAGACAGCGAGAAATATTGGCAAAGACAGATCACGGAAAAAAGAAGACGAAAAAAAAAAAAAAAAAAGAAAGGAAGAAATATTACGAACTATTGATCACGAAAGAAAGGAAGATCATAAAAGGAAAAAAGAAAGAAAGATTGTGACAAAAAACAAAAAACAAAAAAACAATGTAAGAAAATCTTGACAGAAAAAAGATCGTAAAATAAATAGACAAATAAAATGAGAAAAAAAGAAAAAAAAAACAAGAAAAAAGTAAGAAATAAAGCACGAAAGGTTGCGAAAGCATTAAAGAAAGAAAGAAAGAAATAAAGAAAGAAAACGCTTGTCCGAAGACAGCAAGAAAGAAAATGAAGATACTGACCCCATCCAATCAGAATAAAATGCCATAACCGAAGTCTCTCCGATGAATATGTCCACACGACTATCATGTGTAAGTGAAGACCTTCGACGAACATCCAGAAAAAATTGGTCGATTGGAAATAGTTGAAAGCTGTCACCAATGCTTTGCAGAGCCACTGGCAAGAGAAGAGGGAAAATAAAAGAGTTTAAAATACAATTGATAAAGTGTTATTTAGAATGCGCATAAAAACTATCCCATTTTAAGATTAAGGGAACGAGAATCACGCTGAGGATAAAATGCATTAAAGAATTTAGCGGATAACGATAATGACATTGTTATAACGCGTATTCCGTTAAACAAGAAATAAAAAGTAGTTTTCTTGGCGGTAAATAATCAGACACGGAAGGCAGTCATGTTGTATTCAATAAACGGTTTCGGTCGAATCGATATTTGTCGTACGTCCCACCGACCAAACGAGTGTGGCGCACGCCTTTGTTTTAGATAGGTCTAAGTGCAGGGCCCTAGGCCAGACACACCTTGCGAGCACAAAAATAGCTCGGGCCCCGTCGGCATTCCCCTTAAAAGGAGCGCCCCAGGCGTCGGGCAATGAACCTAGCTTCTCCAAGGAGGGTTAGCGCATAGGGTAACAGCCCCTTGTGGCTTGAGGATGCTGGTCTTAGCGCGCCCGACATCAATACTGGCTTCCTGGAATCCATGTCAGACGGCTTCGACCGACTGCCACTGGAACCAGGACACACCCGACCAGATCCCTATACCGACTAACATGGCCGACCGAAATGAATACCAGTGTCAGTCGAATCTTCCTCCCATCATAATTTATTAACTATATATACATACTAGATTATCACATTTTAATATGACGGGAGTTACAGGTTTACCTCTGTAACAGACATAATAAAATTATAAAATAAATACAACGATTCGTTCTGACAGATGTGAATTATAATAGATTTATTCTGTGTTGTAAGGGTTCTCGTTATAAACGACGGGATAGTAACGTTGTAGGGGGTCGGCATTTCTGATAGTCTATAGAGTCGAGATGGTGGCTGCTACCATGTTGGCGAGTGGAGAACGCATGAGCATTGGTCAGCTGATATTCTTTAGAAATTAAACAAGTAAATAGAAGAAAGAAAGAAAGAAAGAAAGACGTAAAAAATCATTACGTGACAAAGGAAATAAATAATAAGAAAATGAGAAAAAAAAAGAAGTGAAAAAGCATTACTCACACAGATAGATAGATAGATAGATAGAGAGAGAGAGAGAGAGAGAGAGAGAGAGAGAGAGAGAGGGAGAGAAAGAGACGATAATGTTACACATCAAACTCTTATCGTTTCGTTCAATGTAACTGAAGGAAGAAAGAGAAAAAAAAAAGAAAAAGAAAGAAAGTCAAAAGAAAGAAACAGTAAAAGAAATGGAAGAGTTAGATAAAAGAAATAAATTTGGTCTGGTCTCTTTCTTTAATGGCATATGAACCTTCGTGGGTTATACCAAAGCTATCCTTGTAGAAGAAAAGAAGTGATACTATTTAACTCAGAGCTAGGGGAATAAGGAAGGTCATGCCTTTCCTAATGATATTAGTCAGAAAATTAACTTAATAGCGCATCTGGGGTTTGAACTTGCTTCCTATGCAAGGTCAATCCCGTTAGACACTACACCCAACGAATTGAGCACTCTGGTATCCGAAAGCGCAAAATGTAAACAAATAAAAGTTAATATGTATGAGTTATAATTCCTGAACTGTTATATGTCGTTGAAATGGCTGAGCGGTTAGATACCATGTCTAGCGTATAGTTAGGTGTGTTTCGATCCCAGCTTGAAGCGTCCTACGCGTCTAGCCAGTTGTGATACAACGTAACAGTCTGTATCTGGATGACTATATATATAGTCCAATGAACAGATCCACAAAGAGATTTATCTTTTTTTAAATTATTTATTTTACTCCTTGACGTGTTTCAAGCGTCATTGCACTATATTCTGTGAGCCCTTAATTTCATTTTATTTTTTGATTAGTTTTATAGCATATCAACCATTTTAGGTTATTTAATACCAAATACTTTATATATATATATATAAAATTTACGATTTCTAAACACATTTTGTAGATAACATTTTAAACGAGCTTGAGTTCATTTTTTACACACAGCTAAATGTTTTTAAGTTTGGCTATTTAACTCTAACAGTTCAATTAAATATAACTTATTTATTTACCCGCAGTTGAACAATTAAAACAGTTCTATTTCAATCAATTCAATTTAGCATAAGTTAAAGTTAAATGGTTGCAAGTATTGCTATGTACAACAAACAATACAATTTAAGTCATTTGTTTACACAAATTTAAATGATTAAATGATAAATAGTTCTATTTGAAGCAATTCAGTTTAGAATAAGTCATTTGTCAGCACTCAGTTTAAATTCAAACAGTTCTATTTGACTCATAGATAGAATCCTATCAGGTGCTACCACCCCGGGTTAGGGTGTACCTGTGAGCGATGGCAATGAACGAGTGCTCCACGTTTCCCAAAATTCCAGTATTACTGGAACATCACCATCATATTGTTTCGTGTCATATGCAGGACACTTGTTGGGGGTGTGTTACCTTTTTGTTGAGATGCAGTCGGTGTATTATGCAACCCCAGCCGACTGGGCCAGGAGCCTTTCACGATTCCTGGCCTTGTTGCCATTGATTTATATAATGGCGACCGTTTTGATAGGTTTGTTGTTCCTTTTTAATTCCGTGGAAGATTTTCATTTCTTCTGGTATTGGTTCTCTCTTCCTCTTTCTTTCTTTCTTTCTTTCTTTCTTTCTTTCTTTCTTTCTTTCTTTCTTTCTCTTTTTACAAGAGTGTACACAGTGTGTTCGAGTGTGTACATGTGTGTAAATGTTCTTCGCTGCTCATTTGATAGTTGATATGCCATAAAGTTTATTTATCGTATTCTCTGGGTCATTGTGTGTATATGTGCGTGGGCGTATGTTGGGGAAGTTATTTGTAATGGTTGATATGCCGTAAAATTCAACTGACTACTACAACTTTTTTTATATGTTTATTTCACAGTTGTGAGTGCGTGAGCATGCGTGTGAGTGAAAAACAGTAGCAGTGTGCTCAGCAGATTTTTGTTTAAATGTGACAGTCAGCATCAAAGTTAGAAACAAATCGATGAAGCCCTGGTATCGATGAGATGAATTTATCGAAAACACCTCATATCATTACATGCAAACATCTCATGGGCGGTTTGCACATAGATCACTTTTCTTGTAGGAACTTTTTCTGGGATGCTCGAAGACTCAAGTCATTAAAACTAGGCCTGAGACAACTGACGAACTGAAACGTTTTATTAGTCACGAAATCGCCGCAATATCAGAAGAGACTAGACAAGCGCTGCAGAACTTTGAGATGAGCCTCCAAGAGTGTATAGTTCGTGAAAGTAAGCATTTGAACGATGTAATGTTTTAAACAGCATGATGACTATAAAACAAAACTAAACAGCAAGTATTCTTATTTATTTATTTTTATTTAACGGCATATCAACCTTCCCACTTTACTTAATGCCAACTCTTTCTTTTTTTTTTTTTTTAAGAAAGACAGTAGTGGTACTATTTAACCCATAGATGGGAGGATAAGGGGATTCATACCTTTCCCATGAGTATTTGTCCGAAAGTGAACGTAATAGCACCACTGACAGCAAATATGGTCATTTTCAATAGTAAAATAAAATTTAGAATAGGATCATTTGGTATTTCCTGTGAAGCAGGAAAACTGAAGAATTCTCGCACCAACTTAAACATGACTCCATCAATTTTTTTTAGACGCAATCGCATTTTTGACATTCCTGTGTATATTGACAAGAACAGGCAACTACAAGGAATCCAACGTACCAAACTAACAGATTCACTCATCTGCCTCCATTATAAATCTTCTCATTTCACATATCTCAAAGATAGCCTTACCTAATTACAAGGATTTAGAATAAGAACTTACACAGATAACGAACGGAAAAGACAAACAGCTTGGGGATATTCCTATTCGTTAATAGAAAACCAGGAGAACGGAAAAGGCTAAAGTCACCCATAACTTGGTAGGGAACAGATGGATTCATGCCTTTCCCAAGGCATCAACGCAAAATACAACAAAAACCAACCCATTTCAGGGCACTGATTTATTTTCCGAGGATTACTACTGCTATGTCAAGCACGCCTCTCCTATCACATTGTTTGTGAGGTGCCGTCAAGTAATCTCCTCATTATCCAAAAAGATGTCATCAAGGGGAATTACTCGGCATAGCAGACCGGCTGTGGGATACGAGGATTTGGATAATTAAGATACTTTATGATTCACAGTTTTAAAAATATTGTTTGTGCGTTTCTTACAAATTTCATTGATGTAAAATTTTGTTGATTGTAATTTAAATGACGGGGCTTAGAATACACTGACTGTATTCCCTAAAGAGGGTCAAGACCCCCCCCAAAAGTGGTAGCTTGGGAAAGACACGAAACTGCATCTGAAGGTAGGACCCAGTTTTGGAGATCTGGGGGAATATGTATTGGTTTGGTTAGGTTTGGTTTTATGGCATAGTAACCATTGTAGGTTATTTAATGCCAAATTCTCTTTATACACATCAAATATATATGATTTGGTTAGGATTGGTTGTGTTTTATGGCATATCAACCATTGTAGGTTATTTAATGCCAAATTCTCTTTATACACATGTATCACATATACATGATTTGGTTAGGTTTGGTTGAGTTTTATGGCATATCAACCATTGCAGGTTATTTAATGCTAAATCCTCTTTATACACATATATTAAATATACATGATTTGGTTAGGTTTGGTTGGGTTTTATGGCATATCAACCATTATAGGTTATCTAATGCCAAATCCTCTTTATACACATATATTAAATATACATGATTTGGTTAGGTTTGGTTGGGTTTTATGGCATATCAACTTTTATAGATTATTTAATGCCAAATCATCTTTATACACTTATATTAAATATACATGATTTGGTTAGGTTTGGTTGGGTTTTATGGCATATCAACTTTTATAGATTATTTAATGCCAAATCATCTTTATACACATATATTAAATATACATGATTTGGTTAGGTTTGGTTGGGTTTTATGGCATATTAACTTTTATAGATTATTTAATGCCAAATCCTCTTTATACACATATATTAAATATACATGATTTGGTTAGGTTTGGTTGGGTTTTATGGCATATCAACCATTATAGGTTATCTAATGTCAAATCCTCTTTATACACATATATTAAATATACATGATTTGGTTAGGTTTGGTTGGATTTTATGGCATATTAACTTTTGTAGATTATTTATTTTCAAATACTTTTTATACAGATATTACATTTGATTTCCGAACATATTTTGAAGATAAAATTTTTAAACAAGCTTGAGCTCATTTTCTTGTGCATACAGTTAAATGGTTTCACTTAATTTCAAACAATTCAGTTTAGCATTAATATACAGTTTTTCCTTTACACAGAGTCATTTGTTTAAATACTGTTTTTGTTTACACACAGTTAAAATATAAAAATAGTTCTATTTCTAACCATTCCGTTCAGCATAAGTACAGTTTAAATGTCAAACAGTTCTATTTGACCCATGAACAAGATTCTATCAGGTGCTACCACTCTTGGCCAGAGTGAATCTGCGAGCGAAGGTAATAAAGAATATTCCTCATTCCCCAAATCTCAAGCGTTATTAGAGCCTGACCATCAGATTGCTTTGTGTTATATCCTGGACACTCGTTAGAGGAATTTTATCCCTCAGCTGAGATGCAGTATTCAGCAGCTATAGTTGACTGGACCATGGTAGTGTGGAGTATGACTTCATTGCTTTTACTCTAAGGCCCACTCTGACGTATTACGATACAATATATGGGTCCAATAATCTGTTAAAAAATATATATATATTCAGTAGGACCGTGTGCACCCCCCCATAAAAAACAACGAACCCTCTAAAGAATCACTAATATAAAAATGTAAATATAAACATATCTGAACGCGATTCCCCCGCCTCTAGGCATAAAATAACCCTAAACAATTTGACACGCCACTAAATTCAATCAATTATCCATTAAATCAATCAAAGGATGTAATCATTTTTATTTGTAACGTTTTATATCGTATCAACGAAATGATCTGGTTTGTGTGTCAGTGCTTCTTAAAAAATGCACCAGCTCAAGCCTTATCTTTGTTGTAGAGCATGGAGTAGGCATCAGGTAGCATTGGTCTTAACGTGAGCTCAGATCAAACAGAGTTCATGTGTTTTAATCAAGATACTATTTACCAACCCCTCCGCTCGGGCAGGATATGACACAAGGTCAATTTTTAAGCAGAGTTTAACAGGTTTGAATTCAGAGTTTTCCTTCTCCTAGACTAGTTGCCTCACCAAGGCTGAAGAACCTAGTCCGTCCTACTATTTACCCATAGCTGGAGGGAAAATAAGGGGGTTCATACCTTTCCCAAGGGTATTTGCCCGAAAGTGAACGTAATAGCGCGACTGGAGTACGAACTCGCGTACTACGATTCCGCTGTTCATTACACCACGAGGACACCCTCAAGATGGTGCCATTTCTTCGTTAAATGGCAAGCATCTGAAATTAGTAGACCAATACACATACCTCGGTAGCAATATTCAAAGCGATGCCAACATCATGGACCACTCTACAGAGGTTAATCTTCATATAGAAATCCGACCTCTCTGATAAGATAAAACGGGAATTCTTCCAATCTGTAACTGTGTTAGCACTACTGTTTAGTTGCACCACTTAGACTCTAATGAAACGCTTTTTGGAAGAGCTATATGGGAACTACTCAAGAATGTCGCGTGTTGTCTTGAACAAATCTTGGAAGCAACAGCAAACAAAACAGCAGTTGTATAGCCACTTACCTCCCATCTCGTAAACCAATCAAGAAAGACAGGCGAGATATGCAGGGTAGAGTTAAAGAAATAAGAATAAGTTCATAAACGACGTTCTCCAACGCACAGATTCTTCAGTGTTAGATGACCAATCCAAACTTACATTCATCACTGCTGTGTGGACATTGGATGCCGTCTAGAGGATTTAACTAGAGTGATAACTGATAGGGACGAATGGAGAGAGAGAGAGAGAGAGAGGGGGGGAGAGAGAGTCAAGAGAATTCTTGCAGCCGGTACGTCTTTATGGTGACAGTTAATCGGATTGATAAGAAACATTTATTAAAATTTCTTTTTTTGAAATCAACACTTATTTTTTTGCGTTGATGCTGTTGACAAAATATATAATCAACCAGAGTATGAAACATTCGACCGTTCATCTCAACTTGTAAGTAGAAATAGCAATTGAAATAGTGTAACATCGGGTTTGGTGTTGTACCATCGGCAATAAAGCGAGAGAAATCGTTTGAGAGATAAAAACGCTCAAATATAAGAGAAAAGACGCGGGAACTTAAAGGGATAATGTCGAAAGATCATCTATTTTTAACAAAACGTTTACTTTGTTTCGTTGGTAATTCATTGCCTAAAGGTAAGATGAATACTTCAGGTGGTTATTTTCTCCTGACAGATTTCATATATATATATATATATATATATATATAGAGAGAGAGAGAGAGATAAAGAGACAGACAGACTGAAACAAAGAGAGATGGAATGTCCGAAGAGAATCATTTCTTCAAGGTAAAATGAATACTTAAGGGGATTATTTTTATACATACATATATATATATATATATATATATATATATATATATATATATATATATATATATATGAAGACAGATAGACAGAGATTGAATGTTCGAAGTGAATCAGTAATTTAGTTTTATTTATAGAGGATTAAAATAATATAATCGCAAGTCATTTTTTTCTTAAAAAGATTAAGAAAAAAAAAAGACCTAAGAAAAAGAAAAGAAAAAATATGGAAATAAAAAAAGAAAAAATATGGAAAAGAAAAGAAAGAGTAAGGAAAAGAAAAGAAAAAAGAAGAAAAAGAAAAAGAAAACTTAAGAAAAGACAACAAAAATAAGAAAAAGAAAAGAAAAAATAAATAAAAGAAAAGAAAAAGTAAATAAGAGAAAAGAAAAAATATGGCAAGGCAAAGAAAATTTTTGGGAAAGAAAAGAAAAAATATGGAAAAGAAAAGAAAAAAATATGGAAAAGGAAATATAAGAAAAATAGAAATAAAATATAATGAAAATAAAAGAAAAAAAAACAAGGAAAAGGGAAGAAAAAACGGAGAAAAGAAAAATATGGGAAAGAAAAGACAAAAAATATGGAAAAGAAAAGAAAAAATATGGAAAAGAAAAAAATATGAAAAAGAAAAAAAAATAAGTAAAGGAAAAGAAAAAATATAGAAAAGAAAAATATGGAAAAGAAAAGAAAATGTATGGAAAAAAAAGAAAGATATGGAAAAGAAAAGAAAATATATGGAAAAAGAAAGAAAAATATGGAAAAGAAAAGAAAAAATATAGAAAAGAAAAATATGGAAAAGAAAAGAAAATGTATGGAAAAAGAAAGAAAAACACGGAAAAGAAAAGAAAAAACCAGAAAAGAAGAGAAAGTTCGAAACAAATGAAAAAATTCTATTTTCGATGATATGCAACAGTGGATAACGGGAATTGTTATAGGTTTATTTGTCCAGTTTTCTTTTTATAGAAAAAAAAGATGAAAGAACCTTTTAAGCCAAAAGTTAGAGAATAGCTTCTAAGATGAGAAGAAATAGCCGTAACAATCCATTTTATATAAAATGTAATGTATCTTGTGTATTGCACTGAACTGTATTTGGAGGTGAGGCTCCATTCTGGAGTTGAAGACTTCCAGATCCACTTTGACGCTGATAGGATCCCTTCTATGGGTCAAATAGATCTGTTTACGAATGATACTTATAGTGGGTAGCGTATTTGCCAATGGTTCGGGAGAACTGGGTTCAATCCCAGGTCGCGTCATACCAAAGACTTTAAAAATGGTACTTGATACCTCCTTGCTTAACAGTTAACAATATTAGGTATGTATCAAGGGTAAAGTGGAGCAATCCTGGGAAAAAAGTAGCACCCTCCACTACACCTCGATGTAGTAGCCATTGAAAAGGGAACCTTCTGGTCGCCCTCGACTATGGTCGCAAACTCAAAAACTACTTATTCGATAGGACCGTCTGCAAAAAAAACAAAAAACAAAAAAAAAACAACTCTTAAGAAACAACGATACTAAAATGTAAATATAAACGTACAATGAACGTGATTCCCAAACCTCTTGACATAAAATAACCCTGGTCAAGCTGATATGCCATTATAATCAATCAATCTATCTAAAGAAACAACAATACAAAAATGTAAATATAATCGTGCAATGAACGCGATTTCCTAACCTCTAGGCA
Source organism: Sepioteuthis lessoniana (assembly GCA_963585895.1). Classification (NCBI taxonomy): domain Eukaryota; kingdom Metazoa; phylum Mollusca; class Cephalopoda; order Myopsida; family Loliginidae; genus Sepioteuthis; species Sepioteuthis lessoniana. Next base: position 85,069,196 of record OY757920.1, read on the forward strand.
TAAAACAACCTTTGACAGTTTGACATAGGCCACAGCTTACTTAGGACACCAACTGTAACTAGCGGTTACTCTTCTGAGCAAATAATCTCTGCTTAATCTTAGGGATCACTCAGTGATCAATTCTTTCAACATGACTTGAGCATAAGCCATCCTATCTGCTGGGTTTAAAACACGCTGACTGTATCCCCCACTGAAGGACAAGACCGCCACCCAAAACGGTGACCTAGATATGACACTGAGCTTCATCTGTTTACACGGCTCAAATTTTAAAGATCTGGGAAGTGTGGAGTCCTCTTCTCTGCAATTACTTCCAGGTCCACTCTGACCCCCAGTGGTAATACCTGCTTGAGCCCCACTTCGGGATCAAAATGATATGTTTACAATTGTGAGCAATGAAATATCTAAAAAAACAAGTACTCAAAAAATACAAATATGAACGTACAATGAGAGTGATTCCCCCATCTCACGGCATAAAATAACCCTTGACAGGTTCACAAGCGTTTAAAGTCAATAAACAAAAGGGGGGGAATAAATAAATGAATAAAATAATGTTGATATTTATGGGAAGACTCATAAACATTTTGTAATGTTGTGATCATAAAACCAATAAACTGTCGACTGCATTTAACCATCCCTTCTATCAGGGCCAGGATGTGACACAAAAACAATTTTTAACCTAGTTTCCTAACTAAAGATAAAGAACATAGTCTGCCTTACTTCTTACACATAGCTGGAGAAGAACAGATGGATTCATGCCTTTCCCAAGGGCATTGACACGAAGTGAAACACAAGCAACCTCGTCTGCAGAAGATTAAGTCCTGAGAATAGCACTAAACTTTATCTGGTGGTGAGATTCAGTTTTTTTTTACTCCGGTAAGTGTAAAGTCACCCACTTCTTTGTAATTACTCCCGGGTCCACACTTTTTTCGTTTTTCTTTCCTTATTATTATATTTGATTTCTTTTTCTCTTTATACAATCAAAAAAGAATGGCCCACTATTTATCTGAGATGATGACAGTGTTTTGCTTGTTGGTTGGTTGTTTTGTTTTACGGCGTATCAACCTTTTCGGGTCATTTAACGCCGAACTAAATTTCAAACAATTCAGTTTAGTATTAGTATAGTTTTTGTTTGCAAACAGTTAAATGTCAAAATAGTTCTATTTCAAGCAATTCAGTTTAGCATTAGTAAATAGTTTTGTTCTATTCGACCCATAAATAGGACCCTATCAGGTGCTACCACTCCGGACCAGAGTGGACCTGGGAGCGATGGCAATAAAGAGGTACTCCGCATTCCCCCAAGCTCCGGCATTACTGGAGGCTTACCATCATATTGTTTCGTGTCATATATATCTAGGACACTCGTTGTGGAGGGTCTTACCCCTCTGCAGAAATGTTGTCCATGTATTCTACAGCCCAAGCCGACTGGGCCAGCCTCGTTATGGGGAGTCTTACCCCTCTGTAGAAAATCATTTGGTGTATTCTGGGCAATTTGATGACAGCATAGTATTTGAATACTTGTGTTCTATTAATTCTACACATTATTGTTTTTTCCTGGATTGTTTATCTTAATTTATACTACCTAGCTAATAAATCAGTAACCATCTAAAAAAAACAACAGTTTGTATTTGGGGCTAAGTACTGCTATCTAATACAGCACCATACTAATTTTTCTCCACAAGATCTTCTGAATGTCCTTTCTAAAATAGCATTGGCGAGGCGATTGGATTTAACGTAATTTTCGGCATCTCGAAAGCAAATTCAGCAACTAATAACAAATTGTTAGTGCCTTTGCACTAATCGCTATTTGAGATTAACAGAGACTCATGCAGAAATTCTCAACCATCTCGTTTCAAATAAGAAGCCAAACATTGATTAGATTCAATCTAAACCCTGCTAGTCGCATTAATCAACTGGACAGGAGAAAAGAACTATTGATTTCTGTTTATCACACGTATTTATCTCACATTACAAAAGTACCTCTCTCCATCTCTCCATCTCTCTCTCTCTCTCTCTCTCTTTGTTAGGATTCGCTGATATTGTGTCAACGATGCTTGGTATTTGTCAGTTTCTCGCTTATGCATTCATCAAACTAAGACTTGACCTAATGAATACAGAGGCGAGAAACTGACTTCTACTAAGAAGTGTTGACCCTACTTCTACCCTATCCACATTTAAATATATACGCTATGTCAATGATTTTGATGGCGATTTATTTATAGATATAGTTTGGTTTCTTTGGCTAATGGCATATAAACCTTCGTGTGTTATTTAATACCAAGCTATCCTTGTAAATGGACATTCGTGGTACTATTTATGCAAGTTCGTATATTTCTAAAGGATAAAAACAAAAGTAAGCGTAATAGCGTTTGCTTTGAGACTGCATTCCGCCACTCTAGATATTACGCAATAAAGACTCCCCCTGATAAATATAGCAGACTATATATATCTGGAACGAGCCGCAGCTGGCATTGGCCTCCATGTCAATGCAAACAAAACCGAATATATGTGTTACAACCAAACGGGCAACATTGCCACACTAGACGGAGCCTCTCTGAAACTAGTCGACAAATTCACCTACCTAGGAAGCAGCGTCTCATCAACCGAGAAAGACATCGACACACGACTGACGAAGGCATGGACAGCTATCGATAGGCTCTCGATCATATGGAAGTCGGACCTAACTGATAAAATGAAACGCAGTTTCTTCCAGGCAGCGGTTGTGTCGATACTGCTATATGGATGCACCACATGGACGCTTACGAAGCGGCTGGAAAGGAGGCTGGACGGAAATTATACAAGAATGTTGAGAGCAGTATTAAACAAGTCCTGGCGACAACACCCCACGAGACTCCAACTATACGGACACTTGCCCCCCATCACAAAAACTATACAAGTTCGACGAACCAGACACGCAGGACACTGCTGGAGAAGCAAGGACGAGCTCATAAGCGATGTACTCCTGTGGACCCCCACACATGGATGTGCAAGAGTGGGACGACCAGCACGAACCTACATACAGCAGCTGTGTGAGGACACGGGATGTAACCCTGAAGACCTGCCGGAGGCGATGAATGATAGGGAGAAATGGCGAGAGACGGTCAGGGATATCCGCGCAGGCGGCGCGACATGATGATGATGATATATATTATGTGTGTGCGTGTGTGCTTGTGTTTGTGTGTGAACGGCATAGGATAGATAGACAGTTTGCGATCGGCTGTACAGTAGATAGATAGATAGATATTTAAGGATAAGCTCTGCGATCGATTGATAGATAGACAGATAGAATAGACTGAGATAGATAGATAGGATGGAGGATTGATAGATAGATTGGGATAGACTGATTTCGACAGAGAGATAGATAGATGTGACAGAGAGAGAGAGAGAGAGAGAGACAGACAGAGAGAGAGAGAGAGAGAGTCTGGGAAACACACACACGCACACACATATACACACACACGCGTATATATATTTTTTATATTGAAATTGGAGTAGATCTAAATAGCGAAATTAAATCAGAGCATTTTCTTTACTGATGGGAAAATCTGATCAAGGGCACAAGTTGTACCCATTGAATCTGGGTCATCAGAAGACAGTGGAAATGGCCGATATAATTTTAATCGATTAAAAATTGAAATAGAGCTGAGTTAGCAAGAAACATTGGAATTCACACGATTTGGGTTGAAGCAGCCAGAACCCCATGATAATCACGTGTGAAGTAGTAGGGCTGAGGGTCAGTTATAACCAGCCGAGTTGTTCTACATAAACGCGAAGTTATGCTGAAAAAAAAAGAGACTGGAGAGAATACTTGAAGAGAGAAGAGAGAATTGGCCCCAGCAAGCGTTGGGAGGAGGAACGCCACTATAACTTTAAGCCCCACACAGAAATCTTTATCTCTCCATCGCAAGAGTCATATATCGTTGTGAGATGATTTAAAACAAGCTAATCCCAAACTCTCTCTCTCTCTCTCTCTCTCTCTCTCTCTCTCTCTCTCTGTGTCTAGAATCCAGTGTATGAGTTTTTACGTTAAATATTTTTCTTTCCTGTAACCCGTTTCTTTTCTCTATTTTTTCTACTGAATAAAAGACATTAACAATTCAACCATTGAATAGTTGTTTGTCTGGCTTTCTGCAGATATTTTTTTTTCTGCTGCAGCATTCTAAATTTCTTAGCGCAGACTCCCCAGCCGTGTCTGCATCTTCAGTCGACCCTGAATGGACGGACTTCACTTCTGCTTTCTAGATCAAACAAATCACAACGTGGGCAGGAAGCAGGATTAAACCAGTGGACCGGTCGAATAATCTATGGATACTGAGGGGACCTCTGGCCACTCCCTTAAGTTCGGTTAGTACCGAGTAAACACCTCAACCCAGAGAGTAAGACGCCGGAGGATGATGGGCTGGGACGAAAGTGCTAGAAGATAGATCGATAGTGATAGGCTCTACGATACAGAGAATAGACTGAGACAGATAGATAGATAGGGACAGGGAGTACGGCTGATCGATAGATAGATAGATAGATAGATATAAATAATAGATAGATAAATCTTGTTTATAAATACATATTAAATATATATTATTTTGTCTAGTTGGGTTTTATGACATATCAATCATTGTAGGTTATTCAATGACAAATCTTTTTTATACATATAAATAAAAAAAAGTAAAATTTTCGACCGTAGTCGAGGGTGACCATAAGGTTCCCTTTTCAATGCCAACTACACTGAGACGTAGGGTAGGGCGTTACCCCTCCCCTCGATTATTCCACTTTACCACTAATATGTATCTTATACAGCTGAGTGTTAAGCAAGGAGGAATCAAGTACCATTTTTTAAGCCTTTGGTATGACACGACCTGGGACTGAACTCCCGGGGTATTGGTGAACACTCTACACATTAGGGTAATGAGTTTGTTTGGATTTTATGGCTAATCAACCATTGTAGGTTATTTTATACCAAATCCTCTTTATACATATATATCAAATATATATGATTTGATTTGGTTTAGTTTTTTAGCATATCAACCACTGTAGGTTATTAAATGCCAAATCCTCTTTATACATATATATCAAATATATATGATTTGATTTGGTTTAGTATTTTGGCATATCAACCATGGTAGGTTATTAAATGCCGAATCCTGTTAATGAATATATATTAAATAAATATGATCTGGTTTAATTGGGTTTCATGGCATATCAACCATTGGAGGTTATGTAATGCCAAATCCTTTTTAAACATATATGTTAAATATATAGGATTTGGTTTGGTTGGGTTTTATGGCATATCAACCATTTAGGTTATTTAATACCAAATCCTTTTTATACATTTATGTTAAATATATAGGATTTGATTTGGTTTGGTTTCATGGCATATCAACCATTGTAGGTTATTTAATGCCAAATCCTTTTTATACATATATGTTAAATATATATGATTTACTTTGGTTTGGTTTAGTTTGGTTTGGTTTAGTTTGGTTAGGTTTTATGACTTTTTAACAAGTGATTATTTAATGCCAAATCCTTTTCATACATATATATTAAACGTTAATGATTTGGTTTGGTTGGATTTTGTGGCATACCATTCATTGTAGGTTTTCTTCTTGTTTGCGACATAAATTTTCAAAAACTGTTTTATCAGTTAAAAGATTTAAAAAAAGTGAAATTTATAAATTTTTAATTGCATACTCTTGTATCATATTTCTGAGTAAACTATTTTTAGAAATTGTCCTTATCTATTAATAATTTGTCGCTCACTTCCTTGAAAATAACAAATAAACTCATTGTTAATCAAGAATAGAACAAATGTTCAGTTTATTTTTTCATCTATTGTTAAAAAATTAGCGAAAATGTCATTCCTATTGAATGTTGACAGCTTATATTAAAACTATCTTAACTTCTTTGTCACCCACAAAACAATAGATTTAGCAAACTTAATCTATGATGAAAGCTTTCAAGAAGATTTTATGGGTCACTGAGTTGAATACTCCGACACATAATCGAGAATTTCGATAATTAACAAAGATGGCCGATTTTCGACCCTTTCTTGCCTCCCTTTATTACACATAATATCTATTATAGATAAACCAAATATAGTTTTTCGTGAGATTGTCTATGAACTATTACGTCATTGTTTAGAATAAACTTCCAAAATAGATTTTCAAAATAAACATATTTCTTATTTCATTTTTATCTATCAATCTCTCTGTCTATCTATCAATCACACCCTTATCTTTCTCCTATGTATAGCTATGTATCACAAACAATTCATTTAAACATCAGTCATTTGTTTACAAAAAGTTAAATGATCAAACTGTTCTATTTCAAACAATTCAATTTAGCATAAGTCATTTGCTTGCTCTCAGTTTAAATGTCAAACAGTTCTATTTGACCTACATGTAGGAACCTATCAGGTACTACTACATCGGGCCAGAGTGAACCTGGGTGTAATGGCAATGAAGGGGTACTCCACATTCTTCAAATCATCAATATTATTGGAGCCTCACCATCAGATTGTTTAATGTCATATCCAGGACACTTATTTGAAGGGGGTCTTACTCCTTTTTGGAGATGCAGCCAGTGTATTCAACAGTCCCGACCGACTGGGCTGTTTCAAACTCGATATATAGAATAATTACATAACATTTATTACCACTTCGGTTGAAAAACCCGGACCGATTTTGCAAACAGAAAGGGGTTTATTTTCTTTTAAGTTGAGGAATTATATTGTGAATTGAATTACCAGGACCAGGGGGGTGTCCTCGTTGTGTAATGGTTAAAGCGATGGATTGCGGAATCGTCGTAAGCGAGTTCGTACTCCAGTCGCGCTATTACATTCACTTTCGGGCAAATACCCTTGGGAAAGGTGTAAACCCCCTTATTCTCCCAGCTATGGGTTAAATAGTACCACTACTGTTCTTCTAGGGGAATAGCTTTGGCATCAAATAACCTACAAAGGTTGATGTGCCATTAAACAAAGAAACCAAACCCAACCATGACCAGAAAATCCGGCGAACGCTTACGAACGACACACAGAAGCACTGGACAGTTGTTTCGACCTTATTAGGTCTTATCAACAGTGTATACTGTGATCTCCACCACGGGAGATCGAAGCAGAGAATGCAGAGCTGAAACTCTACCACTAAGCCAACAGGCCATATTGCACACAAGTGACACCAAATTAATTAGTCATGGTAATTGCGCTGCTAATTAACCTAAATGCAAGATACATCCGTACTCTTTACAGAGGACGCAGTCACGTCCAGGGCCATGTCTTTCCAAGAGTATTGGAAATACGCATCCGCGTAATTATGATAACCTCAGGGGCAGGGATAGAGATGTACATTTTCCTTTTTTTTCAAGTAGAGGAATTATATTGTGAATTGAATTAATGAGGACGAAATTGCTGTCCAGTGTTTCCGTATGTCGTGCGTAAGTGTTTGCCGGATTTTCTGGTCATGGTAATTCATTTCACAAAAACGGGTTTAATTTTAAATGCAGAAATCTGGACCTTCATTTTTCTTATCTATTAAGCGTTACTTATTCTGGCCTCATATTACTTACGGTACCTCTTGTTCCTAAGTGATCACCCATATAAATCACCATATGTTACATCATAACTTAAATCTAACTTATAACACGAAACTGGATCTAGTATTAAGACCCCAGTTCTATAGCTCTGTGGTGAGTTATGTTCCTATTTACCCAACCCCTCCGCTCGGGCAGGATATGACACAAGGTCAATTTTTTTAAGCGGAGTTTAAGAGGTTTGAATTCAGAGTTTTCCTTCTCCTAGACTAGTTGCCTCACCAAGGCTGAAGAACCTAGTCTGCCCTACTATTTATCCATAGCTGGAGGGAGAATAATTGGATTCATACCTTTCCCAAGGGTATTAGTGCTATGTGAAATGCAATCAGTCTTGTCCAGGAATTGAACTCGTATCACCGTGTCCATATCCTGTGACGATAACCATTACACCACGGGCACCTGTGGTGAGTTATGTTGCTCTTTCTTAGGCATTACTCCTAGGTTCACTCTAACTCTGAGTGACAGTACCAGTTAGAGTCCGATCTAACAGTATAACAAATCTGTTTGAGACAATGTCTAAAATAATTTTCATCTGAATTGGCTCTTAAAACATTGATATTGCAACAAAAAAATTGAAGTGTTTGCATATTTAAAATGACTTCGAACTTTATTAAAATATTGATATCGCAACTAAATTTGAAGTATTTACTGGTTTAACAGAAGCATATCAAATATATTCATGACATAAAAGATATGAAAAGGGGAATCTTTTTTATGTGGATCTGTTTTTCTTTTAATTTTAAATTACAGGCGTCTATCACTATAGATTTAACTTAAATGAAAAAATATATAAAATCTCCACAGGAAAAAGCAACGCATAACAATATATTATAGCGTACAAGAGGTTAGACTTCTGCTGTAAAAATCGATCCTTTAATTACCGAGATGTATCTTTGAATCAAGATTTTAATCGTCAATAAAATATACATGAAGTAAACTTTATTTATAATGTTGTACCACATAAGTACAGTAATATTGCAAATTTTTCTAAAATCGGAATTACATCAGCCATATATGAAACATTCAAACCTTACACATAAGAGCTTATATCCATATGAATTCATAACGTATTGCGCTGTTATGAAATCGTGCTGTAGTAGTAGTAGTAGTAGTTATCTGACTGGGTGCTGTGATGTTCCGGTTTATATTTACATTCAGTGCATCAGCTGCTTGGATCGGCATGTGATAAAATGTCAACGGGCCAATTGGCCTAATGGGTAGAGTGTGCGCCAGTAGTCCAAGACCCAGGGTTCAATCTCATGTCGAGTGATACCAAAGACTCAAAAAATGGTACTTGATACCACCTTGTTTAACACTCAGCATTATAAGGTGAGGATCAAGAGTAAAGTGGAGGAATCCAGGAAAAGGAGTAATGCACTCCCCTACACCTCAGTGTAGAAGCTATTGAAAAGGTTGCCTTTGAGTCACCCTCGACTAAGGTTCGCTAACTTTACTTATTATGTGACACCTTCATTATCTTCTATTAAGTTTTGTGTTAATTTGTTAGATATTTCTAGTAGTCATGTGTTAAAGTTGGAAATATTTGTGGTAATCTGCTGAGGTTTCGGTATGGGGTCTGTTTCGATTGTTAGCTGTACTGTTCCACTGGTGGACCGCTCTGTGATTTTTGCCCTGACCTTATAAGTCGACCCCTAGTTTTGTTGAGATTTTTTCAGGTTTAAAAAATCGCATTGTCCACTGTAATTTGCTGTAGTTGTCCAATGAAAAATTTATTTCAATTCAATTAAACATTTTTAAACAGTTTATAGGTGACTCATCAAACTGGTTTGTTGGATAGTTGTTTTATTTTACGGCGTATCAGCCCTTTTCAGGCCATTTAACGCCGGATTAAGTCAGTTTGGGTTGGTTAAGTTATATAGCATATCAACCATTGTAGGTTATTTAATGCCAAATTCTCTTTATACTTATATAATAGCTATATATGCTTTGGTTTGGTTCGGTTTTATGGCATATCAAACCCTGTCAGTTATTTAATGCCAAAACATCTTCATACATATATTTTAAATATACATGATATTTTTGGTAGGGTTTTATGGCATATCAACCATTGTAGGTTATTTAATGCCAAATCCATTATAATTATAAAAAAAATCTATTAAAAAAATACAGTTCAGCAAAAGTAAAGTCTTTTGTTTACACACAGTTAAATAACAAGACAGTTCTATTTCAAACAATTCAGTTTAGCATAAGTACACAGATTATTTCTATTTGAACCATAAATAGGACCCTATGAAGTGCTAACACTCCGGGCCAGAGTGGACCAGGGAGCGATGGCAATAAAGGGGTACTTTGCATTCCCAAAAGCTCCAGCATCATGGGAACCTAAGCATCAGATTGTTTAGTGTCATGTCCAAAACACTCGTTGGAGAAGTCTTACCCCATCTAAAGAGATTCAGTCGGTGTGCTGCAGCCCCAGCCGACTGAGCCACCAGGAGACTCGTTGGGTAAGTCTTACCACATCTGCAGAGATGCAGTCGGTGTTTGCTGCAGCCCCAGCCGACCGAGCCACCAGGAGACTCGTTGGGTAAGTCTTACCACATCTGCAGAGATGCAGTCGGTGTTTGCTGCAGCCCCAGCCGACCGAGCCACCAGGAGACTCGTTGGGTAAGTCTTACCCCTCTACAGAGATATAGTCGGTGTTTCCTGCAGCTCCAGCTGACTGAGCCATCATCAAACTGGATATTCAAAATAATTACTTAGCATTCATTATTAGCTTTGATATTTAAGCTTCAAAACTAAATGATAAAAAATATCAAGTAAAAGTAAATAATAACATTTAAGCGATAGAATTCAAAACATTTTTTATAGATTCTATAAAGACGGAGTTTTTTTTTTTCATTGTCAGACTTCAGATCTTATAACACGATTTATACAGGTGAGGTGAGAAAACATTTACTTTGGATCTTATCCTTCTCAAATATCTAATACTTGAACAGTTTTGTGAATTAAGAAGAAAAAAAGAGTCACTATATATGTATATATCTATTAGGGTAAGTGAAAAATTTTGCAAAATCTTGGTAACGTGAGTCACAACTCGACAGCTCCGGATGCTATTGGCAGTGGTCATAAAGTTGACGAATCAAACTGGACAGTGAGATGCCGCGCCCGCCTGATACTCCCCGAATGCTACTCTTCGGATTTGCCGAGGTTGTGAATGTGACGAACCACTCTGGACAGTGAGATGCCGAGCTCGCCTGATACTCTCTGAGTGCTGCTCTTCGGATTTGTCTCTATAGCTTGGAGCACAGTCTCGGAATTCACGGTTTCATGCTGACTCGACATTCTCTGATAGTCAAAGTTCTTTCAACCCGAGCGAAATTTTTTCAACCCTTTGGTTTCTGCACTATGATCAACTACACCATTACTTTTCAAACCACAGATGTTTTTAGTTGCTTCCGTTGCGTTATAGTCTATTTCGAACTCAAAGAAACGTAACTTTCCGAATTAGACAACGTTGTAAGTTCATCCGTGCATCATTCAAATCACACAAAAAGTGACAAAATTCACAACCTGCCAGTGCACTATCTACCATCATACTACCCAAGCACAATGGTAACCTACAACGGCTTGAACTGCTTTGGCAACGTGATATATGCGCCGCAAACAACTACATGCTAAAATATCTTAAAAGTTTTGATTAAACCTAGCATATATATATATATATATATATATATATATATATTGAAATGTATAGAGATAAAGAAACAGGTCTTCAGTGGATGGATTTATTTGTAGAAATATTCGCCGATGTTAAACGTTTTGGTTTTGGAAATCTTTATCAGGCTGAGTAAGATATAAAATGAAACGAAAAAGATGAGAAAATTTTAAAACGTGAGCAAATATTTTTATTCATAAAACTATCCACTGATCACTTTCTGATTCTTCATCTCAGTACTTTGTCATACAGACGGATTTATTTCAAGTTTTTTTTTCTCTCGATATATAGGTATATATTTACCCAACTCTGCTGTACGAGCAGGATTGACACAATGTCAATTTTTAAGTGGAGTTTAACAGGTTTGAATTCAGAGTTTTCCTTCTCCTAGACTGGTTCGTATACTAAGGTTAAAGAGCCCAGTCTATTCTACTATTTGCTCATTGCTGGAGGATGAATAATTGGATTCATACTTATCTCAAAGGTATTAGCGCTGTGTGAAATGCAACTAGCCTTGTTCAGGATTTGAACTCAGGTCACCGCATCCATTTCCTACGACGGGAAACATTACACCCTGGGAACCTCCATATATGTGTATGTGAGTGAGTCAATGTGTATGCGTGTTTGAGTGTGCGTGTGTTTGAGTGTGTGTGAGTGAATCAATGTGCATGTGTGTGTGTGTGGGGTGAGTCAGTGTGTATGTGTGTTTGAGTGTGCGTGTGAGTGTGTATGTGTGTGAGTGAGTCAATGTGTATGTGTGTGTGAATGTGTGTATGAGTGTGTGAGTGAGTCAATGTGTATGTGTGTGTGTGTGTGAGTGTGTGTATGTGTGTGTGAGTGAGTCAATGTGTATGTGCGTGTGCGTGTGAGTGAGTCAATGTGTATGTGTGTGAATGTATGCATGTGTGTGTGTGTGAGTGAGTCATTGTGTATGTGTGTGTGAGTGAGTGAGTCAATGTATATGTGTGTGTGTATGTTTGAGTCAATGTGTATGTGTGTGTGTGAGTGAGTCAATGTGTATGTGTGTGTGAGTGTATGTGTGCGTGTGAGTGAGTCAATGTGGTTGTGTGTGAATGTATGTGTGTGTGTGTGTGTGAGAGTGAGTCAATGTATATGTGTGTGTGTGTATGTGTGAGTAAGTCATTGTGTATGCGTGTGTGCGTGTGAGTGAGCCAATGTGTATGTGTGTGTGAGTGTATGTGTGTTTGTGTGTGTGAGTGAGTCATTGTGTATGTGTGCGTGAGTATGTGTATGTATGTGTGTATGGGTGTGTGAGTAAGTCAATGTGTATGTGTGCGTGAGTATGTGTATGTATGTGTGTATGTGTGTGTGTGAGTCAATGTGCATGTGTACGCGTGAGTGTGTGTGCGTGAGTCAATGTGTGTATGTGTGTGTGTGTGTGAAGCCTTCGGTAAATCATTGTTCTTATTCACTGAGCTGGATCAACTTTAGCAACGATATGTCTTCTGCATCTTCTGGCGAATTGACCCCAGTGTCTAGCAGTCGCCCTCGGACTGACATCGACTCTTACTGGTCACCTCTTTCTGCTTGAATGTGACCTTTTAAAAGATAGACTTAAGTAAAGAGACCTTCATTCTTTTAGCGACCTTAAAATCGAAAATCTCTGCGAAGAAGAACGAAATACCAAGTTTGCTGTGTGTTTAAAAGTATTCAAACAATTTTCAGAAAGCAATCACGACTTTTTTCACGGTTTATTTGATACAAGGCGATTTTCATACAAAAAAGAAAATGAGAAAACAAATGTCATCTTTCAGGTTCAAGAAGTAGAACCTGAAACCTTGTGAAATAATATCTATTGATTCGAGGCTCAAACCATAATTATTACGCCTTTTAATTAATATTTATACTGAAGTGACATTCATACCAATTATAATAGGTGTACTTGGAACGGCCCCCAAAGGATTGGTAAGTAACGACTAACCTTGCGTCACATTCCATTCATAGTGGAGAGCTTAGGTAAACACATCTATTGCTACAGGGAATACAGTCAGCATATTCTTAGACCCACCCACTTGGCAAAGAAAGGAAAGGAGAAAAATAGATGAAAATAAGCTGGAAGCAAGCGATGAAAAGAAAAGGAAAAGTCAGATTTTATAACATATATTTAATAGTTCCATAAATAAGTACATTTAAATTTTGTTGAAAAAAAAGTTCAACTAAACGAAAAATAGAAGGATTTTATACCGTATATCTATTAGTCCCATTTCTGTTTCCTCTAAGGAGGGATATATAGCTTGGTCTGACTTACATAAAGTATATAACAAAGATAATGCTCCAAATGCAAAATTACGCAAGGCTCCAAAGCTAACGTTCAAAGCATTGCATCCTTGTGACAATAAACAAAATGTTAATTTAGCTGTTGCCATTTTTCATGAGACAACTATTACAGCTTGTGATGTTGCATTTTGACCTTCGACCCGGCCCAAAATGCCATTCAAGGTGATGCACCGGAAGGAAGTGACCCATTCCAATGGCAGTTAGGAGAGGAAATCGCGTGGGCGGAAATTGGCTAACAAAATGGGACGAGCTAAAAAATCCCATGATACTCTCATAGACTGACGCACTGGAAGAGAGTGACCTCTGAACTGCATGACAGTTATTTCCGCTTGATGACGATTAAACATGCGATTTCAAAGATCGAGTGGGCGATAACTCAGTCAAGACAGAAGTCAAGACAGTTGCAGTTACAGTTGGAGGCGGAGATAGACGAGATGTGGTAGGGAAAGCCACACCAGGCCGAAGGGGCTCGGGGCCCCTAATGAGTTGGGGTCCAGAGAAATTGCAGATAAGATGCAGTAAAGAAGGCCAGCACCCAGCAGAGTGGGCCACTGGGCCTCCGGTTGAGCAGCCCTGGAGAACGAGAAAGACACAACATTGACGGTCATAACAAGGGGGTCAAAATATTGCAGTTTCTGTTCGGTCTCCAGATCCCTCTCACGCACAAACCTTGAGTAACCCTTTTCGAACCCTTACAATAAAGTGAGAGGTACATATATTTATAAAGAAGTCTTCCTGTGTCAGTCTTTATTATTGTGTCGTTATGACACGGCATATGAGAATATAATAGTGAGAGCTATTTTCCTGATCGAGCTGACATGTCAAACCTCCATAGATTGATATCATGCTGGTGGACAATGGCAAATTCAAGAAAAAAGCTCACACCTAATTTTTTGAACGAAGCAGACATTTTAAATGATGGAAAAATTGATTTCTACAAAATATTATCTGAGTGTATTGAGTTTTGGGCAAATATTTCAGATTTTTGTCTGACAAAGCAAACTTCCAAAGCTTTTGTTATAACTTTGAGAAGAGAGGCTATGCTTATGCAAGAACTTTTAGATGAAGGGTATGAGTTTATTTTCACCCGAAGGTTTCAAAGTGACCCTCTTAAACATAGATTTTCCCAATATCGACAGATGAGTGGTGGTAGATTTTTAGAGAGTCTGCGAGAAGTATTGATTACAGAGTGAATATTGACCTGTAGGTCTCTTTTAAAACAAAACATCAACTTTTGGGAGGAAAGCCTCAAACCAATTCAAAAGAATGACAAAATACTAAACATTTTGGCCCAGCATGAATCAGAAACAAAAAAGCTTTCTTGTCACCAAACAGCAAAGAAGTAGCATATACGAGAACCATTAAATTTCCTGCCTTTTTTCGTATGGGCATTTTTATTGATGGTACACACATGAAACTCGAGTCCCCTTCGAAGTAATCTCCTCCGGCTGCAATGCACTTGTACCGTTCCAACAACTTCTGGAAGGCTCCATGAAAGTCCTCTTGTGTGAGTGTGTCAATGACCTTCGTCACAGCCCTTTTCATCCCCTCAATTGTCTCATAACGACAGCCTCTGAGCTTAGGGAATAACCAAAAGTCACAGGGAAGCAAGGTCTGGACGATTGGGAGGCTGAGGAACTGTCTTGATGCCCATCTCGTCAAATAGTCTGTGACAAGGTTGGAGTTGTAGACTGGTGTATTGTCCTGCTGGAAATGCCACTGAGCTGATTTGAAGAGTGCTGGCCTCTTCCCTAGGAATCTCTTCCTGAACTCCCTTAAAACCTCAACATAGTAACCCTAACCCTTTGGCCAATCAACTCTGGTCTATTGACTTCCTTACTTCACCCACACCTCTTATCATCCCTCACAGAATCCCTACTTTCCTTGACTCTCTTATGCCACTCAAAAACTGATGCTCGATTCATGCAAAATGCTCTAAAAGCAGTCTGAGGCATTCCATACGTTTCTGTGGCATTTTTTCATGTTTAAAACAGAATTTTATTGCATATAGTTCTTCTAAAGTCCAGATCGCATTTTTGAAATTCATCAGCTGTGACAATCAGGCATTAGTAGGGTGTATTCCAATTCCTGTTGTAGCTGTTCATTTAAACCTGAAATCATAAAAATTAGCCAGTCATCTTATTAGATGTATAGCAATAACGTAGTGAATTTTCAAGAGTCTATGACAATTTTAAATGCCTGAACAAAAAAGTTTGGAAACCTATTGAAGGCACAACATTCAATTTCTGGTTATATCACAAATAAATTAATTAAACATTTTCAATGTGAAAGGTGTTCCCTGATCATGGTAGGCAATGATAGTGATAAGGCAACAGATAAGAAATACTTTAATTTACTTTCTCGAAGTTTTACTGTTCCATGTAGACAAATGGCGGAGTTTGTTTGGGCTTGTTTTGTTATACTTGAATATTCAGATTAATTTATAGTAAAAAATCATGAATCCTCAACAAGAGTGGCTGCAGGAAATGTTTAGGGAATATATTTTTCAAAATATAGTTTTACATGTGAAAAACACATTGAAAAAGGACATATATTTGTAATAAAAATTGTTATAGATATATTTTACAACAATAAACAAAACATTTCATCAGATGAAGTTCGAACGAATACTGTGGAATGTTTTTTAAAAAGGCAAAGGTCAAAAGAAAATCCATTTTAAAGAGAAAATGTTAAGTTCCTTTTACTTACGTTTTTGTATTACTGCATATTTTTTAATTAATATTTGTTTGTTTGTTTGCCTAAAATATTTTATTTTATTATCAATTTTCTGGAAAAAATATTTATGTATTTTTGCACAATTTTAATACTTTTCAGATAAAATATACATAAATTGACAATAAAAGAAATCAGCCGGTTAGAAATCAGCCCGTAAATGTGAGATATGGGGCCATATTTACCAGTGGGCCATAGTTCCACTAAACCAAAGATAGAATGATTTTATATTGTATATTTAATAGTCCCATGAATAAGTATGAATAATTTTTTTATTGAAAAAAATGATGTTCAACCATGGACCACTGATAAATATGGCCCCGTATGTCACATCAAAGGCCGATTTGTAACAGGCCGATTGAAATTGAAACTAAAAACAAACAACAGATTGACTGCTTAGGTAATCAAAAATTTAAAAAGGAGCGTAACTTTAAAAATAACCAGTTTTGAACGTAAATAAATAATTTATAAATTTCAGTTGAATTTATCAGAACCTATTTTAATTTCTAAACATGTTTTCAACCCTAAATTGCATGTTTACACTTATATATCAAAAATTAAAACAATTAATCATTACCAATCAAGAGTTATCTCCCATAAATAAGTTTGAATAATTTTTTATTGAAAAAATAATTTTCTACTAAACCAGATAGAAGGATTTTATTATTTTTCGCGGAAAATAATACAATAAAAACTGATATTATTAGATATTATTATAACCAAACTCTACAACATTGAAACCAAAGATATGAATAAGAAGCTGTCCAAGTAAACTTTTTATGTATATGTTTATGTAATTTTATTTTTGGTTACTGTTTCAGTGCTGTGAAATTTTATTATGAATTTTTTTTACTAAAATAAAATTGGCACGTTACATTTGTTTATTTGTAATGTTCTCGATCAATTGTTGTCATATTTTTATAATCTGTCTTTCTTTTCTTTTAAATTTTAGCTCTAAAAAATAGATTTTATTCCTCTTTCTTTTTCTTCAATGAATTATTTTCTCAAAAGGTTGGCTCCATATTGCATTTTCTAAATTAATTTTCAGTGCACCCATCATCTTCATTCTAATTGTTTACGTCTTTCTTTTTCATTTTCCCCTAAACTTCTTCTTCTTCTTCTTCTTCTTCTTCTTCTTCTTCTTCTTCTTCTTCTTCTTCTTCTTCTTCTTCTTCTTCTTTTCATTTATCGTCTTACGTTTTCAACTATTTCCTCTTCTTTTTCTCTTTTATTGATTTCTTCGTAGATTGTCGATACCAAGATATTAATGCCTAAACGAGATTTCAGCTTTTGATCCAAAAATAGATAAAGCACTGCCGAAAACTTCCTACGTGGGTATTTACAAAAAATTTATGCATATAAAAAGACAAATATATGGCCTGATTTTGTACATTTTGTATTTAATGTGACTTTTTATGGCAAGCATGCGTTCTTAGAGATAATTTAAATCCAGATATCATCTGCGATCGAATATATTATTTATTATTTACTTATTTGCATTTACTCATTACACAAATCATCTAAGCTGGAATTATTTGAATAAAGACAAAAAATGAAACGAAGAAACAAAAACGAAACGAAGAAACAAAGACTTAATAAAACTGGAAACGAAATGAAGACGAAAATCAAGACAAAGATGGAATGAAGATGGATATTTTCTCTTAATACTTCATTCGGTGTGAATATATCTTATTATCCTTCCAAGTCTTCTTTGGAGGCGCACTTAACGTTACAGTTATCGTCAGAGGAAATGAAATCAGCGAACTGAGTTCAAAACATGGACAGTGCTGATTGCATTTCACTTTGCGTAAATGCACTTGTGAAAGGTTAGGTTTGTTTGGGTTAGGTTTTATGGCATATCAACCATTGTAGGTTATTTAATGCCAAATCCTCTCTATAAATATATATTAGATACATAGGATTTGGTTTGGTTGGGTTTTATAGTATATCAATCATTGTAGGTTATTTGATGCCAAATCCTCTCCCTCCCTCTCTCTCTCTCTCTCTCTATATATATATATATATATATATAATGGGTAAACACATTTTGTAGATAACATTCTTAAACGAGCCTGAGCTCTTTTTTGCTCACAGTTAAATGTTGGTTGTTGTTGTTGGTTGGATTTTATGGCATATCAATGTTTGCTGGTCATTTAACGCCAAATCCATTTTATACAAATAGTTCTATTTCAAACAATTCAGCTTAGCATGAGTACACAGTTTAATTGTCAAAAACATTTCTATTTCAAGCTATTCAATTTAGTCAAACAATTCTAATTCAAACAATTCAGTTTAATATCAATAAAGATTTTCTCCACATAGTTACATCTCAAAACAATTCAATTTCAATAAATTCAGTTTAGCATAAGTACTGTTTCTATGTCAAAAATAGTTCTATTTCAAACAATTCAGTTCAGCATAAGTATACAGTTCACAGGTAAATGGTCTCAAATATTGCTAAATAATAGTCATAATTTAACATCAGTCATTTGTTTGCACAATTAGTTCCATTTAACCTATAGAAAGGACCCTATTAGGTGCTACCACTCCAAGTCAGAGTGGACCTGAGAGCACTTGCAATGAAGTGGTACTCTATATTTCTCAAACCTCCAAGGCTGGATCCTCGTTAGCAAATGATTTGATGTCATAACAGAACACCCGCTGTAAGGGGAGTCTTACTCTTCTGCTGAGATACAGTCGGTGTATTCTACCGGTGTATTCTGTTGTGAAAGGTATGAATCCTTGTATTTTTCTCTCAGCTCTGGTTAAATCGTAATACAGTCTGGGTACTTTTCCCTTAGCTTGGGAAGCAGTCTAGAAGAAGGAAAAATCTGAATTCAGACAATTTGTATCCTGGTTGAAAAATTGATCTTGTATCACATTCTGCCTACATAATTTCTTCACCTTCAAAGATCTTTTCGATCGTAGGATGCCGTGCCGTTGCTTATCTGCTCTTCAAGTGTCACGCAGCAGGTTGTACTGGGTTACATGGTACCAAAGAAATGTTCCTCATCTGATTTTTACTGGTAATTCTGAATTCAGCTTTCCTTCTTCTTTGCCGGTTCCCAGTGTGCTAAACTGGTTGTTTCATAAATTTTTGTATTGAATATGGCAATTTTGCCAAATAATATGATAAGCTATACAATGTTTAAAGGCCAGAATTTCATCAGGAATCAATTTATAGTAGTCCTATATTTGAATCAATTTATTGTAGCCCTATATTAGAAAGAATTTAATATTTATTAGATTTTTGACACACGAAGATAAAAGACGAAGGCTTCTAAAAATAAATTTCGGTTTACTCTTGTTTCTTTCTTTAATAGTATATCAAACTTCGTGGGTTATTTAATGCCAAAGTCTTCCTTGAAAAAGAAGAGTGGGAGTGCTATTTAACCGATAGATGTGGTCAGACTTTGACTGATATACCATTGAACAAAGGAACCAAATCAGACATTATTTGCATTCTTAAAATAATAGTGAAGAGTCTTGAAAAAAAAATCCGGAAAAAATGGAAATCAAAGAATCGAAACCATGCAGATGAAAACATTAGTAAAACCAGGTATAATAAAAAAAGAGACTTGGTGTCACTTGATCTCTACTGTAAGTCACTTGTTACCCTTCGCGTGAAAACTTGATGAATACATATAATGTTTGTGGAAGTAGAAACAATTGTAAACATTTCGAATAAAAATTAACTATAACCCTCGCTACTTATTTCTACACACAAATTGCAAAGACGACAATAATGATATTGGGTCCTATGATATAATGTAATGTAACGAAGTGGCTACCTCCTACCATCATTTGACCTGATTCATGAGAACTCTCTTGGTAGGTACAAAAAACAGTCACGAGAGTTGGAGATTTTTGAAAAAGGTCAGTTTGGAACCAGCAAATTGACAAGGAACGATCTAAATTTCTTTCTTGACGAAACCACCCCCGCTCCAATCGCGGATGGGATACGATTTTTTTAAACAAGGTATCTTTTTTCATCGATTATAGAATACCATTTCATGCCGCCCTGTTTCCGAGACCGGTCTGGAAAGATGTTTCTTCACTGATAAGAAAGTGAGTGGTATATTTCTGTTACCACGTGTCTGACTTTTCCTATTTCTTTCTCATGAAAATATCGTCATCCTCTCATTTTGTCCTGGAGACTTGAGGAGAGTTGCAGCCTCTCAGATTCCAATAAAAAAACCCTTCACACACACACGGAGTATAATAATAATAATAATAAAATGAAGAAGAAGAAGAAGAAGAAGAAGAAGAAGAAGAAGAAGAAGAAGAAGAAGAAGAAGAAGAAGAAGGAGAAGAAATGACGACAGAAACCACAAATGGTAAGATGAAAAATAACAAAGTAAAAAACGAGAAAAAGAAAAGAAACTATCCGTCCTACCATGAGTTGAGGCTTGTATAAAATGGCATTTTCAATGCTGTGTTGCATTGTGATCCATATGGTGTTTCGTAGAATGAATGACATTATAAGATGGCAATGGATTTTATTACGAAGACATCGCAAGTTCCTGTCGAGAGAGAAAATAAGAACAATAATTTAGTGAGAATGGAAATAAAAGATGCAAAAGACATTCATAATTTATCATATAACACATTAGAAACGCAATATATATATATATATATATATATATATATATATATATATATATATATATATATATATATTGAAGTGTAACTGATTAATAGGTTCTAAATAAATTTGATTAAAAAAAAGTTAAATTTAATTAAATCCTGAAATTAATTTAATATAAATTTTACTGTATCGTTATGTAAAGTTATTGAATAAAGTTATTTTTCTAATTTAGTATTAAATCTGTAGTTTTAAGTTGAAAAATAATTAGAATTTAAAAAAAATTTTTTAATTAATTTACTATAATTCTAACCGACAATAAAATAAAAAAACGGAAGTGGGCTAAATGAGGAGATAACTCTTTACCCCTTTTCTATCCCTCCCACCTTCTGTCCTGTGTCTATTCTGATTTTTTTTAGCCGTAAGATCTGAAGAAGTCCTGTCAATTTTTTTTCGTGTTTTTTGATTTTCAAAAACGCATAACAGGATGGAAATAAATTTATAATCCTAATGTGACCGGTTTGTTGTTTTTTCTTAATGAAATATATATATATATATATATATACTACCGACCAAAAGTTTGGAATCACCCTGAATTGTTTCTTAAAAATTCATTGTAAAGGCTAATTTTGTGATTAATTATAAAGCTTAAAGTGAACTGCCTAACTAAGCAAGAGTGGTTTATACATTTACACACAGCTTGGGAATCACTTTCCCATGAACATACTTTTACAAGTTATTAAAAAAGGATGCCAAGAAATTACACTGCGGTAATAAAGGCTCGTGGTGGATTCTTTGATGAAAAGATAATATTAATTTGCTTTAATTAAAATTATAACTATTTTATTTCCATTTTGATTTAGATTATTGCATAATTGCATGCAAACAGGAAGAATAAATTTCTTTCCTAAAAGACAAGAAACTTTGTTCATTTTTTTTAAGTTTAAAGAAAACAAGATATGTGAACCCAAGCTTTTTGTCGGCTATATATATATATATATATATATATATATATATATATATATATATATATATAATCATGATTAAAGTCTATTGTTCTATGCACAACAATAACAATGCAAAGTAGTATCACAACGATATATAATTCCTGGCTCACACGAGGAACACATTAGTTCTTGCATCATAGAAAGCAATGTCCAGTGATTAGTCTGAATAGATTTTGCAGCTGAGTACTTAATAAGAGACAATAGTAACTATAAAAATAATATATGAATTTTTATTCCATACTTAATTATATATATATATATATGAAACGAACAAAAGTGGTAAGGCCTATAGAAATATTTATTTTGTGCTATTTATTATTTGATTGTTCTTCAGCCTAGCTGATTGCATTTCAGCACAGTGGTAAGACTCTATAACGAGTGTCTTGGATGTGACACCAAATCATCTGATGGTGAGGCTTCATTTCCATTGTTTCCGAGTTCAATTTGACCCGGCGTGGCAGCACCTGAAAGATTCCGATTAATGGTTTAAATAGAACTGTTTGAAGATTTAAACTGAGCGCAAACAAATGACTTACGCTAAAATAATTGATCATTTAACTGTGTGGTTTGGTTTCTTTGTTTAATGGCATATCAACCTTATCGGGTTATTTAATGCCAAATCCATACTTCTCGGAGGACAGTAGTGGTACCATTTAACCCATGGCTTGGAGCATAAGGGGATTCATACCTTTCCCAAGGGTATTTGTCCGAAAGTGAACGTAATAGCGCGACTAGAGTTCGAACTCGCTTACTAAGATTTCGCACTCTATCAATTTAACCACTACACCATTTAACTGTGTGTAAACAAATGACTGATTTTCAATTGAATTGTAAGTGATACATAGCAATACTTGGAGTCATTTAACTGCATGCAAACGACTGAGCAATGTTAAATAGAATTATTAGAGTTAAATACCAATTCTTGTTACCACTTCCCTGTGTGCAAAGAAATGATTGATATCAAATAGAATTATTGCTGATTGATAGTGTAACATATTGACCCCGGCCAAGCTGTCAAAATAGGAAATGTACCTGTGTAAATAACAGATGCATTCGGTCGAGGAATATTAGGATATGACCGTGGACGGGTTGAACTGAGTGCGAAATTGTGACGCTCGCAGGAAGAAGAGTGGGCGTCAAATTATTATATAACCCCGGCGACAGGAAGTTGAGGCAGTTAGAGATAAGATGCGGTAGAGAAAACCAGCACCCAGCAGAGGGGACCCTCAGGCCCCCGATTGAGCAGTTGCAGTTGGGGAGAAGATGATGGAATGAGAACCATGTCCCAGAGAGGCTGGACCCCCAGGCCCCCGGTTGAGCAGCCCAGGAGAACGGGAAAGAAACGCTGTTATGACCATAAGAGTGGGGGTCAATATGTTGCAGTTCTGTTCCGTCTCCAACTCACCTCTCACACAGTAAAACCTTTAGTAACCCTTTCGAACCCTTTCAAATAAAGTGAGAGGTGTATTTTTCTAAGGAACTATGTCGCTCGTCTTTAGTGTGTCGTTGTTATGATTCTGCATGCATATGTGTTTGTATAGTTGGTCATGGCTATACAACAATAGCAATAATTGAAACTATTTAATTGTGTAGAAACAATAGTAAAAATAGTGTGCAGAAAATTAGTTCTAATTTAAAAATAAAATTACCGACAAACTGTGTGCAAATTGTGTTGAAACTAATGTTAAATATTGGCTGTTATATAGCAGCAAGTGAAACCATTTAACTGTGAGCTAACAAATGATGAAGAGTAAATAGAAATATTTGAAACCATTTATCTGTGTGAAAAAAATTAGCTCAGGATCGTTTAAAAATGTAATAAAAAATGTGTTTATAAATCATATATATCTAATATATTTGTACAAATAGGATTTAGCTGATATAAATAACAACGGTTGATATATCATAAATCCTTACCCAACCTACCATTTGATTGTTCTCAATTGTCTTCGATCATCGTTAGGAAAAAAGGTTTGTGTGGAAAAAAAAAGAACTATTTTAAAGAATTTTTTTAAAAGAGCTGAGATGCTATTAGAGAAATGACGAAAAATATACAGATATTATCGCATATCCATGTATTGAATAAAAATTATTACTTGTATCCAAGTGTCTTTAGCTGATCATCGTATATCTGACGTCGAGAGAGCTGGCCTATGCGCGCTTCCTTTCAAAGGCATAGGATAAGCCTGGAATGGGAAGTTTCAAATCAGGCGTGACTCCTTGGTTTACTTTTTTTTTTTTCATTTAAGTGCTTATGTATTATCCCAAATATGACCATTTTATTTCAAAGTGTTCCATAACGATAGAACACATAAAGAACATAGGAATCTCGAAATTCAAAAACACGTAACGACTTGTTTGTTCCGGTACGAAACCTTTTTATTACTTTTGAGTTAAAGGTTTCGACATAAGGAGGAGAGACACAATCTTCTATGCGGTCTTATTCATTTGGCCCCCATTTCGAGCGGCCCCCATAGGGCGCAAGTTCGCCTCGCTTCTGCGAGCTCCAAAAGTCGACCGCTTCGTCTGGCGTCTAAATTTCAACTCTCTAACTTTCTTTCAATTCTCCACAAACCTCAGCTCGCTTCCGGTGCGTGACGTCACTCGCACTCCGTCACCTGTTTCGTCTCGGATTATTGTGACATCTCTGAGTGACACCTCCATCCGTCAGCGCGCGCCTGCGTTAACACCTGCCTCAATGTTGCACCTAACTAACCCATGTGCTAAACCGAAAGGTTCTCAGCTTAACTAAACTCAAAGGCATGAACCGAAATCCCTTGGCCATTACGTTACAAAAGCAGTGTCCTTCGAGTTGATGTTAAATCCATTTATTCTTAGTTTTTCTAGACGTTATAAACCCAGTTGCCTGGGGGTGTAGAATACACCGACTGCAACTCTGCGAAGAGGTAAGACCACCATGAAACAAGTGTTCCGGATTTGACGCTAAGTAATCTGACAGGCTTTAGTAATGCTGGAGTTAGAGTAATGAGTAGAACCACTTCATTACCATTACTCCCAGCTCCACTCTGACCGGGAGAGGTAGCACCTGATAGGATCCTATCTATGGGTCATGTAGAAGTGTTTGACATCTAAACTGTATCCAAACAAATGACTTATACTAAACTGAATTGTTTGAAATTGAACTGTTTGATCATTTAACTGTTTAATTAATGTTTAATTGAATTCTTAGTGATAAAAAGTAAAGTTGGCAAGCGCAATCGAGGATAAACCGAAGGTTCCCTTTTCAAAAGGTACTACACCGAGGTGTAAGGAAGGGCGCTACTCCTTTCCCTGGAATAATCCACTTTACCCTCGATCCGTACCTTAAAATGCTGTGTGTTAAGCAAAGTGGCATCAAGTATCATTTTTTTAGCTTTTTCATGACTCAATCAGGGATTGAACCCCGGTCTCCCGGATCATTGGCGAACACCCTACTCGTTAGGCCAATGGTCCAGTGATAAAATGTAATACTTGGATAAATC